>CM035842.1:416878430-417478430 GCA_020510985.1 Pholidichthys leucotaenia
CACAAGCGTGGAAAAAAAAGATACGAGTTGGCGACAAACAGATATTCTTTGACCATAACTACCTGACAGAAATTGTACAGCAGTGAAAGAAATATGCCAACATTAAAAAAATGCTGAAAGAGAAAAAAATTAGATTCCAAACGCCACTGACGAAGATGAGAATCCATTGGGATGATGGCGTGAAAACCTACAACACGGCCAGGGAGGCAGCGCGGGACATGAAGGAGCGAGGCTTTGTGGTGAGCGTACTCGAGGAAGCGGCTGGAGCAGCAGCGGCACAGAGTGCACCGAGACGACCGGAGTGGAGGCGAGTGAGCGGCAGAGGACAGGAGACAGACGTGATGCACCGAGTCCAAGAAAAACTGCAAGGCTTTCAACGGAAAGCTTAGATTATAACAAAGATTAAGAAGGCCATAGAAGAAATGAAGGCCAAGAAGACAAGTTAAAAGAGAAACAAATAAATGACTAGGAGAGGTTAAAGTGATTTTTGTTGGACATTTCTAGACTAATGATTATTACTTGGATAGTAACTACAGGTCTAGTGAGGGCCCCTCACTTGGTGAGGACATTCCCTCCGCCCTCCAACAGGGACCAATGGGCAGAAGAAAGACTCAAAGTTCGGAGGTCAAGGTTCGTTAATGTGTTTTTGTACACATATGTGTTAGTTTTGTTGTTAAAGGGGCTAGGAGCACAAGTTAAAAAAATGGAAAAACATGAATATGGTTAAAAATCTTAAGATAATGACATTAAACGTGAATGGTCTGAACTCACCTGTTAAAAGGGAAAGAATAATAAGAAAATTCAACAAGGAAAAAGCCGAAATTATATTTATTCAAGAGACACATTTGAACAAGACAGAACATGATAAATTAAAGAGATTTGGCTATAGGAACTCCTACTACAGTTCATTTAAGGAAGTAACTAAAAGGGGGGTTATGATACTAAATTTCAAATAAAATACAATTTGAATGTGAACAAGAAATCTAGGATAAAGAAGGCAGATACACAATAGTAAAGGGAAGAATAGATGGTATGCAGATCACATTAGTGAACATCTATGCTTCGCCAGAAAGTGACGAGGGCTTTTTTCAACATCTGTTTGACCAAATAGCAACACACAGTGAAGGAGTCCTAATTTGTGGAGGAGATTTAAATGCCGTCATGGATCATGAAGTTGACACAACAAGTGTTAAGAAGACAAAAAAGCATGTAACAAAGTTCATAAGAACCGCACTGGCAGAAATGGGTATGGTAGACATATGGAGGGACCTGCACCCACTCGAAAAAGACTATACACATTATTCAGCAGTCCATAAAGTACAATCTAGAATAGATTAATTCCTTATGAATGAAGGTGACAGACACAGGGTGAGAAATTGTCGGATTGGAGGGGCAGAAGTATCAGATCATAATTCTATATGCATGGAAATATATTTAAACAATAGAAAACGACAAACAACATGGAAACTTAATGTAGGACTATTAAACGATGAGAAAATGAAAGAAAGAATAAAGTTAAACATAAATGAGTATATCGAGGAGAATGATAATGGAGAAGTAGACCCAACAATACTGTAGGATGCACTAAAAGCCGTGTTAAGGGGTAAATTAATTGTTGAATCAGGAAAAGCAAAAAAGTCTAATCTGGAATCATATAAACAAAGTTGTGAGAGACTGAGGGAATTAGAACGTAAACATCAAAACACAAATGACCCAAAAATATATCAAGAAATTAAGGAAGAAAAAATAAAGATAAAAGAAATACAAATAGATGAAATTGAAAGGAAAAATAGATATTTAAAACAAAAATATTATGAAATGGGGCCAAAGGCCACAAAACTGTTGGCAAAACGGTTAAGAAAACAACAAACAGTAAATAATGTATATAAGATTATGGACCCCATCACAAATAAATCCACAGTTACCCCAGAAATCATCAAAGAAATATTCCATAAATTTTATCAAGAACTATACTCGCAACCTGAAGAGACAAATGTTAAGGATATAAGAAAAAAAATTCTAAACACATTGGACTTGCCATCAATAGGAAACCAACAAAATGAAAAGCTAACAGCAGAAATAACAACACAAGAGATTAAAGATGTGATTAAGTCACTAAAAAATGGTGAATCACCAGGTAGTGACAGATACCCCTCTGAGTTCTATAAACTGTTTATAGAAGAGCTCACACCACAGCTCCTAAAGTCATTTAATTGGACATTAAACAACAACAAAATACCACCATCATGGAAAGAAGCCATTATTTCAGTTATTCTAAAGCCAGGAAAAGATAGGGAACAATGCAGAAACTATAGGCCAATCGCTTTATTAAATGTGGATTATAAAATATATATAACAATTATCTGTAAACGAATAAAGACATTCCTGACAGAATTGATAGAGGATGATCATACTGGTTTCATAGAGGGATGCCAAACACATGATAATATCAGGAGAACAATACACATAATTAATCAAATACATGAAGAAAAGAAAAGCCAGTAGTAATGAGTTTAGACACAGAAAAAAGCATTTGATAGGGTTAATTGTATGTTTCTATATAATGTGCTGGAATGCTTTGGATTTAATGAAAAGTCAGTGCAATGCATAAAGACACTGTATCAAAAACCTGTGGCAAAAATCAAGATAAATGGTAGCTTAATAGACAAAGTAAATATACAAAGATCAACTAGACAGGGATGCTGCCTATCGCCCACCTTGTTTGCTCTGTTCATAGAGCAACTGTCTCAAGTGGTGCAACAAAATAAGAAATTAAAAGGTATAACAATAAAGGGAGTGGAACACAAGATTGGGCTGTTTGCAGATGATATTATAGTTTATCTTGAACAACCAGATGAATCAATAATGGAAATGATGGACTTGATAGAAAATTTTGGAAAATTATCAGGATACAAGATAAACATACCAAAAACACAAATACTGACATTCCACTATAACCCTTTAAACCAGATAACCGATAAGATCAAACTAAACTGGAAACAAAAAGAAATAAAATACCTTGGAGTGAACATACCCAAAGATTTAAGTAAAATCTATAAAGCAAACTATGATAGATTAGAACAAGAAATAAAAAAAAAAGATATTGATAGGTGGTCAATCTTAAACATGGATCTGAATTAAAAAATTAAGACAGTCAAAATCAGCATACAACCTAGACTGCTTTACCTCTTCCAGGCTCTACCAACAGAGATTCCTGGTGCCCAGTTCTCAAAGTGGGAAAGGATGGTATCAAGATTTGTTTGGGGAGGGAAAAAAACCAAGAGTGAAATATAAAACTCTCCAGTTACCAAAAGAGAAAGGCGGCATGGGCCTACCGAGTCTAAAAGAATATTACTACTCAGTAAAAATAAGATATATCATATGTTGGTGTGATGGAGGGTATGAAGCAAAATGGAAAGAAATGGAAAAGGAAATTGAGGGACTCCCAGTGCAAAGCATAATGGGAGATAAGGATGCATATAAGCAAATCAAACAAATAGACCCAATCACTAAATTTACTTTGGAACTGTGGTATAAAATAGTACAAAAGTATAATATAAAGGAGGACATAAAACTATTGAAATGGGTAGCATTTGACAGTCAGTTTGAACCGGCAAAGCAAGATAGGGGATACAAAAATCTGGTGAACAAGGGAATCACAGCATGGGGCATTATGGGAAAAAAAGATTTTGGGAGTTTTGTAAACATGAGAAGAAAATTTAAACTAGAAAAATCTGAATTCTTCAGATATCTGCAGATGAGAGATTATTACATGAGAAAGATTAGGCATAACCTCCACACAGATGAGAGTGAGATTATACAATTCATTTTAAGCTTGTATGCAGGAAATAAAATAAGAATTATTTCAAAGATATACCAGAAACTTATGGCAAACAAACATTCAATTAACTATATAAAGGAGAAATGGGAGAAAGAGCTAAATTTAAACATAACAGAAGAAAACTGGCAAGAAATATGGAAAACACAACACACATCAACAAGTTCAAGGACATGGAGGGAATTTGGATGGAAAAACCTGATTCGTTATTTCATTACACCACAGATCCAAAGAAAATACACAAATACCAAATCTACGTATGTGCTGGAGGGGCTGTGGGTCTCAAAATGCAGACCACTCGCATATGTTTTGGAAATGCAGCAAAATCTCATCATTCTGGAAATCTATACATGAGACAATACAGAGGATATTAGGATATAACATACCAATGAACTGTAACTTGATGTATTTATGTGATCTTAAAAGAGACAATGTAATACAGGCTGAGGACAGAGATTTAGTTAAAATCATGCTGATTGCAAGTAAAAAAACAATCACAAGAAAATTGCAATCAGAAGTTCTTCCGGACCAAGAGCAATGGACAGACATTGTTGAGGATATATACGTCTAATGGAAAAACTAACATATCGACAGAGAATGCAAGAAGGACAATATGAAAAAAAAATGGTGGAAATGGACACACTACAAAGTGCAACAATGAGACAGAAATTGAAAGAATAACCAAAGACACTGGAAAAACCAGAAGAATTTAGAGATGGAAACTAAAAACTTGATGCTCCAACATTTGTTCCCCCCTTTTTTCTTTCCCTCTTTTTTCTTTTTTTTTCCCTTTCTTTTTTGACTGTATGGTTAGCTCCTTTTTTAAATATAGAGACTGTGATCTGAATGTAATATGTATGATGAAAAATGAATAAAAAACAAAGTTACAAAAACAAAACAAAACTGCTGTTATCAAGCCACTTCTAAAAAAGAGCAACCTAGACACCTCACTCATGAACACCTATTGGCCTATATCACTTCTCTCATTCTTCGTAAAATAATAGAAAAAGCTTTTTTTTTTCTACAGATGTACAACTTCCTGACATTAAATAACTGTTTTGATGTCTTCCAGTCAGGTTTTTGGCCACACCACAGCACTGAGATAGCTCTAGTTAAGGTCCTTAATTACAGTCACTCCAATACAGATAGTGGCAACATTTCAGTCTTTCTTCTACTGGACTTCAGTGTTGCATTTGACACGGTTAACCATAACATCTTACTAGACTGGCTGAAAAACTGGGTGGGGCTTTCTGGTACAACACTTAGCTGGTTTGAGTCCTATTTAAAAGACAGGGGACAGTTTTGTGTTGTCAAAATCAATCAGGTAAGAGATAAAATGAATCAGATTCTTCCTACCATTAACTTAAATACAGTAACTACTACAACTCCTTCAATTGATATCTGTTTGGATGAGTATACTCCAATTGACCTTTTAGAGTTAGACAAAATAATTTCCTCATCCAAACCTTCAACTTGTCTTTTAGACCCTATTCCTACCAGTTTTTTTTTAAAGAAGTCTTCCCATTTATTGGTAGCTTTATTCTTCAAATAATCAATTCTTCATTAACTTTAGGCCATGTACCACAGGCTTTTAAAACCGCCGTAATTAAACCCTTACTCAAAAAGCCAACGCTGGATCCAGGAGTTTTAGCTAACTATAGACCAATCTCTAATCTCCCTTTCATTTCAAAAATCTTAGAAAGAGTTATTGCTATGCAATTATTTGACCACTTGCAGGGAAATAGTTTACTTGAAGAGTTTCAATCTGGGTTTAGAATCCATCAAAGTACTGATACAGCCTTAGTGAAGGTCACTAATGACCTCCTTATCGCATCTGATAATGGACTTGTTTCTGTATTTGTTCTTTTAGACCTTAGTGCAGCTTTTGATACTATCGATCATAATATTCTACTTGATAGATTAGAACACTATGTTGGACTTAATAGAACTTCGTTGCAGCGGTTTAGATCTTATTTACAGTGGGGCAAAAAAGTATTTAGTCAGAATCAGAATCAGATTTATTGCCATTGTTCATGTAGTACACAAACTAGGAATTTGTCTCGGTGCAATGCTGCAACATTAAACATGGAGTAGCACTAAAGATAAAAAATAAAAAACTATGCATGCAATAAAAGGAAGAATATGAATAAGTAATACTAATCTATGCGATTTTTAAATATATTAACAAGCAGCAGATATTGTGGAGTTCCACATAGTGCAGTCGGTAGTGCAAAAAGAAAACAGTGATAATTGTCATGAGTCCGGTTGAGCTGCTGTATGTCATGCAAGAGAGTCTAATAAATCACTTAGTGTTCAGCAGTCTGATGGCAGAGGGGAAGAAGCTGTCAGCCACCAATTGTGCAAGTTCTCCCATTTAAAAGATGAGAGAGGTCTCCAATTTTCATCATAGGTATACCTCAACTATGAGAGACAAAATGAGAAAAAAAAAAATCCAGAAAATCACACTGAAGGATTTTTAATGAATTAATTGGTAAATTCCTCGGTAAAATAAGTATTTGGTCAATAACAAAAGTTCATCTCAATACTTTGTTATATACCCTTTGTTGGCAATGACAGAGGTCAAACATTTTCTGTAAGTCTTCACAAGGTTTTCACACACTGTTGCTGGTATTTTGGCCCATTCCTCCATGCAGATCTCCTCTAGAGCAGTGATGTTTTGGGGCTGTCGCTGGGCAACACAGACTTTCAACTCCCTCAAAAGATTTTCTATGGGGTTGAGATCTGGCCACTTGCTAGGCCACTCCAGGACCTTGAAATGCTCCTTACGAAGCCACTCCTTCGTTGCCCGGGTGGTGTGTTTGGGATCATTATCATGCTGAAAGACCCAGCCACGTTTCATCTTCAATGCCCTTGCTGATGGAAGGAGGTTTTCACTCAAAATCTCACAATACATGGCCCCATTCATTCTTTCCTTTACACGGATCAGTTGTCCTTGTCCTGTTGAAGAAAAACTGCCCCAAAGCATGATGTTTCCACCCCCATGCTTCACAGTAGGTATGGTGTTCTTTCTCCTCCAAACACAACAAGTTGAGTTTTTACCAAAAAGTTCTATTTTGGTTTCATCTGACCATATGACATTCTCCCAGTCCTCTTCTGGATCATCCAAATGCTCTCTAGCAAACTTCAGATGGGCCTGGACGTGTACTGGCTTAAGCAGGGGGACATGTCTGGCACTGCAGGATTTGAGTCCCTGGCGGCGTAATGTGTTACTGATGGTAGCCTTTGTTACTTTGGTCCCAGCTCTCTGCAGGTCATTCACTACGTCCCCCCGTGTGGTTCTGGGATTTTTGCTCACCATTCTCGTGATCATTTTGACCCTACAGGGTGAGATCTTGCGTGGAGCCCCAGATCGAGGGAGATTCTCAGTGGTCTTGTATGTCTTCCATTTTCTAATAATTGCTCCCACAGTTGATTTCTTCACACCAAGCTGCTTACCTATTGCAGATTCAGTCTTCCCAGCCTAGTGCAGGTCTACAATTTTGTTTCTGGTGTCCTTTGACAGCTCTTTGGTCTTGGCCATAGTGGAGTTTGGAGTCTGACTGTTTGAGGTTGTGGACAGGTGTCTTTTATACTGATAACGAGTCCAAACAGGTGCCATTAATACAGGTAAAGAGTGGAGGAGAGAGGAGCCTCTTAAAGAAGTTGTTACAGGTCTGTGCGAGCCAGAAATCTTGCTTGTTTGTAGGTGACCAAATACTTATTTTACCGAGGAATTTACCAATTAATTGATTAAAAATCCTTCAATGTGATTTTCTGGATTTTTTTTTTCTCATTTTGTCTCTCATAGTTGAAGTATACCTGTGATGAAAATTGGATACCTCTCTCATCTTTTAAGTGGGAGAACTTGCACAATTGGTGGCTGACTAAATACTTTTTTTGCCCCACCGTATCTGATAGGTTCCAGTTTGTTCATGTCAATATTGAGTTTTCTTTCAACTCAAAGCTGATTCATGGAGTTCCACAGGGACCTGTGTTAGGCCCTACTCTTTTAAGATAAGATAAGATCAGCCTTTATTTGTCCCACAATGGGGAAATTCCAGGATTGTAACAGCACAGGGATAGCAACACTCAGAGCAATAATTAAGAAGATAAGAAAAATAGAAATAAAAAGAAAAATGAAAATAAGAATAAGAGCAGTGAATATACATACGTATATATATATATATATATATATATATATATATATATATATATATATATATATATATATATATACAGTGTGGAGCATTGTAGCAAGATGGAATAAACAGCATAGCCGTCTACTTAGTTATCCTACATAGTATGAATATGAGATGAGATGAGATGAGATTCAACTTTATTGTCATTACACATGTATGAATACAAGGTAACGAAACGTGACTTGGCATTTGGGCACGCTCTGCAGAGCGCATCCAAGGCCGGGGCAGCCGCTAGGCACCAGTCATTGACAATATGTATGGGAATATGTACCCATACATATTGTCAACCTCCATAGCGACTGATATTGTCCTAGTTGTATACTGGAGTGGATCATTTGTGTAAGTCTGTTGCGTCTTTTGCATTCAATACTATTAGGTCATCACGTTTTTTTGCTATCTCTGCAAGCAGCCCTGCTTAGGTTATATAGTCTGACAGCCATTGGTAGGAAGGACCTGCAAAACCTCTCGGTTGTGTACCTAGGATGATGTAGTCTACTGCTAAATGAGCTCCTCAGTGCGTTCAGTAAGTCCTGCATAGGGTGGGACTCGGACTCCAGCAGAGATGCTGGAGTTGCTGGGGCTGCACGGTGGAGCAGTGGTTAGCACTGCGGCAGCACAGTTTACCCTTGGCCGGGGGATTGTGGGGATCGTGGGATCGTGGGTTCGATCCCAGCCCCCGACCAACAGTGATCTGTGTGGAGTTTGCATGTTCTCCCCGTGTTGCGTGGGTTTACTCCGGGATTTCTCCGGTTTCCTCCCACATGCCAAAAACATGCATGTTAGGTTAATTGGCTGTTCTAAATTGTCCCTAGATATCTGTTTCCTATAGGCCCTTAGAATAGAGGGTTAGTATTAATGAAAGCGCTTTGAGTGGTCTTTGTGACTAGAAAAGTGCTATATAAGTGCAGGTTAGTTAGTAGTTAGTAGTTAGTTAGATGACAGTTTAGCCACCATCCTTCTCTCTCCTATCTCCTCCACTTGGTCAAGGCGTTGCCCCAGGACAGAGCTAGCTTTCTTGATCAGTTTGTTCAGTCTCTTCCTATTGTCTGCTGTAATGCCGTTGCCCCATCAGACCACTCCAAAAGAGATGGCTGATGCCACCACCGTGTCGTAGAATGTCTTCAACAGCACCCCTTGTACACCAAAAGACCTGAGCCTCCTCAGTAGGAACAGCCTGCGCTGTCCCTTCTTGTAGAGTGTGTCGGTATTGTGTGACCAGTCTAGTTTATTGTTCAGATGAACACCCAGGTACTTGTAGGATGTCACCATCTCAATGTCTGTTCTCTGTATGTTTACTGGTGCTGTGAGGGGTTGTCCTTGCCTGCGGCAGTCCACCACCAGCTCCTTAGTTTTCCTCGCGTTGACCTGGAGGCAGTTCCGATGGCACCAGTCCACAAAGTCCTGGATAAGTCCTCTGTACTCAGCTTCATCTCCGTTGGAGATGAGGCCGACGATCGCAGAGTCGTCAGAGAACTTCTGTAGATGGCAGTGTGTTGTGTGAGAAGTCCACAGTATAAATGGTGAACAGGAAGGGAGCCAAAACCGTTCCCTGGGGGGCCCCCATGCTACCGATGATCGTGTCGGACACACAATCTCAGGTTCTCACAAACTGTAGCCGGTTAGTGAGGTAGTCCAGGATCCATGATGACAGGTGCTGGTCCACCCCTGCGCACAGCAGCTTGTCCTTCAGGATCATCGGTTGGATGGTGTTGAAAGCACTGGAGAAGTCAAAGAACATGATCCTCACCACATTCCCCGGCTTCTCCAGGTGGGACAGAGAACAGTGAAGGAGGAAGATCACTGCATCTTCCACCCCAATGCCATGCTGGTAGGTGAACTGGAGTGGATCCATCGCTGGTCCCACCAGGACCCGGAGGTGGGCAAGGAGCAGTCTCTCCAGGGTCTTCATCATGTGAGACGTCAGGGCCACTGGTCTGTTGCTGTTCAGATCTTTGGGGTGGGAAGTCTTTGGTGCAGGTACCACACAAGATGTTTTCCACAACTGTGGTAGGTTGAAGATGTGCTCCACAATCCCACACAGCTGGTCTGCACAAGACTTGAGGAGCTTTGCGCTGATGCAGTCCGGGCCCAATGCCTTCCTCGCCTTGATCTTCCTCAGCTCCTCCCTCACCTGGGTCTTAATGAGGGTCAGGTTGGGGCAGGGGGGCTGTGTGCTGGGAGTGGGGGGTGTTGGTGGAGGGGGGGTGGACAGCAGGATTAGATGATGGTATAG
Source organism: Pholidichthys leucotaenia (assembly GCA_020510985.1). Taxonomy (NCBI): domain Eukaryota; kingdom Metazoa; phylum Chordata; class Actinopteri; order Cichliformes; family Pholidichthyidae; genus Pholidichthys; species Pholidichthys leucotaenia. The sequence goes on from CM035842.1 coordinate 416,888,701, forward strand.
GCAGCAGTGGTTGGTGTGGAGGCCGAGGGGAGGGCAGTTGGTTAAACCTGTTAAGAAACAGGTTCAGGTTGTTCACCCACTCCCTTTCCCTTTTCTCCTGTGGCCTGGTAGGAGGTATTCTGGAGCCCAGATATGGTTTTGACGTTTCTCCAGACCCCGCCAATGTCGCTCTGTTGCAGCTTGTCCTCTATCTTCTTCCTGAAGCTGTCCTTGCCTTCTCTGATCTGCCTCCTTAGTTCCCTCTGTACGAACTTCAGCTTCTCCCTGTTCCCCGACCTGAAGATCCCTTTCTTCTTCTTCTTCTTCTTCTTCTTCTTCTTCTTCTTCTTCTTCTCTCGGTTACTGGCGAATAGCAAACAACTGAAAGGTGCATACTGCCACCTACTGTACAAGAGTGTGTAACATTATGTCATCTGAGTCTGACCCCTAAATTCTATGACTTAATCCTGTGTTATTTAAAAAAAGAGAAAAGAGCCTTTCTCGTGATTCTTATTGCCTCTCCATATCCATCTGTTCCCAGAATCCCATTCCCTACTGACCTCTCGAACTTCATTTTCCATTATCTGTCTTTCATTTCTGTATTTGTGACAGTGTAATAAGATGTGCTCGACATTTTCTTTTACTCCACATTCTCTATATTTGTCACTTTCACTTTTCCCCATGGTGAATAATGTGCCGTTTAAAACTATGTGAGCCAGTCTGAGTCTTGCCATAATGATGTCTTCCCTCCTTTTGGTTGTTATGAAATTCTTTATTGCAATAGATTTTTGGATTTTGTAATGTGATCTACCTTTATGATCTTCATCCCATCTTTATTGCCATAGCTCAGTTCCTTTATTCTTGATTACTATTTTCTTGATTTCTTGATTGATTGATTCTTGAGGCTAGTTTTGATGTATGGACATCAATGTATGCTAGGATGGATGGGTGTTAATGTTGATATGTGTGGTCTGTATTAATCATATATCCCATAACCTACATATGTATAAGCATGTGAGAATGTTTGGTGATTACATATGTAAAGCGACTTCACACCTCAGAACAGGACAAAGGGTCACAACCGCCAGTGAAGATCAAAGAGCATCCGAGGCACTGCGGTGGAGACCAGATAGGTCGCCCTGACCTCCCAGGGCCAGGTGGAGGGGTACGGAGACAAAGGAGGATAATTAAGTTAATGGGGGATGTCAGCTTTGTATGCATGTCTTTTGTTGTGTGTGAGTATAAGTACACAGAGCCGAATGTGTTCGCCCTCTTACTTCTTCTGCTGCTGCACTAGATGAGACTTGTTAGAGGAGCAAAGCTGATAATAAACTTTGGTTTATAAGTCACATCGCCTCGTCATTCCGAGCTCTTCTACAATATGTACAAAATACAGTTAATTGTTTGCTTGGGGTCTTAAATGTGGTAGTTTGTATATAATTCACATGGGTGTATTTATGGAAAAGAGGAGATGAAATTAATAAGTGTTCACTTCTTCCTTCTCCCTTTCGAACACTGTATACTGTTACTTTATTGCATTTGTCATTTGTTTTGTTTTTGTTATACTTTTTTGTTCGAAATAAAATATCTATCTATCTATCTATCTATCTATCTATCTATCTATCTATCTATCTATCTATCTATCTATTACTGCTTTCCCTTCACCTTTTCCAAGAGACAATGGTATAGTTACCTCTTTTCCAAGAGCACTTTTTGCTAATTTGTCTGCACGGTCATTCCCTTTCAACCCTTCATGTGCAGGAACCCAACAAAACTGAACTTCTCCACCACCCGTGTGTACCCTAAATAAACTGTGATATAGCTCAATTACCAAGTCTTCCCTTGTAGATTTTAGTGTCTGTATGTTTTTTTACTCTGCAAGTGAGTCCATGCACACCACCACCTGGTCCTGTCTGACCTCCTCCACCCAATGCAAAGCAATAATTATTGCCACCATCTCTGCTGTAAACACGGATGTATTGTTTGAGAGTCTTTTTGAGATGCTCACTTTAAATTCTGGGATGTATACTCCAGCTCCAACAGAGCCCTCTTTATTCTTTGAACCGTCAGTATAGAGCTGTAAGAAGTTATAGTAATTGTTCCTGAGGTAAATGCTTGTTTTAACACCAACTTCACTCATATGCTAATACCTTTTTCCTCATTAGCAGACTAGCATCTACTTCTATTCCCGGAAACAGCCAAGGGGGAACATTACTCACTGGACTGGTGTTAGCTATATCAATAGTGTGCAGCCCATACATTCTGGTCCTTCTTTCAATTGTCCATCCAAACCCATGTCCTTGGAAATTAGAGTATTCCCAGTAGTCTTGTGGTGTTGTTTTTGAAATATTTGCTTTGTCACTTCCTTTCAACTTGACCCAGTATGATAATGCGAGTTTATCTCTTCTCAAATCCATTGGCATTTCTCCTGCTTCTATTAAACCTGCATTGTTTGGTGTGGTTTTGACGGCTCCAATGCACAGACAAAGCGCTCTATGCTGCATTCTGTCTATTTTTTGCCAGAATCGTCAGCATTTATCTCAGGGTTGATCCAGAGTTTGTTGTTTGAGCAATACCGTTTGGTCTTGGTGGGTACAGTGTTGTCCACACAGAAGTTGATGTAGTCCGTGATGGTGTGAGTGAGGCCGTCGATATCCTCACCATGTGGATTGCAGAGCTGCTCCCTGGCAGTGATTTCAAAACAGTCCTTTAGAGCGTCTATTGCCTCCTCAGACCATACCTTCACTGTGCACATAACTGGAGGTTGTCTGTGGACTAGGGGTTTGCACACAGGCAGGAGGTGAACCAAGCTGTGATCCGATCTCCCAAGTGTGTGTGTGTGTGTGGGGGGGGGGGGGGGGGGGGGAGTGGCGACGAGGTGTATGCCTCCTTAGTATTTGCATAAAATAAGTCCAGTGTTTTATTTTCTCTGGTGTGGCACGTGACATACTGGGTGAACGTGGGCAGAATGGAGGACAGTGAAATATGGTTAAAATCTCCCGAGATGAGGAGGAGAGCATCTGGGTGTTCTGTCAGAAGCCTTCAAGTGACTGAGTGGATGATGTCAAACGCTGCCCTAGCGTTCGCTAACGGATTTGCATAAACAACAATGCAGATCATGTGTGAGTATCCCCTAGAGAGGTAAACAGGCCTCATGCTAACAGCTAGCAACTCAGTGTCTTTGCTGCAGTGTTGCTCTTTAACCATGATGTGTCCCGGTTTACACCATCTGTTATTGACATACATTATCACTCCTCCGCCCCTTGCCTTCCCACTGTCTGATGTCCAGTCTGCCCATACTGCGTGGAAGCCCTCCAGTTCGATGTTAGCAGCTGTTACTAGTTCTGTTAGCCATGTCTCAGTAAACAACATCACGCTAATCTTGCTGAAGGCGCTCTTGTAGCGGGACATGGCCACTAGCTCGTCTGTCTTATTGAGTAGTGATTGTACATTCCCCATGATAACAGATGGGAAGACGGGTCTGTACCTTATGTTCCTCGCTCGCCGTCTCACTCAAGCCTGACATTCACGCCGTTTCTGAGTGATTTCTCCCGGTCTGTCAAGTTTTAGCATTAGCACCGTGGTGCGATTAAGTACTAACAGCTGGTCCCTGTTGTACCGTGTCCTGCTATAAACGATGGCTCCGTCCACCGGCTCAGGAGGCATTTGGGGCAATCTGCGTGTCTGTGATGGGTAAGGTGTCACTTGACCAGAGAAGACAGATAGTAAATAAGAAATAGGAAGAAACACTCAGAATTGAGCCGCTGTTGCAAACAGGCAGCCAACTCGTGTGGCACCGGAAGGACTTGTCATTTACTGACAAGTTGTCATTATAATGACGTTGGAATTTGTCATATAATAACAGAGTAAAATTTGGTTTTTGTGTCAATGATTAGCGGACAACATCTCCCATCATCCCACATCACCAAACACAGTCATGGCGAGAGATTACTACAACCTCATCTCCTATTTCCTGACCAATGAAAGAAGAATCCAAAGCGGAGAAAAACAACACAGTGGTATTGTTTGGTATTTTGAGAGCTGGAGCTGATCCAGAGGACTGTTAGTTACTTCACCCTGGGCACGCTTTGAATACGTGACGTCAGCTACGTGCCGCTTTGTTTGTTGTCTTTCAATTTACATATATTCATAACCTTATACCTTAACAATTAGTCAACAACTTACAGCATTATTTACGTGGAAAATTATCTTTTAAATTGACAAACATCATACAGTATGCGTAACTCATGGCAAAATTTGATTGGGATCAAAAGATAATTTTGCTCTTGCCATTCATTTCAGTGGAGAATTTTTTTTTTTTTTTTTTTCAATTTAAGGTCCCATGTGCGGAAGTAGAGGGGGCGTGGCTTATTTTCTCTATTGAAATGGTAGCCAGCTGAATCACAAGCCTGAGCAGCATACAAGCCCTGCCCGCTTGATTCAGCCGACTCCCACTTCAGTGAGTCGTAGGCAGTTGGCATTCCATACAACACTGAGTGATTGGGTGTATAAATATTTATGAATGAATCTTTTTAGCAAATGAACCGGAAGTGACATTTTACTGAACTGCGGATCCCATCACTTCTGTACTCCAGGTATTCCAGTTTCCTCCTACAGTCCAAAGACATGTATGTTAGGATAGTGAAAGGAATTCTGAGACCAAGACCCAAAAGCAACAGGGAGGGAAATAGTAAGTTGAGTTTAACAATTATCTTTATTTCAATGATAATGCAATGGTGAAGTAATATGCATGAATGTCTGGCAATCAGGCACTTCTGGGGAAAAGCTGTGGTGGCAGGGCAGGAGTTCTCCAGAGGTGAACAGCAGGTTGCCAACAGTGGTGGTTAAACATCGCTGCAGGGAAGTGACTCGTGACGTACACACATGGACAAAATTGTTGGTACCCCTCTGTTAATGAAAGAAAAACCCACAATGGTCACAGAAATAACTTGAATCTGACAAAAGTGGTAATAAATAAAAAATTCTATGAAAATTAACCAATGAAAATCAGACAATGCTTTTGAATTGTGGTTCAACAGAATTATTTTAAAACATCAAACTCATGAAACAGGCCTGGACAAAAATGATGGTACCCCTAGAAAAGACTGAAAATAATGTGACCATAGGGACATGTTCAACCAAGATGTGTCCTCTAACTAACATCACAGGTGTCTACAAACTTGTAATCAGTCAGTCGGCCTATTTAAAGGGTGACAAGTAGTCACTGTGCTGTTTGGTGACATGGTGTATAAAACACTAAACATGGAGCAAAGGAGAGAGTTGTCTCAGGAGATTAGAAAGAAAATTATAGACAAGCATGTTAAAGGTAAAGGCTATAAGATCATCTTCAAGCAGCTTGATGTTCCTGTGACTACAGTTGCACATATTATTCAGAAATTTAAGATCTACGGGACTGTAGCCAACCTCCCTGGATGGGGCCGCAGGAGGAGATAGATAATACAAATGGTAACAAAGGAGCCCAGAACAACCTCTAAACACATTCACGGTGAACTCCAAGGTCAAGGTACATCGGTGTCAGATCGCACCATCCGTCGTTGTTTGAGCCAAAGTGGACTTCATGGGAGACGACCAAGGAGGACAACACTGTTGAAAACACATCATAAAAAAGCCAGACTGGAATTTGCCAAACTGCATGTTGACAAGCCACAAAGCTTCTGGGAGAATGTCCTATGGACAGACGAAACAAAACTGAAACTTTTTGGCAAGGCACATCAGCGCTATGTTCACAGACGCAAAAATGAAGCATACCAAGAAAAGGGCAATGTCCCTACTGTGAAACATGGAGGAGGTTCTGTTATGTTCTGGGGCTGCTTTGCTGCATCTGGCACAGGGTGTCTTGAATCTGTGCAGGATACGATGAAATCTCAAGACTACCAAGGTATTCTAGAGAGAAATGTGCTGCCCAGTGTCAGACAGCTTGGTCTCAGTCGCAGGTCATGGGTGTTGCAACAGGATAATGACCCAAAACACACAGCTAAAAACACCCAAGAATGAAACATTGGACTATTCTAAAGTGGCCTTCTATGAGCCCTGATCTACTGTAAATCCTATTCACCATCTGTAGAAGGAGCTGAAACATGCCATCTGGAGAAGGCACCCTTCAAACCTGAGACAACTGAAGCAGTTTGCTCATGAGGAGTGGACCAAAATACCTGCTGAGAGGTGCAGAAGTCTCATTGACAGTTACAGAAATCGTTTGATTGCAGTGTTTGCCTCAAAAGGTTGTGCAACAAAATATTAAGTTAAGGGTACCATCATTTTTGTCCAGGCCTGTTTCATGAGTTTGTTTTTTAAAATAATTCTTTTGAACCACAATTCAAAAGCATCGTCTGATTTCCATTGGTTAATTTTGATATATTTTTTTTTTATTTATTACCACTTTTGTCAGGTTCAAGTTATTTCTGTGACCATTGTGGGTTTTTCTTTCATTAACAGAGGGGTACCAACAATTCTGTCCACGGCTGTATGTGTTGACGTCGGACCACGTGACTGGGTCAGGAGAAATAAACTGAGCAGCCCTACCCAATGGAAATCCCTATCCCTCACGTTTTGGTTTGACTGTTTAAGGGATTTGTTACAGCCAATTTTCAGATGGAGCCAGCACCAGAAATACTTGAGCTCGTTTCTCCCATTGATGTATTTTTGACAAATAGTGGCTTTGCATAGTAACTGAGGTGATGGCTTAGTGGTAGTATATATGCTTTACAAGTGGGAGACCTGGGTTTGAAACCCAGATGTGTCATTTTTTTTTAAATTTTATTTGCAAGGAAGAGCTTGGATCATTATTACACATCATTATGCTGAGGCACTATTGCTGTTGTGTCCTGCATGAGAATCAGACCAGAGTTAAATATACTGGGACAGTATAAGACTGTGAAAATTTATTGGGCTGCACGGTGGTGCAGTGGTTAGCACTGTGGCAGCACAGTTTACCCTTGGCTGGGGGATCATGGGTTTGAGCCCTGACCAACAGTGATCTGTGTGGAGTTTGCATGTTCTCCCTGTGTATGTGCAAGTTTACCCTGGGATTTCTCTGGTTTTACTCCCACATGCCAAAAACATGCAGGTTAGGTTAATTGGAGACTCTAAAGTGGCCCTAGGTGTGAATGGTTAAGGGATAGTGCCGTATCGTGGCTGCTTCATCCATCCAGGTGGTGGATGACCCTCAATTTCCCCTCTAGGGATCAATAAAGTATACTAAATCTAAAAATGGATAAGTAATACAAGCACACAAAGTAACACAGAGACATTTACTGGAGTCACCCCAGTTTTATTTTTTTTCCCTTATGATCATTGATATTTCTTAAAAGACAGCACATTTATTGAAATTGAAAAATACACATTGTAAAAATCTGCAAGCTGTATACTTTGTCGACTACATGGCCTAGTAGAGCAAATGAAGTTCCACATGAGGCCTCGTCTGTGAACCATTTTGATGAAAGGCTCAAGTGTTCAAGAAAGCCTCAAACATTCATGATTAAGTCATAGCTTAGAGGTAAACTATGTCTCCTGCAATTGGAAAGCTGTGGTTCAAGTTCCAGCTGGGTCATTCTAATAATTTATTTTTATTTGTACATAGAAGTGGTTAATTGGTTAGGTTAATTGGAGACTCTAAAGTGGCCCTAGGTGTGAATGTGTGCGTGAATGGTTAAGGGATAGTACCGTACCGTGGCTGCTTCATCCATCCAGGTGGTGGATGACCCTCAATTTCCCCTCTGGGGATCAATAAAGTATACAAAATCAAGAAAAAAAAAGTGTCTGTTGTGTTTCAAAGAGCTTGGATACAACAATAACACATCATTATGCTGAGGCACTATTGTGCCCTGCATGGCAATAAGGACAGAGTTGAATGTACTGAGAAAGACAGTATGACTGTTGAAAAGTTATTATTTCTTTAAAAAAAATGCATAAGTAGCACAAGCAAATTCACTGTAGTCACCTCAGTTTTATTATTTTTATGCCTTATTATAATTGATATTTCTTAAAAGGCAGCATTTATTGAAATTGAAAAAATACACATTAAACCAACAATACCCTTGTAAAAATCAGCATGTTGTATACATTTTGTCCACTAGATGACCTTGTAGAGAAAATGAAGTCCCACATGAGGCCTTGCCTATGTGAACCATTTTGATGAAAGGCCTCAAGTCCTCCATAAAGCCTCACTTGGATGCATCATGTTGGCTGTATCAACAGCCACACAATGGAAATGATACTTTGGTAATATTCACCCAACTAACACTCACAAAAATTAGATATATCCTTTACAACATTTCATATTGAAATTAACTTGCTGTCAATTAAACTAAGCAATATTTTATGCCATTACACTGTTTAAAATGGAGACATGGACATTTGTTTTACATTGTTTTGTCATTAATTTATATCAGTTGCATTAACTATATTTTTCTCTATTTTCTGAGTTACCTGCTGGATCACTCCTTCCTGTCTGGTGTCAAAGAGGAGGCTGAGGGTGAAGCTGGATTAAATGCAGAGGCCAGTACAGTGGACTGAACCATCTGCTGTGAAAGTATGGGGGATAATGGAGTTACTTTATATTGCATTCCACTGTTATTTCTGTAGTTTCTACCTTTTAGTTTAAGATGGTTTATTCAGCTGGTATATAAGTTGAGTTTTTCCTCATCAGCTACAGTTAAGCAGGCTTGTTAGTCCAGGATGGATATATATATATATATATATATATTTTTTTTTTTTTTCTTTCAAACATGAGTTGTTCAGAACTCCTTATTCAAAGATATAGAGTGGTGATAATCAAGTCAGTGGCAGTAATGCACCTGTAAGCTGGTTAACTGCCAATCAAATCTAAAAGAAGAAGAAGATTTACTCAGGTCAGTTTGTTGAGTTCAGGTCTTGGTATGTTGAGTCTTATTTTTTGAGTAAAGTTCTGTTTAGTTGGCCTCTTTTAAACAAATGGACTATTTTTATTATGTGTTTTTGAACTTTCTTTTCACTTGAGTATAATAAAACCCAGATTTTGACAATTATACCTGTGTCAGTATATCTTTTGACTGCTTGGTCCCTCACATTTGGTGGCAGCGGTGGGGTCATTGAGTTAAAAGGCACAGGTTTTTGTTTGTTTTTTTTTCTCTTTCAACCTGTAGGCCATGCAGAAGGGTGGAAAAAAGTGCAAAAGTAGCCCAAGGAGATGAACGAAACAAACAGATCAATTCAGAAAGGTAGACTAATGTGGAACAGGAGGAAAATGGAGCTTCTGGAGGGGTAGACAGTACTGGGGACAAAGGAAACGAGCCAACCATATCAGACTTGGTTTCTCTTTTCCGCTCAAAAATGGGCAAACATGAGGGTAGAGAGATTATACAGAGGAAGGAAAATGCAGGGCAAGAGCAACATTTTAGAGCACTTCAAACATCACTTTCAGCTCTTAAAGGTTGAAGTGCAGGCCTGCACTGCAGTGCCTGGACCTCAGTCAGTTGAACCACCTGATGTGGAGCATCCAATGTTCCTCCTCCCCAAACTGACCCAAGTGGGTCAATCAGCACTTCAGGTCAGTCCCAATTTTTGAGCCCAAATTACAAAAACTTACAGATGAAGATAACATTGAACATTTTCTAATTACCTTTGAACATATTGCACTGGCTTGTCGATGGCAGAAGAGTGACTGGGTTTTTCATCTTATACCATTACTCACTGGTAAAGCAAAACGTGCATATGTACATTGATGATTCTTTGGATAAAATAAATTCAAGGAAACTATTTTTTGTAAATATATATCCATCCTTAGACATACAGGAAGAGATTCTGCTGTCTTGATGTAAATTCTGATGAAAGCCCTAAAAAGCAAAATGCACATTTAAAGGAGGTGTATGGAAAGTGGATCCACCCTAAAGATAAAACAGTCTAGGAAATTGGTGAAATCATAATCCTTGAACAATATTTGAGAATGTTATCTCCTGAGTTGCAGGTTAAGAAAAAAAAGCATAATCCAACTTCTGCTGCAGAGGCTGCAAAGCTGGCGGATGTGTTTGTGGCAGCCCGGAAAAAGGGACAGCCTTGGAGCTTCACTGCCTTTAAAGCAAAGTACAATCATGGACCAAGTCCCTCACAGATCAACTATAAGTGTGACTACACCAAGCCAGACAGCTAATGCATCCTCAAAGCCTTTTGCCAAACCTGTCATTTGCTATCTTTGTGGAATAGAAGGCCATACAAAACCTATGTGCCCCCAAAACTCAGCAAAGGTAACTGAAATGTGTTTTGTGCCTCGATGCTGTATTCACTCTTATGTGAAATTGGACAGAGGATTAAAAATGGCCCCAGATGAGATTAATGGCAAAACGGTAAATGCACTAATGGATTCAAGCAGTACACAGACTCTGGTACATAGATTGTTTGTTCCTTCAAACATTGTTAATACAAGTGAAATAATTCCCGTGTGTTGTGTGCACGGTGAAGAGAAGCCTTTTCCTATAGCTGAAATGTACATCAAGGTCCAAGGGCAGGTTTACCTCCTAAATATTGATTTTGCTGATAATCTGCCATTTCCAGTTATACTTGGTCGAAACCTGCCCGTGCTTTTTGATTTACTTGATTGTTGCCATACAAGTAATGTTGCAGTGACCAGGACTCAAGCTAAAAAGTCAGAGGAATTCCCTCAGACCCTCAGTGCCTTGCCCTTTTATGACATGGAACTGGAGATGGCACCTGGGAAGTCTCGTAAGTCCCCAGTGCAGAAAAGGCAAGAGAAATTCCATCACACTGTTTTAAAGCCACCTTCTAGCTCAGAGCCTGAAATGCCTTTTTCTCTTAAAGATCCTGTTAATAAGATATGATAAGAAATAAGCCTTTATTAGTCCCACAATGAGGAAATTCCAGGATTGCAACAGCACAGGGATAGCAACACTCAGAGCAACAATCAGAAGGCAAGAAAAAACAAGAGCAGCGAGTATACATACGTACATGTAAACATAAACATATAGACACACGGTGTCTATATGTTTCCATCTAGCATTGTAGCTAGATGGAAAAAATATATAGATATATAAACACACAGTGCGGAGCATTGTAGCTAATTGGAATGAATATATGAATATATAAACACACACAGTGTGGAGCATTGTAGCTAGATGGAATAAATATGTAAATATATAAACACACACAGTGCGGAGCATTGTAGATAGATGGAATAAATATGTAAATATATAAACACAGTGTGGAGCATTGTTGCTAGATGGAATAAATAAATAAATATATAAACATACACAGTGCAGAGCATTGTAGCTAGATGGAATGAAACAGCATAACCGTCTACTTAGTTATCCTACATGGTATGATTATGTACCCCTACATATTGTCACCCTCCGTAGCTACCGGTATTTTCCTAGATGTATACCGGAGGGGACCGTTGTGTAAGTCTATTGCGTCTTTTGCATTCGATACTATTAGGTTGTCACGTCTTTTTGCTATCTCTGCGAGCAGCCCTGCTTAGGTTATACAGTCTGACAGCCGTTGGTAGGAATGACCTGCGAAACCTCTCGGTTGTGCACCTAGGATGATGTAGTCTGCTGCTAAATGAGCTCCTTAGTACATTCAGTGTGTCCTGCATAGGGTGGAACTCGGATTCCAGCAGAGATGACAGTTTAGCCACCATCCTTCTCTCTCCCATCTCCTCCACTGGGTCAAGGCGCTGCCCCAGGACAGAGCTAGCTTTCTTGATCAGTTTGTTTAGTCTCTTCCTACCGGCTGCTGTAATGCCACTGCCCCAGCAGACCACTCCAAAAATGATGGCTGATGCCACCACCGTGTTGTAGAATGTGCGCCCCTTGTACACCAAAAGACCTGAGTCTCCTCAGTAGGAACAGCCTGCGCTGTCCCTTCCTGTAGAGTGCGTCAGTATTGTGTGACCAGTATAGTTTATTGTTCAGATGAACACCCAGGTACTTGTAGGATGTCACCATCTCAATGTCTGTTCCCTGGATGTTTACTGGTGCTGTGAGGGGTTGTCCTTGCCTGCGGCAGTCCACCACCAGCTCCTTAGTTTTCCTCACGTTGATCTGGAGGCAGTTCCGATGGCACCAGTCCACAAAGTCCTGAATAAGCCCTCTGTACTCAGCTTCATCTCCGTTGGAGATGAGGCCAACGATCGCAGAGTCGTCAGAGAACTTCTGTAGATGGCAGTGTGTTGTGTTGTGTGAGAAGTCCGCAGTATAAAGGGTGAACAGGAAGGGAGCCAAAACCGTTCCCTGGGGGGCCCCCGTGCTACCGATGATCGTGTCGAACACACAGTCCTGGGTTCTCACAAACTGAGGCCGGTTTGTGAGGTAGTCCAGGATCCATGATGACAGGTGCTGGTCCACCCCTGTGCACAGGTGACATGCAATGTAATGACATGCAACATAATGATCCAACATTGACACCTTTCTTTCAGAAGGCCAAAGACTGGAACCAAGAAATTGAACCCAGGTGGTGTCTTATATTGCCAGCAGGGGTCAGAAGTGCAGTTCACAATTCCTAAAAAAGTCGGGGAAGTTGTTTTGAACTTGGGGCACTCTATCCCATGGGCAAGCCATTTTGGGAAACACAAAACTGTTGCTCCTATTAAAAAACAAAACAAAAAACAAAAACATTTCCACTGGTCTCTTCTGAATGCAGATGTAGCTCAGTTCTGTAAAAGTTGTCCCCAGTGCCAAAAGACTTCTATCAAAGTCCCCTCTAGTGCTCCACTCCAGCCCTTACCAATTATTAGTACCTCATTTGAACGATTGGGAATGGATTTAGTTGGTCCTGTTGAAAGAAGTAAAGCAGGTAACCGTTACATGTTGGTAATAACAGAACAGATTATGCCACAAAATATCCTTAAGTTTTTCCTCTTAAGTCAATAAAGGCAAACTCTGTGGCTTTTTGTTTGGTGCAGTTTTTTTCAAGGGTTGGATTTCCTCACAAGATCCCGACAGACCGGGGAACAAACTTCATATCCACTTTATTAAAACAAGTATATCAGCTTCTTGGTATTAAAAGCCTGAGAATAACTCCATATTACCCTCAAACAGATGGCCTGACTGAACGTTTCAAACAGACCTTGAAGCAAATGTTGCATAAATTTGTTGATGAAACTGGTACAGACTGGGATGAGTGGCTGCCTTCCCTCCTCTTTGCATATAGAGAAGAACCCCAAGCTTCTACTGTTTTTTCTCCCTTTGAACTGCTTTATGCTTATGAAGTACAAGGCCCACTGTCTCTGCTGAAAAGAGACATGGGAGGGGGACCAGGGAAGGGAGGTTGCTGTTAATATAATCTCTTATGTTGTCCAGATACGAGATCGACTGGAAAGGATGATTGAGCTAGCCCAAGCCTACATGGAGGATGCCCAGCATCATCAAAAGGTGTGGTATGACCGATCAGCCATGCAGAAATCATTTGATCCTGGACAGAAGGTGCTTGTACTCCTCCCAAGCAATGAGAGTAAGCTATTAGCAAAATGGCAAGGACCTTTTGAGATCCAGCAACAACTTGGACCGACCACTTATCAAGAAGCCACTTCAGGTCAGTCTCGCTCTAGTAGGGCTTTGCATATAAACCTCCTGAAAGAGAAGGAGGAGAAAGCCAAGAAAGCAGAGGTTTTATTAATAAGGGGGATTGAGGAGGTAGAGGAGCAGTATCTACCCTCAGCTACTCCTTCAGACCTGGATCTCAGTCACCTCTCAGAAGAACAGTAGCTCCAGGTGAGATGATTATGTAACCTAAATGTGCTCCCTGAAAACCCCGGCAAGACGGATATTGTTGAACATGACATCATGTTAAAAGATGGTGCTATGGTGAAACATATGAGTTACAGAATACCGAACAGTTGCTTACTCCACTGACGAAGGAGGTTGACCTGATGTTGTCTTTGGGGATCATTGAATCATCTAAGAGTGAGTGGTGCCACCCAGTGGTCCTGGTTCCAAAGAAGGATGGCAGCATACAGTTTTGCATCGACTTCAGCTATCTGAACTCCATCTCACATTTTGATTCATACCCTACTCCCAGAATCGATGATTTGATTGAGCGCTTGCAAAAAGCCAGATATCTAACAACAATAGATCTTTGCAAAGGTTATTGGCAGGTACCACTTGCTCATCTCTCCAGAGAACTGACTGCCATTCGACCATCATAGAGGTTGTTTCAATTTACTGTCCTGCCTTTTGGACTACATGGAGCTCCAGCAACATTTCAGAGGCTGATGGATAAGGTACTATGTGGGTTGTCTGATTTTGCTGCAGCCTATCTGGATGATATTGTGATTTACAGCATTACCTGGGAGGATCACGTGAAACATCTGCAGAGGGTAATGGAGTGCTTTCAATATGCTGTGCTGACTGTCAGCCCCTCAAAGTGTGTCTTTGCCAAGGCTGAAATTGAATATCTGGGGTTTGTTATCGAAAATGGAGTAATAAAGCCACAAGTGAACAAGTTCAGTGCCATTGAGTCCTGCCTCTTGTCAGAAACAAGAAAAAAACTTGGATCATTTCTTGGTATGGCTGGATTTTATCATTGCTTTATCCCCCATTTTTCTGTCAGGGCAACTCCCCTGAGTGATTTGACTGGATCTAGATGTCCCAACCAGATCCAGTGGACAGAGGAGGCAGAGGAAGCCTTCCAGGACATTAGACAGTCATTGAGTAAGAGCCCAGTCTTGTATAGTCCACATTTTCATAAACATTCTATTCTTCAAACTCATGCTTCAGAGAGAGGTCTGGGGGCTGTTCTTCTACAGGGACCACCAGATGAGCAACACCCAGTGGCCTTCATTAGCTGTAAGCTGTTTCCCAGGAAGAGGAGATATTCAACAGTGGAGAAGGAGGCACTGGCAAAAAAGTGGGTGCTAAATTTATTTAAGTATTACCTTCTTGGAAAAGAGTTTATGTTGGAAACGGACCACAAGGCTCTCCAATGGCTGGAAAGAATGAAGGATACAAATGGAAGAATTACAAGGTGATACCTTGCAATGCAGCCGTACTGTTTCACCATCCATCATTTTCCAGGCAAAGGCAACTGTACATCAGACTACCTCTCTCGCTGTCCCAGCAAGAGATCTGAAGAGGGGGAGTGTGTAATGGTTGTATCAACGCAATGGAACTGATAATTTGGTGATATTCACCCAACTACTGTAACACTCACATAAATTAGATATATCCTTTACATCATTTCACATTTAATTTCAAAAATAATTTGCAGTCACTTAAACTAAAACAATGTTTTGACATTATACTGTTTTAAATGGTGACATGGGCATTTGTTTTGCATTGTTTTGTCATTAATTTACATAAGTTGCATTAATTATATTTTTCTCTATTTTCTGAGTTACCTGCTGGTTCGCTCCTTCCTTTCTGATGTCAAAGAGGAGGCTTCTTCTTCTTCTTCTTCTTCTTCTTCTTCTTCTTCTTCTTCTTCTTCTATTTTGGCGGGGGCACCCGACTTAAAGGGCATTACCGCCATCCAGAGTTGGAGTGTGGACCAGACATTATACCCCAAACACCCTCCAACCCCCCCCCCCAAAAAAAAACAACCTATATCCTATTAATTAAACCCGTATCTTTGAGGTAAACAAACAACTTTCTTACCCCAACCCCCACCATCATGCTTAAGTTAGCATCACCTACCCCTAATTATCTAATTCCCTCCACTAATCTGTCTCTCTCCTGGGTATACTTCTGGCAGTGGAGAATGACCTGCTCCACATTTTCTTCCTCTCTCTCACAATAATCACACATCCCTGTGGGGTGCTTACCTACCAAATGCAAAGTTTTGTTTAACCTAGTGTGCCCCATCCTTAGCCTAGATAAAATATTATCTTCCTTTGTATTTCTTGTCCCCATCCTGCCCTTCACTCCAACCGCACTCTGGATAGCATACAGATGTCGCCCTGTTCCCCCCGTGTCCCACCTATGCTGCCACTCCTGCCTAGTATACTCTTTAATCAGTGTTTTTGCCTCAGATTTACTCAATGAAATATCCCACACCTCCCAGTGCCCCAGAGCCTGTTTAGCCAAATTATCTGCGGCCTCGTTGCCCTTTACCCCCCTGTGAGCTGGAATCCACATAAACACCACAGCCACCCCTTTGTTTCTGAGTCTATACAAAGTCTCATATATCTCATAGACCAAGTCCTGTCTGCTGTCAGATGACCTTGATTTTATTGACAGCAAGGCTGCACTGGAATCCGAACAAAGGACAAAATCCTTGATCGTCAGCTCCTCAATCCTCTGCAATGCAGTCACCAAAGCCAACATTTCGACTGTATACACAGACAGATGGGAAGATGTTCTTCTATTAACAGACATTTTCAAGGCAGGGATATGGAAAGCAAACCCAGTGCAGCCAGTGTCAGGATCCTTTGATCCATCCGTGAATACTGGGGTAAGGGAGTGATATATTGTTCCCAACCGATCCTCTACTAAAACTGTGGTGTTTCCAAATTCTCTACCCCCTCGCATCTTTTCCAAAAAGTACAAATCAACACACACTGGATAGAAAAACCATGGAGGAGTGACTGGCAAAGGAACTGATGGAATGTATGTTCTATTGCATAGTTTCATATCCCTGGCTACTCTCCCAGCGTAAAATGCAAAACTCTCTCTTTTAACTCTTTCCCCCTCCCAACAAGGCAACAGCACTCTGACTGTAGGGTGTTTATCTTGAGTGTGCCCTTGCAGATTGACCCAATAGTTCATCATCATCTGTTTACGCCTGATATTTAATGGCATTTCCCCCATTTCCACCTGGAGAGCAGCAACAGGAGTTGTTTTAAATGCCCCACAGCAGATCCTCAGTGCTTGGGCCTGGATGACATCTAACTTGCTCAACATGGTTTTGGAAGCAGATCCATATACAGTACACCCATAATCCAATACAGACCTAATTAACGCAACATAAATGTTTTTCATAGCCGCTTTACTAGCACCCCACTCAGTCTCTGTCAAACACCTCATCACCTTTTTGCACTTAACTGACACCTTCTGAATATGCTCCCTCCAAGTTAGATTAACATCAAATCAGACCCCCAGAAACCTGAAAACTTTGACTTGTTCTAATTCCTGAGCGTACATTGTTAACTGGGCATCAGTTACCCTTTTCCTTGTGAATACTACAACCTTTGTTTTCTCAACAGAGAATTTAAATCCCCAAGAATATGACCACCCATCCACTGCACTTATCGCTTCTTGTATTTTCCCTCTTATATAATTAAAATTACTCCCTCTTTTCCATAATGCCCCATCATCAGCAAATAAAGAACGGCCAATGTCGCTGTTCACAGCGGAAAAAACATCATTTATCATAATAGAAAAAGTACTGGGCTTATAACACTACCCTGGGGGGGGGGTGCCATTTTCCACCAAGTACCTATCTGACAAGGCTCTGCCCACTCTAACTTGAATGTGCCTATTAAACAAAAAATCTTTTATCCAGTTGAATGTTCTCCAAGAGATTCCTATCATACTTAGCTTTATCATTAGCCCCTCCTTCCACAACATGTCATATGCCTTTTCCACGTCAAAGAACACTGCAATTACCGACTCTCAATTTACTTGAGCCTTCCGTACCTCTGTCTCCAAACACACAACAGGATCCATAGTTCCCCTTCCTTTTCTAAATCCACTCTGATGTGGTGTCAAAATTCCCCTACTTTCAAGATAAAAAGCAATTCTATCTGTAATCATTCTCTCCATTATTTTTCCCAAATGCGATGTTAGAGCTATAGGCCTGTAGCTCGCTGGGTCTGAGGGATCCTTTCCAGGTTTTCTTATAGGAACAATCACTTCCTCTTTCCATGCAGTTGGGAGCTTTCCCTTTTCCCACACTTTGTTGTAGACTTCCAATAGCTTCCTCCTTGCCAAAGTCCCTAAGTGTTTCACCATGATGTAACAGACATTGTCTTTCCCAGGGGATGTTAATCCTGATTTGTTTACTGCTCTTTCCATTTCATCTAGAGTGAAAGGAGAATCCAAAGAACTACTAAAGTCACACCTTTCCTCCAAAACCCCAGGATGTGCTAAACTCGTCCTACTTCTTCCACTTTTACCTTCTTCAGTCAAATTGCTTGAGCTATGAATTTGAGTCAGGCTCTTTGCTATCATTGTTGCTTTTTCCTCATCAGTTATTGCAATCACTCCCCCACTTTTTAGTATTGGATACTGCCATTCCCTCCTGACTCCCCTCATAGCCTTGATCATGCTCCACACATCTCCCATGGTTGTTGATCTACCTACAGTGCTACGGTATCTCTGCCAGCTTTCTCTCTTGGCCCTCCGGATAGTTTTCCTGGCATTTGCTAGTGCTCTCTTATAATTAATCAAGTTTTGCCAATTATGAGCTCTCCTTAGGACCTTAAGTATCTTATTCCTCTCTTTAATAGCTCTAGTGCACTCCTCTGTCCACCAAGGCATTGCTTTCTTTAACCTTTTTCCCTTTACTTTTAGAGATTAACTGATTGGCTGCTTCCAGAAAAATAGTTTTAATATTTTTCTCCATACTTTCAATGTCTTCACTGACCTCTACTAGGGGAAGGTCTCTCTCACAAATAAACTTAAATAACTTCCAATTAGCAGTGCTAAAAACCCACCTCCCTTTTTTGTGACCACTTACCCTACTCGCTGAAATGAAAAAATTACAATACACTGGGAAATGATCACTTCCCACCAAGGACTCCTCTAAAACCTCCCACTCACACACACTTGCAATATTACTAGTCACCAACGTTAAGTCCAGAACTGAACCACTCCCCATATGTACATCAATTCTAGTTGCTCTACCATCGTTTAAACATACTAGATTCTTCTCTTCCAAGAGTTCTTCAATAATCTCACCATTTATGTCTGTATGATTTGCCCCCCATAACACATTATGGGCATTAAAGTCCCCACAAATTACCACCCTGCTCCCATCTATCCCCTCCATCTGAGATAATTGACTCAATATCAACCTCTTACAAGGATTGTACAAATTAACAACTACTAATTCCCCCTCTTTTGTCCAAATTTCAACTACCACGCACTCCAGTTCAACCCCTTTACCTATCTCTCTAAACTGAATTCCCTCCCTCACAAATGTTGCACACCCACCTCCCATTCCCTCCTTTCTATCATTCCGAA
Source organism: Pholidichthys leucotaenia (assembly GCA_020510985.1). Classification (NCBI taxonomy): domain Eukaryota; kingdom Metazoa; phylum Chordata; class Actinopteri; order Cichliformes; family Pholidichthyidae; genus Pholidichthys; species Pholidichthys leucotaenia. Next base: position 416,907,810 of record CM035842.1, read on the forward strand.
TAGAAACATATCCCACTATCTTAAAACCCAGATTTGGTTTCAGCCACGTCTCCTGAACACAAATAACATCTGGTTTGTCTGAAATGTCCTCAATATACCTTTTGAATTCCTGTCCATTTGCCAACAAACTTCTTGCATTCCATTGAATCAATATGACCATTCTCACAATTCCTATCCAGTCGATGCTTGGTCCTGACTTGTCTGGCTACTAAGCCCACTCCTCACCTCCTCCCAAGTTAAACCACTGAAACCAAGATGATTAGCTGCTGCTTTCACTATTATTTGAATTCTTTCAGTTTTAGACTTGACTTCCATTGTGGCATTCACAACTCCTGCTATAAAAATAACCAGTTTCTTCAGATCAACCTGGATTTCCCCATTCCATACCAGTTCTCTTTCCCCAACAGGCAGCTTCCCCCCAGTCCTTTGCCCATTCCCTCCTCTCTGGTCCATCCTTTTCACTGCTTCAGGATAAGAAACTTTATTCTGCACTCTGACTCGCTGTATTTCCCTTTCTCTCACCATTCTTTCACAGCCTCCATAGGCCACACTATGACTCCAGCCACAATTACAACACTTTGACATTTCTTGATCACATTCTCCATACTGATGGTTGTCCCCACACCTTGCACACCTTCTTCTCCATCTACAGGTATTAGCTATGTGTCCAGATCTTTGGCAATTATAACACCGAACTGGATTAGGAACAAATTCTCTTACCCCATACCTCCAAAAGCCCAAATTTACACTTCTGGGGACCACTTTTCCTTGAAACTCAATCACCACACCCTCAGTGTCTCTCCTCTGTCCTTCCTGAATGGCCTGTAGTCTACGAGCTGCTTTTACTACCCCCCCTTTTAAATTAGCTTTAATTTCTTCCATTGTGACTCCTATTGGCACCCCCCAAATTACACCCTTGTTCCACTTTGATCCATTATCAATAAAGCTTGTACTTTTCACTTTGAACCGCCCAACCTCCCTCATTTTGTCAGCTCTTTCCCTTTGCTCCTCATTCCTACATACAATCAGCAGATCTCCATCCCTCAGCACCTTTGCCATGAGTATATCTCCAACCTGGTTTTTCAATATTGTTGTTAATTTAACTGGGCTCATTGTAGATATCCCCTTTTCATCCTCGAACCTTACAATAATTTTGAATTCGGCTCCTTCTTGCCCTCCTCCCTCTGCACCACCCCCACTTCCACTACCTCTAGCCTTCTTTGCATTATTTTCAGGAAAGTTATTCTCCGTTTTCTCTCTCCCTTTCCCACTTCCCTGCCCAGTATCCATACTGTCTTCACTATCCCACAAATCAGAATCTCCCCAGTCTGGCCCATTCACAACGCCACTGCGCCAACCCGCCACACCTTCCTTTACCACGCTTCTCTTCCTCATTTTCCCATGCCCGCAAACTCCAGTCCCATCACCCGACCTCCTTGCCAAACCAACCAACAAATTTCTCTGGCCCTCTCTCGGAGATCGAACCCTCCGACGCTGTGGACCAAAAAATTTCAAGTCTCAGCAGTGTTCGAAAACTGCCGACAAAGAGTGTGTTCGCCTTCTGACTTGCTTCAACAGCCTCTCTCCAGCAGTTGCTCCCCTCAGGGCAAGACCACCCAAAGAGGAGGCTGAGAGTGAAGCTGGTTTAAATGCAGAGGCGAATAAAGTGGACTGAACCATCTGCCATGACAGCATGGGGGAAAATGGAGCTACTTTGTATTGCATTCCACTGTTATTTCTGTAGTTTCTGTCATGTACGCCCTTCGGGCAGGAATGCAACATCCGCATGCTGGACTATCATTTACTGCAATTTATTGAAATCAAGGGCAAACACAAAGTCCCAAAAAGTATTCCAAAACAAAGATGCAATGAGAGAGAGCATTTACTTACAAAATGCCCACCAGAGCGAAGCAGAGCCCTGGTGGAGATGACAGTTGACAATACAAAGCGGCAACAACATGGAAACGAAAGTAGAGGCCTTAAATAGAGCCCCAAACCCATTATATAATGAACAACAGACGTGGGTGCCTGAACAGACAGGAGAAAGTGGAGATACATACAGTAATTGGAATCAGCTGAGAGGAGGGCAATCCAAACCGACAGCTGGAAGGGCATGCCCACATGATGCTGCACATCTCTGACAGCTGTCAACAATGAAAGGAAAATACTGGGAATACGAAATAAAATAACATACTCAAGTATATAAATAAATACAGAAAATAAAACACTGCACAACAGGAAAATAGCAAACAGAACAGTAATACATGGACAAAAAAGAGGCATAAAATGCAACAGATAAATATATATATTTACAGGGAAAGGGCCACGAGGCTGGGTCTGGCAGAACCTCCAGAACCCAGCTTGTGACAGAGCCCCCCCCCCAAGGGGTGGAGCCAGACACCCCAGCGTAACATCAAAAGAAAAACAAAGAAAGAAGGGATATAACAATAACCCACCCAGGGTGGGGGAAAAAGGCTAGGATGGTACAAAACAGAAAACCCGTTCAGGACCCAGATCAAATAGGAAAACACAGAATTAAGGCCACCCGGCCCACAGAGCTCTAAAGTTGAGGGGGCCGGCCAAAGTCCCAGGCCCCAAGTCAAGTGGCCTTCTGAAGTCCTAGGCCAGCCGGACACCCATGTGGTACGCTTCAGTTGGCCTGCCGGAGAACATGGACCACCCGACCCAGTGGCTCAGTCTCTCTGGCAGCCGGCCCGAGTGCTGAAGCCACCTGAACAGGGGAGGCGGCTCCCCCACAGGGAGACCCACTGAAAAAAAGAGGAGAACAGAGGAGGGGGGATCATGACATCATCAGGCAGAGCAGAAAGGGTGACCCTGACAGCGTCTGGCAGAGGGAGAAGGGGGACCACGACGGTGTCTGGCTGAAAAGGAGGGAGGACCATGATGCCCTCAGTGGTCTCAGACTGGGGAAAAAATTGCACCTTTGGTGGCTCTGGGCTGGAGCTTGGCAGCACCCGCAGTGTCTCCGGGCTGGAATTCTGTAGCACCTGCTGTGGCTCCAGGCTTGAGCGTAGTAGCACCTGCAGTGGCTTTGGGCTGGAGCATAGTAGCACCCACGGTGGATCCGGGCTGGAGTACTGAAGCACCCACGGTGGCTCCGGGCTGGAGCACTGAAGCACCCTCTGTGGCTCTGGGCTGGGCCAATGCTGCACCCATGGTGGACCCCGGCTGGGCGAACGCTGTACCCACGGTGGACCCTGGCTGGGCCAACGCTGCACCCACGTTGGACCCTGGGCTGAGGTGTAGCACCCATGATGGGCCCATACCGGAACGCAGCAACCACGTCGGCTCCAAGCTGGGACGCAGCACCCACGATGGTCCCCGAGTGGGACGCAGCACCCACGGAGACCTGGATTATGGCGGAGGAACCCAGACAATGGCCTCACGCTGGGGATGAGCTGCACCCACGGAGGGCCCGGCCTGGGTCAAAGCTTCACCCATGACGACCTCGATGGGAAAAGCTGGACCCCAGGCAACCTCCAGTGGCAAACCTGGATCTACGGTGTTATCTGGTGGTGTTGTATCCTCTCTGGTAACCGGGCGGCTGCACCTGGCTGTCCTCACCAAGAGCCAGGCAAGATTGCTCTCAGAGAGGAGAAAAATAAAAGAGAGCACTTGCCTGAGCTCGAGCTCCACCGCCGTCCAGGACTCCGACTATCCAGGCGATGGTGACTCTTCAGGCTCGGCCCTCAGGAGGTCCAGCTCGGGCTCCTACTCTGCTGTGATGGCCTCCACAGCAGGCATGATGGCGTTAGCAGTCCATGTTTCTCCAGGCGACATAACCCACACTGGTGGCGCTTCCAGCGTGGCGGCTTGGGGTTGACTCACCACTGGTACTGAAGTTGGACTCTCCAGGACCTCAGGCTCCGCCTGCATCTGAGGACCCTTTCCCGTTGCTGACAGACTCTAAGGGGTAAAAGGAGAAGACACGGAGAGGACCGGTGAGCAATAGGTGACTGCAGCAGATGGTGAGGGCTCAGGGGACTGCAAACCCAGAGCCTCATCACCAGGAGTCAAGCAAGGCATAATATCATGAACAGAAGGAGAAATAAATGACACTTGCCTGCTCTCCCTTTTCTGCTACAGTGAATGTAGTGTTCTGCCTCTCCATGGCTGCAGTGGCTATAGGCCCCTCAGAGGATTGTGGAGGAGCCATTCCTGGAGCTGCGGAAGAGGAAGTAGCCGAGGGAAAAAATGGAGGACCTTTCAGCAGCAGCTGGAGACATTGAAGGTACGGAGACTGCAGCAGCAACGGAGGGAGATAGGGCGCACATAACCACCGGTGAAGAGGAAGAGAGAAGAGTATCAAATGCAGGAATTGTTTGGCTCAATATCAGGGAGGAGGCTCCCGAAGAGGCGGAAGGATTCCCCTGGCTGTCCGAAGCGGGAGAACACTGCTGTAGTGGAGCTAAAGTTGGTGATCTCGGAGATGAGCTGGGCTTCTGCCGGTGTGAGCACTTCCTCCTCGCTGGGGTCAGCGCAGGCATTGGAGCTGCTTCCTTTGGCCTCTCGCTCGAACATGGAAGGAGAATATGGAGAGAAGTATGTTTGTAACTTCTGGGTGATTCCACAGGCTGAGGAATGCCTTCATCACCTGCGCCGCACCACCCAAACTCTCTTGGATCATCTTAGGAGAAAAGGAGGCCTGAGTCTAGTGAGCAAATTCGCTTCAGGAAGGACACCGCCCGCCGCTCCATATCGTCCAGGTCGGACATGGCGAGCTCCAAAACAGGTTAGTGAAGAAACACAAAAAGGTCAGAAAACACACAAATGACAGTGGCTGGGTCTCAACTTGTCACTGCTTTCTGTCATGCACACCCTTCGGGCAGGAATGCAAAATCCACGAATTTATTGAAATCAAGGGCAAACACAAAGTCCCAAAAAGTGTTCCAAAACAAAGATGCAATAAGAGAGGAATTACTTACAAAATGTCCACCGGATCGACGCAGAGCCCTGGTGGAGAGGAGAGTTGACAATACAAAGCGGAAACAACATGGAAATGAAAGTAGAGCCCTTAAATAGGGCTCCAAACCAATTACATAATTAACAACAGATGTGGATGTCCAAACAGAAAGGAGAAAGTGGATCTCATTCTTTTGGTCATTACCCAAAACTCTTGACCTAAGGTGAGGGTAGGAACGTAGACTGACCAGTAAATCGACAGGTTTGCTTTAGAGCTGAGCTCCCTCTTCATCACAACAGACCGGTACAATGTCCACATCACTGCAGAGGCTGCTTCGATCCGTCTGTCAATCTTTCACTCCAGTCTCCCCTCACTCGTGAATGAGACCCCGAGATACTAAAACTCCTACACTTGGGGAAGGAGCTTGACTCCAACCCGGAGAGGACAATCTACCTTTTTCCTGCTGAGGACAATGGACTCGGACTTGGAGGTGTTGATTCTCATCCCATCCACTTCACACTGAGCAGCAAACCATCCCAGCAAGGCCTGTAGGTCATTGCTTGATCAAGCCAACAGGAAAACATCATCCTCAAACAGCAGAGATGAAATCCTGTGGTCTCCGTGCATGACACCCTCCAATCATTGGCTGCGCCTAGATATCTTGTCCATAAAAATCATGAACGGGATTGGTGACAAAGGGCAGCCCTGGTGGAGTCCAACTCTCACTGGAAACGAGTTTGACTGAGTGTTGGAAATATGAACCAAACTCTTGTAACGGTCGAATAAGGACTGGATAGCTTGTAACAACAAGCCCAATACCCCATACTCCTGCAGTACCCCCTAAAAGAGACCACAAGGGATGCAGCTGAAAGCTTTCTCAAAGTCCACAAAACACATGTGGACTGGTTGGGCAAACTCACATGAACCCTCGAAGATTCACCAGTAGGTAAAGAGTTGGCCCAATGTGCCATGGTCAGGACGAAAACCATACCGGTCCTCCTGAATTAAAGGTTCGACCAGCGGTCGGAATCTTCTCTCCAGTACCTAGGCATAGACCTTCCAAGGCAGGCTGAGAAGTGCGATCCCCCTAAAGTTGGAACACACCGTCCGGTCTCCCTTTTTAAAAAGAGGAACCACTACCCCTGTTTGCCATGCCAAAGGCACTGTCCCCAACTTCCCCGCAACATTACAGAGGTGTGTCACCCATGACAGCCCTACAACATCCACGGCCTTGAGGCTACTCAGGGCGAATCTTGGCCACCCCCACGGCCCGGCCAACAACTCCCTCAATTCCTTTGATGGGCAAGTTGTTCCCCTTGTCCTCAAGCCCTGCTTTCTCTATGAAAGGTGTGTCTGTGGGGTTGAGGATGTCCCCAGTCGAAGTCAGCAGCGCCCCATCTGCACCATACACAGTGTTGACAGGGAGCTGCTTTCCCCTCCTGAGTCGCCAGACCGTTTGCCAGAATCTTTTCAAGGCCGACCGAAAGGCTTGTTCCATGGCCTCACCAAACTCCTCCCACACTCAAGTTTTTGCTTCAGCAACCACCCGAGCTGTGCTCTGCTTAGCCTCTGGTACACCTCAGCTGCATCAGGAGTCCCACAAGCCAAACAAGCTCAATAGGATTTCTTCTTCATTTTGATGCCCCCCCTTACCACTGGTGTCCACCACTTGGTTCAGGGATTGCCACCATGAGATGCACCAACAACCTTGCAGCCACAGCTCTGGGCAGCTGCTTCAACAATGGAGGTGGAGAACATGGCCCATTCAGACTCCATGTCTCCAGACTCCCTCAGATTGTGGCTGAAGTTCTTCCGGAGGTGGGAGTTGAAGACCTCCCGGACAGGAGCCCCAGCAAGACAGTCCCAGCACACCCTCACTATACATTTAAGTCTACCAGGTCTGAATGGCATCTGCCCCTGCCATCAGCTCCAACTCACCACTTGGTGGTGATCAGTTGATAGCTCTGCACCTCTTTTTACCCGAGTGTCCAAGACATGTGGCCGCAAGTCTGATGACATGATAACCAAATCAATCATCAACCTGTGACCTAGGGTGTCCTGGTGCCAGATGCACATATGGACACCTTTATGCTTGAACATGGTGTTCATTATGGGCAAACTGTGGTTGGCACAGAAGTCCAATAACTGAACACCACTAAGGTTCAGATCGGGCAGGCCATTCCTCCCAATCACGCCCCTGCAGATATCACGGTCATTGCCCACATGTGCATTGAAGTCCCCCAGTAGGACAATGGAGTCTCCAAGTAGAGCACTTTCCAGCACCCCAATCAGAAACTCCAAAATGGGTGGGTACTCTGAGCCATCACTTGGTGCATAGGCACAAAGGTTTCTCAACCCATTTCTCAACCCGAAGGTGCAGGCAAGCTACACTTTCATCCACTGGGGAGAACACCATATGTCAAGTCAGCAAGGCAGGGGGATATAAGAATACCTACCTCTACCTGTAGCCTCTCACCTGAGGCAACCTCAGAGCAGGCCAAGTTCCAGCACCTCTCCAGGAAAATGGTTCCAGAACTGCAGCTGTGCGTTGAGGTGAGCACAACTATATCTAGCTGGTATCTCTCAACCTTATGCACCAGCTCCTTTGACCTTATGCACCAGCTCCTTTGACCTTTGATGGAGCGTCACCAGAGAGGTGACGTTCCATGTCCAAAAAGCCAGTATTGAAAGCCGGGGATCAGACCACGAAGGTCTCTGCCTTCGCTTGCCACCTGATCTGCATAGCACCGGACCCCCATGGTCCCTCCTGCAGGTGGTGAGGCCACTGGAGGGCGGACCCATGTAACTCCTCTGGGCTGAGTCTTGCCGGGTCAAATGGGCAGAAACCCAGCCACCAGGTGCTAGCCATCAAGCCCCTCCCCCAGGCCTGGCCCCAGGGCAGGGCCCCAGTAACCTCATACCGGGCAGGGTACACTGAATCATATATTTTTTATTCATCAAGACAGTCTATTGAATCACTCTTAGTCTGGCCTTTCACCCAGGACCAGTTTGTCTTGGGAGACCCTACCAAAGGAAAATTGCCCCAGACAACATAGCTCCTGGGATCACTAGGGCAGGCAAACCCCCCACCAGGAAAAAGTGGTGATCCATGGTGTTGGGGTGAAAAAAAACAAAACAAAAAAAACTGTAAATGAGAATAGGTTCTTATTTGACTTTTCTCGTTACCCATCTGGTGTTCCGTTTAGGGGACAGTATTGCAATTATTACTATGGACAATATACAGCAAGATGGTGTGTGTTTCTACACATATTATACTTGGATAAAAAGTTAATTTTCTCATCTTTTCTTTTATCCAAGCCATTTCAACACAGATTGATAAGAGCAAATATTTTTGCCAAAGCTGGTAATACACCTGCCCCTGTTATCCCTTGTACTATAAACTTGTCAAAAATGATGAAGTTTCCCTTGCAAAAGCCCACATGATTAAAAACAATGATAAATTTAATCTGCAGTGTGGGGATAATTCCATTGACAGACAAGTTCTGGTGCCGTAGAAGTTCCCATGCGCTAAAATGTAAAACATTTTGTTTTTTTAACCGAAAAAAAGTTTAAATTTGAGAGGACAAGTAGGTAACTTTTGGTAACTTATTCTGTCAAAATTAAATTTTAAGATAACCAAGACACAAATTTTATGTAAGTTGAAGCAACTATTTGTTTTACAGTCTACAGAATATTTTTAAATACAGCGGGGAAAATAAGTATTTTAAGCGGTCAACATTTTTCTCATTAAACATGTTTCTGAGGGAGCCACTGACCTGAGATTTTTACCAGATATCAGAAACAACCCAAGTAATCCATACATACAAAGAAATCAAGTTAACTGTGTTCACAAAACAAGTTAAATTTAATAAAGTGGAATGACACAGTGAATAAGTATTGAACACATGAAGAAAAAGAGGTGCAAAAACTCATTGAAAGCCAAGAAACGAGCTGAAATCCACAAGAATTCAGAAAGCCACCCCATCCCCTCTCAATGCAGTTAAATTCAGCTGGTAAAGACATGACTCATACCTGTTCAGAAGGTCTGTGAATATCAAATTGTCACACCACACAGAACGCATGATGGTCAGAAGCAAAGAGCTCTCTCTAGACCTTGGCTGACATAATTATCGGCCCAGGAAACACGCATGCAGGCTCAGGTAAGATTCAACAGCTTTATTCAACAGCAAGGGGTGATTGAGTGTGTGTATGTGATATGTGTATGGAGTGTGGGTGAACTAACTAACTAACTAACTAACCTGCACTTATATAGCGCTTTTCTAGTCACAAAGACCACTCAAAGCGCTTTCATTAATACTAACCCTCTATTCTAAGGGCCTATAGGAAACAGATATCTAGGGACAATTTAGAACAGCCAATTAACCTAACATGCATGTTTTTGGCATGTGGGAGGAAACCGGAGAAATCCCGGAGTAAACCCACGCAACACGGGGAGAACATGCAAACTCCACACAGATCACTGTTGGTCGGGGGCTGGGATCGAACCCACGATCCCACGATCCCCACAATCCCCCGGCCAAGGGTAAACTGTGCTGCCGCAGTGCTAACCACTGTGCCACCGTGAAGCCCAAAACAATGAACAATGAACAATGAGAGTCGGGAACAGAACAGCACGCCGTGCAGCCAGGCAACCCTATGGGAAGAGCAGAGACAGAGATATGAGCTGGGCGTCACCATACGGGAGAGATATACTGAGTATTGCTTACTTGCAGGTGGGAAGGTGGCTGGCGTTGGCTAAGGATCTTCGGCCTGGGAGACAGCGCCCTGCTGCGCACATGACGAGGCGTGGAGAAGAGGGGAAAGGCAAAGACGGGAAAATCTGCCGCCAGGGAATCCACCTGTGCACAGGGGAGAGACAGGTAGACAGGTGAGTGGCAATACAGCTTACGTGCTGAAGTGAAGAGCGGCAGGACGGGAAGAGACAATCCTGCAGAGGGTTTGAGCGCGTAGAAACACAGACGGCTCCAGACCGATGCTCTGGGTCAAGTGGGCTAAATAGCCCGTGACTGACGAGGTGCAGGTGTGCGTGCAGCTGAGGTAGATGACTGGGAGCGGCGAGTTGTGACAATACTCCCCCCCAGCAGCACCTCCTGGCGTTGGTTTATCCGGGTGCGCCCGGTGGAACTCCGTGATGAGATCTTTATCCAGCACAAAAGAAGAGTGCACCCAGGATCTCCACTCCGTGCCATATCCCTCCCAGTCCACCAGGTACTGCTGCCCGCGACCTCGACACCGGGAGTACAGGATGGATGCAACCCCCCACACCGGGTGGCCATCGATCATCATGGGAGCGGGCGGTGCCCTAGGGGGTGGACAGAGTGGGTTTGAGAGCACGGGCTTGATTTTAGATACATGAAACGTGGGGCAAACATGGAGGGAGGGGGGGCGGGCCAAACGCACAGCCACCGGGTTGACAATTTTGGAGATGGTGAAGGGACCGATGAAGTGTGGAGCCAGCTTCCTCTTCTCGGCCTTAAGATTAACGTCCCGGGATGATAGCCAGACCTATTGGCCCACCTGGTAACTGGGGGCCGGCTTCCTGTGGTGATTAGCCGTGGTGCTGTTGCGCGCCGCCGTGCATAAAAGCGCCTCACGCGCCCTGGTCCACAGGCTCCGGCAGCGTCTCAGATGCACCTGGATGGAAGGAACGGCCAACTCACTCTCCTGCTTGGGAAACAAGGGGGGATCGTAGCCCAACAATGCGCGGAAGGGGGACATCCCGGTAGCCGATGACCGTGTCGCGTTGTGGGCACATTCCACCCAGGATGAGTTGGAGGAGGTGACGCAGCGCAGGGCAGCCTCCAGCTCCTGATTGACGTGCTCACACTGCCCGTTGGATTGAGGGTGGTGACCAGAGGAGAGACTCACTGTGGCCCCCAGGGCATTGCAAAAAGACCTCCACACTTGGGACACGAACTGGGGCCCCCGATCCGATACAACGTCCACTGGGATCCCGTGCAGCCTGACCACATGTTGGACAAGGAGGTCGGCCGTCTCCCGTGCAGAAGGGAGACCCCGGAGCGGCACAAAGTGGGCGGCCTTGGAGAATCGGTCCACAATAGTCAGAACAGTGTCGTAGGAGTTGGAGACAGGGAGACCAGTAATGAAGTCCAGGGCGATGTGTGACCAGGGCCTGCCCGGGACCGGCAGGGGCTGGAGTAGGCCCACGGGGGGGGGGGGGGGGGGGGGGGGGGGGGGGGGGGGGGAAGGATTTGGGGTCTTGCTAGTAGCACACTGGGGGCAAGCCCGGACGTAATTGGTGACGTCCTTCTGGAGACCGGGCCACCAGAAAGAGCGTTGAAGGAGGTCCACCAGTCGGGAGACGCCAGGGTGACAGGCGAGCTTGGACATGTGGGCCCAGTGAATGACATCCCCCTGAACCGCCGATGGAACAAAGAGCCTCCCATCCGGGCCGCCGCCAGGGTCTGGTTCGGTCTCTTGCGCCCTGCGGATCTTGTCCCTGATGGACCAGGAAACCGCCCCCACAACACACGAGCTGGGCAGGATGGTGTGATCCAGCTCCTCTGGGGTCTCAGGGGCAAACTGTCTGGACAGGGCGTCCGGCAACCCATTCTTGGAGCCTGGACGGTAGGTGATCGTGAACCGGAACCGAGCAAAGAACAGAGACCATCACACCTGGCGGGCATTCAGATGTCTGGCTGACCTCAAATACTCCAGGTTCTTGTGGTCCGTCCAGACCACGAAAGGCTGAGCTGCCCCCTCCAGCCAGTGACGCCACTCCTGCAGCGCGAGCTTAATAGCCAGCAGCTCCCTGTCGCCGATGTCATAGTTTTGCTCAGCTGCCGACAGGCACCGGGAGAAGAAGGCGCAGGGCCGCTTGACTCCATCCACCGGTGAACGATGGGAAAGCACCGCCCCCACCCCTGTGTCAGACGCGTCCACCTCTACCAGGCACTGCAGCGCGGGGTCAACCTGGGTCAGGACCCGGGAGGAAGAGAACTCTGTCTTCAGGGTCTCGAATGTGGTCGCTGCCTCCTCGGTCCACTGGAAGAGCACTTTGGGTGAGGTGAGGCGGGTCAGGGGAGTGACGATGGCGCCGAAATTGGGAACAAAGCGGCGGTAGAAATTGGCAAAGCCGATGAACTGCTGCACCTGTCTCCTGGAGGTAGGAGTGGGCCACTCGACCACCGCTTTCACCTTGGCGGGGTCGGGGAGGATCTGGTTATGGGAGATAACAAAACCCAGGAAAGAGGTGGTCTTGGCATAGAACTCACATTTCTCCGCTTTGATGTAAAGTCTGTTCTCCAACAGCCGCTGCAGAACCCGCCTCACATGGGCCTGGTGCTCCTCCTGAGACCTGGAGAAGATGAGAATGTCGTCAAGGTACACAAAGACGAAGACCCCTAGGAAATCTCACAGGACATCGTTGATGAGCCGCTGGAAGACGGCGGGGGCGTTGGTGAGCCTGAACGGCATAACTAGGTATTCAAAGTGGCCGCTGGGCGTCCGAAAGGCCGTCTTCCACTCATTGCCCTCCCGGATCCGGACGAGATGGTAAGCACTGCGGAGGTCTAGCTTGGTGAACCAGGTGGCCCCCTGGAGGGAATGGAAGGCGATGTCCATGAGAGGCAGGGTGTATCTATCCTTCACCGTGATGTCGTTGAGGGCTCTGAAGTCGATGCATGGATGCAGGGAACCGTCCTTCTTTGAGACGAAAAAGAAGCCGGCACCGAGTGGGGACGAGGAGGGGCGAATGATCCCAGCGCTGAGCGACTCCCTGATGTAAGTGTCCATAGCCTCACGTTCAGGGGCAGAAGGGCTGTAGAGGCAGCCAGATGGTAGCGGCGCCCCTGGGCGGAGGTTTATGGCACAGTCATACGGGTGGTGAGGAGGCAGAGACATCGCCTTGGACTTGCTGAACACGAGCCCCAAGTCATGGAACTCCGGGGGCACCAGGGTGAGTTCCGGAGGAGAGGAGACAGGAGCAGGCAGAGGAAAGGATGGGGCGCAAGCCGCAGACTGAAGACAGGCGCCCATGCAGAAAGAACTCCACGAGAGGACACTCCCAGATTGCCAATTGAGCACGGGATTGTGAAGGCGCAGCCACGGGTAACCCAGGATGATGGGGGCCGCTGAGGATGACAGGACATACAGGCTAAGGTCTTCTCGGTGGTTGCCTGAAACAATAATTGGCACCAGCCTGGTGCGATGTGTCACTACTCCCAAGGGCGAGCGAGAAAGGGTGACGAGGTTAAGGGGAGCTGACAACAGTTGACAGGGGATGCCCAAACGGGTTGCGAGGCTCTTGGAAATGACGCTTTGTTCTGTTCCCGAGTCCACCAGTGTGTGAGTGAGGTGCCCGGTGGAGTTGTGGCAAAACCTAATGGGCAAGGAGCAGTTGGAGAGGGGATTTGGCCGGTTAGTGTCCGTGAGGCCCCCTACAGTGACTCGCGGACCCCCCCCCCCCCCGTTTGGCTTCACCTGGCATTGCTCCACGGTATGCTGATTGCCTCCGCAATACATGCAAAGGCCCAGCTCCCGGCGGCATTGTCTCTCCGCTAGGGGGAGTCTGGTTCGCCTGACCAACATCGCCTCTGGCTCATCGGCAGACTCCGGAGTGGGTAACGCCAGGGGGCGAGGCTGAGAGGCGTGGGCAGGGAATCCGCGCAGGTGGCTGACAGACTTCCGCTCGGCGGCCCGTTCCCGCAGCCTATTATCTAAGCTAATGGTCAGGGAGATTAGCTCAGACAGTCGCCCTGGGAGGTCCCGGCTGGCCAACTCATCCCGCAGACCAGAACTGAGGCTGCGGAGGAAGATGCTGTAGAGAGATGCCTCGCCCCAGCCAACCTCCTCCGCTGCCACCCGGCAGTCAACAGTGTAATCAGCCGCCGACCGGCTGCCCTGTTGGAGGCTAAGGAGCCGGTCGGCAAGAATGCTGTCATGACGCGAGTGGTCGAACACCTCGAGGAAGTCCCGCACGAACTGGTCGTAGGAGAGGTTTGCATAGCTGGGCTTCGACATGACGGCGTAAGCCCAAGCTAACGCTCGCCCCTCCAAGAGATTAGCCATGTACCCAATTTGGCTATGGTCTGAGGGAAAATCTCCGGGAGCGTGCAGGAACACCGACTCACATTGTAAGATAAACCCCCGCACTTCACCGAGCTTCCCGTTGAAGCGAGCGGGAGTAGGGATCGGAGTGAGCCGGGTTGGCGCTCCCGAGCTAGGCTGGCCAGCTGCGGGGACAGCCGAAGCTGATCCGCCATGATGAGCTGGGGGGAACACCTGCTGGGGGTCAAGATGGTCCAACCGGTGAGTCATTGTGGTTAACTGATTTAATATCACTTGCTGTTGATGAGCTATCAAATCCACCCAAGCCTCGAGGGTGGAAAGACGGCGTGCGAGCCCGCTGTCCGCTGGGCCGCCCTGCTGGAGCCGTACTGACATAATTATCGGCCCAGGAAACATGCACGCAGGCTCAGGTAAGATTCAACAGCTTTATTCAACAGCAAGGGGTGATTGAGTGCGTGTATGTGATATGTGTATGGAGTGTGGGTGAACAATGAGAGTCGGGAACAGAACAGCACACCGTGCAGCAAGGCAACCCTATGGGAAGAGAAGAGACAGAGATATGAGCTGGGCTTCACCATACGGGAGAGATATACTGAGTATTGGTTACTTGCAGGTGGGAAGGTGGCTGGCGTTGGCTAAGGATCTTCGGCCTGGGAGACAGCGCCCTGCTGCGCACACGACGAGGCGTGGAGAAGAGGGGAAAGGAGATGGCAAAGACGGGAGAATCCGCTGCCAGGGAATCCACCTGTGCACAGGGGAGAGACTGGTAGACAGGTGAGTGGCAATACAGCTTAAGTGCTGAAGTGAAGAGCGGCAGGACGGGAAGAGACAATACTGCGGAGGGTTTGAGCGCGTAGAAACACAGACAGCTCCAGACCAATGCTCTGGGCCGAGTGGGCTAAATAGCCCGTGACTGACGAGGCGCAGGTGTAGGCGCAGCTGAGGTAGATGACTGGGAGCGGCGAGTTGTGACACTGGCAACCTTATTGTTTCAAAGCATAATTTTGGCATTGGTTACTCATGCATTAAACTGTGGAATGTTCCAGTGAGCACTGTTGGAGCCATCATTCAGAAGTGGAAAGAACATCATTTTACCATAAACCGGCCATGACCAGGAGCACCTCCCAAGACTTCTGACAGAAGAGTCAAAAGAATTATCAGAAGAGTTATCTAAGAGCCAAAGACTGCTCGTGGAGCTGCAGAAAGACCTCGAGTTAGCAGGTACTGCTGTTTCAAAGAAAACAATAAGTAAAGCACCCAATCAACATGGACTCTATGCCCGCTCACCTCACAAGACTCAATTTCTGAAGACAAAGCATGTTGAAGCTCATTGGAAGTTTGCTGCACAACATTTGGGCAAGCCAGTAAAGTACTGGGACAATATAGTTTGGTAAGATGAGACCAAAATTGAACTTTTGGGATGCCAAAATACACAGCATGTTTGGAGGAGAAATGGCACTGCACATCCCATCATGGTGTGGGGGTGTTTTTCACCACATGGGTACAGAAAGAATTCATGTAATTGAAGGAAAGATGAATGGGAAAATGTACAGCGATGTCCTTGATAAGAACCTGTTGCCATCTACCATGATGCTGAAGACGAAATAAGGGTGGACATTTCAGCAAGACAATGATCCCAAACACACAAGGAAACTCTCAACTTGCTCCAGAGAAGTAAAATAAAGCTCTTCTTCTTCTTCTTCTTTAGGCTGTCCCTTTAGGGGTTGCCACAGCGGATCATCTGCCTCCATCTCACCCTATCCCTTGGATCTTCCTCTGTAACACCAACCCTCTCCATGTCCTCCTTCACTACATCCATGACACTTCTCTGTGGTCTTCTTATTTTCCTCCTGCCTGGCTACTTCATTTTCAACATTCTTTCTCCAATATATCCACTTTCCCTCCCCTGCGCATGTCCAAACCATCTCAGCCTTGCCTCTCTTACTTTGTCTCCAAACTGCTCAACCTGAGCTGTCCTTCTGATTTAATCATTTCTAATCTTGTCCCTCCTCGTCACTGCCAATGAAAATCTTAGCATCTTCAACTTTGCTACCCCAGCTCCATTTTCTACCTTTTTTTCAGCTCCACTGTCTCCAAACCATACATCATTGTGGGTCTCACTACCATCTTGTAACTCTTCCCTTTCACTCTTGCTCCTATGCTTCTGTCACAAATCACCCCTGACACTCATCTAGACGCACTCCACCCTATCTGCACTCTCTTCTTCACCGCTCTTGTGCATTTTCCATTGCTTTGGATGGTTGACCCCAGGTATTTAAACTCATCTACTTTCACCACCTCTACTCCTTCCATCTTCACCATTACACCTGCCTCCCTCTCATTTGCACTCATGTATTGTGTATTGCTTCTACTGATTTTCATTCCTTTTCTCTCCAGAGCATACCTCCACCTCCCCAGGTTCTCTTCCACCTGCTCCCCACTCTCACTACAGATCACAATGTTGTCTGCAAACATCATGGCCCACAGATACTCCTTCCTGACCTCATCTGTCAGCCTGTCCATCATCATGGCAAACAAGAATGGGTTCAGAGCCGATCTCTGATGTAACCCCACCCCCACCTTGATCTCATCTGTCAACCCTATAGAACACCTCACCACCATCTTGCTGTCCTCATATATGACCTGCACCACCCTCACATACTTCTCTGCCACTCCTGACTTTCTCATACAGTACCACACTTCCTGTCTTGGCATCAGTGTTGGGCAAGTTACTAAAAAATAGTAGCTAGTTACAGTTACTAGTTACTTCTTTTCAAAAGTAACTGAGTTACTCCATGATTAAAGTAACTAGTTATTTGGAAAAGTAACTTTCACACTACTTTTAAATACATAGTTAAAGCATCTTACACACATAGCAAGATCAAGGGCCCCTTGTTCTCAACAGAAAAAAGAAGAAAAAGAAAACTGATGAGAAAAAAAAAGTCTTATCTTACAGAGAAAACATGTCTCAGATTTACAGAAACTATTGTAGTCAATAGAAAGTCAGAAATTTACAAGAAAAAAGCTGTGAATTCACAGAGAAAATTATGGACTCCCTGGTGGGCTGTTTTTTGGCCCACGAGTCATATGTTTGACACCCCCGGATATGCATTAAAAATGCATATTTAGATGATTTACTTCCATGAAATAGTTGCATATCACAACAGCATGTAAATGAATAAGATAAAATAAAACAGAAAACACAGATAAATAAAAGTTCACCTTAGAAGAAGCTGTTCTTTACTGCAACAAATCACAGTCCCTTTTTCTCTGTGCAGTAAGAAAACATTTACACAACTGCGGACATTAAATTCAGTTTCTTGCTCTAAAAATACTCATGTTTAACCATAGAGGTAGGAGCTGTTGGGAGCTATTCATTGCTCAGACAACAGGTGATTAGGGCTCGATATGAGAAGTCGCCACCGCCACGGCATTTCTTCCCACCGGGTGAGGTGTGAACTGGGGCATGACAGGAAACCGACCTGCGGAGGAGACTGATGGCTGTGTCAGTTATGTAAGAGCAGTTTATATTTATTTGCGCGAAAAATATCTATCCATATTAATAAAACGAGTAACACGAGTAACGCTTCTGATCAAATTTCAGTAACTGTAATGCATTACTGAATTTTTAAACAGTAATTTCGTTACACAGCACGTTATTGCAAAAATAGTGGCATTACTTCGTAAAGCGTTACTCTCAGCACTGCTTGGCACCCTATCATGCTTTCTCTAGACCCACAAAGACACAGTGCAACTCCTGACTTTCTCTAAAATTATCCATCAGCACTCTTAGAGCAAACATTGCATCAGTAAAACCAGAGATCACTCTTTATAATTTTTCTAATGTCACCCAAGGAGAGGTCGAGGATTTTATCTGACAGATGAGCTCTTCGACAAGTGCATTTGATCCAATGCCTACAGTTCTCATTAAATCTAATGCAAGCATCATAACTTCTCTCATTACTACTATTATTAATAGCTCTCTACAAACTGGCCAAGTTCCATCAGCACTTCAGACTGCATTTATCAGGCCCAAACTCAAAAACTCCTCATTAGAGCCTGGAATTCTATCTAACTACCACCCTATCTCAAACCTCCCATTCCTTGCCAAGGTCCTGGAGATAGTTGTGGCTGCACAGTTACAGGAAAATCTTCAATCAAACTCATCTTTTGAAAAATTTCAATCTGGTTTTTGCCGGGGTCACTGGACAGAGACAGCCCTGGTCAGAGTCACCAATGACTTACTGGTGGCTGCTGACCAGGGCTCTCTCTCATTGCTCATCCTCCTGGACCTCTCAGCTGCCTTTGATACAATCAACCATAAAATTCTGCTAAACCGGCTAAAGCTATACCCTGGACTTTCTGGAACTGCCATCCAATGGTTCCACTCTTATATCATAGGTAGGGTTGAGTATGTGGTCCTGGGGAGGTTAAATCAAGGCCCCACCATGTCACCTGTAGGGTCCCTCAGGGGTCTGTCCTTGGGTCAGCCATCTACATGCTCCCCTTAGGCCATATCATTTGCAAGCACTAGTACATACCCATGCATGGCCGTGCATACCCATAGAAACCAAATATAAGCAAGTATGTCTTCATGCCCATAGAGAGCAGGTGTAAGCAAGTGTGTAAGCAAGCACATCAGCACTCGTTCAGTGATGCCTGCCTTTGATTTCTGATGGTGTCATAGTGAGTCCTATGATCTGTGATGATGTCATAGGGAGTCATATGATCGTGACTCATGCCTGTGTTTGATCGTGGAAGCTGTCCTACTGTATGTCCTATGATCTTTGATGATGGCATAGCAAGTCCTATGATGCCTGCATTTGATCCTGGTTTAAATTAGTGTGTGCTATTAGGGTTTTTCATGTGACGTCACGGATCTACGTCACAGGCCGGCGCCGCCATGCTGGCGGTCAAGCGCGGGAGGTGTCTGTGTATGTGCCTATATAAACAAACCAGTTCTACACCTGTTTTGGTGCCTGTCATCGCTGTTTTCTCGCCGTTATCATGCCGGACACGTGTTGTGCTGTTCACTGCCGTAATAGGCGTGGACAGAAGGAGAATTTTTTTTTTTTTTTGTTACTTATTTGTACCTGTAGGTAGATTTGGTTTGCAGTCTGGTGACAAGCCACCGGCTGCCGGTCGCTGCGTGTGCGAGCGCCCTAAACCTACATGTTTTTGGTATGCGGGAGGAAACCGGAGAAATCCCGGAGTAAACCCACGCAACACGGGAAGAACATGCAAACTCCACACATCTCACTGTTGGTCGGAGGCTGGGATCGAACCCACGATCTCATGATCCCCGCGATCCCCCGGCCGAGGGTAAACTGTGCCTGCGGCAGACAGGAGTCTGTGATCGCGCGCTGTAACGCATGCCTGATAAAGCTGACATATGTATTAATCACGCTGTGATAATAGCACAATATCGCTCAAAGCGCGCGCATGAGACATGTCTGTGATCGCACGCTTGTGTTGACTGTTCCTTTCCTGTTGCCTTTCCTCTCCTAACTGTGGTTTTGGGACGCAGGGGAGATGTATCTTCCTCCGCGGTCAATTCCCGAGTAAATCTCACTCTTGTGGTACACAGAAGCACAGGCCGTTTTGCTGAAGCGTTGGGGCTTTATTTATATACCGCACTGTTGTCAGCAACAAATTCTACCTGCTCTGGTGGCCTCGCTCTTTCTACTTATCCACACCAAATCACACACCGTTCGCCACACACACCGGGGAGGGGGGGGGCGCCTCAGCTGCGCAAATGCCATCACTCACTCACGTCCAGCACCGAGCTGCCCATCCAAACACACGCACCAGACATCCCACAACACTTGATAGAGCTGACATATGTATTAATCACGCTATGATAAAGCACAATATCGCGCAAAGCGCACGCTCGTGCGTGTACTCTAGAGTACACTCGCTTGTGAGTCTCAAAATTCTCCAGACTGTATGGTGAAGGGTGCACAATCAGGTAAATCATCAAGTCACTGAACTCAAAGTCTGGCAGTGTGACATCCTCAGCTGTGATGGGGGAGAACAACACGCCAGGTGCAGTGTAAGGATCACAGCCTCCTAGAATGGCTATTTTATCCTAATACCACTTCAATTCGATGCCAGAGAGATGTTTGGTCTGTTCACTCAGACCTCCTTCACGTTCAGACATGATAAATAGTGATAAACTACCAGCTAACCTGTCCCACACTTCCAGAAGACTCAGAAGTTTGCAACACTCACAATCTTTGTCATGTAAACAAGCCTGGCAGGCGATACACTTGACCGCCAATATGGCGCACAGTGGGCGTGGCTAGGCGCACGGGTCACGTGACTGAAACCCCTCTATTGTTAATCGGGTGATGAGTATCTGTTCTTTCCTGTTTCTGGCAACTCCCATTCAGTTTCAAGTGCTGTGTCCTATTGGTATGATGAGTATCTCTTCTTTGGTGAGTGATGGTGTGTATGTGACATCATAAAGACATGAAGGCAGGCATCATGAGTGATGGTCTATATGACGTCATAAAGCCATCAAGGCAGGCATCATAGGACCTCATGCCTACATCATAGGTAGCCAGTCCTATTGTGTATATGACGGCATTGTCATGAGCCAAGCCGGCTTGGTTTTCCCCGGCTCGACCTTGAGCTCTCTGTGAGTTTTGGCTTCATTGTTTATGTGCATTTTATGTATTCATTCCACCATCTTAGCCATTGCCCGACTGGCAGCTGTTAGTCAGCCTCTGATCTTTTTCCCACACTGCTGACAGTCTGTCGGTTCTGACAGACCCCGTCGCTCACCATAATTCCACCAACTGTCCCAGCCCTGGTAATTATCTTTCCCGTGCCTCAGGTGTTCCCAATTTGTGTGACCAGTGGCGTTTGGATTTAAGCAGCTTGTCGCTAGACAAATGCCGCTGGGTCATTGAATGAGTCACTCCTGCTCTCCAAGGAGTGATCACCACGTCAAGGAGGATAATTGTTTCTGCTTGCCTGGACTGCTGGACTTTTTGGGACTGCTCCAACCTGTGAGTAAACTGTTAGCGTTTCTTTGTGTGGTTTGCTGCTACGCTGTACCAGAGGCATTTCTTCCCTTGCAGTATTCTGCTACGCTTCTGGCAGTGTTTCCTTCCCGCAGCACAACTGCTACGCTTAGGAAGTGCCCAGTTTGCGTTCCCCCTGAGTTGTTGAGCTACCCACTGTCTTCCCTGTTCTTCCGAGCGCACCTATATTGTATAGTATTATTTTCCTGTGGCCACAGTACACAGTGGTCTGCCCGCTGGTCGCTTCGGCATCAGCCATTTTGTGTACATCACAACCTTTTGTAAGTCTTTATGTTTTGAACTGTTTCATGTCAATAAATGTGTGTTTGGTGAATCCTTGCATTTGAATCCTTTCATCCTTCCTCTCCTCCGTACACTATGGAAAAAGCACACGGGGCGAGTTTATGACAGGCATCGCGAGTCCTATGTTGCCTTATATCATAGGATCATCATAGGACACCAGGTAGCAATCATAGGCCATCCTATGATGTGCTCTGATCGTGACACACAGACATGATGTACTGCTTTGAATGGGTGTGGTTTAAAGTAGTGTGTCCTATTGTTAATCGGGTGATGAGTAAGATTTCCAGATTTACACTGAAACTGACAGACAATTCTTGAATTTATGGAGTAATATTTTGTAAGATTTCCAGATTTACTGCTTCGAATGGGTGTGCTATAAAGTGCTGTGTCCTATTGTGTATATGACGGCATTTTCCTTTTGTCTATATGACGGCATGGCGAGTCCTGATGGTCTATATGATATCATAAAGACATCAAGGCATAGGGACATCATAGGCTGTCCTATGATGCAGACATCATAGGCACATCATAGGCACATCATAGGCCATCCTATGATGTTCTATGATTGTGACACACAGACAGACAGACAGACAGACAGACACACACACACACACACACACACACACACAAACAGGGATTCCTTGAATTTATAGAGTGATAGAGTGATAATGGAATCTCTTTCCATTGTTATTGTGATGATACTCAATTCTACCTAAGGACAGATTCTACCTCCTCTGCAGCCACACCACCAGCTCTCACAGCCTTCCTAGAGGAAATGAGGGTGTGGATGAGGGAGATTTTTTTTTCAGCTAACAACAAAACTGAGGACATACTCATTGGCACTCCACACCAGCTCCAATCCTCCCTTGTCATCATTATCTCACTTGCTTGTCAGACCATTCCACTTTCTTTACTAATCTCAGAGTCCGATTTGACCCCCATTAAACATTTGAACATCACATTCAACAACTTTGTAAACCTGCCTTCTTTCATCTGAAAAAAAAAAAACAGCCAAACTTTGCCCCTTCCTCTCCCTGCCAGATGCTGAGAAGTTGGTCCATGCCTTCATCTCCACCAGGTTGGACTACTGTAATGCGCTCCTCACTGGGGTTCCTGCAGGAACTTCCAGAGACTCCAGTACATCGAGGAGAGTGCTGCTAAGATCCTGAAGAGGAAGCAAAAATATGACCACATCACCCTGGTTCTCCACTCTCTACACCATGTGTCTTTAAAGAAGACACTTAAAAACATTTATCAGTACGTCTCCTGCCCAACCAGCCAGGAAAAGACATTGGACCTGTGCTACGGATCTATAGAGGGGGCCTTTAAATCTCTTCCCCTTCCTCCTTTAGGATCCTCAGATCAAAACTGTGTACATTTGCTACCCATATATAAAACTGCTCTCAAAAGAGAGAAGACGCAGACCAGGGACATAAAGGTCTGGACAGATGATTCAGTGCTCTGCCTCCAGGAATGTTTTAACTGTACAGACTGGGAGGTGTTCACACTGTCCTGTTGGGATGATTTGGACTCTTTGGTGGACGTGATGTGCTCTTACATGTCTTTTTTGCAGGGATATGATCGTTCCACGTAAACGTGTCAAAATATATCCCAACAATAAGCCATGGGTCACCAAATCAGTTAAATTCTGCTTACAGAGGAAAGCGCTTGCCTTTAAACAGGGAGTTGTTTCTGAGCTGCAGGTTGCCACAAAAGAGCTGAAGTCTGAAATTTTAAGAGCAAAACAGAATTATAAATCAGAATTGGAAAGCAAGATGGCAGCAAAGAAGCTTGGTTAAGCCTGGACTAGTATGAAAACTATTGCAGGCCTTCAGAGCACAGAGTGCAGTAATCGTGTGTTTTTAGATGGTTTTAATTCAGACACAGAGCTGGCTAATGCTCTTAATTGTTTTTATGATCATTTTGATTCCTTTGATTTTAGCACAGAAACCCAAGATTTGAAACAAAAACTCAAAGCTAATCAGCACTTTAATATTGAGTTGCAAGATATTGAAAGGGTGTTCTGTGCTGTAAAAGTAAACAAAAGTCAGTGCCCTGATAATGTATGTGGATGACTGGTAAAGTCCTGTGCACATAGTCATAGTTCCTAGTCCTTACAGACACAGCATGTACCTAAGGTCTGGAAAGATGCTGTGGTTGTCCCTGTTCCAAAATCCAGCTGTCCTAAAATGGTAAATGATTTTAGACCAGTTGCCTTGACTTCAATTTTAATGAAATTAAAAAAAAAAAAAAAACTGGTCAGATTTGAGGTTCTAAAGCAGACTGAGCATGCATTGGATCCTTTGCAATTTGCCTATAGGCCTCTCACAGAGGAGTGGAGGATGCCACTGTCACTCTGCATAACATGCTTTTTAAACATCTGGATTTTAATGGGACACACGCCAGGCTTTTATTTGTGGACTTTTCTTCTGCTTTTAATACAATCCGACCTCACATTTTAGTTGAAAGGCTCCTGCAACAATTTGATTTGAGTAATAATCTGGTGGGCTGGATTCTGGATTTTTTGACCAACAGGACACAGAGAGTAAGGGTCAATGGTACATTGTCTGACCAAAAGTGCTCTTCTACTGGCTCTCCTCAGGGGTGTGTGTTGTCACCACTACTCTTCATCCTGTACATAAATATGTGTCAGAGCAGACATGACAACAGACACATTATAAAGTATGCTGATGATTCTGTTACGACCCGAGTGCTGGGTTCTGATAGCGCTCGGGCGATGCTCAACTCGCTGCCGGCCTTGACAGCTGTGGGTTGTATTCTGGCCTCACCGGGCTCTTATTGTGAAGGTGCTCGGTGGGGCTTCCACCTGTCAAAGCTGGTCAGCTGTGCGTCATTACTGCTCGTTAGTGTTCGCCTTTAAAAGCGAGCGCTGGCGACGGTAATGGCGCAGGAGTATGGGTGAACATCTGGTCAACATCTCGTCTGTATTGTCAGATTGACTTGTCAAGTTATGGTCTACGCCTCGCCTGACATAACGTTCGGCTCAGGAGACGCACACACACAGGTTCAGAGTAGTTCAAACTGTTTATTAACAACAGGGATGTTTGGGTGCGTGTCTGCGGAATGCTAATGTGTTGGTGGTGGCGTCTGCTTCGGACCCAGAGGCAGGAGACCGTTCAGCCGGCAACCCTATGGGAGAAATCAGACACAGGGTGATGAGCACACACCAACACAGGAGGAGAATAGACGAGGGAGAGAAGCTTACTTGTTAGGACAGATGACTGGCGCTTCAAGGATGGAAGCCCGGGAGACAGCCACCTGCAGGGCTCGGTGCAGCAGCGAGGAGAGACGAGGGACGGGATTGTCCGCCGCCGAGGAATCCACCTGTGCACAGGGGAGCAGACTGGAGAGATGAGGTAAGTGATTTTCTTACCGGTGACGAGGGTGCTGAAGAGAATGTGGTAGAAGCCCATGGAAGGGAAATGAAGTCTACGGCTTCAGACCGAAGCTCAGGGCGAGGCGGCTTATATCCCTTGCCGCTGATGACTGACAGGTGTGTGAGCAGGTGGCGCCGTTGATGAGCGGCGCGGCGTGACATCGCCAAGCTTTGTCTGAGCTTCGTAAGACCTTCATGCCAGGTTCATGTTCATAGTTATGTCACAGTTTAGCTCGTAGTGGCTGGGGGCAGCCCTGCGAGCCCAAGTGTTAATTTGTGTGTGTTTGTGCCGAGTACGGCTCACAGTCTTGTCCTGTCACGTCTTGTATAATAAAAACATCATCGCAAAAACTCACTGGTGGACTCTTGGCATCTCATGGTGATCCGCGAGGATCACCGCATGACAGATTCAGTTATTGTCAGTCTCCTTCAGGATGGTGAGAGCAGTCACGGCCCAGTAGTTGATGATTTTGTTCACTGGTGTGAAGATTCCTACCTGCAGCTGAATACGACAAAAACTAAAGATATGATTATTGACTTTAGGAGGAAAACTCCCAGGCACAAAGTCACCGTACTAAAAGGCCAGACCACTGAATGTGTGCAGTCTTACAAATATCTTGGGACAATCATTTATAGTAATTTAAACTTTGAAGAAAACTGTGAAAGGGTGTGCAAAAAGGGTCAGCAATATTTACTGTACATTATTTAAGGAAACTTTCGCACTCTCATATTGACTGAACCATAATGACAATGTTTTATCGGGCTTTTATTGAATCTGTTTTATCCTTTTCTTTAGTGTCATGGTTTAGTCAGATAAAACTGAAACAGAGGAAATCCTTGGATCAGGTAGTTAGATGGTCCAGTCGTTTGCTTGGTGAGTCACAGCTGAGCCTGACATCCCTGTACACCAGACAGGATTGCTACCTCCATTTTAAATGATGACTCCCACCCTTTGCACTGCCACTTTCAGCTTCTTCCCTCCAGACGGAGGTTTGTTGTCCCAAAATGTAAAACCCAGTGTTACAAAAACAGCTTTGTTCAAGCTGCTGTCAAAGAGTTGAACAAGATGTAGCAATATATTGCACATAATTTAGTTATCTATTTATGCATTTTATTTTATATTTATTTATTTTTGTAGGTTTTATATTTGGGTTTTAAATTTTTTATTGGGTTTTACACTTTTATTGAGTTTTTAATCTCTTTGATTTAGCTTTTAACTTTTTTAATATGACCCTTCTCTTTTATCTCTGTTCTTTCTCTTATCTCTTTGTCCTATGTCCTGATTGGTGGAGCCTTGAGTACTTTCATCATGGTTATAGTCAGCTTCATGTGTGCCTGTGTTTGTGTTCATGAATGTAATTGTGGTTTGTAAATATGTGTCTAAAAGGATGTCACCTAACTGCAAAACAAATCTACCTGCGGGTACAAATAAAGTAACCTGAACCTGAACCTTAGCCCTGCTTTTATTATTCTTGTTTTTATTTTTTTAAACAAGTTTTACTCTGTGGCACTTAGAGATTTATTTCCTTTTTAATGTAAAATGTGATATAACTAAAATGCATTATTATTATTATTATTATTATTATTATTATACTATCTGTAGTACTCGTTCTTGGCATGGAACTGTACTGCTGCTCACTGATTGTCACCTCTCCTCTTAACCTGGCTTCAGCATCTCTTCCCCATATCTTCATAGTGTGGCTGACCAACTTTTTGCCTCTATAGTTACTGGAGCTCTGAGCATCACCTTTGTTCTTGAAAATTGGTACCAAAACACTTGTTCTCCACTCCTCACACATACTCTCACTCTCCAAGATTGTGTTAAACAATCTGGTTAAAAAGTCCACTGCCATCTCTCCTAAACATCTCCATACCTCCACAGGTATGTCATCTGGACCAACCGCCTTTCCATTCTTCATCCTCTTCAAAGCTGCCCTCATTTTCTGCCTTTCTAATCCTGGAGAATTCCTTGTTCACCATCTTTCCTTCATCCATCCTCCTCTCTCTCTCATTTTCTTTATTCATCAGCTCTTCAAAGTACTCCTTCCACCTTCTCAACACACTCTCATCATTTGTTACTACATTACCATTTCTGTCCTTAATCAACCTAACCTGCTGCTCATCTTTTCCAGCTCAATTTCTCTGTCTAGCCAATTGATACAAGTCTTTTTTTCTCCAATATTGCATTCATTACTGTTATTTTTTTTTAATATTTTAAAGATATATAAGCAGAAAACATAAAAGTGAGAACTTTGAAACTGGATTCTTGCATTCAAGGCATGTTGTTTTGGACTATTTAATGTCACATGTAAGTAAAAAATTAATTAGAGAATCATCAATGTTTACTTTTTATTAATGCATTTTAGTGCATTAGAATCGTGGAAAAAGTCAAATATGTTTTTGTTGAAATATAATTCAAAATGATAACTTTAATATTTTCAATATATATGACACCCACGGTTAAATATTTCAAATCATAATATTCAAATTTACTCAGATGTAGTAGTAATATTTTCTTGTAGGTTTAAATTGCTTTAGTCAACTTGAGATTTTCAACTTGAATTTTAGATTGACGATTCTGGCTCGTTTTCTTCTCAAAGTGTATCAGATTGAGGCATTGCCACAAATCACCTTTCACTGCTTTACAAAAATGCCCCCCCCCCCCCAAAAAAAAAAACACAGTCTCTCATAGGGACCCCAAAATGGAGGAAACGGCCCTGGTGCCACCATTCAAAAACAAGGTTAGATCTTGTGCATTTGTGGTCATTGCGCACAATCAACACAGTCAGTTGTGTCAGTGTGCCTACACAAAAAGGTAATATATACACTGCAAAAAATGAAATCTTTGTATGAAAAAAATCTTAAATCAAGATTAATTTCTTGATATTTTTTCTGACAAGATATTTTTTTATTGTCATGCAGTTTTCTGTAAGAAAATTTTACTTGCCTTAAGATATTTTTTTAACTTGTTTGAAGCAATTTAATCTGGTATTAAGTAAAATATTTCTGCCAATAGAGCAAGATATAATATAATATTTTGCTTTTTAAATTGCTTAAAACTATATTTTTTCAAAGAAATTTTTACTCATTTCAAGCAATTTGATGAATAAAATTTTTTTGCTCTATTGGCAGATTTTTTTTTAACTTAAAACCAGATTAAATTGCTTAAAACAAGTTAAAACTCTTATAACAAATAAAATTTTCTTACAGTAAACTGCACGACAAGAAAAAAAAAATCTTGTCAGAAAAAAAAGAATTTTATGTTAAAGATTTTTTTTTTCTTTCATTTTTTGCAGTGCAGGTCTCTGTTTACAAAAATGAATAGTTTTTTTCTTTTTTAAAATGAAGCCTAAAGTCCAAGTTTTTTCTGTGTACAACCTTTAGTTATTCAATAACACTATCACTTTCAATAATTTTGAAAGTGTTGGTTTTGGTCTTTTTTGGAAGTTAACAGTTTTTTTCCACCCATGTTTTTAATCTTAATAGTTCAAGTACAGCTTTCAGTTCACATGTGGTATGTCACATTTAAGCATTTATGATTAAACTGAGTAGATGGGTAGGAATTAAATTAAGGTGAATTCAAAAAAGTCCTGTCACACATGTCACAAAGCAACAATTTCTGATGAGGCTGAGCACAGTGGGTTACCAGACTCAGGCTCTTAATTTATTTCTGATTATTTTTTGTATTTGTCCAGTGTTGTGTTATTTTCCTGTATGGTGGTTTATTGTTCTGCTAATTATTTATGTTCTTAGCACTATTATTTTTTCGTCAATTTCTGTAGTTTAGGAGTTATATTTAGTTTTTCTGTGACACGAGTGCCCTACTTCCTTTTCCAGACACTCCCACACTGTCATCTGCTCATTGTCTGTTCTCTAGTCATCTCAGCTACTTTTTCTTCTTCTTCTTCTTTTAGATTTGATTGGTGGTTGGCAACCAGCTTACAGGTGCATTACTGCCACGTACTTCACTCTATATCATCACTCTATCTGGTCAGGAGCTGTAGTCCTTCTATCATCATTGCTGTGTCCAATCGAACCTCAACTCTATCTTCAGACATCACTCTTCTTCATCTCCTTGTACTTCACTCTATATCATCACTTCACTCTACATAATCACTCTACACATCTTGGCCGTGGCTCACCTGCTCGCTCATGATCCCTGCACCTGCTGCCTATTGTTTCATCTGGTTCCCCTGCTATTTATAGACTGTCATGTTGTTTTCTCACTGCGGCAGTCTTGGTTAAAATTCTCTTCCTCACTGCCACCAGAGCCCAAATCCTGCTCTGGTGAGTTTGTCTTGAATCATCTCAGTTTGTAATTTTTTTCTCAGTGTCTGTTCTTGGATTTTGTGTTGTGCACTTTTTGGGACTTGTTGTTTTTGTGTGTAATAAATTCCACTAAGTGCTGTTCAGCCTGTGGGTCTCAGTTCTCTGCCCTGAAAGGCAATTCACGACACAATTCTGTGTCTAAAATGCCTTCTCTTTCCATGCCAATACCACAAATAAATGTTATATAGCAGTTTATGAAGTGTCTGAATGTGAAAGTTCAGAATATCTCAACTCAAACCTATTTTCATGCAGAAGCGCCAGTGGCATCCTTGGTGCATCAGAATACTCCAGTGAAGGGCTGTCATTGAACGCATTGTGCTTGCTGTTCAAGTCTGCGGACCTGGATGGCCTCCAGACATAATTGCTTTGAGCTACTGGGATATGTTGTCCTGGCGCACCTTTATTCACAATGTTATTTCTTTGCAGTACAAGCAGCGTGTAATGCAGTTATTCAAAGTAAAGCCACCTTCATTTGCATCACAGAGGACATGGCTCAAATAAGTACCACTGCCCAAAGGACATGTAATCACCTGCACTGCTGTGTGCTTATGCAAAGCTACAGTCTACTGTCAGTGTACCGTAGAGTAATTGTGATGCAGGGGGTTTTGTGGATTACATTGGGCCACATAGAGGCTTGATTGAGTGCATGGTGATGAAAGGTAAACTCACTGGCAGAAAAGACTGAAATGCCAAGACATCATTAGAGGGGAAATGACAGTGAACACAGACAGGCAACTGTTGTTTTATGTTCCATGTTGGTCAATTGTTTCTGGCCTCTAACCACATTGAGCCAGCACTGCCAGGATTTGCTGATGGTGCGTCAGACATCCAGAGCTTATGTAGGCAGAGGCACTGCATGTTGACAGAAAAGGCAGGCAAATGCATGGGGCCCCCATGGGCTGACCAACTTTGTATCACTACAGCGGTGACAATGAGAAGAGTTTGGGATGACAGTGGTAAGCCAGTGCAGGGCTCCCTAAAGGGACCGCACCCCCACCTCTCACTCTTGCAAATACTGGTGCACATCTTAAGCTACGTGTGGCATATTGTAAATTGTCATGATCAGGGGCATGGCTAGGGACCATGCCCATGCTTTATGTTCATTGTGGTCTTTGTTTTTTCACATTATTATTATTATTATTATTATTATTATTATTATTATTAAGTGCCCCCTGTGTTCTCTGATTGTTGTTTGCCATGTCATCTTCTGTTGTCAATGTGTTTATGGCTGTCTTTTTATCTTTTTGTTATGTTTTATGACCTTTGTTAATTTTTACTGTTAGTGTTGCTGTCTTTGTTAGCTTTTGTCATGTTGTGTCATCCCCTGTCTGTGTTCATGGTTGTGTGTGTGCCTGTTTACCTATTGTCTCCAGCTCCTCATAATTCCATACTCATGGTCTTTTCCTCATGTGTCCTTCCAATTGCTCCATACTGTCCACAGTTGTCTTGTGTCTGGTTGATTGTTCTCTCCCGTATTTATGTGTGTGTCTGTGCTGTTTCTTGAGAGGTCATTGTGTCTACTACACTGTTTTGTTCGCCCTGCTATGTTCTTTTTAAGTTTACCAAGTTTTGCCAGGTTTAGTTTAGAGATTTCCATGCTCACTTTAGTTCAGTTCTAAGCCCACACACTGCTTTGTTTTGTGGCTTGTTTTGTTAAATAAATCTTCAATGCGCTTGATCTTGCGTGCAATCTGAGTCCTCTCCTTCCCCCTACATCTGCCCGGAGGCTGATCCATGATAGGTAATACCACAATGTATGCCACGGAGGTGGGGACACAAGCACAGATGTTGTCACCACGTCATGGTTATAAAGAGGGTCTAATGGCGGGATTCATCCTCTTTGGCACTCCTCCTTCAACCTTTACCTGGCCGTACCACACCTTCACTAGCTTGTTCCACGTGTTGTTAGCCTGTTCAATAAAGCTAAGCCTCAGCACAGTGAGCGTGTCCGCTGGTCTCATTATCCAGACTCAACATTTGGCGACAAGGTAAACTTGGTCTTCTGGAGGAGAATTTGATATTTTCCTTAAGTTGGAAGCGTGTCTGGCACCCCTGCCACTGTTTCTCACTAACCCAGGTGAGCTGCCCTTTCCATGACCTCGTTGGTTTGGGTCTTTCAAGACGTATGTGTTAGCTGTGGATCTAGCAAAGGCTAGCAAGCTTCAGCCATGCGTTATACTAATACATAGCCTTGGCAGTGAGGCACAGCGTGTGTTCAGAACACTGGGCCCAGCAGATACGTATGACGAGTGTGTGTCCTTGTTAGCCAGACATTTTGCGATGGCGGAAAGTGTGCTGGTGAGAAGAATTAGGTTTTGCCAATGCTGACAGACAGCGGGAGAGACGATTAAGTGGTTCATCGCCGACCTCCACTGTCTGGCAAGTACATGTAGGTTTGCACAGCTAGAAGACAAGATAGTGCAGGACCAGCTAGCGGAGCACACCACCAACATGAGGCTACGGGAGAAGCTGTTGATGGGACCGGATGACCTGCTGCTGACGAAGGCGGTGGAGTAAGCATTCCAGCTGGAGGCTGGCACCCAGCTAACATTGCAGCTAGGAGCTTCACAACAACAAACCCCTCTAGCTCATGCAGTTACCCCGGCAGAAGAGCCCGTTGACACCATAACCTTTTTGGTGGACACCGAGGTGAACACCACGGAATCAACAGGAAATCATGGGATGCCAAATGTGTGGTAACTGTGGCTCCCCTGTGCACCAAATGAGTGCACAATCCTGACCGGCCAGGTGGCAGAGATGCCAGTGCTACGGTATGCTTAATTATTTTGCCAAAGTATGCTGTTCAACATGGTCAATGACAAGCTTGCCACCAAGCTCAATTGGACTGCCTTTGCCAACAACCATTCATTCACTGGACCCTAGCAATTTGGTGTACAAGTGGTGCACAGCAAGGCTCGATGATATCAATCTGCCGTTACTAATGGCCACTGCCGCTAGGAGGTCGCTGATGAACTGGGTCACAATGAAGAGATTCTTCCTTCGACATCCAATAAAGCCGGACACGGTGGAGCTCTATGGATATGGGCACACCAAAATCAGTGTAGTAGGAACATCACATAAACAGTTCACTACGGGTCCAAAGTCCTCCTAGCGTTCACCTTCCAGGTAGTGAAGCATGGCTACAACATCCTGGGGTGTGACCTTTTTCATGAATTGGGCATCGCCATTAACGACCACAAAGTATTTTATTTTCTTATCTTCTTAATTATTGCTCTGAGTGTTGCTATCCCTGTGCTGTTGCAATCCTGGAATTTCCCCATTGTGGGACTAATAAAGCCTTATCTTATCTTATCTTATCTTATCTTAAAGAACTTTGTTGTACTGCTGATGGCCAGAGCACATTTCACCCAGACATGGGTGCAGCCAAGCTTCACACCGCACAGAGCCAGAGCCCGGACTCTACTCAGATCCTCGCCCAGCATAAGCCTCATGGAGCCGCAGGAGATCGAGTCTGTGGCCAAGCAGGACCCCGGTGGATGACGCCAACTTGGAGCTCATCCTGCCGCCAGTCAGAAGGTCATGCTGCCACACCTGCAACCAGCATCAGAGATGAGACAGCAGAAGCAGCGCCGCCCAAAGCCCACAAGGTCCAAGCTCATGGTGCTCTATTGGATTTGGGTAAGCAGATCCAAATGCCCAGACTACCTGTAGATGCTCCTGTCACTGCTGATACAGATCACTGTGGCATCGTAAACTGGTTGGGAATTAAAACTCATCTTTTTTCTTTGGTGAGGAAGCCTTGGAATTCAGACCCTTGTCATAAAACCCCCTTTCTTCCACCTAAGTTTCCAACCTCCGTGCTAGGAATGGCTTTAACTCCCAAACATAAATCTGACAAAAGAGATTCCAGCCTGACAATTTTGTTTTGATAGCTCTCTGAGATTTTCCAGACCATGACCCATCCCTACTCATCCGTTTTATTCAAAACTGTGAAAGTCCAACAGTGCCCTCAAAAGAGACAAGTGAAGAACTGTCTCATCCTCAAAATAACAAGAATCCCACCAAAAATTAGCTTTTCTTTTCTAAACCATTTGACTGCCATTGGCACTGCGTCACACCGTCAGCCCCTAGTGGTGAAGGTTTTTTTTTCAAGAAAATATTCAGTTCAGATGTCAGAGATTTCCAAAGCTATAACTTAAAAGTGGTAAGAGATAATGGCTTACTGTCAATTAGAAAGATGTAGAATATGATCCAAAGTTTGAGATAGGAGTAAATTTATGTATCTATTTTGCATAAAGCCACGGCAGCCATATCGAATTACATAACTTTCAGTCAAAAGCGGACTTTGGAGATGTTTACACAAAGGATGGTTTTGTTTTTTGTCACTATTTGTTGTTTTGGATATTTTGTTATTTTATCTTTAAAGTATATGAACCAGAAAATCAGTTACAATGTAAACACACAAGGAAAATTGTCAGTTACCGCTGGCCAGGCGGCATGCTTCGTCCATTTTCGTCCATCCTGATCATTATTTTGTCTTCTGTCAGTCATTTTCATTTTCTCTCCCACATCCAGAAACTGCTATGATTATTCCACCGCAATTTCACTTTTATTACGTCGCAATTTATCTCATATGATGACCGGGAACTGGTGTGATTGTTCTGTCCAGTCACATGGCACTGGGGGTCAATGGCAGGTGCAAATCAACCAGCTTTGCCCACCCTCTGTTATAAGAAAATGTAGATATTTACCTTTGTAAGCTAAATAATGTCTTTTTAGAATCATAGTTGACAAATTTGGGAGCAAATGCCTCCTCCGTCTTGCGATTGATCACATTTGTTTACAGACTCTTCTTTGCTGGTGTACAGAAGTGTGTGTGTGTGTGTGGGGGGGGGGGTATATGGAGGCCATTAGTCCTCCAAGGAAAAGCAGTAAGTTATACGTGTCTGCCACCTTGTGATGTGTAAAACTTAGTACAACTGGGGAGTTTTATTACGGTTTAAGTCCACGTCACTTGACAGTCGCAGAATTGTGACACAGGCACTCCACAGCACTACCTGTGCATGAACCATGTCAGCCAAAGGGTTAAAAATGTCACAACTCGCTCTCGCCCGTCATCAGTTCCAGCGGCGCTGACATAACGCACGGCTCAGGAGACACACACGCAGGCTCAGAGTGAATTCAATAGCTTTATTCAACAACAAGGATGAATGGATGCGTGTCTGTGGAATGTGGATGTACTGGTGGCGGACGTCAGCGTCAGGCACGGAGGCAGGAAACCGTACAGCCAGACAACCCTGGGGAGAGAGCACAGGGAGAAGGTGACGGGCACCAAACCAGTACAACAGGTAATGTGAGGTTTGTTGGCTTACTTGGCAGGGCAGGTGGCAGGCGCGCTCAAGGGAGAGTCCAGAAGACAGAGACCTGACGATGCACCTGACAGCAGCAGCGAGGTGGTGATGCGGGGGCGAAGTCCGCCGCCGGGAGAGGTCCACCTGTGCACAGGGGAAGACTGGAACACAAGTAGAGGTTTGCTTACGTAAGCGATCTTGCTGTTTGGCGAGGGGGTTCCTCTGAAGCAAGTAGCCGAAGGGAACAGACGGCCTCAGGCCGAAGCCTAGGGCAGAGCAGCTTATATGCCCCGCCGCTGACGAGGTGCAGGTGTGCGCTCAGCTGACGCCGTTAATGAGCGGCGAGTTGTAACAGTACTCCCACCTCTAGCAGCGCCTCCTGGTGATGGTTTATTGGGGTACTTCCGGTGAAACTCGGTGATGAGAGAGCGATCCAACACGAACGAGGAACGAACCCATTGCCTCCATTCTGGACCATAGCCCTCCCAGTCCATCAAATACTGTAGCCCGCGACCCCGGCATCGGGAGTCCAAGATGGTCGAGACAGTCCAGGCCGGATGGCCATTAATCATCCGAGGCGCGGGCGGCGCAGCAGGAGGAGGGCAGATGGGATCAGACACCACCGGTTTCACCTTGGAGACGTGGAAGGTGGGATGGATGCGGAGGGAGGGGGGAGTAGCAACACGCACTGCCACTGGGTTGATTATCTTGGTGACGGGGAATGGACCCATGAAGCGTTTAGCCAACTTTCTCCTCTCACCCTTCAGGTTCACATCCTGCGTGGATATCCAGACCGGTTGGCCCACCTGGTAGGCAGGAGCAGGTCTTCTACGCCGATCCGCTGTGGCCTTATTGTGCTCCGCCGTGCGTAAAAGCGCATTGCGCGCGGCTGTCCAGATGGAGCGACACTGCCTGAGGTGAGCCCGAACCGTGGGAACTGCCGACTCATTCTCCTGCGAGGGAAACAGAGGGGGTCATATCCCAGGGACACCTTGAAAGGGGACATCCCTGTGGCTGAGGAACGAGCGGTGTTGTGAGCGTATTCTACCCAGGCAAGGTGTTTGCTCCATGATGCAGGCTTCGAGGCGGTGACGCAGGCTTCGAGGCGGTGACGCAGCGGAGAGCAGCCTCCAGCTCCTGATTGGTCCGTTCACACTGCCCGTTAGATTGGGGGTGATGGCCGGAGGAGAGGCTTACCTGGGCTCCTAGTGTCCTGCAGAAACTCCGCCAGACGTCCGAGGCGAATTGGGGACCCCGGTCGGAAACCACGTCAGCTGGTATCCCATGCAGCCTGACCACGTGTTGGACGAGGAGATCTGCCGTCTCCAAGGCAGAGGGTAGCCCCCGTAATGGCACGAAATGGGCAGCCTTGGAGAAACGGTCGACGATGGTCAGGACTGTGTCGAAGTTGTTAGAGACGGGGAGACCAGTGACGAAGTCCAATGCGATGTGCGACCAGGGCCTACCAGAGATGGGCAGGGGCTGGAGCAAACCCGCAGGAGGAGAGTTGCCGGTCTTACTGGTGGCGCAGACCGGGCAGGCCCGGGCGTAGCAGGCAGCGTCCTTGCGCAATCCCGGCCACCAAAAGGAGCGTTGGAGCAGGTCAATCATTCAGGAGGTCCCAGGATGGCAGGCTAGCTTGGACGTGTGAAGCCAATGGATGACCTCCCCCCGAACGGAGGACGGGACGTAGAGCCTCCCCTCCGGTCCGCCGGCCAGATCCGGTTCTGATTCCTGCGCCTTCCGGACCTTATCCTCGATCTCCCAGGTAACGGCTCCCACGATGCACGACCTGGGCAGGATGGTATGAACAGCGTCCCCCGAGTCTTCAGGGGTGAATTGCCTGGAGAGGGTGTCAGGGAGTCCGTTTTTGGAGCCCGGTCTGAATGTGATGGTGAAACGGAATCTAGCAAAAAACAGGGACCAACGGGCCTGGCGGGCGTTCAGACGCTTGGCAGTTCTTAAATATTCCAGATTCTTGTGATCCGTTAACACCACGAAGGGCAGAGCGGCCCCCTCCAGCCAGTGACGCCACTCTTGGAGCGTGAGCTTGATGGCAAGAAGCTCCCTGTCCTCCGCCGGGGACAAGCGCCGGGAGAAGAAGGCGCAAGGCCGTTTGACCCCATCAGCCGGTGACCGCTGAGACAGCACCGCCCCCACCCCCGTATCCGAGGCGTCGACCTCCACGATGCACTGCAAAGAGGGATCGACCTGGCTGAGGACCCGGGAGGATGAAAACTCCGCCTTCAGCGCCTGGAAGGCCACCGCGGCCTCTTCAGTCCACTGGAACCGGGTTTTAGGGGAGGTGAGACGGGTCAGAGGGCCGACGA
Source organism: Pholidichthys leucotaenia (assembly GCA_020510985.1). Classification (NCBI taxonomy): domain Eukaryota; kingdom Metazoa; phylum Chordata; class Actinopteri; order Cichliformes; family Pholidichthyidae; genus Pholidichthys; species Pholidichthys leucotaenia. The sequence continues at coordinate 416,944,484 of CM035842.1, forward strand.
TGGCTCCAAAGTTGGGCACAAAGCGGCGGTAAAAGTTGGCAAAGCCGACGAATTGTTGCACCTGCTTTCTAGATGTGGGAGTCGGCCAATCTACCACCGCTTTAATCTTGGCTGGGGCTGGGAGAACCTGGTCATGGGAGATAACAAACCCGAGAAATGACGTCTTCTTGGCATAGAATTTGCACTTCTCCACCTTCACGTACAACCAATTCTCCAGTAACCTCTGCAGGATCCGTCTCACATGCACCTGGTGCTCATCCCTGGACTTGGAGAAGATGAGAATGTCATCCAGGTAGACGAACACAAACAGGCCAATGAAATCCCGGAGAACGTCATTTATCAGGCGCTGAAAGACGGCTGGAGCGTTGGTTAACCCGAACGGCATGACCAGGTATTCAAAGTGGCCATTCGGGATGCGGAAGGCTGTTTTCCATTCGTCTCCCTCCCGGATCCGGACGAGGTGGTACGCGCTGTGGAGATCCAGCTTGGTAAACCAGGTCACCCCCTGGAGGGAGTGGAAGGCAGTGTCCATCAGGGGCAGGGTGTAACGGTCCTTCTCCGTGATGTCGTTTAGGGCTCGGAAGTCGATGCACGGACGAAGCGAGCCATCCTTCTTGCCCACGAAGAAGAACCCTGCACCTAATGGCGATGACGATGGGCGAATAATACCGGCACTGAGAGATTCCTTAAGGTATGAGTTCATGGCCTCCTTCTCCGGCTCTGACAGGCTGTAGAGACGTCCCGAAGGGAGAGGCGCCTCCTGGCGGAGGTTTATGGCGCAGTCGTAAGGCCTGTGTGGAGGAAGGGACATTGCCTTGGACTTACTGAAGACTGCGCTCAGGTCGTGAAACTCCACGGGCACCAAGGAGAGGTCCGGGGGCGTGGCATCCTTGACCACGGGAGGAGAGGATGGCGAGCAGGCAGCGGATTGGAGGCAGGTGCTCATACAAAAGGTACTCCAGGCTGTTACCTTCCCGGTCTTCCAATCCAGGACGAGGTTGTGGAGATGGAGCCACGGATAACCCAGGATCACTGGAGACACAGAGGAAGGCAAGATGTAGAAGGAGATCTCCTCCCGGTGGTTCCCAGAGACGATGACAGAGATGGGGTTTGTCCGGTGGGTCACTTTCCCCAGAGATGCACGGGAGAGATTGATGAGGGTGAGAGGAGTTTTAAGGGGCTGGCAATGGATTCCCAATCGGGTTGCCAGGCTTTGTGAAATAAAGCTGCCTTCCGCCCCTGAGTCCACCAGTGCATGAGTGAGATGCCCTGTGATGTTGTGGCAGAAACGGATGGGCAGCGACAAATGAGTGAGGGGAGTTGTCCTGTTAGCGTCTGCGAGGCCCCCTACAGTGACTCCTGGACCTCCCCGTTTGGCTTCTCCGGGCATTGCTCCACCGTGTGCTGGCCGTCCCCGCAATACATGCAGAGACCCAGCTCACGTCGGCATTGTCTCTCCGTTAGAGGGAGCTTTGCCCGGCCCGTCACCATTGGCTCTGACTCCTCGGGAACCTCCGGTGGAGGTAACACCAGGGGGCGAGCTTGGAGCCGGCGTGACGAGATCCCCCGAGAGCGAGAAGGCAGCTTCCGCTCCGAGGCGCGCTTGCGCAACCGGTTGTCCAAGCTGATTGTAAGAGAGATTAGCTCCGCCAGTGTTTAAGGGATATCCCGACCAGCAGGTTCATCCCTCAGACCAGAGTTTAAACTGCGGAGGAAGATGCCGCAGAGGGCTCGTTCCTCCCAGCCAACCTCCTCCGCTGTAACCCGGAAGTCAATGGCATAGTCCGCGGCCGATCGGCTCCCCTGCTGAAGGCTGAGGAGATGATCGGTCAGGACACTCTCCAGACGGGAGTGATCAAAGACCTCCAGAAAATGTTTAACGAACTGGCCATAGGTGAGGGAGGCATAACCGGGCCTCACCATTACGGCGTAAGCCCAGGTGAGTGCCCGACCCTCCAGGAGATTTCCTATATAGCCAATTCGGCTATGGTCTGAGGGAAAGTCCCCGGGGACGCGCAGGAACACCGACTCACACTGCATGATGAATCTCCGCGCTCCACCGAGCTTACCGCTAAAGCGGGCGGGAGTAGGAATGGGTGTGAGCCGGGCCGGGTCACCCGGGGCTGACTGGGCGGCCGCTGAAGCAGCAGGAGCTGCACCTCCCTGACGAGCCGGGGGGAACGGCTATGGGGGGTCCAGACGGTCTAACCGGTCAGTTATCAAGGTCAATTGATTAAGTATCACTTGCTGCTGATGAGCTATTAAATCCACCCGAGCCTCAAGGGTGGAAAATCGGCGTGCGAGCCCGCTGTCCGCCGAGCCGCTCTGCTGAGGCCGTACTGACATAATGCACGGCTCAGGAGACACACACGCAGGCTCAGAGTGAATTCAATAGCTTTATTCAGCAACAAGGATGAATGGATGCGTGTCTGTGGAATGTGGATGTACTGGTGGCGGACGTCAGCGTCAGGCACGGAGGCAGGAAACCGTACAGCCAGACAACCCTGGGGAGAGAGCACAGGGAGAAGGTGACGGGCACCAAACCAGTACAACAGGTAATGTGAGGTTTGTTGGCTTACTTGGCAGGGCAGGTGGCAGGCGCGCTCAAGGGAGAGTCCAGAAGACAGAGACCTGACGATGCACCTGACAGCAGCAGCGAGGTGGTGATGCGGGGGCGAAGTCCGCCGCCGGGAGAGGTCCACCTGTGCACAGGGGAAGACTGGAACACAAGTAGAGGTTTGCTTACGTGAGCGATCTTGCTGTTTGGCGAGGGGGTTCCTCTGAAGCAAGTAGCCGAAGAGAACAGACGGCCTCAGGCCGAAGCCTAGGGCAGAGCAGCTTATATGCCCCGCCGCTGACGAGGTGCAGGTGTGCGCTCAGCTGACGCCGCTAATGAGCGGCGAGTTGTAACAGGAGCGCACACCTGCATCTCATCAGCCGCCGACTATTTAACCCACTCTGCCTACAGCCTCAGTCTGGAGCCGTCTGCTCGTCTACACTCCCAAACTCCAGCGCATGACCATCTCTCCCCGGCCTATGCCATCCTTCACCCTGCACGTAAGCTGTTTGTTTCCTTACCTGCTCTTCAGTCTCTCCCCTGTGCACAGGTGGATCCTCCAGGCAGCGGATTTCCTCATCCTCGCCTCAATCTCTGCAGCTTTCCCCTCTCCTCGCCAAGTGTGCATGGGAGCGCTGTCTCCCAGGCAGAAGTCCTGCGTCAGCCAATGCCAGCCACTACAACTCCTGCATGTAAGCAGTACACTGAGTGTTAACCCCACGGGGTGTGTGACTGTCTTTAACCTGCATCTCTGCTCTGCCCGTAGGGTTGCCTGGCTGCACGGTGAACTGTTCTGCTCTCGGCGCTTCCTGTTCACCATCAATCCATCCACATCCCTCACACACGCATCCAAACACCCACTGTTGTTGAATAAAGCTTTGAATCTAACTCGAGCCTGTGTGCGTGTTCCCTGAGCCCAGTATCATGTCAAAAAATGGTAAATGGTAAATGGCATTCACTTATATAGCACCTTTATTCTCATCTTTAGATGACCAAAGCGCTTTACAGATCCTTCTATCCCCCCATTCACACACACATTCACATATTGATGGCAGTATAGCTGCCCAACATGGCGTTGTCCAGACCCACCAGGAACAACTGGGGGTAAAGTGTCTTGCCCAGGGACACAACGGCAGGATATCGCTCATTGTTCAGAAGATGCAACTTAGAACACCCTAAAAGTTTTGACTGGACCCTGATGGACAATTGTCGTTTGAAGTGTTCCATTAATCATTGATTTGAATGTATTGTAAGTTTGGAAAGTAGTGTTTTTGTTTTGTTTTTTTAATCCTTGCCTGGCGACTTAAGTGACCGTTGCAGCCAATCATCTGAAGGCAGAGTAATCCTGAGCTTGGGCAATGAGGTCGTCCAGAGGTCTTATCATTGCAACCTGGGTCGTCCAGGGCAGTCTGGGCCGACCTCGGGGGTGATGCCAACCCTGGCGGGGGCAGATGAGCACTGGCAGAGAGGGCCTGCTTTGCCGATGTCCTGTCTTCCAACCTGGCCATGTGGCTGAGGAACCACAGCCTCCCTCTTCTGATGATGGTGGAGATGGGGATAGGGCAGTCAGCCCTCCTATAGACCTCATTGTTTGTGGTGTGGTGGAACAATCAGATACCGAAGATGCTAAGGAAGCAGGTCCAATGTTATGTATCCAGATGGTGGGTAGTTGTGGTAGAGAGGATTCAGGTCCTGGACCCTTAAAAGTGGACGGGGATCACACAGGTATTAAAGATTCACAAGTTTGTGGTCATGTGGATCTTCCCGCTCTGCCAGACTCTCTGGAGGTGGCCGAAAGCATTGTGAGACAGCTGCAGGCAGCAAGTAATCTCTGGGTCTGATGAGCAGGAGCTGGTGATCTTAGATCCGAGGTAGACAAAGTCAGTGACAATCTCAACCGGCTCGTTGTTGATGGTGATGAGTTGTGGTGGTGGTGGCAAGAAGTCTGACAGCGGCTGGATCTTTGACTTTACCCAGCTGATGATGAGGCCCAAGGGTGATGCTTCTCTGAAAGCAGTTTCAGTGCCTCACCAAATATATCTATATGCATGTTGAAAAGCACAACGTCATCCGAGTAGCACAGGTCTGTGAAGTGGGAGTGGAAGTCAACTCTGAGACTGGGGGAACATTCCATCACGTTCTTGACCCAGTACTCAACCGCAACATCAAAAAGGTTTGGCACGGCAACACATCCCTGTCAGACTCCAGAGGTGGTGACAAAAGGGTCTGATACAGTGGGGAAAAAAAGTATTTAGTCAGCCACCAATTGTGCAAGTTCTCCCACTTAAAAGATGAGAGAGGTCTCCAATTTTCATGTAGGTATACCTCAACTATGAGAGACAAAATGAGAAAAAAAAATCCAGAAAATCACATTGAAGGATTTTTAATGAATTAATTGGTAAATTCCTTGGTAAAATAAGTATTTGGTCACCTACAAACAAGCAAGATTTCTGGCTCTCACAGACCTGTAACTTCTTCTTTAAGAGGCTCCTCTGTCCTCCACTCGTTACCTGTATTAATGGCACCTGTTTGAACTCTTTATCAGTATAAAAGACACCTGTCCACAACCTCAAACAGTCAGACTCAAAACTCCACTCTGGCCAAGACCAAAGAGCTGTCAAAGGACACCAGAAACAAAATTGTAGACCTGCACCAGGCTGGGAAGACTGAATCTGCAATAGGTAAGCAGCTTGGTGTGAAGAAATCAACTGTGGGAGCAATTATTAGAAAATGGAAGACATACAAGACCACTGAGAATCTCCCTCGATCTGGGGCTCCACGCAAGATCTCATCCCGTGAGGTCAAAATGATCACAAGAACGGTGAGCAAAAATCCCAGAACCACATGGGGGGGACATTGTGAATGACCTGCAGAGAGCTGGGACCAAAGTAACAAAGGCTACATCAGTATCACACTACGCCGCCAGGGACTCAAATCCTGCAGTGCCAGACGTGTCCCCCTGCTTAAGCCAGTACATGTCCAGGCCCATCTGAAGTTTGCAAGAGAGCATTTGGATGATCCAGAAGAGGATTGGGAGAATGTCATATGGTCAGATGAAACCAAAATAGAACTTTTTGGTAAAAACTCAACTTGTCGTGTTTGGAGGAGAAAGAACACCATACCTACTGTGAAGCATGGGGGTGAAAACATCATACTTTGGGGCTGTTTTTCTGCAAAGGGACCAGGACAACTGATCCGTGTAAAGGAAAGAATGAATGGGGCCATGTATCTTGAGATTTTGAGTGAAAACCTCCTTCCATCAGCAAGGGCATTGAAGATGAAACGTGGCTGGGTCTTTCAGCATGACAATGATCCCAAACATACTGCCCGGGCAACGAAGGAGTGGCTTCGTAAGAAGCATTTCAAGGTCCTGGAGTGGCCTAGCCAGTCTCCAGATCTCAATCCCATAGAAAATCTTTGGAGGGAGTTGAAAGTCCGTGTTGCCCAGCGACAGCCCCAAAACATCACTGCTCTAGAGGAGATCTGCATGGAGGAATGCGCCAAAATACCAGCAACAGTGTGCGAAAACCTTGTGAAGACTTACAGAAAACGTTTGACCTCTGTCATTGCCAACAAAGGGTATATAACAAAATACTGAGTTGAACTTTTGTTATTGACCAAATACTTATTTTACCGAGGAATTTACCAATTAATTCATTAAAAATCCTTCATTGTGATTTTCTGGATTTTTTTTTTCCTCTTTTTGTCTCTCATAGTTGAGGTATACCTATGATGAAAATTGGAGACCTCTCTCATCTTTTAAGTGGGAGAACTTGCACAATTGGTGGCTGACTAAATACTTTTTTTCCCCACTGCATGTCACCCTTGGCATGTACCCTGCACGTGATGTTGAATTAGAGGTCCTGGAGAATTGTTGATGTACTTGGATGGGACTTCAATGCCACGGAGGAGCTTCCAGAGACCGTTCTTGTCTAGGGAGTCGAAAGCACCTTTGAGGTCAATGTAGGCATCAAAAAGAGGTTGGTGATACTCCCTCCGTTGCTGCGGCAGAACACTCAAGACAAGGATGCAGTCTGCTGTGGACGGGCGAGGGGTGAAGCCGGCCTGTTGGCAGCGGGGCTTGACAAGAAGCAGAGGGGCGGATGCGGCTCAGGATGACAGCAGTGATTACATTGCTGGGGATGGAAAGCAGCATGATGGGATGATAGCTGGCTGTGCACCAATTGTCACCCCTGTCTTGTTGAAGGACAGAATGACCCCATCCCTGCACTTCCCAGTGATGCATTCTTCTGCCCAAATGAAGTGACACAGATGTTCCAGCTGAGGGATGACAGAGGTGATGGTGGGTTTCATCATCTCTGCCATAACTCCATCAGCACTTGGGGACTTGCCCAGAGGGTAGCTTCTTGACGGTATCTGACAGCTCACTGATTGAGGGTGGGGCTAGGCTGGTTGAGTTGTCTTCAATACTGTCATCAGCATACTGCTGTAGTTTATCCAAAGGAGGGTCCCTGCTTGGAAGCTGTTGTTGGCTGTGTCGACAATATGGTGGAGCCAAGCGGCTTCATTGTGCCGGAGGCTGCAGTGTCTCTCTATGTTCAGATTGTGGTAATCATCCTTCCCTTGGAGTCTGGCTTTACGGCATCAATCAGCTAGCTCCAGGGAAGCATCAGAGATCCATGGCTGAATCCTCTGCCGGCGAATACTTAAAACGTTTGTGGCAGCCAGAGTGAGAGTGGTAGTAATCTGCTCTCAGGTATCCTCAAATCTCTCTGGGTAGTCAAAGGCAGCAAAACAGTTTGTGACCTCGATGGAGTAGCAGTGGGCAAACTGAGAGATGTAAAGCTTCTCGTTGTCTGAGGGTCAGGGACCTGCTAGGGCCAGGAGGGGCATTGAGGCAGAGGTGCAGGTGGACAGTGGCAGCGAGGAGTCAATGGTCGGTCCTCTCCACCTCAGCACTGTGGTAGACACAGCAGTCAGTGGCAATTCTCCAGCGCCCACTGACCAAGATGTGATCAATGGTCTTGGATGTAGCACAGGTGTTACAGTACCAGGTGATGAGGTGGATTTGATGCTAAATGGAACCATGTGCCCAGGATCTTCAGATTGTGCATGGTGCAAACCTCCAGCATGCGGTCACCATTGTTGTTGGTGACGTCAGATGGGAACGGTCTGATGATGTGTTCCAAGCCGCTCCTGTTGGAGCCCACTGTGGCATTCATGTCCCCTAGGACAATGGTGATGTCGTGACCGGAAATGCAGCATAGCTCGTCATGCAGCTGTGTGTAGAATGCATCCTTGACTTGGTCATTGGCGACCTTCATGGGGGAGTAGGCCACAAAGATGGAAAGGAAGCCAAGAGAGTGTCACAGGTGAGCATAAAGCAAGCGGGGACCTAGTGGCTTCCAGGTGGTGAGGGAAGTCATACAGTATACTGTTGATAGATGGCAAAGGTCATGCCTTGCATGCGGTGGGTGTCATTGCTGCTCCATATGATCTTGTTTTTCCCACTGTTGTCTCACCATCCTGTGTCGACCTTACTTCCTAGAGGCCATCAATGGAGGTATTGAGACAGGTGAGCTCAGAGGCAAGAAGCTGAGGGTGGCCGTATTCATTTAGGGTCAGGATTTTCCAGATGGCAATGTGAATGGGATTTCTGATGATGTCAATGGATGGCAGTTGCACTGGTGGGGGATCAGGGGAACCCCTTTTTTGCAGGTTTGGGGGAGCCCCTAGTCGATACCCAAAAGCTGATGGTGTATAGAACACGTATATTAGGATTTGTATATGAAATTTCGGCATCGAAACTGCTCCCGTTTAGCTGTAAATGGGAGCAGTAAATACGGCTGTAAATACGTATTTACGGCTGTAAATACAGCTCGCTCTCTGCGGAGCCGTATCGAGTACCGAGCAATATTCTGGCCAATATGGCAATGTAAACAGCCACTGGACTAAAAACGTTCCGCCTGCTCATGGAACAGGTCATTCACTCTCACAGAAAATCGCGCTATATGTGTCTATAATGACTATAGAGAGGATTTTCTTTCCATGCACGCAATTTTTATTTTTCCCGGCTCCGACTACCTCGCTTTAATGCGCCTTATAATCCGGTGCGCCTTATGTATGAAATTAGACCATCAAATAGACCGTTCATTGATAGTGCGCCTCATAATCCGGTGCACCTTATAGTCCCAAAAATACGGTAATATCCATGTTTTCATTAATCTCTGTTCCTTTTTAGAGTAACACAGATTTTCCCCTTTTATAAACTAGCTTTTATCATTTTCTTCAAAAAAATGCATCCAATTTTCTTCACCATTAAGTTTTACAGCTATTTTTTTTTTTTTTTCATTTTCCATTACAGTGCCAATTTAAGCTATGATTTTCTTTGGTTCCACAAATGGTAGATAATACACTTTATGCAGTAACCCATCAATAGTTTAATGTGGTGCTTGATACTTGATGATCATTTCATATTGCCTTAAGAGTCACTTGAATGTAATACCTTATCCAAGCTGACTTTTATCATTAAATTGTTAAAGGCACATTGAAGTTTCTGCTTCGAGCTTTTTCTGTGTCTATCCTCTCAATTAACACATCAAATTCACAGATGTTTGACACTGATTCATCGCTGGTTTTAATATTGAATTATTAATAAAATTCTCCATTCTTTCTGGACTGGTGCCCCTGTCAAATTTATGTGTGCTAATAATGAAAAGAAATCTTCATTCCCTCCCACATATATATAATTTATTTGATATCTGTACCCACACTCACCACTACATTATTAATGTTGTGACTGTGTGTGTAGTCTTGAGACGGACACGGAAATATCAAGTCACAGCTTTATGTGTGTGTGTAGTCAAAAGAAAATAATAAATGAGGCCTAAAGAGATGGAATTGCACCGCACTCCTATGTACATAGTTCCACCCACGAAGCCACTACCGTACCTGTGTATATACCAATGGGATATTTATTATTTTTACTTTTACCTTTACCTCAGTTGTATGGTTAATCATGTGTTCTGTAACTGTTTTACATATTCTTCTCACTTTCTTTATTGTGCAGTAGCCTGGTGAAGAACCCACAATTCTGTTGGCCTGTACAACTGTACAATGACAATAAAGCCTATTCTATTCTATTCTAAGAAGGCCATATGAAATCTTGAAAAATTGTTTGGCCCGTGTTTGCAGCCATTCATAAGGGTATTTGTGACTTTAGCTTTATGTAAGCAAATAAGTGAGAGCGACTGTATCAGAATGAAGCAATGTTATTTGACTGGAAGTGACAAAAGAAAGAAGAACAATGAGGAAGGGAAGAAAATAAACTAAGACAGTAATCAGTAGTGCAAATAATACAGTAGTTAAATTAGCTCAGAGCAGCTTAGGGTGCTTTCACACCTAAATTTGTTTACTTTGGTCCAAATCAGTTGATGAGTTTGGTACTTTGTATCATTTTCTCCTTGGTTCAGTTCCCTTTCACATAGGCAAAAATTCAAGCAGACCAAATTCCGTCATGTTAAATCCCATGAGACTCACGTCAAAATGTACTCTGTTCTTATTTGTAAGATTTTTTTGCCACGAGAACAGGAAAGGTAAATAGAGGAAGTAGGGTGACTACTGTGTATTTATGCATTTCTGGGGAGAAAATAATACAAATCGTAGCATAATCTAAGGGGGTTATTCATCGCCCTGGTTATTGTTTATTACATGACATGCATATACCACTTTTGGCAAATTGTACAGTTTGAAAATGAAGCGAGGCTACAGATGGAAAAAACAAAAAACAAAAAACATGTTAGCGTTTATTAATCCTCCAGAACTGTGACATGCTCAGCCACAAATATTTTCGAAGATTCATCTGGTATGTACAGTGGCATAAAATGTTTTACCCTTTGCCCCTGGTCCTGTTTTAGTACGGTCCCTTTCACACTTGCAGGACAGCACCAGAGTTTGCCAGTTGATTTGAATGGCAAGGTTGTTTTGATGCATACCTGAGTGCAATTACAGTGTTCTCACCAGACAAAACAAACCACACTAGCGAAAAAAACAAAACAAAACAAAAACAAAAAAAAAAAACTTGAGTTTGATTGAAATTAACTAAAGCCTGTAAGTGTGAAAGTACCTTTAGTGTGCTCTGCCTCTGCTGGTTCTGATGTCACTGTGTGCCTGGGCATAGCAGTAAGGACAGCGGTACTTGTCTTGTTTGTTCACCTAGCAGACTGAAAATGAAAACAGCTAACATGGACAATACTTTTTTCTTTGTTATCAAATAAAAGCTGTGTTCAGCCAAGCTTAACTGTCAAGTTAAAAATGCTATGTGACTATGTCAGATTATTTATTTTATAAGGGTGGTGAACACTGGTTGGAAGGACCCCCTGTGAATTTTTGCCTGGCATCTCAAGAGACTCTATACAGTAATTACCTCTGGATGTGAGCAGGTCCTTGGAGAAGCAACAGCACATGCAGAGAGCAAAGCAGAAGTCTGGGTCCACTGTAGGAGCGAGGTACACTACCGTTCAAAAGTTTGGGGTCACCCAGACAATTATTTTGTGTTTTCCATGAAAAGTCACACTTATTTACCACCATGAGTTGTAAAATGAATAGAAAATATAGTCAAGACATTGACAAGGTTAGAAATAATGATTTGTATTTGAAATAATAATTTTTTCCAGATACTCAACCTGCTCAAAGGAAGGTCAATTTTATAGCTTCTCTAACCAGCTAAACTGTTTTCAGCTGTGCTAACATGATTGCACAAGGGTTTTCTAATCATCCATTAGCCTTCTGATGCAATGAGCAAACACATTGTACCATTAGAACACTGGAGTGATAGTTGCTGGAAATGGGCCTCTATACACCTATGTAGATATTGCACCAAAAATCAGACATTTGCAGCTAGAATAGTCATTTACCACATTAGCAATGTATATTAGATATTAGAGTGTATTTCTGATTAGTTTAAACTTATCTTCATTGAAAAAAAACAGTGCTTTTCTTTCAAAAATAAGGAAATTTCTAAGTGACCCCAAACTTTTGAACGGTAGTGTATGTCTGCACTCTCACATGTTTACAGGCACCCAAGCATTGTAACTCTTTCTAACATGTGTGACCAAGTGCATGGGCAGTGATGCCCAACTGGTGATATCAAAGTTGGGGACTAAACTCGTGCATTTACACTTGCATTGTGCGTTTGTTCACCTTCTGACTATGTCACCACAAGTGAGTCCAACCAGCTACACCTCATGTGGTGGGGACCAAGCACTTCTTGCAGGACTGACACACTGGTGGTATCTGGGGACTGGGACTAACACACCACCAGTAGTTCCAACAACTCCCAACTGTGACCAAGTAGATGAGCAGTGATGCCCAGTTTGTGACGTCCAAATGGGGGATCAAGTTTGTAACCTCTTGTACTCTACTTTTGTCACCAAGGGGCTCAATCCATCCTGCAAACCAAGTACAATTGTTTTGTTTTTTTTAATTGACTCCAACACATATGCATAGCAAAACACATTGAATATTTTTTTAAGGAATGTCTCTACTTAACAGTAAATGGTGGTTAGGACTCCAGTGTGGGCACTTGAGTGAAGTTGCCCCCTCCCACCCCTTGCAAAACTCCAGAAAAATATTTTCAGTCATTTGTGCTTTGTTTGTGCCAATCTAATTTTCGTTTGTGCCATTATGATTTTTTTCAGATATTAAAGATTTTATAGGTCATTCTGAGGTCACTCAGTCCCCCAACTTTCTCAAAATTGAACTGAAATGGTCTCATTTGTGTGTGCTTTGTTTGTGCTATTAAAAGTTTCATTTGTGCTCAATTATTTTTCAAAAATGTTACAAGTTTTAGTTTCAGGCGATGATGTCACCAACCCCCCCAACTTGGTCCAAATTGACCCAAAATAGGCTCAATTCTTTGTGCTTTGTTTGTGCCTAATTTTCATTTGTGCGAATATGTGTGGGGTTTTTTTTAGATAATACAAGTTTTATTATCATCGTAGCATAGGCATTTTGTTAACAGCCATTTCAAGCACACATATAATTGGCAGAAAGGAGTTATTGGTGTCAGCTAGATGTGTGTACTTTTAAACACTATCTATTTGAGTGATTGGTATTAATTGGTTTAAAGTCATCAAATTATTTGCCTTTTTGTGTAGATAAAATGGGCAAAATACCATGCTCATTCTGAGTACATCAGAATGTGCCTAAAAAACAATAAAACTCTTATAGTAAGTTCAGACCAAACGCAGAGGTGCTAATTATTTGCACAGCACGATTACATGTAACTCAGTGCTAACATGCAAATAGACATGAATTCACCATCTGAGTGAGCTGTAGATGAGCAGAGTTGCCTTTATAACTTCAGAAGCTGTGTTCTGCCATCTTTGGAAATCCCAAAACACTGTCACATTTAGGTTTACATTATCCGATGCTTAGGTTTACATTATCACCTGGAAAAATTGTCCTTGCCTCCAAAACTTCATCTGGATAATGGTTGTTTACACTGCTTGCTAGCCTGTTAGCACATCCGTGGCAGGAGTCCGCTGGTTGATAACTCCTATCAGTGTTGCCAAATGTACGATAATTATCATATTTGTACGATAATTTTGCCCTCTGTATGATGTCCGATCAATAATTTCAAAAATCTCATAATGTATGATAATTTGACCCCTTCATTACATGGCTAAGTTAATACATTAGCAAACACAATCAGAATACGGATCCTACATACTATGTTTGTTTTTACGCATCGTCTCAAGTGCGCAGGCTGTGTGGAAAAGAAGACGGAAGACTTGTGTCGCAGTGGGAGATAAGAGAGGCAGCCTCGGATGGAGGTTAGTAATGGGATCCACAGTTCAATGAAATGTCCAGAATCCAGCGAAAAAGATCCATTATAAATAGTTGTACACCGAATTACTCAGTGCTGTACTAGAGCTCCAACTGTCTACCACTCACCGAACTGAGAGTTTGCTGAACCGAGTCGGTGGTCCTCATTTGCTGCTGCTCAGGCGGGGGATTCAGCTGCTGATGACTGGCTTCAAGTACAGCTCCAGTGGGTGATTCAGTACAGTACGTTCACCCATAAAAACTAGTATTGTTCATGTATGCTTCAGCACTAATGCAGACACGGCAGACTCAACAAATAAGCAACATCACAAGCAGGTTGAGCAACAAATTGGCGGGGGGGGGGGTGACAGATCCCAGTTTTACTGTGTGGTTCAAACCTGTTGTTGGCATTAGCACTAAAGCTTTCTGTCGCTGTTGCAATGTGCAAATGTCTGCAAAAATGTCACTGAATTGTAGTTCTCAATAAAACTGAAACGGGTTTCTGATTTAATTACCAGAGGCATTTTAGGGTACCTGGTCAAGTCCCCCCATAACAAACTCGCCCCACAACAAATTCGACCCATCAAATGATGGCCTCTGTTTGGTTACATGACTTTATTAGATCACTCAGGTCTGAAAATATTTTTAGTCTGCGAGGGAGGAGAGGCTTTTTTTGTTGTTATTATTATCAGTGTTACAGTTTTAATAAAAATATACTTCCAATCCATCTTTTTCAACTATACTTTTAATTTCATTGAAATTGAAACAATGGACTGGCTATTGTGGGTCTCGGACTTTTTGTTTTAAACATATTACTTTCTTCAGGAATGATCTGAATTAAATGTGCTGCAGCCTCTTCTAATTAAAGTCAATGATATTCAAGCTCAAACAGAATATGGTTTCCTACTATGGCCTGCTTACCAGTCCCACATACACGATGCTGCCATCAGTGACATCCATTCACAGCAGGACTTCCTATCGTGGCCGTAACTCCTTGGCACAAGCCAAGCAGTTGTTGTCTTCCATGATGAGAGTTCAGGTGATGTACAGCCTACATTTATATGCTTTCAGGGCGAGTTTGTTGTGGGGCGAGTTGGTTATGGGGGGACTTGATTTCAGTAGTAGTTTAGGGGGACTGACTGTTTATTCCAAATGTATAAACAGAGTACTTCTCAAAATATTTATGAGGCAAGACCTTGATATATGATGATTCAACAGAAGGCATATAGAAGATAATTAATTATGACTGATATTTTGTGCCATTCAGTACAGGCTCATCCTGTACTCAACACAGGTAGAGGTGCTTTTTTTAACCGATCTGTTAGATTATTTAGAGATAAAACTGTGTTATGGGCTGTAATATGCACAATCTGTGATAATATGTTACTGAAGCAGATGGCCCTGAGTCACGTCAGAATTAAAACTGGGTATGTACGATAATTTTTCTCAAAATACAATAATTTTAAGCCGTTGGTACAATACTTCACCATTTCCCATCCGGCAACACTGACTCCTACTTTCCAATTAAGCTGCAGAGCTCCCGGTCCATCTGTCTCCAGGCGAGCGGCAGTCTCATTTTCCTACTAGCTTACTCTCCAGTTTTGATAGTTTAACTCAAGGCTGATTACTAGCTAGCACTACCAAATCCCTAAGGTGTGCAAATGGCCAAATTCACATTTTTTCTGCATGTTTACATTAACTCTACATGTATTCACATCACACCTTAGCATTTGATCTTAACACACCTTGTAAGTTGGTATTGGTGTACCTGAAAATAAAACTTCTAATATAAAAAACAACATAATAGCACCAATGAAACTTCACAAACCAGCACAAAGTACAAACAAATCGGACCATTTTGGGTCAAAATGGACCAAGTTTGGGGGCTGAGTGACTTCAGAATGAACTATATGTAACGTGAAAATGGAATATTAATAAATAATAAATATGATCAGGTATGAATTATTTAATTTATATTGATGTATGGGAATCTGAGCTCAAATCTCATTTCATATACATCAGAAAAGTTAATAACACTCGTAAAGGGGCACCAGCTTCTATCTTTAAGAAGCAATTTGATCTTTAATTTCACTTTATACCTGTTTGATCACTCAATAAATTAATCAATAATCAGTCTCAAAAAATTTCCGTGAATTCGATACCTGGGCTTGAAACAGACTCAGAATGAAATAAATTCCCAACAACTTCTCAATTTTAAATATTTATTAAACGAAATGATTAATAGACATTGAAATAATTTCATTGATCATAAACTCAATCTTGTAAATGATAGATTAACAATGTCAATATTTTCGGAAACAGGGTTAAACTGAGAAACGAATTTCTATCAGTTTGAGTTAACAGATTATTAAAAACAACGCAAATTTATGGAGAAAGTTTGCTAATTATGAAAAAGTCCTAAATTAATCTTAAGAAAATAAAAACGGAATTTTAATGAAAAGAAGAGTTATGTTAAGGGCTTCTTAATTTGCATCTGATTAGATAAATAAATTATTAACGAACCTCAGAAGCTAATTCAGCAGTGGAATTAAAGTTTTTGCAGCTCACGTGCTCTCCTGTGATGATAGTTCTGTCGTCCGTCTTTTTGTGGATGTTAGGGAAATATCTGCCCGCAGATACTTCAAAGTCCACACAGTTCGACCTTTAAATTCAAGCGGTCGAAGGAGGCTGGATTCTGGGCTGTATGACCCACAGTTGAAACGGGTTCTAGCCCGATGGTGCCGACGTCTCTTCAGAGCGATGTTGGACAGCTGCGCGTTGATCCTTCAGCTGCGTCTTTCTTCAAAAGGTCTTTGATAATAATTAAAAGATATCTAATCCGATTTCAAATTAGAAATGAAACTTTCGGACTTTAGATAAAAATAGTGGTTTCTGGTAGGTGCTTGGTCAAGAGAAATATAAAAATAAAGTCAAGATTAAAGTTTACCTTAAAATTAAACAAACGGTGGTTTTACAGAAAGTTTAACAGAAAAAGTGATGAATAAAATTGGAGTTTGACTCCGATTAAGAATTGCGCTCAAAGAAAAAGGAATTCCTAGGCATTTAAGAGAAAAAGAAAATACAGAGTTACATAAATTACAAGTTATCTGCTCTGTGTTCAGAAAAGCGACATGTGCTCAAACAGTCCTTTGTTCTTCCTTGCTGTGTGTAGACAATGGAGGAGATCAGAAAAAAGTGAGCAGCCGGGAGGAAATCCGGGGAGGAAAAGAGGGAGGAACAAGAGTCTCTCTCCTTTTTATCAGCTCTGTTGAGTTTCGCGGGATTCTGCCCTGACCGGAATCTCAGCCAATGAGCGTCCTTCGTGGGCGGGCTCGATGAACCTTTAGTCCAATAACAGGCCTTGTCTGTGAGGGACCAATAGGATGAAGAAGCTGGGGTTCTATGAAGACTGGTGACACATGATATCAGTCCACAGGAATACACAGTTTTAAATACATTGGAATGTACTGTTACACACTTATGTATAACTAAACTAACCTTAGTGTATCTTATAAGCAGTGCTTCTAAATCAACATGCAGGAATAAACATTCATTTAACATTACCATGCATATATATATAAAATCACAGATTAATGCATTTCACACATATTATTGATTTTCCACATCAAAACATCAGAGTCCATCTGCATTTTCATAGTCCTGAAAAGAATGAAGGTTTAGAATTGAGTTTGTAATAGTGTACTTTAAAGTTGTTTAAATCCAGCGTTTCCACAGTTTAAGGAAATTAGCTGAGTGTGGGTCTGTTGCATGTTTTATGGGGGCAATGAAAGTGCGGCAGGACATTGGGGAAATTCCTTAGGCTGGTTTTAACAAAAGGGGATTTCAGCTGTGGCCTGGGGGAAGAAAATCCATTTCTTTGCATTATTCCTGGATGAAACAAAAATGTCTTTAAGCAGAAAAATAATTGTTGCTGAGCCAAAGTGAGATGATGCTACAGTCCCCCCTCTGGTAGCAATGGTGACGTTGATTCAGCGTTGATAGCAATCCTAGGCATCAAATCCCAATTTGGCGAGGCTTGATCCAAATGCTGAACTAAAGTTCTGATGTCGGTAAGTCTTAAGCTTGTAAACAGTATCTATTCCAAAGTGTAGGTTCTTAAATTTGGTTTTCTGAAAAACTTCTGGAAATTTCGAAAAAATAATTTTGGCCTGACCAAATATAAACATTGCATAATTGTCTAGGATATACTAAAGTTCTGTATAAGCCTGTAAAGACTTAAAAATTCTGGGTACAAAAAAAAAGAGAAGTGAACTAGAAGTATGTGGGTTTTGACATACTTGATATAAATGTTTTGGGTTTGCTGAAAAATATCTATTCAAGGTTTCAAAAACAGTTTAAACGTGCATAAAATCCAAATAAAGTATAAAGGATTATTTGTATATACACATGCATGTATCCAAAAATCTTAGTCAAAAGCAAAAATAAAATTCTTTCATATTTGAGGTAGATTCAGACTAATCAGTATTGAGGTGACTCAAGGAGGTTCAAATTGAATTTGTTTAGTTAGACTAAACCATGGTTCCACAGATGTCCAAATCATAGGGTGTTTGAGGCTTTTGTTCAGAAAAACTGAGTGGGCATAGGATGTTGTTATCATTCTTTGGATGGCAATGAGAAGTAAATTTAGATTTACTGCAAAAAGGATATGATGAGAGAGCATATTCATTGCTAAAGCGTTAACTGAAAAGCTAATGTTTCTAGCTACTTCTGAGAGTAACATAGACATTGGCTGTGTGTGAGCATAGTCAACCTTTAACACAAAGAGCAAAGAGTTCAAGACCTTGTTGAGTTTGACTGAAGCTTCGGAGCAAGCATTCAAAACCAACACAGTGTCTTGTAAGACTTTGGTAACGATTTGTGGTTCGACAACCTGGCGTTTCGGTTTAGCGGTGTTGACCGAGTTAACAGTGGGCATGCTAAGGTTAGCTAGAGGCTCTAACGATGAGGCTGTTATTAAGAATCCATCCGAGGATCTTTGACCTTTCGTTTTGGCTTGGCCCAATTCTGACTGGGTAACAGTGGGTGTGATTGCTAGGCAGATGGCTAAACTGATAAACAAGAGGGCCATCATCTTGGCAAACAAAAGTGAGTGGTTTTGGATCTTAATCTTCTTGTTGATCTTTCTTTAGATACCTGGTTGGCAAATGAAAATTCCTCTTAGAGGTGAAATGATTTATTTTAGATGGATGTACTTTGATCCCAAAACTGGTAAATTACAGAATAGAGCTTAAGAGATTGAACTCTAAACCTTGTGCTTGTTTTTCTCACCTTTGATGGGAGTTTTAAGACTATTAGCTCAAGCTAATGGTGTTGAATGTCTTGTGTATGCTATTTGGTAATAGTAAGTTGATTGAAGTTTATTAGATTTTGCAGAGGTCTTTGAAATTTGTTTAAGGGCTAATTTGGTTTTAATATACCCTTTCCTTTCTGGAGGTTTTGATGCAGTTAACTAATTGGAGAAATTTGACTGAGTGTACCTGAGGCTAGTAGTTAGCTACAGTTATTTCTCAGACGTAGGCTTGGTTTTAATCTTATTTATGGACTTACTTTGACAGTGTTGTACCCGACAAGTCCCATGGGGTTTTGGTAAAGGTTGCTCTGATTTTGGTGAGCCCATTTGAAAATGGGGTCCTGGGTTTGGCACTTGAGTGGCCAAAGTTTGTTGGTGACAATGTGTGGATTCATCCACTCGGGCAGGAATTTAGGAGTGATTTTCCTTTCCTGTAAATTTATTTCAGGTGTCTGTGGTGCAAATGTGGGGTGGAAGATCTTGTCCCCCCTTTGCAGTTTGTCATGCAAGAGTTTTTGATCGTTGTACGCTTTGTGTCGTTCAGCGACTCGGTCCGAATGGTTTTGAAATACAGCCTTGGGAGCTTTGTATGTCGTTTTGACGCTTTTGTGCTCTGCAGCTGGAGTGTTATGGGCATTGGCAGTCATCACCCCCCTCTGGTTTCGAGGAACTCTGAGCGGTGGCGATGATGGTTCATCTGAAGCATGATCAGGAGTGCCATTGCATAGCTGCAGAGAAGATTGTGTCGTATGAAGTGGTATCAGTTTTGGTATGTCATAGGGTTTAGATGCGGGTAGCGCATGTACCGTTTTATCCGACCGGTGTTTGACGGTTTTATGGATCATTTGGTTGCACGGTTGAGTGACTGTGCACCTTGCGTTTGCAAAAGTTGGGTTCGTTGTCGTAAAAACTTGAGATTTCAGAGGGTCTAGAGAGCCGGTTGGTGTGGCTCTTGTGACCATGCAGGCCTCATGGGCGGGTGGGTGGGTTTCAAAATGTGACACCACCATTGAATCATGGGTATCAAGGGTTTTAAGAGGGCTGTTTGGGGTTTTCTGCTCGGCCGTTGAGTTTTCAAGATCATTTGAGTGTTTGGCTTGACCTTGTATTTGAAGGTGACTTTTGACTTCTCGTGGACAGTACTCACCTTGGTCTTGGCGGTCGCTTTCACTCGGTTGCAGTTGTTCCAACAGTGCTAGTTGTGTGAGACTTGGGGTGTCTAAAGTGTTCAGAACAAAGCACTGTGATTCAGTTGTTCTTGTTGGGTTAAATGGGTGAGGGTGTTGCGTTTGAGCCCATAGTTTGAGGTTCTTGAAATCAATCAGTGGCTCAAAACGGTTCAGTAGGTCTTTGTCAACAAGTAATGGAATGGCGTCAAGTTTGGACACGTAGACCGGATGTGTCAAGGTCATGGGTCCAATGGACATGTTTAGTAGCGATACGCCCAACAGGGTTGTTTTAGTGAGCGCATATGGTCGCACAGCTAATGAACAGGGTTCCAGTTTCAAATGTTTGTTAGCGCGGTTCGCGGCTACACGTAGTTTGTCAAAAAGGGTGTGTGACATGAGAGTGATGTCAGCAGCGGTGTCTAAAACAGCGTCCTGACACACCATGTCTTCAAGGATCAGTGGAAGGTAGAATTTCTGTGCCACCCCCCTCTCGTTTAAATCGCATAGAAATTGTGGAACCGGCGCTTCGACACAGAGTTGCGACATGTTAGAGGAGTGGTCTGTGACCTGTGGTTGGGCTGCCATAACAGCACTGGACTGCGTTGAGTCCTTTGGTCCTTCCTCATTTGCATGAGGGATTTTCTTCTTGCGTTTCCTTCGTTTGGAACGCTTGTTTTGAGTTGGCACAGCTGATATAGCTAGAATGTTAGCAGTTTTATTCTCTTTATAGCTTTGAATCTCTGCTAGGAGGTGTTGGACAATTTCAATAGCTTCTCTACTGAATGTAGGAGTTTCTTCTTCCTTCCAAGGTTTGTGATAGGTCTCTGCTTCTGAGCTTCTGTGATGAGATGGAGACCATTTGTCGCGGTTACGCGCGTCTTCGTATGGGTATCTGTCATCATGGTAGTCCGTATTGCGTTCTCGTGACCTATCCCATGGACATGGTCTACGACGGTAGTCGGGTTTTCGCAGAGTTGGTCCAAAGTGGTATCCAGAGGACCTGGTGTGGTTTTGACCTTGGTGAGGTCGGTTGGAAAAATGCTTCGGCTGTTGATGTACTCGCGGTGTAGGAGGTGGAGTAGAGCGAGGGGCTCCTTCCAACTCCAAGGTGTTAGATGCATCGCTAATAGCTAGCACTGTGGCAGGCTCGGCGTCCTTGTTGCGACTTTCTTGCCGTTTTTGGAACGCATAGTGTGCAAACTCTCTCAGCTGACTTATTGAGTTTGACCTTGGGTTAGCTGTAACTCCTAGGTAATGACTCACAGTGGGATGGAGGTTTTGGATGAAGAGGGTCTTGAAATTGTGGTCTTCTTCCATCCCTGGTGTATTTTGAGATCCAAAATATGCAAGTAGGAGTCTCTGGTAGTAGGCTTGTGTTGGCTCTGAGCAACCTTGCTTCACGGCTAGGGCTGCGGTTAGCCCTGCCTGTGGGCAGTTGTCGGAGAACTCCTTTTCGATGGCTTCGCGGAGCAGTGTGTAATCTGCTTTGATGTTTGTCGGCTGTCTGTCTATGAATTTTGACATTGACCTGTTAGATGTTAGTTTAATCAGATAGATGCGATCGTCAATTGTAGCATCAGGATACTTACGCAGGTAGTAATCAATGTCCTGTAAATAGACTTTGGCATCAGGTGAACCCGTAGGTCCTGGATCAAATTTGGTGATATTTTGCGCGATCTTGTCAAGGTTGCGATCTGAAGGGGCACACGCACGCTGTCCACGCGGTCGTCCGTGTTCGAAACGGGAATCGGGCGAGGGAGCGCAGTGGATGTCCCGGTGTTCATGTCTTTCCTTTAGGAGCAGTTGACATTCCTTGTAGTCCTTCTTCACATTTTCAAGTTGACCTTCAACTCTTCTGAGTTCCTTCTTTGTGTCTTGAAGGGCATTTTCAAGTTCATTGTTGTCTTGGTGAAGCGTGTCACTGTTATGCATCAACCGTTCCTTTTGTGACTCTGCACGGTCCAAATCTTGTACCGCTTCATCCAGTTGGTTTTGAGTTTTGTCATTCTCCTCTTGAAATTGTTCCAAATTTTCTTTCAGTGTTTCATTCTCTTCTTGGAGAGATAGGATCGTTGTTTGTTGATTTGCTAGCTCGTTCTCGGCTACCTTTAATCTTGCAACTAATGTTAGCACAAACTTACCTAACACACTGGTGAGGTCCTTGCCTTCTGATGGTTTTTCAGTGTATTCATTCAAGAGTTCTTCAGTGAGTTGCTCCAATTCTTCGGGCTGTGTTTCCTTGACCCGTGTTGTGAAGCTAGAAATTAAATTAGAAGTCCATGCTTCCAATGTTGTTTGAAGGTCATCCAGTTTGGTAAATTGGTCGGTTGTCTGATGACTCATCATGTTTGACCGTTGTTGTTATTTAGATTTTTAAAAAAAATCAACTTGATTATTCTTAAATTTGTTCGACAAGGTTTAACCTTGAGTGTTTTATTTTACAACTGTGATAGTTGAAAGTTCCTTTAGAATTTGTTTCAACTTTTAGGCTTGCAGGATGGGAAATAGAATTTTGAAATTATTTAGAAATGTAGAGATGCTTCAAATAATTCGTTCGTTGAAACTATGTTGTTAAATAAAGTTGAATTGAAATTGGTTTGAATTTGTTTCGCAAAACAAAACTGAAATTCCAATTGTGTGGATTGACTTCTTTCCTTTGATTTTCAAGTCTAGTATTGGAATTTGTCATCAATAACTAGCTTTGG
This sequence comes from Pholidichthys leucotaenia, assembly GCA_020510985.1. NCBI lineage: Eukaryota > Metazoa > Chordata > Actinopteri > Cichliformes > Pholidichthyidae > Pholidichthys > Pholidichthys leucotaenia. The sequence continues at coordinate 416,967,014 of CM035842.1, forward strand.
AATTTTGCAGAATGTCACTTTGAAAGTGAGGATTTTATTTACAAAAGAAATCCAAACGCAAAAGAGGCTAAATGCTTTAAAGATTTAAGATTATAAGTTTCCACTTTCTTTTAAAGTTAAGGCTTTCCTTTGGTTTTATTTGTTAAAGCCTATTTTCCTTTGAAGCATTAAATGTTTAAAATATTTACAAATTAGAAACAAGTGAATTGTTTGAATATTTGGTGTCCAAGGATTTCTTAGGATTGAAGCCAATAGTGATCTTTCTTGATTGTGATCTATAAATTTCTTATTTACAGAATAATCAATGTTTGCACCTTTTTGACTTTTTCTTATATCCTGGGAAAAATTTGAAAATTATGCTGGTTGGTTAAATGTTTTTCTTTCCTGTAGAGAAAGCATGAATCAGAAATGACACAATGAGTTTAAATAACACCTAGAGCTTTGCTTAAGTGTTAATTGCTTAATGTGGTTTCCTAAATTTGAGAAAGAGGAAAAATTATAAATATTCACTAAGTTTGTAAATTTGTCAAAATGCACAGGATCAATTCTACTTTAATGTTACTCTTGAGTAAACATCAGCATTAGAATCCTTAAGCTAAAACTGGGTTTCTGTGGGAAGGGAATCACACCATATCACATTTAAACACAGCAAAATAAGCACACATATAGCTTCAAAGTTTGTAACTTTTTGCTTAAAAGTGTGTATATATGTTTGCTTTTAGCTTAAAAGATTATAATATGTGGTTATATAAGTGATTAAATACAATAGAGGTGTTTGTATCTGTTCCTGCTATAGGTGTCTATGCAGTTAGTGGGGTTTCACCACTGAGAAAAAACTTTCAGAAGCCAACAGGTCCTTTTCCTTTTATTCTTGGCATAAAAGTTTGGATTAGTGTTAAATTTAGTTTATTCCGAATAATATGAATTGCTTTGAAGTTACTTTGAAGACTTACTTTGGTTATAAATCGTCTTTAAAGATTAGAAGTTTAAATAAAAATTGCAGTCCCTATGTTTCACCACAAGATGGAGGCAGTTTTCGTCTGCACTTCCAGAAGAGGAAACCCAATGACGTCACAAGGAGTCAAGGATCTCTACTCAAAATGGCGGCTACAGGGAACTCTACCTAGACTTAAGATGGCGTCGCTGAGCCGATCTACACATGCGCAGTTTTTTTCATGCACAGCTTGACGGTCGCGTGCGCGACTGAGCGTGCACGTGTCACGTGGATTCAGCTCAAGCTTCAGTCCATAAAACCACGCCTTGCTTTCCAAAGGCGGGAAAACTTTAGTCTCCCTAAACTTTATTCAACAAGTTTATACAATGGTTAATTCAATTAAATCCCCCAAGGGTTTGCTTCGCCTGTGGGGTGTTGAAATAATGGGGAAAACAAATAGGATTTCTTCGCTATTTTGTTCCCAGGCCTATTTTAATTATTCAGCGTGTAATCACGTTTAAGCATGCATTAAACAACAACAACAAAAAAAAAAAAAAACTGACTAGAGTGCAGTGGGGTCTTCACCCCCACCTTCTCTTGGTCAGCAGGCACACACACAGCAATCAGGGGGGCGAATTCACCCCCTCCCCCTCGTGACACAGAGACAGACAAAGACTGGCTGCAGACAATGAAGCACCTTTGTTTTCTGAGTTAAAATTGACCAAAATCACACACAAGCCTATGTATTAATTTCCTTCTGAGTCGTTTCAAGTTCAACCAGGCCTCCACGCGGGGCATCAAAAGATGTAACGTGAAAATGGAATATTAATAAATAATAAATATGATCAGGTATGAATTATTTAATTTATATTGATGTATTGGAATCTGAGCTCAAATCTCATTTCATATACATCAGAAAAGTTAATAACACTCGTAAAGGGGCACCAGCTTCTATCTTTAAGAAGCAATTTGATCTTTAATTTCACTTTATACCTGTTTGATCACTCAATAAATTAATCAATAATCAGTCTCAAAAATTTTCCGTGAATTCGATACCTGGGCTTGAAACAGACTCAGAATGAAATAAATTCCCAACAACTTCTCAATTTTAAATATTTATTAAACGAAATGATTAATAGACATTGAAATAATTTCATTGATCATAAACTCAATCTTGTAAATGATAGATTAACAATGTCAATATTTTCGGAAACAGGGTTAAACTGAGAAACGAATTTCTATCAGTTTGAGTTAACAGATTATTAAAAACAACGCAAATTTATGGAGAAAGTTTGCTAATTATGAAAAAGTCCTAAATTAATCTTAAGAAAATAAAAACGGAATTTTAATGAAAAGAAGAGTTATGTTAAGGGCTTCTTAATTTGCATCTGATTAGATAAATAAAGTATTAATGAACCTCAGAAGCTAATTCAGCAGTGGAATTAAAGTTTTTGCAGCTCACGTGCTCTCCTGTGATGATAGTTCTGTCGTCCGTCTTTTTGTGGATGTTAGGGAAATATCTGCCCGCAGATACTTCAAAGTCCACACAGTTCGACCTTTAAATTCAAGCGGTCGAAGGAGGCTGGATTCTGGGCTGTATGACCCACAGTTGAAACGGGTTCTAGCCCGATGGTGCCGACGTCTCTTCAGAGCGATGTTGGACAGCTGCGCGTTGATCCTTCAGCTGCGTCTTTCTTCAAAAGGTCTTCGATAATAATTAAAAGATATCTAATCCGATTTCAAATTAGAAATAAAACTTTCGGACTTTAGATAAAAATAGTGGTTTCTGGTAGGTGCTTGGTCAAGAGAAATATTATAAAAATAAAGTCAAGATTAAAGTTTACCTTAAAATTAAACAAACGGTGGTTTTACAGAAAGTTTAACAGAAAAAGTGATGAATAAAATTGGAGTTTGACTCCGATTAAGAATTGAGCTCAAAGAAAAAGGAATTCCTAGGCATTTAAGAGAAAAAGAAAATACAGAGTTACATAAATTACAAGTTATCTGCTCTGTGTTCAGAAAAGCGACATGTGCTCAAACAGTCCTTTGTTCTTCCTTGCTGTGTGTAGACAATGGAGGAGATCAGAAAAAAGTGAGCAGCCGGGAGGAAATCCGGGGAGGAAAAGAGGGAGGAACAAGAGTCTCTCTCCTTTTTATCAGCTCTGTTGAGTTTCGCGGGATTCTGCCCTGACCGGAATCTCAGCCAATGAGCGTCCTTCGTGGGCGGGCTCGATGAACCTTTAGTCCAATAACAGGCCTTGTCTGTGAGGGACCAATAGGATGAAGAAGCTGGGGTTCTATGAAGACTGGTGACACATGATATCAGTCCACAGGAATACACAGTTTTAAATACATTGGAATGTACTGTTACACACTTATGTATAACTAAACTAACCTTAGTGTATCTTATAAGCAGTGCTTCTAAATCAACATGCAGGAATAAACATTCATTTAACATTACCATGCATATATATATAAAATCACAGATTAATGCATTTCACACATATTATTGATTTTCCACATCAAAACATCAGAGTCTATCTGCATTTTCATAGTCCTGAAAAGAATGAAGGTTTAGAATTGAGTTTGTAATAATGTACTTTAAAGTTGTTTAAATCCAGCGTTTCCACAGTTTAAGGAAATTAGCTGAGTGTGGATCTGTTGCATGTTTTATGGGGGCAATAAAAGTGCGGCAGGACATTGGGGAAATTCCTTAGGCTGGTTTTAACAAAAGGGGATTTCAGCTGTGGCCTGGGGGAAGAAAATCCATTTCTTTGCATTATTCCTGGATGAAACAAAAATGTCTTTAAGCAGAAAAATAATTGTTGCTGAGCCAAAGTGAGATGATGCTACATATAAAATCTTCAATATACGTAGATAGATAAATGTACTTTATTGATCCCAAACTGGGAAATTACAGTGTAACAGCAGCATGACAGCAGACAATCAAATGACAGAAACACACACATGGCAGACAAAGGGATTACCCTTGGACAGTAAAACGAACACTACTATAAAAACCCATATACATCGTAGCTGAACATATGATGACCCGTTTAAACACATGAATCATACCCGCTGCACAATGCAGGACTATGAGGTGCAGAGTGAAATGTGAGGTACCAATTAGGCTGTAAGGTGCAATATGGCAGCATAGTTATGACCACAATACAACATCATAGTGAATTATTGTACAGTGAAATGACATGTGGCAGGAAAGATTTCCTGTACCTGGCCATTTGACAGCAAAGCTGTAGTAGTCTGCTGGAGAAGGTGCTCTACTGTTTGTCCAGTGTGTGGTGGAGGGGGCGATCAGGATTGTCCATGATGGATCACAGTTTATTTAGTGTTCTCCTCTCCACCACAGTCTCAAAGGTCTCCGGTCTGAGACCAATTACAGAGCCAACCCTCTTGATAATCTTGTCAAGTCTATTGGTGTCTCTGGCCCTGATACTGCTACCCCAACAGACAGTAGCAAAGAAGATGGCACTGGTGACAACGATCTGGTAGAAAAGCTTCAGCATCCTGCTGCACACATTGAACGATCTCAGCTTCCTCAGGAAGCAGAGTCTGCTCATCCCCTTCTTGTGCATAGCATCAGTGTTGGACCTACAGTCCAGTCCATTGCTGATCCTGACACCCAGAAATTTGTAGTCCTCAACCACCCCCACATCCTCCCCCCTAATCTGCAATAGCTGAGAAGGCATCCTCTTCTTCCTGAAGTCAATCACCATATCTCTGGTTTTGCTGACATTCAGCCTCAGGTGATTCTGCTCCATCCACTCCACAAATCTGTCTACCAGTGCCCTGTACTCCCCTCCTCTCCCCCTCCTATATACACCACAACAGCTGAGTCGTCAGAGAATTTTTGCAGGTGGCGTGACTCAGTGTTGTACTGAAAGTCAGTGGTGTATAAGGTGAAAAGAAAAGGAGAGAGCACAGTCCCCTGTGGAGCTCCCGTACCACTAACTACCACACCAGACAAGACACTACCCAGCCAGACAAACTGTGGCCTGCCTGTCAGATAGTCAGTAATCCAGGAGATCACAGAGCTGTCGACCCCCATCACTCGCAGCTTCTCACTGAGCAGCAGTGGCTGGATGATGTTAAAGGCACTGGAGAAATAAAAAAAAAAGTGATTCTCACAGTGTCTCCTCCACCATCTAGGTGCAGATGGGCTCGTTGCAGCAGGTAGATGACAGTGTCTTCAACTCCTAAATGGACTGATATGCAAACTGCAGAGGGTCCAGCCACGTCTTCGCCTGCGGCCTAAGGTAGGCTAAGACCAGTATCTCCAGCACCTTCATCACATGAGATGTGAGGGCAACTGGTCGATAGTCATTCAGGTCCACTGGAGATGACTTCTTGGTGACAGGAACCAGGCAGGATGTGTTCCACAGCACAGGCACTCTCTCCAGACTCAGGATCAGGTGATACAGGTGTTTCAGTACCACAGCTAGCTGGTTGGCATAGGTCCTCAGGATCCTGGGGAAGATGCCATCAGGGCCCACTGCCTTTTGCTGACAGAGTCTCTCCAGCTTTTTCTTAACCTGGTCTGTTCTCACAGTGATGCGAGGGAGGGGCCTGGTGTCCCCTGAGGAGGAAGATGGGGTGAGGGGGAGATGGAGAGAGGTGCTGCAAAGGAGGGGTGGGTGGGGGGGTCTGGCTGTGTTGTTGGGATGACAGACTGTGAGTTGAACCTATTAAAAAACAGATTCAGTTCCTTAGCTCTCTCCTGGCTCCCAGATGGCTGCCTGACTCTCCCCTTGTACCCAGTTATTTGTTTCATTACCATCCACACATCTTTAGCATTGTTTTGCCTGAGTTTATCTTTCAACTTCCTCCTGTAATTGTCCTTGCACCTCCTCAGCATCTCTCTCAGCTCATGCTGCACTCCCATCAGTTTCTTCTTGTCTCCGGAACTAAAAGCTCTCTTCCTTTTGTTCAGAAGTGCATTCAGGTCAATCGTGACCCATGGTCTGTTGTTGGAGAAGCAGTGCACGATCTGAGCTGGGATGGTCGTGTCTTCACAGAATCTGATGTATCCTTTGTGTCACCACTCACTGCTCTCCGGCATCCACCTCAGCTGTGCGCACACCTGCACCTCATTAGCGCGCAACTATTTATTCCACCTCGCCCTGAGCATTGGCCTGGAGCCGTCTGTCTTCCTACGTGCTCAAACCCTCAGCAGATTCCTTCCTCCAGGCCTGCTGACCTTTGCAACGACACGTAAGCTGTCTATTCACTCACCTGTCCTCTCAGCCTTCCCCTGTGCACAGGTGGATTCCCTGGCGGCGGACATCCTCTCCTTCACCACCATCAACACCTCTCCTCGTTGGACACACAGCAGGGCGCTGTCTCCCAGGCTTGGGATCTTGCCAATGCCAGCCACCTCTGTTACTGCAAGTAAGCACATTGCTTTATTACTCTCCCGTGTGATTTGCCCAGCTAATCCCCTGCTCTCCTCTCTTCCATAGGGTTGCCTGGCTGCACGGCGTGCTGCTCTGTCTCTGCCTTCATCTTCCACCCACAACACATTAACATATCGCATACACGCATCCAAACACGTTTTATTGGTTAAATAAAGCTTTCAAAATCTGCCTGAGCCTGCGTGCGTGTTTCCTGGGCCGAGTAATATGTCAGTACGGCTTCAGCAGAGCGGCCCAGCGGACAGCGGGCTCGCACGCCGCTTTTCCACTCTCGAGGCTCGGGTGGATATGATTGCTCACCAACAACAAGTGATTTTTAACCAATTAATCATAATCACTCACCGGTTAGACCGCCTTGACCCCCAGCAGGCGTTCCCCCCGGTTCCTCAAGGCACCTCGGCTCCGGTAGCTTCCACGGCTAGCCAGCCTAGCTCGGGGACGCCGACCCGGCTCACACCTATTCCGACCCCCGCTCACTTAAACGGGAAACTCGGAGGAGCACGGGGGTTCATTTTGCAGTGTGAGTTGGTGTTTCTGCGCGTTCCCGGGGATTTCCCCTCAGACCATAGCCGAATCGGTTACATGGCTAATGTCTTGGAGGGGCGAGCGCTAGCTTGGGCTTACGCCATGATGTCGAAGCCCAGCTACGCAACCCTCACCTATGACCGGTACGTGAAAGACTTCCTGGAGGTGTTCGGCCACTCGCGTCGTGACAGCGTCCTCTCCGACCGGCTCCTTGGTCTCCAACAGGGAAGCTGGTTGGCGGCGGATCACACTGTTGACTTCCGGGTGGCAGCGGAGGAGGTTGGCTGGGGAGAGGCATCTGTCTGCAGCATCTTCCTCCGTAGCCTCAATTCTGGTCTGAGGGACGAGCTAGCCAGTCGGGATCTCCCAGGGCAGCTGTCGAAGCTAATCTCACTCAGGATTAGCCTGGACAATAGGCTGCGAGAGCAGAGTTTTCGCCCGCTCTCCTCAGTCTCGCCCCCTGGCGTTACTCGCTCCGGAGTCCGCCGATGAGCCAGAGGCCATGGCGATCGGGCGCACCAGGCTCCCCCTTGTGGAGAGACAACGCCGGCGGGAACTGGGTCTCTGCATGTATTGCGGAGACGTCCAGCATACTGTGGAGCTTTGCCCGGTTAAGCCAAATGGGGGGGTCCACGAGTCACTGTAGGGGGCCTCGCGGACTCTAACCGGTCAAATCCCCTATCCTGTTGCACACTGCCCATTTTGTTTCTGCCATAACTCCATCGGGCATCTCACGCATGCACTGGTGGATTCAGGGGCAGAGCAAAGTTTTATTTCCAAGAGCCTGGCAACTCGTTTGGGCATATCCTGTCAGCCACTGTCAACTCCCCTTAAACCGGTCACTTTCTTTCGCTCTCCCCTGGGGATAGTGACGCATCGCACCAAGCCGGTTCCTATTATAATCTCTGGCAACCACCGTGAGGATCTGACCCTGTTTGTCCTGCCCTCCTCTATGGATCGTGTCATCCTGGGCTATCCGTGGCTGCGCTTGCGCAACCCCGTCCTCGATTGGAGATCCGGCAGTGTCCTTTCTTGGAGCTCCTTCTGCCTGGGCACCTGCCTCCAGTCTGCGGCTTGTGCTCCATCCTCTCCTCCGCCGGCGCCGGTCTCCGAGCCTCCAGACCTCACCCTGGTGCCGCAGGAGTTGTACGACTTGGGAGTAGCATTCAGTAAGTCCAAGGCGATGTCTCTCTCCCCTCACCGGCCGTATGACTGCACCATAAACCTCCGTCCAGGGGCCCCCTTGCCATCTGGCCGCCTGTACAGCCTCTCCGCTCCCGAACGTGAGGCAATGGATGCTTACATCAAGGAGTCGCTCAGCGCTGGAATCATCCGCCCCTCCTCGTCTCCGCTCGGCGTGGGCTTCTTCTTCGTGTCCAAGAAGGATGGGTCCCTTCGCCCCTGCATTGACTTCAGGGCGCTGAATGACATTACTATTAAGGATCGCTACACCTTGCCGCTGATGGACACCGCCTTCCACTCCCTCCAGGGGGCGACCTGATTCACGAAACTAGATCTCCGCAGCGCTTACCATCTCCTTCGGATCTGGGAGGGTGATGAGTGGAAGACGGCTTTCAGGACGCCCAGCAGTCACTTCGAGTACCTCGTGATGCCGTTTGGGCTCACCAACGCACCTGCCGTCTTCCAGCGGCTCATAAATGATGTCCTACGAGATTTTCTGGGGGTCTTTGTCTTCGTGTACTTGGACGATATACTATCTTCTCCAGGTCACGGGAGGAGCACCAGGTTCATGTGAGGCGGGTCCTGCAACGGCTGCTGGAAAACAGACTTTACATCAAGGCGGAGAAGTGCAAATTCTACGCCTGGACCACCTCCTTCCTGGGGTTCGTCATCTCGCACAATCAGATTCTCCCCGACCCTGCTAAGGTTAAAGCTGTGGTCGAGTGGCCCACGCCTACCTCCAGGAAGCAGGTTCAGCAGTTCATTGGCTTCGCTAATTTCTACCGTCACTTTGTCCCCAACTTCGGCGCCATTGTGACCCCCCTGACTCTCCTCACTTCATCGAAGGTGCCCTTCCAGTGGTCCGAGGAGGCAGCCGCAACCTTCAAGACCCTCCAGGCAGAGTTCTCGTCCTCCCGGGTCCTGACCCAGGTCGACCCCACGCTGCAGTGCTTGGTGGAGGTTGATGCATCCGACACGGGGGTGGGGCGGTGCTCTCTCAGTGCTCACCAGTGGACGGAGTCAAGCGGCCCTTCGCCTTCTTCTCCCGACGGTTATCTGCAGCGGAATGTAATTATGATGTCGGCGACAGGGAACTCCTCGCTGTCAAGCTCGCGCTGCAGGAGTGGCATCACTGGCTGGAGGGGGCAGCTCTGCCTTTTGTGGTCTGGACAGACCACAAAAACCTTGAGTATTTGAGGTCAGCGCGGCGCCTGAATGCCCGCCAGGCGCACTGGTCTCTATTCTTTGCTCAGTTTCAGTTTACCATCATGTACCAGCCACGCTCGAAGAATGGGTTGCCCGATGCATTGTCCGGGCAGTTCGCTCCTGAAGATCCGAAGGAGTCGGACCACACCATCCTCCCCAGCTCGTGCGTTGTGGGGGCGGTTTCCTGGTTCATCAGGGACAAGATCCGTAGGGCACAGGAGACGGAACCGGACCCAGGCGGTGGCCCAGAGGGGAAGCTCTTCGTTCCTTCAGCGGTTCGAGAGGAGATTATTCACTGGGTCCATACCTCCAAGCTTGCCTGTCACCCTGGCATCTCCCGACTGGTGAATCTTCTGCAACGCTCGTTCTGGTGGCCAGGTCTCCAGAAGGATGCCACCAACTACGTCCGGGCTTGTCCCCAGTGCGCAACCGGCAAGTCTCAAAACTCTCCACCTGGGGGTCTGCTCCAGCCCCTGCCGGTCCCGGGCAGGCCCTGGTCGCACATTGCCCTTGACTTCGTCACTGGTCTCCCGGTCTCTAACACCTATAACACAGTGCTGACAATCGTGGATCGGTTCTCTAAGGCCGCCCATTTTGTGCCTCTTCGGGGTTTGCCTTCGGCGCATGAGATGGCTGACCTCCTCGTCCAGCATGTGGTCAGACTGCATGGGATTCCATTGGACGTTGTATCGGATCGGGGGCCTCAGTTTGTCTCCCAGGTATGGAACTGCTTTTGTAATGCCTCGGGGGCCACGGTTAGTCTCTCCTCTGGTCACCACCCCCAGTCCAACGGACAATGTGAGCATACTAATCAGGAGCTGGAGGCTGCTCTGCACTGTGTGACCTCCTCTAATCCGTCCTCCTGGAGCTCCTACTTGGCCTGGGTGGAGTATGCCCACAACACGGCGCAGTCTTCGGCTACTGGTGTGTCTCCCTTCAAAGCGTCCTTGGGGTACGATCCCCCCTTGTTTCCCGAGCAGGAGGGTGAGCTGGCTGTTTCATCTGTCCAGGCACACATGAGACGCTGCCGGAGTGTGTGGACTAAGACAAGAGGAGCACTTTTACGCACAGCGGCGCGCAACAGCTCCACCGCCAATCGCCACAGGAGGCCAGCTCCTAATTACCAGGTGGGTCAACAGGTTTGGCTCTCTTCTCAAGACATCAACCTTAAGGCCGAGAAGAGGAAGCTGGCTCCACGGTTTCTCGGTCCTTTCGTAATCACCAAGATTGTCAACCTGGTGGCTGTGCGTTTGGCCCTCCCTCCCTCCCTACGTGTGTGTCCCACCTCCCACGTGTCTAAAGTTAAGCCTTTTCTCTCCAATCCACTCTGCCCTCCTCCTAGGTCGCCGCCCGCTCCCATGATGATCGACGGTGATCCGGCGTGGGGTGTTACTTCCATCTTGGACTCCCGACGCCGAGGTCATGGGCTACAACACCTGGTGGATTGGGAGGGTTATGGGCCGGAGTGGAGCTTCTGGGTGCACTCTTTGTGGGTGTTGGATCAAGATCTCATCGCGGAGTTTCACCGGGCACACCCAGGTAAGCCAGCACCAGGAGGCGCTGTTGGGGGGGGAGTACTGTTACCACTCACCGCTCTCGGGCATCCACCTCAGCTGTGCGCACACCTGCACCTCATTAGCGCGCAACTATTTATTCCACCTCGCCCTGAGCATCGGCCTGGAGCCGTCTGTCTTCCTACGTGCTCAAACCCTCAGCAGATTCCTTCCTCCAGGCCTGCTGACCTTCGCAACAACACGTAAGCTGTCTATTCACTCACCTGTCCTCTCAGCCTTCCCCTGTGCACAGGTGGATTCCCTGGCGGCGGACATCCTCTCCTTTGCCACCATCAACACCTCTCCTCGTTGGATGCACAGGAGGGCGCTGTCTCCCAGGCTTGGGATCTTGCCAATGCCAGCCACCTCTGTTACTGCAAATAAGCACATTGCTTTATTACTCTCCCGTGTGATTTGCCCAGCTAATCCCCTGCTCTCCTCTCTTCCATAGGGTTGCCTGGCTGCACGGCGTGCTGCTCTGTCTCTGCCTTCATCTTTCACCCACAACACATTAACATATCACATACACGCATCCAAACACGTTTTATTGGTTAAATAAAGCTTTCAAATCTGCCTGAGCCTGCGTGCGTGTTTCCTGGGCCGAGTAATATGTCACTGTGTTGCAGTCAGTCATATTGCCTATGTCCACCCCATGTGGTTTACAGAGTACACCCCAGTCTGTCATCTCGAAGCAGTCCTATAGTGCATCAGCAGCCTCTTGAATTGAATTGAATTAAGTTTATTGTCAATACCACCATACGTAATACATACATACAGGAGAATTGAAATTTGACTTGGCATTTGGGCGTGCTCTATGTCAGCGCACATCCAAGGCCGGGGCAGCCACAAACAGGCGCCAGTCATAGTGGGGGTAAAAAAAAAAAAAAAAAGAAAGGGGGGGGATGACACAGTAGGCGAGAGAAAAAAACATGTTTATCAGAATAGTGCTCAGTGAGCGGGATTATGATTACAAGAAAAAAAAACCCTCAATGCACATTTAGCAGACAACAAGGGATCACACAATGACAAAGCAAGTTGAGAGAGTCAGTGTATTGTAAAATATATATCAGTAATTGTATCAGTGGTGTAATGTTGAATGCAGTAGTGTAGGTGTGTCAATTGCTAGTGAACAGCAGAGGGCGCCTCCTGGCAGTGGATAGATGTTATAGTCATGTGATCTAAGCAGTCCAGAGTCTCTCTCGCTTGCAGATGATAAGTTGTCACATGGTGCACTGTCCTTGAGTGTCCATCTGCTGAAACAACAATTGTGTCGATTGTTTGGGTTAAGCCACTTCTCCACCGTTATCTTCATTGAGGAGGAATGTAAACAAGGGCACCATAACAAGGTCAAATCTGCACAATGCACTCAGAGAATAGAATTTCCCTCTCTTTGATTCTGTGCTTCAAATTTCATACAGGCTTGAAATCTGGTCGAATTGTTGAAGAAGCAGCTATGCCGGGTCCGCATTTTGATTAGCTCTTCCAGTTAAATTTTCGATACACCAGGAAAACTCCAGAGCCAGTCAGCAGAAAATCCTGTGATTGTAAAGCCAAAACAGGTAGATGTTTTCCACATCTTCAGTCGAATCACACAGACACATGAGTTCCAATCCATGGGTCTCTCCGTTGGGTTCCCCCTTGACCCGATCTTCTTTAAAGTGGTGACAATCACAATTCTAAGCCGCTTTCCAGATCCATAATTTCCATTTGGATTAAGATTCAGCCAGAAGAAGAGCAACATTGCAAGCTGGGATCAGAAGGGAGGATTAGAAAGGAGAGCGAAGAAAAGTGTCTGCTCTCTCTCAGAGCCGGAAGTGAAGGCGAGTCCACCTCCTCACAGTCCATGTATAAGCAGGCTGTCTTAGCACAAGGAGAACGTACTTGGGAGATAACATGACCATGCAGTGATCCGATTTGCCAGTGGGGGGTAGAACTGTGGCACTATAAGGATCTCTGACATTGGCATACAGAAATTCCAGTGTTTTGTTTTCTCTGGTGGTAATATCTAAAAAAAAACCAAACATAATAGCACAAACAGCAATTATAGAGGTGTGGGGTGGGGGCCAACTCCACTCAGGTAGTGTGGGCCAGTGACTATGACAATGGTTATGATTCTAAAACTAGATATTCTAAAACTGAAGAACTCCTTCCCCACTGCCATCAGAATCCTGAACAGATAACTCCCAAAACTCCGTAACACAGCTTTGCACACACCGGCTGTTAAAGTTGCACACTGCTTACCTGTACAGTAGATATAGTCTCAGCCATTTGATGTCCATATCATCTCTGTTGCTAATTATCAGCTCTGCTGCTACTTATCATGCACAGTCTACTGGTACAATTGTTACAGAAGTAATTTGAAATTATACACTGCTTGTTGCACAATGCTCATCTGCACGCTGTACATAGGTTCATGCCATCTCAGGTTCACATCATCTCTGATATCAATATACCACTATCACTTTAGTCATCCAGTGAATTTTCAGTTTCATTCTTCTACTGCATAACTGTGTGTTGGTGTGTGTGTTATTAGCATCCGTCAGTATTAGGACTGAGTTACTGTGTTAGTGTGTCATGACCTATTAGAATCGTTGTTTCTGTACCTTTCACCTTGGCATTCGTTCGGAGAGCAAACTAAGAATTTCATTGCTCTGAAAATGGAGCATTTCTTGACTGTGCACATGATAATAAAGCCTTTGAATCTTGAATCTTGAGAAATATACCACAAAGAGTGCATAAGCAGGCTGTGAAGAAAAAATAAATGTTTAAAAGCATCACTTTAAAGCAACTGTGAACTATGTATGTGGAGCCACAGTGTGTATTAAGCTTTTAAAAAAAAGCAGAGACCTTTTTTCAGCGTATAGTAAATCCTTCTTTTTTTCCATTTATTGCACTTCTATTGCAACAAATTCCCTTCAAGTTGTAGACATCACTTCAAGAAATCCCATTTGGACATCAGCAATGAAATCATTGACCTCAGTTTTTCAGCTTGACACAACATGACAAAATGTAACACCAACAAGCACAAAGAAGGATTTGTTTTGGAAATGAGTGTTTTGTTTTTTTTAATCCAAAACTACATCACCAAAACAGACAATAAAATAAATCTTAAACCTGGTTCTTTGTTCATTTCCAAAAACATAGTAATGATCGCCTTCCCTGTTGACTGTTATTACATTTTCCACATGCCCTCGTACTGAGCCATAAAAGTTCTGCAGTGTCTGGCATAGTGTGTGAATTGGCAGCTGCTGGGAGAGTGGCACAGTGATAATAGCCTCAGGCTGAGCCAAAATGGCACCCCGGTCGATGCTGGAGTTTAAATCTTGCACTTTGGGGGTGGAAAAGGAGCAATAACTATGTATACCCAACAGTTCCAGATACAACAAGAGGCCTGTGTTTTGCATTGCAGGGGTAGTTTTGAAAGTGCCCGTTTAGCACAAGAGGTGTTATTATCATTATTAGTCAGGCAGCAGATGTTCCCATATCTGTTGGCAGTACTAGTTAGTTAATTCCCTTCTACAGCATGTGGGGCAGCATGTGGTGTATAGGGGTGGCACCTATCTCCATTTCTTTGACCCTAGGCCACACAGCTACTGTAAGTAGTGAAAGCTACAGTGGGAGGTCAGTCCTCTGGTAGCTCTGTGAGTTAACTTACCTTTCCCTGTTCTATTATACTGAGCACCAATCTAGAAGGAGGAAAGTACCATTTTTATATGGTCTTTGGTATGACCCGGCCTTGGACCCACAACCTCCTGGTTGTGGGGCTGATGCTCTACCTCTAATCCACCACTCTGGTTATCTGTGGAGGTATACAGTCCATTTTTTCATGGTATATACATATGTCAATTTGATGTAATGTGGGTGTATGGGGAATTGTACAGTATGCATAGTGAGAGGAAAATGAGGGGATTGTGATTTAATCAGTGTAATCCTTTTCTTCACCAATCAATCTGCTGCAGCCCCATGCAGAACAGAAACTTAGTGGTTTAAAAAATTTTGTGAGACAAATCCATGAGTGAAACAATAGTAATGTTGAAGGGTGTGTTAAGGCACCTGGGAGTGTTGTACTTGAGACTCAAGAACTAGAGTCAGCTTCCATCATACACCTTGGGTTCAGGCTGTCTTTGTCCACATTACATCAGGTATGGACCAGTATACGATTATGGACAATACAAAACTGGGCTTTATCTGTCAGTCCGTCCATCCCTATCTCTGGTCCTCTGTATCTTTGTCCATTCAGCCCTCCATCTTTACTTCCATCCGTACCTTCGTCCATCCCTCCAAATTTGAACAGTACCTTTTGAGTTATCCTGCTGACAGAGGGATGGATAATCACATAACATTTGCCACAGTTACATGAGCAAAATTTCTTCAGTCTGATTACAGTTCAGATCAGAACGTTACTGCTTACATGGATCCTGAAAAAGCTGATCCGATTAGGACGTGCGTTTCCATGTGTCACACGTTTGAATGGACTAAATCATTTTGACATGCGCACAACATGTCCGACATTCCGAAAATAGTAGAAGAAGAAGCAACTCCCGGTGTAAACAAACCCCGCTTTGTGTCTTTCTTTTTTTGAAATGGACCTGTATTGTGTTATTCAGACTGTACTTTTGCTTCTGCTGGTCTCCGTAATGAAGCTACAAGTACATACTTCATATTGAGCTGGAGGGTTTCCACATGATACGGGTAGACCGAACACCAGACAGTGGCAAAGCAAGGGGCGGTGGAGTGATAATGTATGTTAACAACAACTGGTGCAGACCAGGACATATCACTGTTAAACAACGACACTGCAGCAAAGACATTGAGCTGCTAGCTGTTAGCATGCGGCCTACATATCTCCCGAGAGAACACTCACACGTGATCTGCATTGTTGTTTATGCAAATCCGATGGCGAACGCTGGGACAGCGCGTGACGTCATCCATTCAGTAACGAGCAGGCTGCAGAATGAACACCCAGATGCTCTTCTCATCTCAGGCGATTTCAACCATGTTTCACTATCTCCCATTCTACCCACGTTTACCCAGTATGTCACATGCCACACTAGAGACAATAAAACACTGGACTTATTCTACGCAAACACTAAGGAGGCGTACACCTCATCACAACTCCCCCCACTCGGGAGATCGGATCACAACTTGGTTCATCTCCGGCCGGTGTACAAACCCCTAGTGCACAGACAACCTCCGGCCATGCGCACAGTGATGTTATGGTCTGAGGAGGCAATGGACACTCTAAAGGGCTGTTTTGAAGCCACCGCCTGGAAGCAGCTCTGCGATCCACATGGTGAGGACATCGATGGCCTCACTCACACCTTCACGGGCTACCTTAGCTTCTGTGTGGACAAGTCCGTTCCCACCAAGACCATACGGTGTTGCTCAAACAACAAACCCTGGATCAACCCTGAGATAAAAACAGTTCTGAGAGAGAAGAAGAAGATCTTCAGGTCGGGGAATAGGGAGATGCTGAAGTCCGTACAGAGGGAGCTGAGGAGAAAGATCAGAGAAGGCAACGACAGCTTCAGGAAGAAGATGGAGGACAAGCTGCAACAGAGCGACATCAGCGGGGTCTGGAGAAACCTCAAAACCATCTCTGGGCTCCAGAATACCTCCCCCCAGGCCACGGGGGGCAGGGAGTGGGCGAACAATCTGAATCTGTTTTTCAATAGGTTTGACCAACCGCCCTCCCCCCTGACTGCACAACAACCACTGCTGCCTCTAAAGACATCAAGTCCTGCTGCCCACTCCCCACTCCACCAACACCCCCCCCACTCCCAACACACAGCCCCCCATCCTGACCCTGACCAGGACCCAGGTGAGGACGTAGCTGAGGAAGATCAAGGCGAGGAAGGCGTCGGGACCCGGACGGCATCAGCGCAAAGCTCCTCAAGTCCTGTGCAGACCAGCTGTGTGGGATTGTGACGTACATCTTCAACCTGAGCCTGAAGCTGGGGAGGGTACCACAGCTGTGGAAAACATCTTGTGTGGTACCTGTACCAAAAACTTCCCACCCCAAAGACCTGAACAGCTACAGACCGGTGGCCTTGACGTCCCACTTGATGAAGATGCTCCGTGCTCACCTCCGCCCCCTGGTGGAACCAGCGATGGATCCACTCCAGTTCGCCTATCAGCATGGCATTGGGGTGGAGGATGCAGTGATCTTCCTCCTTCACCGTTCTCTGTCCCACCTGGAGAAGCTCGGGAATGTGGTGAGGATCATGTTCTTTGACTTCTCCAGTGCTTTCAACACCATCCAACCGATGATCCTGAAGGACAAGCTGCTGCGCGCAGGGGTGGACCAGCACCTGTCATCATGGATCCTGGACTACCTCACGAACCGGCCTCAGTTTGTGAGAACCCGTGACTGTGTGTCCGACACGATCATCAGTAGTACGGGGGCCCCCCAGGGAACGGTGTTGGCTCCCTTCCTGTTCACTCTTTATACTGCGGACTTCTCTCACAACACAACACACTGCCATCTACAGAAGTTCTCTGATGACTCTGCGATCACTGGCCTCATCTCCAATGGAGATGAAGCTGAGTACAGAGGGCTTATCCAGGACTTCGTGGACTGGTGCCATCGGAACTGCCTCCAGATCAACGTGAGGAAAACTAAGGAGCTGGTGGTGGACTGCCGCAGGCATGGACAACCCCTCACAGCACCAGTAAATATACAGGGAACAGACATTGAGATGGTGACATCCTACAAGTACCTGGGTGTTCATCTGAACAATAAACTAGACTGGTCACACAATACTGACGCACTCTACAAGAAGGGACAGCGCAGGCTGTTCCTGCTGAGGAGACTCAGGTCTTTTGGTGTACAAGGGGCGCTGCTGAAGACATTCTATGACACGGTGGTGGCATCAGCCATCACTTTTGGAGTGGTCTGCTGGGGCAGTGGCATTACTGCAGCCGATAGGAAGAGACTGAACAAACTGATCAAGAAAGCTAGCTCTGTCCTGGGGCAGCACCTTGATCCAGTGGAGGAGATAGGAGAGAGGACGGTGGCTAAACTGTCATCTCTGCTGGAGTCCGAGTTCCACCCTATGCAGGACATACTGAATGCACTGAGGAGCTCATTTAGCAGCAGACTACATCATCCCAGGTGCACAACCGAGAGGTTTCGCAGGTCCTTCCTACCAACGGCTGTCAGACTGTACAACCTAAGCAGGGCTGCTCGCAGAGATAGCAAAAAAGACGTAACAACCTAATAGTTTTTTGAATGCAAAAGATGCAATAGACTTACACAATGGTCCCCTCCGGCATACAACTAGGAAAATACCAGTCGCTATGGAGGGTAAGAATATGTATGGGTACATAATCATACCATGTAGGATAACTAAGTAGACGGTTGTGCTGTTTCATCCCATCTAGCAACAATGCTCTGCACTGTGTGTGTTTATATATTTACATATTTATTCCATCTAGCTACAATGCTCCGCACTGTGTGTTTATATACTCATATATTTATCCCATCCAGCTACAATGCTCTGCACTGTGTGTCTGTGTGTATATATATATATATATATTTATAGTAATATGTACATATGTATATTAGCTGCTCTTGCTTGCTTGCTTTTTTTTCTTGCCTTCTGATTGTTGCTCTGAGTGTTGCTATCCCTGTGCTGTTGCAATCCTGGAATTTCCCCGTTGTGGGACTAATAAAGGCTTATCTTATCTTATCTTTTCTTATATGACGAACAGAGGAAGACAGCAGGACGATACAGACCAGTTTTGTTTTATTCCCGCCGTGTCTTCCGCTAGCTGCTGTAAAGGCGGAAATACGTCACATCGACGTGTGGCTGACGTACAGACACGCGCACTAAACATATTTTCGATCCAAGCTCCGGAATAAGTGTTTATATGGGTGCCAATCGGAATAACAATCAGCATAACCCGAGCGTCTCAGTCAGAATGCAATTTTGATCCAAATGAATGTGATCGGGTCAGAATATTCAGACTGACGTGTTTACATGAAGCATTTTTATTCTGATCAGGCTTTTAATCCGGTTACTTGTGTCCATGTAAACATGACTACTGTGAGATAAGGCCTTGGCAGAGATATGCAGTCATAAATCACCTCCAAAATCTAATGGGTTTATCCATATCCCAAGGGCCACCTCTGGTGTAGATCTCATCAAAAGTGGTGGCTTAGAGGTAGAGCATCTGCCCCACAACTGGGAGGTCGGGGTTCAAATCCCAGTCAGGTCATACCAAAGACCATATAAAAATAGAAATTCCTGCTGTCCATCTTGGTGCTCAGCAAAAATGGAACAGAAGAGGGAAATGAGGGCAACACTGGCTCAGGACATAGAACAGGTCCTCTAATAACCAAAGGATTGGCGTTTCAAATCCCACTCTCCCAAGCCATCCTGCCGTTGTGTCCCTGGACAAGACACTCTACCCACCTTGCCTCAAGTGTCCATGACACTGGGCATGAATGTGTATAAATGTTTGGTGGTGGTCTGAGAGGTCGTTGGCACAGATTGGCAGCCACATTTCTGTCAGTCTGCCCCAGGGCAGCTGTGGCTACAGTAGTAGCTTACCACTGCCATTGTCTGAGGAGTGAATGAATAATGTATCCATTGTAAAGCGTCTTTGAGTGTCCATGAAGGGTGCTATATAAATCCGATGCATTATTATTATTATTATTATTATTATTATTATTATGTGGGCTGCACGGTGGCGCAGCGGTTAGCACTGCTGCAGCACAGTTTACCCTTGGCCGGGGGATCGGGGGATCGTGAGTTCGATCCCAGCCCCCGACCAACAGTGATCTGTGTGGAGTTTGCATATTCTCCCCGTGTATGCGTGGGTTTACCCCGGGATTTCTACGGTTTCCTCCCACATGCCAAAAACATGCAGGTTAGGTTAATTGGAGACTCTAAAGTGGGCCTAGGTGTGAATGTGTGTGTGAATGGTTAAGGGATAGTGCCATATCGTGGCTGCTTCATCCACCCAGGTGGTGGATGACCCTCAATTTCCCCTCTGGGGATCAATAAAGTATACTAAATCTAAAAAAAAAAAAAAAATCTATTAAAAGCCATCATCAAACATAAAAAAGCCAGATTACAATTTGCAAATGCTCATAGGGACAAAGACTTTAATTTATGGAGACATGTCATCTGGTCTGATGAAACTAAAATAGATACATCGGTGATGATACATAATGATCATAGATACTGTACATTTCGAGGAAAAAAGGGGAAAGCTTGCAAGCCTGAGAACACCACCCCAACTTTGAATTATGGAGGTGGAAGCATCATGTGGTGGGAGATGTTTTACTGCAGGAGGGAATGGTTCACTTCACAATATACAGTGGGAAAAATAAGTATTGAACACATCGACATTTTTCTCAAACATATTTCTGATGGAGCCATGGACCTGAGATTTTCACCAGATATCAGTAACAACCCAAGTAATCCATACATACAAAGAAATCAAGGCAACTTTGTTCACAAAACAAGTTATATTTAAAAAAGTGGAGTGACACTGGGAATAAGTATTGAACACGCTTGGGGAAATTCATTTAATATTTAGTAGAAAAGCCTTTGTTGGTAATAACAGCTTACAGATGCCTTCTGCATGGAGAAACTAGGCACAGGCATTGTTCAGGAGTGATTTTAGACCATTCTTACACAAGCTGTCTTCAAATCTTGAAGGTTTCGTGGGTGTCTTCTATGAACTCTGATCTTCAGTTCATTTCCTAGGTTTTCAATTGGATTCAGGCCAGGTGACTGACTGGGCCATTCTAGCAGCTTTATTTTCCTTCTCTGGATTTGAGAATTTCCTTGGCTGTGTGTTTGGGATCATTGTCTTGCTGAAATGTCCACCCTCGTTTCATCTTCAGCATCTTGGCAGATGGCAACAGGTTCTTATCAAGGATGTCTCTGTAGATTTGTCCATTCATCTTTCCTTCAATTCTATGAAGTCTGCCTGTAGCATGTGCTGAAAAACACCCCCACATCATGATGCTCCCACTTCCAAACTTCACTGTTTGTAGGGTGTTTCTGAGCTGATGCGCAGTGCCATTTCTCTTCCAAACATGCTGTGTGTTGTGGCATCTAAAAAGTTCAATTTTGGACTCAGCTGACCAGACTATATTCTACCAGTGTTTTACTGGCTTGCCCAAATGTTATGCAGAAAACTTTAAACAAGCTTCAACATGCTTTTTCTTCAGCAATGGAGTCTTGCAAGGTGAGTGGGACTAGAGCCCATATCAGTTGAGTGCTTTTCTTATTGCTTTGTTTGAAACAGCAGTACCTGCTAACTCTAGATCTTTTTGGAGCTCTCCATAAGTGGTCTTTCGCTCTTGGATAACTCTTCTGATAATTCTTTTGACTGCTCTGTCAGAAATCTTGTGAGGAGCTCTGGTTGTGGCTGGTTAATAGTAAAATGATGCTCTTTCCACTTCTGAATGATGGCTCCAACAGTGCTCACTGGAACATTCAGCAGTTTAGAAATGTGCCTGTAACCAATGTCATCATTATGTTTTGCAACAATAAAGTTACCAAGGTCTAGAGACAGCTCTTTGCTTCTAACCATCATGAGTTCTTTGTGGTGTTATGATCAGATATTCACAGACCTTTTTAAAGGGTATCAGTCAGGACTTAACAAGCTGAAATTAATTTGCACTGTTGGGGGTCGGGGTGGCTTCCTACATTCTGATGGATTTCGGCTAGTTTCTTGGCTTTCAATGCCTTTTTGCACCTCTTTTTTTTCATGTGTTCAATATTTATTCCCTGTGTCATTCAACTTTTGTAATTACTGTATAACTTGTTTTGTGAACACAGTTTCCTTGATTTTTTTTTTTGTTAGTTTGTGTGGATTACTTGGGTTGTTACTGATATCTGGTGAAAATCTCAGGTCAGTGGTTCCATCAGAAATATGTTTAATGAGAAAAATGTTGACATGTTCAAAACTTATTTTCCCCACTCTATTTAAAGACATCTGTAGACTGTAAAAAAAAAAAAAAAAAATAAATAAATAAAAATTGCTTTTTCAACCTACATAAATTTGGTATCTGGGTTGTCTTAAAATTTAATGTTGACAGAATAAGTTACCACAATTTACTGACTTGTCTTCTCAAGTTTAAACTTTTTATTTTAGCTTGACAAAACTAAACGTTTTACAGTGTAGCGCATGGGAACTTCTACAGCACCAGAACTTGTCTATTGATGGATTTATTCCCACACTGTTGGCTAAATTTATCACTGTTTTTAATCAAGTGGGCTTTTGCAAGGGAAACTTCATCATTTTTGACAAGTTTATAGTACACTGTATTACAGGGGCAGGTGTATTACCAGCTTTGGCAAAAACATTTACTGCACGGGCTCCTATGAATCTGTGTTGAAATGACTTGAATATGTCAAATGATGAGAAAATTAGCTTTTTATCCAAGTATCCAAGCAGCTCCACTTCCCTCAGTGTGTGAATGGGTGGACAGCAGGATCTGTAAAGTGCTTTGGTCATCTAGAGATTAGAAAAAAAAAAGTGCTATTTAAGTGAATGCCATTTACAATTTACCATTTACCAAGTACAATATGTGTAGACACATATACCTTGTTGACATACTCAGTACTTACAGTATCTCACAAAAGTGAGTACACCCCTCCCATTTTTGTAAATATTTTATTAGATCTTTTCATGGGACAACACTGAAGATATGACACTTTGACACAATGTAAAGTAGTCAGTGTACAGCTTGTGTAACAGTGTAAATTTGCTGCCCCTTCAACATAACTCAACACACAGCCATTAATGTCTAAACTGCTGGCAACAAAAGTGAGTATACCCATAGTGAAAATGTCCAAATTGTCACGTGCCGAGCCGGCTTGGCTTTCCCTGGCTCGGCCTCGATCTCTTTGTTGGTTGGCTTTGCTGGGGATGTGTATTTTGATGTATTCTGGTATGTTTTTCCATGTCCCTAGCCACTGTCTGACCAGCAGCTGTTAGTCAGCATTTGTCATCTCCGTTCTCTCACGCTGCTGACAGGCTGCTGGCCCAGCCATGCCCCCTCGCTCTCCTTCTGGCTCATCAGCTGTTTCCAGTCCCCGGTAATGATCCGTCCATGCCTCGCCCAGGTGTTCCTTATTTGTCACGCAAGCGGCGTCTGTATTAAAGGAGCTCTCCACTACACAGACGCCGCTGGATCATTGTACTTGTTGAATGTCCGAGCTTCATCATCTAACCGTCACGTCAACGAAGGACTGTTTTCGCTCGCTGGACTGCTGGACGTTTTGGGAATGCTCCCACTGTGAGTAAACTGTTAGTGCTTGCTTTGTGCTGCCTTTACGCTGTGCCAGAAGTGTTCCTGTTCTCGGTTCAATCCCGCTTCGCTTCTGGCGGCGTTTCCCGTCCGCAGCACCATCGTTATGCTTTGGGTTAGCCCAGTTTACGTTCCCCGCAGGTGTGTAGAGCTACCCTCTGTTTTCCCTGCTTCCCCGAGCGCAGCCATCATTCACTAGTCACTGTAACTGGTATGTCAATAAATGTGTGTGTGGTGAATCCCTTAAATCCTCGTTCTTCCTTCTCTCCACCGTGCGTAATAGTAGAACGCATGGCGGAGTTCATGACACAAATTATGCACAGAGTGTCAATATTTTGTGTGGCCTCCATTATTTTCCAGCACTGCCTTAACTCTCTTGGGCATGGAGTTCACTAGAGCTTCACAGGTTGCCATTGGAATCCTCTTTCACTCCTCCATGATGACATCATAGTGTTTGAGACTTTGCGCTCCTACACCTTCCGTTTGAGGATACCCCACAGATGCTCAATAGGGTTTAGGTCTGGAGACATGCTTGGCCAGTCCATCACCTTTACCCTCAGTTTCTTTGGCGAGGCAGTGGTCGTCTTGGAGGTGTGTTTGGGGTCATTATCATGTTGGAATACTGCTCTGCAGCCCAGTTTCCAAAGGGAAGGGATCATGCTTTGCTTCAGTATGCCACAGTACATGTTGGCATTCATGGTTCCCTCAATGAACTGTAGCTCCCCAGTGCTGGCAGCACTCATGCAGCCCCAAACCATGACACTTCCACCATAATGCTTGACTGTGGGCAAGACACAATTGTCTTTGTACTTCTCACTTGGTTGCCACCACACATACTTGACACCATCTGAATCAAATAAGTTTATCTTGGTTTCATTAGACCACAGGACATGGTTCCAATAATCCATGTCCTTAGTCTGCTTGTCTTCAGCAAACTGTTTGTGGGCTTTCTTGTGCATCATCTTTTAAAGGGGCTTCATTCTGGGATGACAGCCATGAAGACCAATTTGATGCAGTGTGCAGCGTATGGTCTGAGCACTGACAGGCTGACCCCCCACCCCTTCAACCTCTGCAGCATTCATACATCTATTTTCAAAAGACAGCCTCTGGCTATGACGCTGAGCATGTGCACTAAACTTCTTTGGACAACTATGGCGAAGCCTGTTCTGAGTGGAACCTGTCCTGTTAAACTGCTGTATGGTCTTGGCCACCGTGCTGCATCTCAGTTTCAGGGTGTTCTTCTTATAGCCTAGGCTATCTTTATGTAGAACAGCAGTTCTTTTTTTTTTCCAGATCCTCAGAGAGTTCTTTGCACGAGGTGCCATGTTGAACTTCCAATGACCAGTATGAGAGAGTTTGAACCCGGTAACACCAATTTAACACACCTGCTCCCCATTCAATTCAATTCAACTTTATTTATATAGCGCCATATCACAACAAAAGTCATCTCATAGCACTTTCAAATGTAGGGGAAACCCCCACAATTGCAGAAAGACCCCAGCAATCTATCTATCTATTCTCCCCTATGAGGGAGCACTAGACGACGGTGGAGAGGAAAAACTCCCTTTTAACAGGAAGAACCCTCTAGCAGAACCAGACTCAGGGAGGGGCAGTCATCTGCTGCAACTGGCTGGGGGTGAGGGGATAGAGAAGATGAAAAGAACAGACATGTAGAGAGCAAACATTAATAGAGAGAAGCCAAGTACATTATTGGAGGTCACCCGGCAGTCTAAATCTATTAACAGCAAAACAAAGGGAGGGTTAAAAGACACAGGATCGTTCCCTAATTGTAGGCTATATTGAAGAGGAAGGTTTTTACCCTATTCTTAAAAACAGAGATTGAGTCTCACTCCCAAACCCAAATTGGTAACTGGTTCCACAGGAAGGGAGCTTGATATCGGAAGACTCTGCCTCCCATTGTACTTTTGGAGATTCCAGGTATTCCAAGTAATCCAGCATTTTGGGAGCGTAGTCCTCTGTTAGGATGATATGGTAATATCAGATCTTTTATATAAGAGGGGGCCTGATTTTTAAGAGCTTTGTAAGTGAGAAGAAGGATTTTAAACTTAATTCTAAACTCAATGGGAAGCCAGTGAAGGGAGGCCAGAACCTGAGAGATATGATCTCTCTTTCTAGTACCTGTTAAAACTCTTGCTGCAGCATTTTGGATCAATTGAAGACTTTTTAAAGATATTTTCGGACAACCTGGTAATAAGAAGTTACAATAATCTAATCTAGAGCTAACAAAAGCGTGGATCAATTTCTCGGCATTACTCAGAGACAAGATGCTCCTAATCAAGATGTTCCTAAGACAAGATGCTCCTAATAATGCTCCTAAATTAGCACTTGTGCTATAACCTGGTACAATGCATCTTTCCTCTTTAAGGTCAATGTATATTGTGCATGTCCCTGCATAAATAAATAAAGAAAATTAAAATGAAAAATGAAAAAAAATCTTGGCAATATTATGCAAATGATAGAAGGCAGTCATAGAAACAAATTTAATATGTGAATTAAAAAAAAAAAAAACAGATCTTGATCAAAAATAACTCCAAGGTTCCTCACAGAACTATTCAGAATAAGAGTAGCTGCATCCAAATTAAGAGTATGATTTGGAAAGGTATTTCTAAGGTTTTTGGGACCAACAAGGATGAATTCAGTCTTATCCGGGTTTAATAGCAGAAAATTACAAGTCATCCAAGCTTTGATTTCCTCAAGACAGGCTTCTGACTTGGCTAATTGATTACAATCATCGGGCTTCATTGACAGGTATAATTGTGTGTCATCTGCATAACAATGAAAATGTATACAGTGCTTTCTAATGATGTTACCCAACAGAAGCATATATAAACTGAAAAGAGTAGGGCCTAACACAGATCCCTGTGGAACTCCATGACTGAGCTTAGAGTTCACACCTGAGGCCTTGTAACACTAACGAGTAACATGACACTGGGGAGGGAAAATGGCTAATTGGGCACAATTTGGACATTTTCACTAGGGGTGTACTCACCTTTGTTGTCAGCAGTTTAGACATTAATGGCTGTGTGTTGCGTTACAGTATTTTGAGGGGACAGCACATTTACACTGTTATACAAGCTGTACACTGACTACTTTACATTGTGTCAAAGTGTCATATCTTCAGTGTTGTCCCATGAAAAGATATAATAAAGTATTTACAAAAATGGGAGGGGTGTACTTACTTTTGTGAGATACTGTATTTTCCCCACTGTAGATGACACCATGAGGACAGAACATTATGTGAAAATATTGAAGCATCATCTCAAGACATCAGACAGGAGGTTAAAGATTGGGCACAAATACAAGCGGCTGAAATGAGCTTTCTTCGTAGGATTGCTGGACTCACCCTCAGAGATAGGGTGAGGTGCTCAGTCATCCGGGAGAGGCTCAGAGTAGAACCACTGCTCCTCCACATTGAAAGGAGTCAGTTGAGGTGGTATGGGCATCTGATTAGGATGCCTCCTGGACGCCTCCCACTTGAGGTGTTTCAGGTACGTCCCACTGGGAGGAGACCCCGGGGCAGACCCAGGACTCGGTGGAGAGACTATGTCTCCCAGGTGGTCTGGGAACGCCTTGGTATCCCCTCTGAAGAGCTGGAGCAGGTGGCTGGGGAGAGGGAAGTCTGGGCTTCTCTGCTTGAACTGCTGCCTCTGCGACCTGGACCTCCGGAAAAGCGGTAGAAGATGGATGGATGGATGGATGGGTCTTTCAGATGAACAGTGACCTGCAGCATATCACCAAATTAGCTACAAAGTGGTTTAAGAATGACAAAGTCAAACTTTGATCTCAATTCCATAGAATATTTGTGGGCAGAGCTGAAAAGAAGCATGGCGGCCTACAAACCTGACTCAGCTCCACCAGTTCTGTCAAGAGGAATGGGCCAAAATTCCAGCAAACTATTGTGAGCAGCTCGTGGAAGGAGACCCAAAACGTTTGACTCAAGTCAGTTTAAAGGTATTGATTCCAAATACTGCAGAAATTATGTAAACTTCTGACTTTGAAGAAAGTAATAAAACAATTCCCTAAAAAATATATTTAGCAAAGATAAAGAATCATTTAGCAAATAGAATTTATTTTGTAATTCTAACTAACCTAAAACAGGAAAAGTTTAATCTGATTCCATGTCAGAAAGTGAGGGACAAAAACGTTATGTGTGTTTTTGTACAAATTTCTGGTTTCAACTGTATATTCCTCTTTGGTCCCCCAACAAACTCTCAGTGATCCCTCAGTGATCCCTCTTCAGCCAGCATGCCCATGTGGGCACCACCAAAGGTTAAAATCTGGGCTGTCTTACAGGTTCCACGTGGGTTTGTCTGTGGCTTCCATGTTGGCTACCTCTCTGTTTGCCCAAATGGCCTTCACCTGTGGTACAGGTGAGCAGGTGATCTGCTTACCTGCTTTAACACCAGCTGGGCTCCACTTGGCTTTAATGTGGCTAGCATGTTTCACTAACACTGGCACCGCTGGCCACCAGGAGGAAAACAGCTGCAAATTTATGAGAAAAAATTAAGGTGAAAATTTACAAAATCAATAGCAGCAAATTTATGAGAAAAAATGTGAAAATTTATGAGAAAAAAATTCATGTGAAAATTTACAAAAACAATAGTAGCAAATTTATGAGAAAAAAAAGTCAAAAATTTAACAGAAAAAGTCAAACATTTATAAGAAAAAGTGTGAAAATTTATGAGAAAAAGTTGCAAATTTACAAAAAAAATGTGTACTTCCTTGGAAAAAGTTACAAACTTACAAGAAAAAATCAGCAAATTTAAAAAAAAAGTCACAATATTTTTGTTTGAAAAAATTATAAGGAAAAGTTTAGAAAAAGTTGCAAATGTTTTTGCCGGGGTTTGTCTGTTTGTTTGTCTGTCTGTTGGTTAGCAAGATAACTCAAAAAGTTTTGGACAGATTTCAATGAAACTTTCAGGCGTTGTTGGAAATGGTACAGAGAAGAACTGATTAAATTTTGGTGGTGATCCGGATCACCGTCCGGAAGAAAACCGCCATTAGGGAAAATGCCATTTTTGTGAATAACTACTGAACCACTAATCCTATCATTGTCAATCCAATTGCTAGTCATATGTTTTCATGGTCAAGGAATCTGAAAACATACACACAAACACTGTATGGGGGGAACTGTGGCCGCCATTACGCAAAATGCCATTTTCCTGAATAACTACTGAACCACTAATCCTATCATTGTCAATCCAATTGCTAGTCATATGTTTTCATGGTCAAGGAATCTGAAAACATACACACAAACACTGTATGGGGGGAACTGTGGCACTTGGCGGAGGTCTGCGCTCTCCGAGTGCTTTTCTAGTTGGTAAAATCTTAGCTTTGGTTAGTTCACTAAATACTCCCTTCATGGATCATAAATGTTGCAGAGCATCCCGTTTAGAATTCTACCACACATAGGGAAACACAGCAGATGTTCTAAAGGCCTGCTGAGGCCGGTGTGTGTTTGTTTGCTGCCAGATATAGAGCAGAGTGGGTGGGTGGTAGAAGTGTTTCAATAAAAGCAGTAAAACGGATAGAAAGTGAGCTCAAGTGGATTTGGAGAGTTCTGTATAGATGAGGGGGAGGCACGGTTAGTTCTTTGGTAGTATGGGAGGAACGGTTTATAGATTATATAAAAACAAGTTTCTGTTATCACAAGAACAAAGAAAAGCACACAACATTTTAACAAAACACATGCAAAACATAAAGCAAATGACTGTCACATTAGCCACAAAGGGTGAGACAGCAGAGTGTAACAGCCACAGACGTTGAAAGAGCAAGACTGTTCCACGAGAGCTGAGCTGCATTTCCATTTGTCGACCCGAGTCGGGTCATCTTTCTCTCACCTCATCAAATGTCATGTCGGCTCTGATTGCTCATCCATCCCGAGACGCGCCGAGGTTGAAGCCAACTGTGATGTCTGAGACAAAGGCTAACCTTCATGTCTGTGGTGTGTACGGTAAACTCCAGGCTGTGATGGATAGCCGGCGATTTTCAGTGTTTATTGACACGGGATGTGGCTCATTATGACACTGAAGGGCAGCATCCTGGCCATCATTCATCCTGCGCTAGACAAAATCTTTGATAATCACCTTTTTGAAATGCTTTGCTGGGCCTCAGTTGCAACTTTGCCAAAACAACTTGCTTTGCAGAGTTGTCTGTATGTGAAAAAAGTGATATCAAATGAAATGTAGGGTATTTCTATTTTTTTTCATATAATTTGTGTATTAAAGGGGTCACTGATTTCACTTTTTTCCATATTTCATGTGTTAATAAAGCATTTGTGACATAATTTGTTCAAATTTTCTTTAATTATTGCAGCAAATTATTTTTTTATTTTATTTATTTTTTTTTTTATTTTTTTTTCCAGTCTTTCTGAAAACAGCCTGTTTTTTGCTAGATGACAATAATAGCTGACATAATGTCCGGCTCAGGAAACATGCACGCAGGCTCAGGATAGATTTAACAGCTTTATTCAACAGGCAGGCGTGTATGGATGGATGTGTGAGATATGTATATGTGATGAGGGTGAACGCCGATGCACAGGAAGCAGAGCGGTGCGCCGTACAGCCGGGCAACCCTATGGAGAGAGCAGAGGACAGGGGTAAAGGGCACCACACCAGGACAGGGATTATGAGTCGTGTGCCGCTTACTTGTGATTGACAGGTGGCTGGCGTTGGCCAAGGGAGAAGCCCGGAAGACAGCGTCCAGCAGAGCCTGTGACGACGGTGAGGGTAGGATGGCAATGACGGGGTGTCCGCCGCCAGGGAATCCACCTGTGCACAGGGGAGAAGACTTGCAAAAGGTAAGGAATGCTTACGTTGCAGTGTAGTTTCGTTGATGATCAGAAGATGATTCAACTGAGAAGAAGTGCCGATGCGAACAGACGGCTCCAGACCGCTGCACAGGGCTGAGTGGGCTAAATAGCCTGTGGCTGATGAGGCGCAGGTGTGCGCGCAGCTGAGGCAGATGATGAGCGGCGAGTCATGACAGTACTCCCGCCCCTAGCAGCGCCTCCTGGCGCTGGTTTGTCCAGGTGCGCCCGGTGGAACTCCGTGATGAGACTCCTGTCCAACACCAAGGAAGAGCGCACCCAGGACCTCCACTCAGGACCGAATCCCTCCCAGTCCACCAAGTACTGCAGCCCCCGACCTCGGCGCCGGGAGTCCCAGATGGAAGCGACTCTCCAGGCCGGGTGGCCGTCGATCATCAGAGGCGCGGGTGGCGCCACGGGCGGGGGACAGAGGGGATCGGAGACCACGGGCTTGATCTTAGATACGTGGAAGGTGGGACATATGCGGAGGGAGGGGGGGGAGGGCCAGACGCACAGCCACCGGGTTGATGATTTTTGAGATGGTGAAGGGACCAATGAAGCGTGGGGCCAGCTTCCTCTTCTCAGCCTTGAGGTGGATGTCCTGAGAGGCTAACCAGACTCGTTGGCCCACCTGATAGGCAGGAGCCGGTCTCCTGTGGCGATTTGCTGGGTGCTGTTGCGCGCCGCCGTGCGTAAAAGCGCATCGCGCGTCTTGGTCCACAGACTCCGACAACGTCTCAAGTGCGCCTGGATGGATGCAACGGCCAGCTCACCCTCCTGCTCCGGGAACAACGGTGGGTTGTATCCCAGGGACGCCTTAAAGGGGGACATCCCTGTGGCCGCAGACCGTGTCGTGTTGTGGGCATACTCTACCCAGGCCAGGTGCATGCTCCAGGACGACGGGTTGGAGGAGGTGACGCAGCGTAAGGCGGCTTCCAGCTCCTGGTTGGCCCGTTCACACTGCCCGTTGGACTGCGGGTGGTGGCCGGAGGAGAGGCTTACCGTGGCCCCCAGGGCGTTGCAGAAACACTTCCATACCTCTGAGACAAATTGGGGCCCCCGATCAGAGACGACGTCCACCGGTATCCCGTGCAGCCTGAACACATGTTGAACCAGAAGGTCCGCTGTCTCCCATGCCGTTGGGAGGCCCCGGAGTGGCACGAAGTGGGCAGCCTTGGAGAAACGATCCACGATGGTCAGCACAGCGTCATAGGTGTTGGGGACTGGGAGACCGGTGACGAAGTCGAGGGCTATGTGGGACCAGGGCCTGCCAGGGATCGGCAGGGGCTGGAGCAGACCCGCGGGGGGAGAGTTTCCTGACTTGCCGGTGGCACACACAGGGCACGCCCGGACGTAGTTGGTGGCATCCTTCTGAAGACCTGGCCACCAGAAGGAATGCTGAAGGAGATCCACTAGCCGGGAAACACCAGGGTGACAGGCAAGTTTGGAGGTGTGAACCCAATGGATGACCTCCCC
Organism: Pholidichthys leucotaenia; assembly: GCA_020510985.1. NCBI lineage: Eukaryota > Metazoa > Chordata > Actinopteri > Cichliformes > Pholidichthyidae > Pholidichthys > Pholidichthys leucotaenia. Next base: position 416,998,425 of record CM035842.1, read on the forward strand.
CCGGACAGTAGATGGAACAAACAGCCTCCCCTCCGGTCCGCCGCCAGGGTCCGGTTCGGTCTCCTGCGCCCTCCGGATCTTGTCCCTGATGGACCAGGAAATCGCCCCCACAACACACGAACTGGGCAGGATGGTATGGCCCGGCTCCTCCGACGTCTCGGGGGCAAACTGCCTGGATAGGGCATCGGGCAGACCGTTCTTTGAACCAGGGCAGTAGGTGATGGTAAAACGGAACTGGGCAAAGAACAAGGACCAGCGCGCCTGGCAGGCATTCAGGCGTCTAACAGATCTTAGATATTCCAGGTTCTTGTGGTCCGTCAGCACCACGGACGGTAACACAGCCCCCTCCAGCCAGTGGCGCCACTCCTGCAGGGCGAGCTTGATGGCGAGAAGCTCCCTGTCCTCGACATCGTAGTTCTACTCAGCCGGAGACAGATGCCGTGAGAAGAAGGCGCAGGGTCGCTTGACCCCGTCGGTGGGTGATCGCTGGGACAGCACCGCCCCCACTCCCGTATCAGACGCGTCAACTTCCACCAAACACTGCAGCGTGGGGTCAACCTGGGTCAGGACTTGGGAGGAGGATAACTCCGTCTTCAATGCCTGAAACGCTGCTGCGACCTCTTCGGTCCACAGGAAGGGGTTTTTGGGAGAAGTGAGACGGGTCAACGGGGCAATGATGGCACCGAAATTGGGCACAAAACAGCGATAGAAGTTGGCGAACCCAATAAACTGCTGTACCTGTTTCCTAGAGGTCGGCGTGGGCCACTCAACCACCGCTTTGACCTTTGCGGGGTCGGGAAAGACTTGGTTGTGTGAGATTACGAATCCTAACAAGGAGGTGGTCTTGGCGTAAAACTCACATTTTTCGGCCTTGACATACAGCCTGTTCTCCAGCAGCCATTGTAAGACCCGCCTCACATGGACCTGGTGTTCCTCCCGTTACCTGGAGAAGATAAGAATGTCATCCAGGTACACGAACACGAAGAGGCTGAGGAAGTCATGTAGGACATCATTGATGAGGCGTTGAAAAACAGTGGGGGCGTTGGTCAACCCAAACAGCATCACCGGATACTCGAAGTGACCACTAGGCGTTCGAAAGGCCGTCTACCACTCATCCCCCTCCCGGATCCGGACGAGGTGATAAGCACTGCGGAGATCCAACTTGGTGAACCAGGTTGCCCCCTGGAGGGAGTGGAAGGCAGTGTCCATTAAGGGCAGGGTGTAACGGTCCTTCTCCGTGATGTCATTCAGAGCCCGAAGATCAATACGGGGCGGAGTGACACATCTTTCTTGGAGACGAAGAAGAACCCCGCGCCGAGCGGAGACAAGGACGGGCGGATGATTCCCGCGTTGAGTGACTCCTTGATGTAACTATCCATGGCCTCTCGCTCCAGTGCTGACAGGCTGTAGAGGCGTCCGGACGGCAGGGGCGCCCCCGGGCGGATGTTGATGGCGCAGTCATAGGGTCGGTGAGGAGGAAGAGACATCGCTCTGGACTTATTAAATACGAGACCCAGGTCATGGAACTCCGAGGGCACCAGGGTGAGATCCGGAGGCGCGGCGTCCTTGGCCGGAGGGGGAAAGGACGGGGCGCAGGCTGCAGACTGTAGGCAGGTTCCCATACAGAAGGAGCTCCAGGCAGCTATTCTTCCTGTCTGCCAATCCAGCACAGGGTTGTGCAGGCGCAACCAGGGGTAACCTAGAATGACAGGCAACACAGAGGAGGACAGGACGTACAGGGTGAGATCCTCCCGGTGATTACCTGAGATGATAACAGGGATTGGCTGGGTGCGATGAGTCACTCGTCCAAGGGGCACACGGGAGAGGGTGACCAGGCTGAGAGGATGCCCAATTGGGTTGCCAGGCTCTTTGAAATGAAGCTTTGCTCTGCTCCTGAGTCCACCAGTGCGTGTGTGAGGTGCCCCGTGGCATTGTGACAGAATCGAATGGGCAGAGATAAACTAGTGAAGGGATTCGACCGGTTAGAGTCCGCGAGGCCCCCTACAGTGACTCGCAGACCTCCCCGTTTGGCTTCTCCGGGCAATGCTCCACGGTATATTGATCACCTCCGCAATACATGCAGAGACCCAACTCCCGGCTGCACTGTTTCTCCGCTAGGGGGAGCTTTGACCGACCAACCACCATTGCCTCCGATTCCTCGGAAGACTCCGGAGGAGGTAACGCCAGGGGGCAAGCTTGAGGCGTGCAGACGGAGCCTCCATGCGAGCGGCCGATTAACTTCCGCTTGGTGGATCGTTCACGCAGCCTGTTATCCAAGCTAACAGTTAAGGAGATTAGCTCCGAGAGCGTCTCCGGAAGGTCTCGACCGGCCAGGTCATCCCTCAGACCAGAGCTGAGGCTGCGGAGGAAGATACCACAGAGTGACGCCTCACCCCAGCCTACCTCCTCCGCTGCGACCCGGAAGTCGATAGCGTAATCCGCCGCTGACCGGCTTCCCTGTTGGAGGCCAAGGAGATGGTCAGTGAGGATGCTATCACTCCGGGAATGATCAAAAACCTCGAGAAAGCTCTGCACGAACTGGCTGTAGGAGAGGTTTGCATAACTGGTCTTCACCATAATGGCGTAAGCCCAAGTTAACGCTCGCCCCTCCAGGAGATTACCAATATAGCCAACTCGGCTGTGGTCCGAGGGAAAATCCCCGGGAATGCGCAGAAACACCGACTCACACTGCATGATGAACCCCCGCGCTCCGCCGAGCTTCCCGCTTAAGCGGGCGGGGGTCGGGATAGATGTGAGTCGGGTTGGCGTTCCCATGGCAGACTGGCCGGCCACCGGAGCGGCAGGAGCTACCCCTCCCTGACGAGCCGAGGGGAACGCCTGCTGGGGGTCCAAGCGGTCTAACCAGTGAGTGATGTTAACCAATTGATTCAGTATCACCTGCTGTTGGTGGGCTATTAAATCCACCCGAGCCTCGAGGGTGGAAAGACGGCGTGCGAGCCCGCTGTCTGCTGAGCCGCTCTGCTGGAGCCGTACTGACATAATGTCAGGCTCAGAAAACACGCACGCTGGCTCAGGATAGATTTAACAGCTTTATTCAACAAGCAGGCATGTATGGATGGATGAGTGAGATATGTACACTACCGTTCAAAAGTTTGGGGTCACCCAGACAATTATTTTGTGTTTTCCATGAAAAGTCACACTTATTTACCACCATGAGTTGTAAAATGAATAGAAAATATAGTCAAGACATTGACAAGGTTAGAAATAATGATTTGTATTTGAAATAATAATTTTTTCCTTCAAACTTTGCTTTTGTCAAAGAATCCTCCATTTGCAGCAATTACAGCATTGCAGACCTAACATGATTGCACAAGGGTTTTGTAATCATCCATTAGCCTTCTGACGCAATGAGCAAACACATTGTACCATTAAAACACTGGAGTGATAGTTGCTGGAAATGGGCCTCTATACACCTATCTAGATATTGCACCAAAAACCAGACATTTGCAGCTAGAATAGTCATTTACCACATTATCAATGTATAGAGTGTATTTCTGATTAGTTTAAAGTTATCTTCATTGAAAAAAAGTGCTTTTCTTTCAAAAATAAGGAAATTTCTAAGTGACCCCAAACTTTTGAACGGTAGTGTATATGTGATGAGGGTGAACGCCGATGCACAGGAAGCAGAGCGGTGCGCCGTACAGCCGGGCAACCCTATGGAGAGAGCAGAGGATGGGGTAAAGGGCACCACACCAGGACAGGGATTATGAGTCGTGTGCCGTTTACTTGTGATTGACAGGTGGCTGGCGTTGGCCAAGGGAGAAGCCCGGAAGACAGCGTCCTGCGGAGCCTGTGACGATGGTGAGGGTAGGATGGCGATGACGGGGTGTCCGCCGCCAGGGAATCCACCTGTGCACAGGGGAGAAGACTTGCAAAAGGTAAGGAATGCTTACGTTGCAGTGTAGTTTCGCTGATGATCAGAAGATGATTCAACTGCGAAGAAGTGCCGATGCGAACAGACGGCTCCAGACTGCTGCACAGGGCTGAGTGGGCTAAATAGTCCGTGGCTGACGAGGCGCAGGTGTGCGTGCAGCTGAGGCAGATGATGAGCGGCGAGTCGTGACAGTAGCTAGCTGATGACAGTGGCAGGCTGGTGTTAGCTGGCCATTCAGAATAACCTCTAAAAGTGTGTTCAGATGAAATGCGAATATACGACGTAAATACATGTAAAGTTAATGTTATCATGCACAAAACAAGTGAAAGGGTCATGAAAAGTTAGTGCCAAAATAATAATTCTGTAGGTAATCTCTCATTATGCTCTACACATATTTTGTTTGCATTCTTATGAACAAATATGTTAAAAGTGTTAAACTACAAATCGAAGTGTTAAGCAATCACAATCTGATAAACAGGAATCAGGCGTGGCATCACAGCCCTCTTCTCTTTCTCCATTCTATTAGTCAGGTCTATTGTATTAGTTACACACCCAAATCAACACTCACACACACACACACACACACACACACACACACACACACACACACACACACACACATTTTCATAATACATCTTAGGGGATAGTTAGCGTGAATAGCAGATGGCATGTTCACATCAGAGTTAAACTGGCCAAGCAGACTGTTTCGTACAAGTCCATCCTATTGTATGGGGTTGGCCAACCCACAAAGTCAAATGTAAGTTGCACCCGGAAGTCGGGGTCAGTCTGACGATGTTCCCGAGGGAGCTGTGTCCCACTGAACCCAACGCTGCTTGCTTTACATGTGACCTCTGAATAAATGTTGCATCTTTGAACTGAACAGTTCTCCAGCTTATTCTTAGATCTTTCAATCAAAGAATCGGGGTTTTTAACAATTTTGGTGCAGTGACCCAGATTGAATTATTCTGAGACGAGTCCGGAACAGATCGGAAGGACCCTTTCTTAGGCAACCGTGGCACCTTAAACAAAAAGGTAAGCAGAAAACCTTTTATTTTTACACAAATTTCTGCACTTTGGCCATACTAAATTTACAGTTGCCTGATTAAGGGGTATATCCGATCTCCAAATTTTTTAATATGGGGAATAAAAATTTAAACTTCAGAGAAACTGTTTGTGTGATGGAAATCAGCAGTCACATGTAAGGCATGAATCATATAGTCTCACATGAGGGAGAGTCAAGAAATGTCCTCGGATCAAAGAACCGTGTTTTATGAATAAGGAAGATTTGCAATGCAAGAATCTTTTTTACATCAATAGTGAGCATAAATAAGGTACTCTAATACATTGCAGCAATACGAGATCTCAAATTTGATCCATGAGTGAGTAAAATAATTAATTCTAATGTAAAACATTAAATAACATCACTAAGTAATAATTTACAGTACAGCGCGAGAATCGTTTAACCATCCTTAGTGAGCGACTGTCCATAATAATGAAAATAGTGATGATTTACGGTACCGTACAGCACAAGAATCTTTTAACCATCATTAGTGAGCGACTGTACACAGCAATAAAGATAGCTTGTTAAAATCAGTATAAGACTGAACTTTATGATCGATGAAAGTACCCTCTACATAAAAGTTAAGCTAAGAGAAAAAGAGTACATACAAATTTGCGGCAGGAAAGGACACAGAATAACCTTTGTTTGTATTGTCCATATTGTGCATGCTGATGTCTGTGTTTATTTTGTGTCTTGAGGGGATAAATGTGTGGTTTGAGAAATAACGGGGGTTGGAAATATCTACTAACCTTTTCCCATAGTATGATTTAACTTAAACGGCACTCTTCTCGCCGTGTTTTTTCACAACGGAGGGGGTAATTCGCCCCCACCCCTGAGTGGAGCTGAAAGATTGTCTAAAACATGATAAAGGTTACTGATAGGAGATTATTTGAGGTAACAGTATTAAAATGGATCGGTAAATTAAAGTTGTAACATTACTCTTGCATGTTTACAGCTGAATTTAAGTAGGCAGAGCTCCAGTTTCTTTGAAAAACAAGTTGTGGTTTGTGGACAATAGACTTTGTGGCTATATTGCACGTTCACAATTGAACGTGGCAGAGGTGGCCACGTGGCATTCAATGAGCATGTATGGGTAAACGCCATCTTGAACCGCCTTCAAGCTATGTCACTGTATCTCCTCCTCCTTGAGTACAGTGCCTCCATCGTGTAACCAACTGTAGGAAGTGCATTCTTTCATAAATCTATTGCCAAATAGAGCTTCAAATCTTCCAAATAAATTTGGAACTTTATGCCTGTTAGCTGGTTGCAAGCCGCCAATCAAGTCTAAAAGAAGAAGAAGAAGAAACATTTAGTTTTAGAGCAGTTGGTGGCAGTAGGACACTTAAGCAGGCTTGCTGAACACCACACCTCACCTTATAACCAATTACTAGGTAAAAAAATATATTTGTTCCCTTTTGTTGTTTGGCAACTCCACCCTTCCGAGGGCATAGAGGGTGAAACTGGGCATCCTGGTAGAACTAAAAACAATATCTGTCACAGGTCTGTGGTGGACCACTCCCAGTTACATGGGGTGAGACTGGGCTTCCTGTCAGATAAGCACATCTGTCGCAAGGTCTGTGGTGGACTTTTGACAGTGCGTGCATCGTGACATGCACCACACAAAGAGCAGAGATAAACAAACCTATCATCTGGTCAGTCACTGCAACAGATACTGGAGTCAGTTTGTCTTGGCCTGTCCTTGCCACTGATAATACCTCTATCTGCCAAGAATGTGCTACTAGTCAAGAAAAAGCTAGCGGTCCTCAAATACTTTGAAAGCAGTTTCATGAAATGGTCAGTCAGAATACTGGCTCAAACGTCGCCCGAGTTAACAAGGTCAGGAGTTCCAGGCAGTGGAAGGCGAAGGACAGAGCTGCATGGAGGAATCTGTTCAGACCTAAATAAAACAGTCATTGTCACCTCCGACAGATTGTTATGATGATGATGATGATGATCTCTGTGGCTGAAAGGAAAGCATATATATATATATATATATATATATATATATATATATATATATATATATATATATATATATATACACACTACCGTCCAAAAGTTTGAGGTCACTTAGAAATTTCCTTATTTTTGAAAGAAAAGCATTTTTTTTCAATGAAGATAACTTTAAACTAATCAGAAATACACTCTATACATTGCTAATGTGGTAAATGACTATTATAGCTGCAAATGTCTGGTTTTTGGTGCAATATCTACATAGGTGTATAGAGGCCCATTTCCAGCAATTATCAATCCAGTGTTCTAATGGTACAATGTGTTTGCTCATTGTGTCAGAAGGCTAATGGATGATTAGAAAACCCTTGTGCAATCATGTTAGGTCTGCAATGCGGTAATTGCTGTAAATGGAGGATTCTTTGACGAAAGCAAAGTTTGAAGGAAAAAAAATATTATTTCAAATGCAAATCATTGTTTCTAACCTTGTCAATGTCTTGACTATATTTTCTATTCATTTTACAACTCATGGTGGTAAATAAGTGTGACTTTTCATGGAAAACACAAAATAATTGTGTGGGTGACCCCAAACTTTTGAACAGTAGTGTATATATATATATATATATATATATATATATATAGTGGAGTGTGTGAAATTAGAGGCAGATTCATTTCAGACGATTTATTACACACTCACATCACACAAGCAAAGAACAGACTGAACATTTAAGCAGAAACTCTCCTCTTAAGTTTCATGGCATTTATATCACACACAACATGACATTTGCATCACACTGCATTCAACCCCCTTCATCCTTGACTCCTTCCTGCTATCTCATCAGGAACCTCCTGCTCTTTGTTCTCCCATGCTTATCCACTGTCTCCCGTCTGAGATGCTAGATAATCTGGCTCCCCCAAGGTGCTACACTACCCCCCCCAGCATCTTAGATAGAACAATAGAATAACAGTCCACATGCTGTGATAGAACCATAGAACATCAGTCCACATGCTGCTTGGGCTTCCGTCTCCTCCCGTATCTGCTGTAACTGGGGTTTACCGCCTCCGCAGCGCTGCTGTGCCGGTGGGGGGCTGCTGGGAGTGTGTCTGACTGCGGGTGGGCTGTGGCTGGGGGGGGGCACTTCGGTCTGTCCGTGTGGCTGCTCTGGTGAATCGTTTCCCTGGGGAGCTCTCCTTGGGGGTCTTCCACGCCGAGGGGCCCTAGCCAACAGCACTTGCTCGTCCGCCACAACGAAAGCGAGTTTGAGTCTGTCTATGCCAACTTTTTCCCTCCTACCCCCCAAGTCTAGCAAAAAATGCGTATCCCCTGTTTCCAGCACTCTGAACGGTCCATCATAGGGAGGGCGCAATGGAGGGCGGTGGGCGTCGTGTCTGACAAACACGAACGCCATGCTCTTCAAAGTTTTTGGCACAAAAACACTCAGAAAACTGTGGTAGGCAGGGCCCGGCAGCATGCCTGTGTTTGCGCTAAGCTGCAAAAGCTGAGACGGGGAGCTGCCCGGTGCAGGATTATCTGGCAGAAATTCCCCGGGCAGCCGTAGTGGCTGCGCAAAAACGAGCTCTGCCGGGGAAGCTTCCAGATCCTCTTTCGGCGCGGAGAGCAACCCCAATAAAACCCACGGCAGCCTGTCTACCCAATTTGCATCTGTCAATGAAGCCCTGAGTGCTGCTTTCAGTGATCTATGAAAACGCTTGCATAACCCATTGGCCTGTGGGTTGTACGCGGTTGTGCGGTGAATTGTAACACCCAGGCTATGGGCCATCGCGGACCAGAGTTCAGAAACAAATTGAGGGCCCCTGTCGGACGTCCGATGGGACTCCAAAATGAGCCACCCATGCTGTTAAAAAAGCGCGCGCTACGTCTGCGGACATTGTTGCCGCCAGCGGGACCGCTTCTGGCCAGCGCGTGGTGCGGTCCACCATTGTCAGGAGGTGCGTGCACCCCTGTGATGGCTGGAGGGGGCCCACGAGGTCCACGTGGACATGGTCGAACCTCTTAGCCAGAATACAAAACGGCTCCAAGGGAGCCTTCGTGTGTCGGTGTACCTTGGCTCGTTGGCACGCCACGCAGGCTGCAGCCCACTCTTTCACTTGTTTGCATAGGCTCGGCCACACAAACTTCTCTCCCACCATTTTGACCGACGCGCGCACTCCTGGGTGCGCCAGAGTGTGAACCGAATCAAACACGTGGCGGCGCCACGCGGCCGGGACCACCAGACGCCGGCGACCCGTGGAGACATCGCAGATTAGGGGAGGGCCGCCATCCTGCAGCACCCTGCTCTCCAGCCTTAACCCTGTTGGTCCAGACTGGAGCGTATGCACGTCTGCATCGATAATCTGCTCCGCGGCCATGGCTGCGTAATCTATCCCCACGCAGACCGGGGCCACCACGGCGCGCGAGAGGCAGTCCGCTTCTACATTCAGTTTACCCGACACATGTTGAATATCGGTAGTAAACTCTGAGATCGCGGCCAGCTGTCTCTGCTGCCGGCCCGACCATTGTTCTGAAATCTTGGCCATCGCGAATGTCAGCGGCTTGTGGTCCATGAATGTGGTGAAGCTGCGCCCTTCCAGCCAGAACTGGAAGTGGCGTATGGCCAGGTGGAGAGCCAGCAACTCTCTGTCAAACGCACTGTATTTACGTTCACTGTCGCTCAAAGTTCTGCTGAAAAAGGCGAGCGGCTGCAAAGCCCCGGTGACGCGCTGCTCCACGACAGCCCCTATGGCCACGTCTGAAGCGTCGGTGGTGAGCGCTATGTGGGCCGTCGGGTCCAGATGCTCCAGCAGTGTGGAGTTTGCCAGGGCTGCTTTAACTTCCGAGAACACCCGCTCTCGCTCCGGGGTCCATTCGACCCTATCCGCGGGTTTCTGTTTCTTGAGCGTGGCGTACAATGGTTGCATGAGCTGCGCCGCGCGGGGAAGGAAATGGTTATAAAAGTTCACCATTCCCAAAAATTCCTGCAGCGCCCTGACCGTCTGAGGCCGGGGAAAATCCGCCACGGCGCGCACTTTGTCGGGCAGCGGGATCGCTCCTTCCGGGGAGATGCGGTGCCCCAAAAAATCAATCTCCGTCACGCCGAACTGGCATTTCACCGGGTTGATTATTAACCCGTGCTCCTCCAACCTCCGGAAAACCGTCGTGAGGTGGGTTTCGTGTTCGTCTTCGGACGCACTGGCTACCAGGATATCGTCCAGATAGATGAACACGAACAGGAGATCACGCAGCACTGCATCCATCATGCGCTGGAACGTCTGTGCCGCTCGGTTTAACCCGAATGGCATGCGCAGGAACTCGAATAGACCGAACGGAGTTATTACCGCTGTTTTGGGTATGTCCTCAGCGTGCACTGGGACTTGGTGGTAACCGCGGACCAGGTCTATTTTGGAAAAAAATTGTGCTCCGGCAAGGTGAACGGAAAAATCCTATATGTGGGGAATTGGGTAGCGGTCGTGCTCTGTGGAGTTGTTCAACCTGCGGAAATCCCCGCACGGTCGCCATGGGCTGTTCGAGCGCCTGATGATGACCAACCTTTCCAGGTTGGCGAACTCCTCGCGCACTATGGCCAGTTTAGCTGCATCCAAGCACCGAGGTCTTGCAAAAACAGGCGGCCCGGTGGTGGTGATAAAGTGATCCACCCTGTGTTTAGCGATGGCTGCGGAAAACGTTGGGACCGTGAGTTCTGGGAACTGAGTGAGCAGTGTGTGGAACTTAACGCCTGTAGCTGTGACGTTGGCTTGTGCTGTTGGCTGGGTCACTCGAGCTATACAGGGGAGAGATTCAAAGGACAGTGCATTAACCAGGCGTCTGTTAGCAACATCAACCAGTAAACCACGTGCACACAGAAAATCAGCCCCCAGTATATGGTAATTCAGTGCTGCTACGACAAAAGTCCACTCATATGTACGGCCGTGTAGAGATAAGAGCAGAGTCCTCTCACCAAAGGTCTTAATATCCGAGCCGTTTGCTGCCAACATCCCGGGGCCGCTAGGTCCTGCCAGCCGGTCAGCGTAGGTCGGCCGGATGAAGCTCTTCTGGGCTCCGGTGTCCACGAGGAAACGCCTCCCCGAGCGTGCATCCGTCAAGTAGAGCAGCTTGTTCTCTTCACCGAGGGTCGCGGCTGCTACCGACCCCCGGCCTTGGCGTTTCCCGAGCGCTTGAATTGGCACGGTGGCGCACATCTGCGTGTGTTCTCTCCAAAGCGGCGGTGATAGAAACAGAGCATGTCTCTCTGGCGCTCCTTGGCCCCCGCTGCTGCTACCGTCGGTGGCTCCTCGCCTCCTCTGGTCGTCTCGCTGGGCTCCGCCACTGCCACGTTGACTGTGATCGCCCTGGTGGTGATGATGATCCAGTCTGCCTCCTGGGCTAGCGCACGGTAGTTGCGCGCAGCCAGCCACGGTGAATTGGCCAGAGCCACTCTCGCCACTGTCGGAAGGTTCCGGAGGAAGAGGTGGGCAAACAGAAAGTGCCCATCGTCCGTGTCCATTAATGCCAGCATCTTCTCCATCAGGTCTACAGCCGAACCATCTCCTAACTCGGTCCACATCAGGAGCCTCTCCGCTCTCTCACAGTCCGAGAGTGTGTAGCTCTGGATGAGCGCAGCCTTGAGCGCCTCGTATTTGCTGCTGGCTGGTGGATGATCGAGCAGGCTCGCTACCTGCAGAGCTGTGCGGGCGTCGAGTGCTGTGACCACATGATAGAATCTGGTATCGTCTGCCGTTACTCCCCGGAGGGCAAACTGGGCCTCGGTGAGGTGGAACCAAGAGCGTGGGTTGTGCTGCCAGAAATCCGGTAGCATGACTGAAAGCGCACACGCGTGGCTGGAGGTTCCAGTCCGGGCTGTCTGTGGGATGGCTGCCGCCTCGCTGTTGCTTCCTGACTGGGCCGGCTAAGGGGATCTTGCCTCGTGTTCCATAATACGTCTTGGGTCACCAGTGTGGAGTGTGTGAAATCAGAGGCAGATTCATTTCAGACGATTTATTACACACTCACATCACACAAGCAAAGAACAGACTGAACATTTAAGCAGAAACTCTCCTCTTAAGTTTCATGGCATTTACATCACACACAACATGACATTTGCATCACACTGCATTCAACCCCCTTCGTCCTTGACTCCTTCCTGCTATCTCACCAGGAACCTCCTGCTCTTTGTTCTCCCATCCTTATCCACTGTTTCCTGTCTGAGATGCTAGATAATCTGGCTCCCCCAAGGTGCTACAATATATATATATATATATATATATATATATTGTGGCCCCACATATGTGACCTACTTTGTGACTGATGTAAGGCCTCACATTTTAGATCAGAACAAAGACAAAGCTTCCTTGGAGATAACAGGAAGCTGCGAGGATGTTAGCTTTGATATGCAGGGCTTGAGACTGTGGGGGTGATTTTAGAGGATTAGAGAGGAGATGCATTGTTACTGGCGATTATAATGCTATGTGACCTGTGATGCAATGAGACTTGTGAACTGTGAGAGTCCTGGTATTTAAGGACGAGAGTTCCCCGTAATGTCCTCTTTCTTCTTTGAGATGTTGGCGAATGTGAATAAAGCAGCCTTGAGAGAAATCTGTCTCATCCTTTTCACACATATATATATATATATATATATATATATATATATATATATATATATATATATATATATATATATATATATATATATATATATATATATATATATATATATAAAATAAATATATAAGTTGTGGAGGAGAGCATTGTGGGAGTGGATGTTATATGCTGAGTGTGGAAAAATACAGGGAGAGAAATCCTTGTTGTTATGAGGACGTAGGGAAATCTCAGCTGCCAGATATACATAATGGTGGTGCACCATGGATCAAGGCTTTCCTTGAGGCCTGTGCTGGAATAACACCGGCTCTGGGAGACTTTAAATGGGTATTTGCCTCCTGTACTTCCTTGGGGATGCTACAGGAGGTGGAACAATTATGAGGTACACATTTGGAAAGGGATGAATCCCCGTTGTCAGCAGTAGTGTATTTATTGTGGCCCATAATCCATGAAAAGTTCCTCATTCAAATGAAATTGGCTGAGCTGCGTGACATCCCACCTAACGACCATGAGAAGGGTGCCACATACTTACTCCGAGTGAGAGATTTATGGCAAGATAGGACAGGTGAGGACCCAGCCACAGACAGTACAATTGAAATGCTCTTTAGGGGAGCAGTAGAAGCCTCACTACCCGCCATCATACAGAAAATGTTGAAGCAAGTGGTTGGACTCTCCAGCCTTCCGTTCACTATTTGGTCAGCTCATGTTGGCCAGTACATTGATAATGAGATTGAGAAATGTGGGCAGGAAAAGAAGGAATTAGTTTCTCTGCAGTCAGTTCAATTCAATTCAATTTAATTCAATTCAATTCAGCTTTATTTATAATGCGCCACATCACAACAAAAGCCGTCTCATGGCACCACAGTGCAGAAAAAAAAACAAAAACAAAAAAAAACACAGTCACAGAAAGACCCAGCAATCAGACGATCCCCTATGAGCAAGCACTAAGCGACAGTGGAGATGAAAAACTCCCATTTGAAAGGAAGAAACCTCTAGCAGAACCAGGCTCAGGGAGGGGCAGTCATCTGCTGCGACTGGCTGGGGATGAGGGGATAGGGAGGATGGAAAGGACAGACATAAAGAACATAGCAGTAAGATGCCAAGTACAATATTGGCGGTCAACCAGCAGTATGGATGACATAACAATAGAACAAGAGTGGGGTTAAAAGACACAAAAACCCTCCTTAAATGAAAGCTATATTAAAAAGGAAGGATTTTACCCTGTTCTTAAAAACAGAGACCGAGTCTGACTCCTGGACCAAGAGTGGTAACTGGTTCCAGAGAAAAGGAGCTTGGTAGAAGAAGGCTCTGCCTCCCACCGTACTTTTGGAGATTCTGGGCACCACAAGTAAGCCAGCATTTTGGGAGCGTAATGCTCTATTAGGATGGTAAGGTAATATCAGATCTTTTATATATTGGGGGGCCAGATTGTTAAGAGCTTTGAAAGTAAGAAGAAGGATTTAAAACTTGATTCTGAATTCTATGGGAAGCCAATGGAGGGAGGACAGAACCGGGGAAATATGATCTCTTTTTCTAGAACCAGTTAAAACTCTAGCAGCAGCATTTTGAATCAACTGAAGATTTTTCAAAGATACTTTAGGACAACCAGATAATAGCAAATTACAATAATCTAATCGCGAACTGACAAAGACGTGAATCAGTTTCTCAGCATCACCCAGAGACAAGATGCTTCTGATCTTGGCAATATTGCGCAGATGATATAAGGCGGTCCTAGAAACAGTTTTATTATGTGAATTAAAGGACAAATCCTGGTCAAAAATCACTCCAAGGTTCCTAACACAACTGTTCAGAGTGAGAGTGGCCGCATCTAAAATAAGGGCATAGTCTGAAAAGGAATTTCTAAGATGTTTTGGGCCAACAACAATGACTTCAGTCTTATCAGAGTTCAATAGTAAAAAATTACAAGTCATCCAAGCTTTGATGTCATTAAGACAGGCATCTAACTTGGCCAACTGATCGCAATCATTGGGGTTCATTGACAGGTATAGTTGTGTGTCATCTGTGTAACAGTGAAAATGTATACAGTGCTTTCTGATGATATTGCCCAACGGGAGCATATATAGACTAAAAAGAGTAGGGCCCAACACAGATCCCTGTGGAACTTCGTGACTGAGCTTAGAGCTGGAAGAAAATCCATCATTGACATGGACAAACTGAAATCTATCAGACAAATAAGATTTAAACCACTGCAACGGAGTTCCACTGCGTCCAGCAAAGTGTTCCAATCGATCAAGTAGAATGGCATGATCGATAGTGTCAGAGGCTGCACTGAGATCTAAAAGAACAAGAACAGAGACAAGTCCATTATCAGATGCAGTCAGGAGGTCGTTAGAGACCTTCACTGAGGCAGTTTCAGTGCTGTGATGAGCTGGAAGGGGGTGATTGGGAACAACGGCCTGCCCGATCTGAACCCGAGTGGTGTTAAGTTATTGGACTTCTGTGCTAGCCACAGTTTCGCCATAACAAACACCATGTTCAAACATAAGGGTGTCCATATGTGCACCTGGCACCAGGACATCTAGGTCGCAGGTCAATGATCTATTTTGTTATTGTGTCATCAGACCTGTGACCGTATGTCTTGGACACTCGGGTAAAGAGAGGTGCAGAGCTGTCAACTGATTACCACCTGGTGGTGAGTTGGATCCGATGGCAGGGGAAGATGCCAGTCAGACCTGGTCGACCCAAACGTATAGTGAGGGTGTGCTGGGAACGTCTGGCTGAGGCCCCTGTCCAGGCGGTCTTCAACTCCCACCTCCGGAAGAACTTCACCCACATTCCGAGGGAGTCTGGAGACATGGAATCTGAATGGGCCATGTTCTCCACCTCTATTGTTGAAGCGGCGGCCCAGAGCTGTAGGTGCAAGGTGGTCGGTGCATCTCGTGGTGGCAACCCCCAAACCAAGTGGTGGACACCAGTGGTGAGGGGGGCCATTATGCAGATGAAGGAGTCCTATCAGGCTTGGTTGGCTTGTGGGACTCCCGAAGCAGCTGAGGTCTACCGGCAGGTCAAGCGGAGTGCAGCTCGGGTGGTTGCTGAAGAAAAAATCCCGGGTATGGGAGGAGTTCAGTGAAGCCATGGAACAAGACTTTTGGTCGGCCTCGAAGAGATTCTGGCAAACTGTCCGGCGGCTCAAGAGGGGAAAGCAGCTCCCTGTCCACACTGTGTATGGTGCGGATGGGGCGCTGTTGACTTTGACTGGGGATATCGTCGGGTGGTGGAAGGAATACTTTGAGGATCTCCTCAATCCCACTGATACGCCTTCCACAGAGGAAGCAGGGCTTGTGGACGAGGAGGACGACTCGCCTATCACAGGGGCTGAGGTCGCCAAGGTGGTAAAAAATCTTCTTGGTGGGCGGGCCCCAGGGGTGGACGAGATTCACCCTGAGTGCCTCAAGGCCCTGGATGTGGTAGGGCTGTCATGGTTGACACGCCTCTGCAACATTGCGTGGAGGTTGGGGGCAGTTCCTTTGGCATGGCAAACTGGGGTGGTGGTTCCTCTATTCAAAAAAGGGGACCGGAGGGTGTGCTCAAACTTTAGAGGGATCACACTGCTCAGCCTACCTGGGAAGATCTATGCCAAGGTGCCGGAGAGGAGAGTCCAGTCGTTGGTCGAAACTCGGATTCAGGAGGAGCAATGTGGTTTTCGTCCTGGCCGTGGCACATCGGATCAGCTCTTTATCCTCTCAAGAATTCTCAAGGGTTCGTGGGAGTTTGCCCAACCAGTTTACATGTGTTTTGTGGACTTGGAGAAGGCATTCGACCTCGTCCCTTGTGGTTTTTTGTTGGGGTGCTTCGGGAGTATGGGGTATCGGGCTTGCTGTTACGAGCTATTCGGTCTCTGTACGACCGTTGTGAGAGTTTGGTTCCTATTGCCAACACTCGGTCGGACTCATTCCCAGTGAGAGTTGGACTCCGCCAGGGCTGCCCTTTGTCACCAATCCTGTTAATAATTTTTATGGACAGGATTTCTAGAAGCAGCCAGGAAATGGAGGGTGTCATGCTTGGTGACCACAGGATCTCATCTCTGTTGTTTGCAGATGATCTTGTCCTGTTGGCTTCATCCAGCAATGAGCTACAGTTCTTGCTGGGACGGTTTGCCGCTGAGTGTGAAGCGGCTGGGATGAGAATCAGCACCTCCAAGTCCGAGTCCATTGTCCTCAGCCGGAAAAAGGTGGATTGTCCTCTTTGGGTTTGGGACAGGCTCCTGCCCCAAGTGGAGGAGTTTAAGTATCTTGGGGTCTTATTCACGAGTGAGGGGAAAATGGAGTGAGAGATTGACAGACGGATTGGAGTAGCATCTGCAGTGATGTGGATGTTGTACCGGTCTGTTGTGGTGAAGAGGGAGCTGAGTTCTAAGGCAAGGCTGTCGATTTACCAGTCAATCTACGTTCCTACTCTCACCTCCACATTGAAAGGAGTCAGTTGAGGTGGTATGGGCATCTGATTAGGATGCCTCCTGGACGCCTCCCACTTGAGGTGTTTCAGGCATGTCCCACTGGGAGGAGACCCCGGGGCAGACCCAGGACTCGCTGGAGAGACTATGTCTCCCAGCTGGTCTGGGAACGCCTTGGTATCCTCTCTGAAGAGCTGGAGCAGGTGGCTGGGGAGAGGGAAGTCTGGGCTTCTCTGCTTGAACTGCTGCCTCTGTGACCCAGACCTCCGGAAAAGCGGTAGAAGATTGATGGATGGATGGATGGACATTTGGTTTTAGAGAAAAATTGAAGGCTGATGAATTGTTTAAGTTTTGTGCAGGATTCAAGAGAAAAGCATGGAGAAACGATTGGAAGAAGGAAAGAAAAAAACAAGAATAAGAGACTTATGCTGCAACGGTGAGAACAAAAGCCAAAAATTAATAAACATGATAAAAACGGAAAAAAAAGGACAAAAAGATGCTGTTTAATGGTTGTCTGTTTCTCTATTAATCTGAGACGATGGTGGTGGCTATGGATCACCTTCCTACCCCAGTGGGCCTGAGTTCCTCTTAGGCCCGCTGGAATTGGCTGCATCCACCCTCGCCCTCCACGCCATCGCCTAATGACCCCCTCTTCTCAGCGTAACTACAGTAAAAGAATGTAAAACAAAGGGACATCGAAAGATGGGTCATAGATGATCAACTAAGCACACGTAAGTACAATAAATTGTATTGTTGCTTTCCATTTACCTTATGATAGCATCTCAAATATTGAATCACATTCATGAACATTTTAGTGTTAGTCTGCATAAGCCATATGCATTTTGCCAGGAAGCTGTTTTAGTACTAACAAGCCATTCCAGATTCAGCAAGCTACTCATATGTTTTCTAAGTGTGCATAAACCGTATTCGTGAATCAGCTGTAGTAAGCACATATTCACGAGAATTAAGGATTGCATAACTGGCGCCTAAAATTACCTCTAAAATCACATTTCACTATAATTGACCGGTAGTTTCCTGAATGTAAGTTGTAAAACCATTTCTACTGTCTTGGAACGGCATTATTTAAACAGCTATGGCATAAAATATACCTAAAATTGGATTTCAGATGGGCACCGTGATCTACTTCCAAGACTTATATTGCACTGAGCTGAGACTCCCCCACTTTGCAGAACATTATGACGTACGTCAACAGTTTGGGTCTAGAATGTGTGTCTGTAAAAACCAATGGAAAATTACTCCTAAAAATTCACAATATAATGTAGAAATAAGGATTACTTCTCCTCTTATTCATCCAACTCTGCATTCTAACCTAGAAGCAAGGTGCACACCTCATGTCAAGCAATAAAAATCAGAATTATATTCATCTAATCCTATGTGAGTTGATCAATTAGCAGGACAAGACATTCCTCACAGCACTGTCCTACAGAATGATGGAACATATGTCATTGTGTTACTGGGAAAACAAAGTTCAGAATCCTTTGCATCTGATATGATTTGGACGTAGATGAAATGATAATGTTTAAGTATTATTAATTATAACCTAGATCAAGGTATGTAATCTAGTTTATAACGATTAAACTCTTAGACTTGAATCAGACAAATAAAATATAGCTATTTAGTAAAAACTAAGCTTAGAATAATAGCAAACTATTTACACAAAACTCTCAGCTGGTCTGGATCGCTCGTAAATATTGTTTGGCAGTATACTAAATTTGAAGGCATTAACAGATTGGTTTTGGAAATCTAGGTAAGAAAGGAAAATAAAATTTGAAGAAAAACCCACACTTATTTATGGAATGGCTGACACATGGGGAGCCTGAGGTTCCCCATGAATCTGTTTTTAATTAAAGGAAGCCAAAAGGAGGATGGGGAGGATAGCACTGGGGCAGGAGGGGCCAACGCACCCACAATGGAAACTGAGTGATGGCAACACTGGCCACTGGGAGGGGAGACACCCATGATCCTCATCCACTACGGAAAAACTGAACTGCATGCTTAAGACTGAAACAGATAAGTGGACTCACTTCTACACACATACAGAAAATCAGAAAAAAAGTTAAATTATTAGAAAATAGCAGACATCTTCCATTTACCTGATTTTGATCTAATAATGAAAAATAGTGCTAACCAGAAGTAATGTCTGAAGTTCAAGGTACTCCGATTAAATTTGTATGGTGCAGGTACATGTAAATTAGTAACTTCAGGTAATGACATACAGGACTTTTCAAAGTCAGAAAATGTAAAAGTTAAAATCTGCAAATGGCAAACTAATAGTAGAATACCTATCAAAATCTATAAAAGTAGCATTGTACCCCATACACTATAGGCAATTGAACGGATCTGATCCAAATTATGAATGATTGGTCATAAAACTTGTACTGGTAAACAAGGGAATGGGTGGAAGCATCCGTTATCCTAGTTGAAGAGGATAAGAGACATTTTAACCAATGGGGGGTTCCACACATCTCACTGGTTAGACCCAAACACATGGATTGGAAAATGTTGGACCTTTCGTCACCTCTGCTGGGGAATATAGCCATCCATGGAAAGCCAACATCTTACCTTAACATAGAATATTCTCCTAAATTAGAAACATATGCATTGTCATTTAACTGGGTAACCACAGCACAAAAGGCTGTGCACATTGACACCCAGAAATCTCCTACATGACCAATCTTAACATTAACAAATGAGGGAATGAGAAAATTTGAAGCAAATTCTAAATTTGTTATGGTAGAAAGATTAAACAGATGTAAATCTAATAAAAGGAGCACAGTATGACACTATAGACCATATATTCAGAAGCCCAGAATGGTGTTAACCAGGTCATAAAAACTAAAAGCAGCAGATGTCAGTGTCATCAGTCCTGTGGGAAACATCCTGATGATGCAGGACCTGCAGGAATTAACAAAGCTATAATTCTTTGTGCTTGTTGTATGCCAGGATCACACATATTGATGAATGATCTAAACCTCCAAATGCAATTTTCCATAGTGGTAATCATCAGCAAATTTTGCACATCTCATACCTCCTAATAGAGACCAATTGCTTACCCTGGAGGAGGAGATGCTGACAATCCCAAGACGGGAGATGATGACGAAGAAGACCATTGCGCTATTACGGATTATTTGTAAACACAATGTGCTACTGATAATACATGAATCATACATAGCTCACCGCACACATGTAGAGGTGTGAGACTTATAGTATTCTTGCATTATTATTTATGTAGCATGACCTTGAGTTCCAATTTATAAAATTATTCTTTGCTGAAGAATTTTTTTTTTTTGCTTCTGCTTCTCTCACCCAAGAACTAGAGCTGTAACCCTATACATCGGCCATAAAGTGGAAGTTAATCCCTTTTTCCAAGACTCTTTGGCAAAGGAATGTTCTAATTGACAGTTTTATGATCGACATACAGTAGTCAAGACTTTGGAAGCCGAGACTCTCCAGTAAACAACCTGTTTCACTGTGCTATCCGGTGGATGAATCAGGAATATTTAATTTTTTGCTTTGCAGTGGAATTTATGCCTTATGGACTATGAACTAACTCATATTCTTTCTCTTAAGACAGTATCTGCCAACAAAGACCTGATTGACAGTGGGTTTCAAATGCTTTTATTGATTTGATTCAATTTGATATGATTGTGCTATGTTCTGCTATTTTCAGGAAGAAATTAATGTTTGCATGCTTATTATCACAAGTTAATTACAATAGATGCAGATGCAATTTATGCTCCTTTATTCAGTAGAATATCTTAGTTACTAAAGTTTAAGGAATTTATGCTTTTTATTTTCAGCAACATGTGTCTTAAAAGGGAGTCTCACTTCTCAGATCAAATGTCTCTTCCCCTCCACATTCTTCAGCAGACCATAGCTGCACTTTAACTGACTAATAGAGTTCAAAGCTTCATTGCATTTCCCTTTTTAGGTCGAGTTTATGATCCTTGTTGGAAGAAGCTCAAATATAATTGGGCCACCTCAGGTCTCATGAAATTTTGGGACCACCCTGCAACACTAGAGAAAACTTAAGTTTCATTGCTCTTTGTTCAGAGTCTGCTCGGGTATGGTTGACCAAAGCTGTGAGCAGCTTTCTATGCTTCTCCAATTTTTCTCCTATCTTTTTTAAAAAAAGGGCCCAGAGCCTGTCATCCTCTGTGTAAATCCTGTTTCTTTTATTTAAAATTCATTTTTCTTATTTTATTCTTCTTTTTCTTTAAATCATCGTGCAAGAAGATTTTGTTTATTTTTTTAAAGCTTAAACCAACTCTTTTAAACCACCAACATCGGAAGAAATGAGTCTGTGATGTAATTTGACTTTCTGATGAGACTTGTATCGTAAACTAATTCCTTCTTCACTGCATCAGAGAAGACCTCACCCTGCCTGCTGGAGAACAGCCTTTGTGATCCTTGGAGGAGGCCATAACAGTGGTAAAGACCCACGCTGGTCCAGTGAAACAGAATCCAGTGGACCCGCCTGCTACCCATTGGGACGCAACGTTTCTGCGGCTGACGGTCTGTTATGTAATTTACACTTGTCTTCAGAATATTCCTGATATAAGTTCTTTGAACCTAATTTTATGCAAACACCCATCAGAATCTCAGAATGCATGTTGTCTTTCATTAATCTACGTTCTTTTTTCAGAGTAAAACAAATTTTCTTAATTTTTTTATAAAGTCAATTATCATTTTCTTCATAAAATTGCATCCACTTTTCTCAACCAATGCTATTTTATGGTTTTCCAATTTCCAGTATACTGACAAATTAAACTATGCTTCATGTGGTTCCACAAATGCTTGATTCATAAGTAACTCAGTAACGGTCTATGATGCCCATGATACATGTAAATTCTCTGTTTTAAAGTTATGCAAATATGTTAACCTATTCTGATATTTCTTATTAAATCATTGAAAGACATATGGAAGTTATTGTTTGATTTCGTGTCCATCTTCTTGATCATTAGAGACAAGAACTCACACAAGAGTTTATTATGAGACTGATCAAGTATTTCCAATAGGATTATTAACTAAGGCTTAACTTACCAATTGCTAAATTCTTAAGCTTAAGTCTTAGTGCATAAGAGTTTTCACCTCTAAAAAACGTGAATGGTGCCCTAACGAGGAATTGAGTGTGATGAAAGTAAATCTTCATTCCTACTTACATTCATATTTACACTAATACGAGTACCAACATTAAATTACCTATAAAACCCTTTAATTTCACTACATTTACATCATGCTAATTGCTGTTAGGGAGTCAGGAAAATTGTGAAGGTTAGAAGCTCTAGAGGCCCGAATACAACAAGCATGGATAAGGATATCTCCTGACATTGAACGATTTTGTTTGCCACCTACTTACACTGCGACACATAGGTCTCATTATCCATCTCACTTATCGCAACACAACCACTGCTTGTACCTTGCACATAGCCGACAACCATACACTCATAGGCTAGTGGGAGATCACTTACACCAGTAATACAACAGCAGCACGGTGGTGCAGTGGTTAGCACTGTTGCCTTACAGCTAGAAGGTTCCTGGTTCAAATCCCCAGGTTGGCAGGGGTTGGAAACTTTCTGTGTGGAGTTTGCATGTTCTCCCTGTGCTGCGTGGGTTTACTCCGGGGGCTTCGGTTTCCTCCCACAATCCAAAGACATGCATGTTAGGTTAATTGGCTGTTCTAAATTGTCCCTAGATATCTGTTTCCTATAGGCCCTTAGAATAGAGGGTTAGTACTAGTGAAAGCGCTTTGAATGGTCTTTGTGACTAGAAAAGCGCTATATAAGTGTAGGTTAGTTAGTTAGTTACACTGTCAACTGCAGATGTAGTGAATAAGGATAAAACCGTACAGGCTCCAGCCATTGCAGTGACAACCCCTCAGGCCATTATTGATCCTGTCCCGGCCAAGCCCTTTGTGTCGACACCCCAGCAAAGGTGTAGAGTGTGGGGGAGGTGCCTACAGGGGGGCACCAGACCATCACACCCACCTGGAGATGTGAACCTGCGGCGTAGAAAAGGAGATTGTGGGGCTAGTGACTGTACGATTTCAGTCCCTAGAAGAAGGAGCGACTGGTACTCATGCGCACCCACCGCACCTCCAACACCCGGGGTGTATTCAGATCAGCCAGACAGAGGAGACAGCATTTTCTGATCCAACGCTACCCCTCACAGTGGGAGACAAGGCCTATGCAGCTATGGTGGGCACAGGGGCTCGAGGTTCATCAACACCAGCCTCTCTACCTCTGTCCACTGATTATGCACCTGTCGGTGGCATCCCTGGGACAGGATCACTGAACTGTTCACTGGCTGGACTGGATGTTGTCTTCTCTCCACTGATTATACACCGACTGCCCTATAAACCTCATGGAACAAGATGTGCCTCTGAGAGCGAGGGCATATATTTGTTTTGCTTCTAATGGTATCGGTGTGTATCTACGAGATGGGACTGTACTCCACAGCTGCGGATACAGGAAGCAGACACAGAGGAAGGTCAAACCCCTGTCGCAACCATGTGATGGCTGCAGCTGAATGTTGCGAGCCCTGACAAAGGTCAACTGGTGGACAAAATGTTTCATGAGCTTTGTGGATAGACCCTTTTTGACCTTATGACCCCCACATGATCCACTCCACCTTACAAAGAACTATTCACATGATGATAAGGGGGAGACCCCGGTGGGGGTGCAGGACTTGGTGAACAAGGACAATTATGTGAATTCACAAGGAGTTGCTGCTGCAGTTCATCTGGACAAAGGCGTGTTGCCTCGGTATGCCCTCTTAGACATCGCTGCACCACGCTGAGGGTGTCCGTAAGGGAGGAGGCAAGGGTACCAGAACGAATGGTGCAAACATATCTTGGGCTGACTGACTGGGTTGACACACAATGTAGGGACCTACCTTATTCACCATCTGATGATTGCTAGCGTATCTCACATCATGTATAGTTGACATGATAAAATCAGGTCAAAAGGGGGAATGAAAGGGTCATGAAAAGTTAGAGTGCCAAAATAATAATTCTGTAGGTAATCTCCCATTATGCTCTATGCATATTTTGTTTGCATTCTTATGAACAAATATGTTAAAAGTGTTAAACTACAAATCAAAGTGTTAATCACAATCTGATAAACAGGAATCAGGCGTGGCATCAGAGCCCTCTTGTCTTTCTCCATTCTATTAGTCAGGTCTATTGCATTAGTTACACACCCAAATCAACACACACACACACACACACACACACACACACACACACACACACACACACACACACACACACATTTTCATAATACATCTTAGG
This sequence comes from Pholidichthys leucotaenia, assembly GCA_020510985.1. Classification (NCBI taxonomy): domain Eukaryota; kingdom Metazoa; phylum Chordata; class Actinopteri; order Cichliformes; family Pholidichthyidae; genus Pholidichthys; species Pholidichthys leucotaenia. The sequence goes on from CM035842.1 coordinate 417,022,649, forward strand.
GGATAGTTAACGTGAATAGCGGATGGCATGTTCACGTCAGAGTTAAACTGGCTAATCAGACAGTTGCGTACAAGTCCATCCTATTGTATGGCGTTGGCCCAACCCACAAAGTCAAATGTAAGTTGCACCCAGAAGTCGGGGTTAGTCTGACGACGTTACCGAGGGAGCCTTGTCCCACTGAACCCAGCGCTGCTTGCTTTATGTGTGACCTCTAAATAAATGTTGCATCTTTGAACTGAAGAATTCTCTGGCTTATTCTTAGATCTTTCAATCAAAGAATCGGGGATTTTAACACAAGTAAATTTGGGAGTTTGTGCATCCAAGGGATTTGGTACCACTAGCTAGTAATCAGTGTTGACATTTTGCCATCACTGGAGTTAAGATATCAAAACTGGAGAGTAAACTAGTTTGAAAATGAGACTGCCACTCACCTGCAGACAGATGACCGGAAGCTCTGCAGCTGACTGAGTGTTAGTATCCATACACGGACTTTTGCCACAGATGTGCTAATGAGGGTTAGCAGGCTAGCTCTGTAAACAACTGTCATCCAGGTGAAGTTTTGGAGCCAGGGACAATTTTTCCAGGTGACAGCCCCCTCGGAAAATGTAAACCTAAACATGGCTGTGTTTGGGGGATTTCCACAGCAGGTAGAACACAGCTGCAGAAGTTGTAGCTGCGGTATAGCTGCGGCTGTGGTGCTCTGCGGTCTGCATATCGAAGTGTCCTTGAGCAAGACACTGAACCCCCAGTTGCTCCTGGTAAGTCAGGCCAGCGCCTGTGCATGGCAGATCTGCTGCCATCAGTGAGTGGGAATGTGTGTGTGAATGGGTGAATAGCAGGATCTGTAAAGCGCTTTCATCATCCAGAGATGTGTAAAAAAGTGTTGTACTGTATAAGTCAACGCCAGTTACCACTTACCATGAAAGCAACTCCACCCATCTGCAGCTCACTTAGACTGTGAATTCATGTCTATCGTGTTTACATTGAGTTAACATGTAATCACGTTGCACGAAAAATTTGCACATTTGTCTTTGGTCTAATTGCACCTTAAGAATGACGTATGTGGTCAAGTGTTGGTAGATTCCAGTGGGGGTGAATAGAGTTTATAGAAAATGGCGATCCAAACCGACTGGATCAGCAGTTAAGCTAACACCTGGGAGCCTGACTTGTTAGCTTACTTTTGTAAGCTAACAATAATACTGTCTTCCTCTACCAGCAAGGCAATATCATTGGCAACATCAAGATCCATGAGACAATCTTGGTTTTCTGCGGAGGTGCATGGGATTTCCAGTTGATTCAGCCAGATGACGACCTATGAATTTACAGTAATGATAATTTTATCTTCATGAAACTCTCCAAAGGGTAAGAACTGAAGCATCTCTCCAAAGATGTGTTCAAAGAGGACACATCTTTCTCACACAACACAACACACTGCCATCTACAGAAGTTCTCTGATGACTCTGCGATCGTTGGCCTCATCTCCAATGGAGATGAAGCTGAGTACAGAGGGCTTATCCAGGACTTCGTGGACTGGTGCCATCGGAACTGCCTCCAGATCAACGCGAGGAAAACTAAGGAGCTGGTGGTGGACTGCCGCAGGCATGGGCAGCCCCTCACAGTACCAGTAAATATACAGGGAACAGACATCGAGATGGTGACATCCTATAAGTACCTGGGTATTCATCTGAACAATAAACTAGACTGGTCACACAATACTGATGCACTCTACAAGAAGGGACAGCGCAGGCTGTTCCTGCTGAGGAGACTCAGGTCTTTTGGTGTACAAGGGGCGTTGCTGAAGTCATTCTATGACACGGTGGTGGCATCAGCCATCACTTTTGGAGTGGTCTGCTGGGGCAGTGGCATTACTGCAGCCGATAGGAAGAGACTGAACAAACTGATTAAGAAAGCTAGCTCTGTCCTGGGGCAGCGCCTTGATCCGATGGAGGAGATAGGAGAGAGAAGGACGGTGGCTAAACTGTCATCTCTGCTGGAGTCCGAGTTCCACCCTATGCAGGACATACTGAATGCACTGAGGAGCTCATTTAGCAGCAGACTACATCATCCCAGGTGCACAACCGAGAGGTTTCGTAGGTCCTTCCTACCAACGGCTGTCAGACTGTACAACCTAAGCAGGGCTGCTCGCAGAGATAGCAAAAAAGACGTAACAAACTAATAGTTTTTTGAATGCAGAAGATGCAATAGACTTACACAGTGGTCCTCTCCGGCATACAACTAGGAGCATGCCGGTCGCTATGGAGGGTGAGAGTGTGTATGGGCACATAATCATACCATGCAGGATAGCTGGGTAGACGGTTATGCTGTTTCATTCCATCTAGCGGCAATGCTCTGCACTGTGTGTGTTTATATATTTGCATATTTGTTCCGTCTAGCTGCAATGCTCCGTACTGTGGGTGTTTATATATTTATATATCTACATGTTATTCCATCTAGCTACATTGCTCCGCACTGTGTGTGTTTATATACTTGCATATTTATTCCACCTAGCTGCAATGCTCCGTACTGTGGGTGTTTATATATTTACATATTTATTCCATCTAGCTACAATGCTCTGCACTGTGTGTTCATATATTCATATATTTATTCCATCCAGCTACAATGCTCTGCACTGTGTGTCTGTGTGTGTGTGTATATATATATATTTTATAGTAATACGTACATATGTTTATTAGCTGCTCTTGCTTGCTTGTTTTTTTTTTTTTTCTTGCCTTCTGATTGTTGCTCTGAGTGTTGCTATCCCTGTGCTGTTGCAATCCTGGAATTTCCCCGTTGTGGGACTAATAAAGGCTTATCTTATCTTATCTTATCTTAAAAGGTGGCAAAAATAGCTCTCCAGCGTCACCGACAGTTTCAAAATACTACAACATATGGTAACAAAACAAGAAATCAAAGCGACAGCAAATACAAAATGAAAGATGTACACATATATCTCAATAAGCCAGAACATTGTGAAAAACTTATTTAAAAAATAATTAAAAAGGACTTCCAGTCTGGACACCATGTTGATTGCAGCTTAACGCTGAAGCTCCCAGACCTAATCCAGGAAAACAACTTGAAAATCAGATTTATCGGATTTTTGGAAGAGTGAAAATCAAAAGACAAAATCACCATGCCTAAAGGAACAGAGAAGAAACCGACATTTCCCAGGCCAGGACACGCATCGGCCGAAGAATCTGAACCAGAAGATTTCCGTTCAGAAGACGAGGAGCTGAATGTAGCTAACAAGAAGGTTAGCTTGAAAACGTTATTTGAAGAATTACGACGATTCCGCCGAGAGGTTTGGGCCGAATTTCGTGAATTCAGAGATGAATTAAAAAGGACAAACAGCAGAGTGGACCAGGCCGAGAACCGAATCCTGGAAGCAGAAGAAAGAATAAAAGTGCTTGAAGATTCCATGCTGGATCTACGCAAAAGACAGTCAACAATAGAGGCTAAGCTAAACGACCAAGAAGGAAGACTGAGAAGAGACAACATAAGAATTCACGGTCTGAAAGAAGGAGCTGAACATGGTTTCAACACATTGGCAGAATGCGTGGAATCTTTATTGAGAGAGAAGTTGGATATTCCCCAAACCGTCGACTTGAAGATAGAAAAGGCCCATCATACATTAGCCGCTAAGCCAGCGGCAGAAGCGCCCCCACGTTCGGTGTTGGTGAGATTTTCCAACTTCAAAATAAAACAAGAGGTTGTAAGACTGGCTTGGCAGAAAAAAGGATTTATGCACCAAGAGAGAAAAGTCTTCGTGGAACACGATTACGCCCCGGAGGTTCTTAAAAAGCGCCGGGAATACAACGACGCAAAAAAGGTGCTACGAGAGAAAAAACTGTGCTTTCAGACGCCATTTCCTGCGAAGTTAAGGGTCTTCTACGGTGAAGAGACATGTCTCTACAATTCGGCGGAAGAAGCAACAATTGACATGGTGAGTAGAGGGTGACATAACGCACGGCTCAGGAGATGTGCACACACAGGCTTAGAGTAGTTCAAAGAGTTTATTAACAGCAGGAGTGTATGAGTGTGTGTCTGCGGGATGCAGATGTGTTGGTGGTGGCGTCTGCTTCAGGCACAGAGGCAGATGACCGTTCGGCCGAGCAACCCTATGGAGAGAGCACAGGGAGAGGGTGACGGGCATACACCAACACAGGATGAATTATGGCAAGAGAAGATCTTACTTGAGTTGTCAGGATAGCTGGCACAGCAAGGGGAACGTAGCCCGGGAGACAGCCACCTGGAGAGCTCCGTGCAGCAGCGAAGGATGGGCGATGGAACGGAGACGTCCGCCGCCGGGGAATCCACCTGTGCACAGGGGAGCAGACTGGAAAAGGAGGTAAGGGTTCTTACCCAAAATAGTGATGCTGAAGAAGGGAATGCTCACGACGGTGAGGGAACGAAGTCTGACGGCTTCAGGCCGAGCCTCCGGGCGAGGCGGCTTTTATCCCTCGCCGCTGATGAGGACCAGGTGTGTGAGCAGGTGGCGCCGCTGATGAATGGCGCGGCGTGACAGTACTCCCCCCTCTAGCAGCGCCTCCTGGCGATGGCTTATCCGGGTGCGCTCGGTGGAAGTCCGCGATGAGCGATGGGTCCAACACAAACGACAGGGGCACCCATTGTCGATGCTCGGGCCCATAGCCCTCCTAGTCCACCAAGTATTGCAACCCACGACCCCGGCGCCGGGAGTCCAGGATGGAGGAGACGGACCAGGCCGGGTGGCCACCAATCATCCGGGGCGCGGGTTGCGCTGCAGGAGGAGGGCAAAGGGGGTCGGTGACTGCCAGCTTCACCTTTGATACGTGGAAGGTGGGATGGATGCGGAGGGAGGCGGGAATAGCCACGCGCACAGCCACCGGGTTGATGATCCGGGTGATGGGGAAGGGACCCATGAAGCGCTGTGCCAGCTTTCTCCTCTCGCCTTTTAGGGTGACGTCCTGGGTGGAAACGTAGACAAGTTGCCCAACTCTGTACGCCGGGGCAGGTCGTCTGTGCCGGTCCGCCACGGTCCTGTTGCGCTCCGCCGTGCGTAAAAGCGCATGACGCGCGGCGGCCCAGGTGGAGCGGAACTGCCTCACGTGCGCCCTAACTGACGGAACAGTTACCTCGCCCTCCTGCGCTGGGAGCAGCGGGGGGTCGTAACCCAGGGACGCCTTGAAGGGGGACATCCCCGTTGCAGAAGAGCGGGCGGTGTTGTGGGCGTACTCCACCCAGGCGAGATGGTTGCTCCATGATGTCGGTTTGGATCTTGCAACACAGCAGAGCGCAGCCTCCAGCTCCTGATTGGTCCTCTCACACTGCCCATTAGACTGGGGGTGATGGCCGGAGGAGAGGCTCACCTTGGCTCCGATGGCGTTGCAAAAGGATTTCCAAACCTCGGATGAAAATTGGGGGCCCCGGTCCGAGACCACGTCCACCGGGATCCCATGCAGCCTGACCACGTGTTGGACGAGGTAGCCCGCCGTCTCCAGGGCGGTAGGGAGACCTCGCAGGGGGACGAAGTGTGCCGCCTTGGAGAAACGGTCCACGATGGTCAGGATGGTGTCGAATGAGTTGGAGACTGGGAGCCCGGTGACGAAATCCAGTGCGATGTGTGACCATGGCCTGCCAGGGACGGGCAGGGGCTGGAGCAGACCCGCTGGAGGGGCGTTTCCCGATTTGCAGGTTGCACAAATTGGACAAGCCCGGGCGTAGCGGGCTGCATCCCTCCGCAGGCCCGGCCACCAAAAGGACCGTTGGAGGAGGCTGATCATCTGAGAGGTGCCGGGATGACAGGTGAGCCGGGAGGTGTGGAGCCAGTGGATGACCTCTCCTCGGACCGCAGACGGAACGAACAGTCTTCCCTCCGGTCCGCCGCCAGGATCAGGTTCCACCTCCTGTGCCTTCCGGATCTTGTCCATAATGTCCCAAGAGATAGCTCCCACGACGCACGACCTGGGCAGGATAGTGTGGGGCGTCTCCTCAGCCTCCACGGGGGTGAACTGTCTAGAGAGGGCGTCAGGCAGGCCGTTCTTGGAGCCTGGCCTGAAGGTGATAGAGAACCGGAACCTGGCGAAGAACAGAGACCAACGCGCCTGGCGGGCATTCAGGTGCTTGGCAGATCGTAGGTACTCTAAATTCTTATGGTCCGTCAGGACCACAAACGGCAGGTCCGCCCCCTCTAGCCAGTGGCGCCACTCCTGTAGGGCGAGTTTAATGGCCAGGAGCTCTCTGTCCCCCACATCATAGTTCCTCTCCGCCGGGGACAGGCGCCGGGAGAAGAAGGCGCACGGTCGCTTGGCGCCATCGTCCGGTGATTGCTGGGATAACACTGCTCCCACCCCCGTGTCCGATGCGTCCACCTCCACAATGCACTGCAGCGCGGGGTCAACCTGGCGAAGGACCCGGGAGGAGGAGAACTCCGCCTTCAGCGCCTTGAAGGCAGCATCGACCTCTTCGGTCCACCGGAACGGGACCTTTGGGGACGTGAGGTGGGTCAGTGGTTCGACGATCCAGCTGAAATTCGGGACAAAACGGCGGTAAAAATTGGCGAAGCCAACGAACTGTTGCACCTGCTTCCGGGATGCGGGAGTAGGCCACTCCACCACCGCCTTCACCTTCTCTGGGTCCGGGAGCACCTGGTCTTGGGCGATGATGAATCCCAGGAAGGATGTGGTCCTAGCGTAAAACTCGCACTTCTCAGCCTTCACGTACAGACGGTTCTCCAGCAGTCTTTGGAGGACCCGCCTCACATGGACCTGGTGCTCGTCTCTGGACTTAGAGAAGATCAGAATGTCGTCCAGGTAGACGAACACGAAGAGGCCGATGAAATCCCGGAGGACGTCATTGATGAGGCGCTGAAAGACGGCAGGAGCGTTGGTCAGCCTGAACGGCATGACGAGGTACTCAAAGTGGCCGTTCGGGGTACGGAAGGCTGTTTTCCATTCATCTCCCTCCCGGATCCGGACGAGGTGGTAAGCGCTGCGGAGATCCAGCTTGGTAAACCAGGTCGCCCCCTGGAGGGAGTGGAAGGCAGTGTCCATGAGGGGCAGGGTGTAACGGTCCCTCTCAGTGATGTCATTAAGTGCTCGGTAGTCAATACAGGGACGGAGGGAACCGTCCTTCTTCCCTACAAAGAAAAACCCCGCCCCCACGGGAGATGACGATGGGCGGATAATCCCAGCGCTCAGTGATTCCTTCAGGTACGTATTCATAGTCTCCTTCTCCGGCGCCGACAGGCTGTAGAGCCGACCAGATGGCAGGGGGGCCCCCTGGCGGAGATTGATGGCACAGTCATATGGTCGATGTGGGGGGAGAGACATAGCTTTCGACTTGCTGAATACCATACCCAGGTCGTGAAAATCTGGGGGCACCAGAGACAGGTCCGGGGGTGCTGTATCCGCCACAGGAGGAGCCGCGGACGGGGAGCAGGCAGCGGACTGAAGGCAGGTGCCCATGCAGAAGGTACTCCACGCCAACACCCCAGCTGACCTCCAGTCCAGGACAGGATTGTGGAGGCGTAGCCAGGGATACCCCAGGATGACGGGCGACACAGAGTTGGGCAGGACGTAGAAAACCATCTCCTCCCGGTGGTTCCCCGAGATGATGACTGGGACAGGAATGGTTTGATGGGTAACCCTCCCCAGGGAGGCACGGGAGAGATGGACCAGGGAGATGGGGTGTTTGAGTGCCTGACAGCGGATGCCCAATCGGGTTGCCAGGCCTTGTGAAATGAAGCTGCCCTCTGCGCCCGAATCCACCAGTGCGTGGGTGAGGTGCCCAGTGGGGTTGTGGCAAAAACGGATGGGCAGCTTTAATTGAGTGAGGGGACTTTGCCGATTGACGTCCGCGAGGCCCCCTACAGTGACTCGCGGACCCCGCCATTTGGCTTTTGTGGGCAAAGCTCTACCGTGTGTTGACTGTCTCCGCAATACATGCAGAGACCCAACTCACGGCGGCGCTGTCTCTCTGCCGGGGAGAGCTTTGCCCAGCCCGTCACCATCGGCTCCGACTCCTCGGGGCACGATGGTGGCGGCGTCGCCAGGGGGCGAGCTTGGGGCAGGCGTAGCGGGACTCCTCGAGGGCGAGAAGCAGACGGCTTCCGTCCTGAGGAGCGCTCGCGCAGCCTGTTGTCCAAGCTGATTGCCAATGAGGTTAGCTCCGCTAACGTTCCGGGGATATCCCGTCCAGCCAGTTCATCCCTCAGATCACTATTGAGGCTGCGGAGAAACAGGCCGCAGAGGGAGCGCTCCTCCCAGCCCAGTTCCTCCGCCGCTACCCGGTATTCGATGGCATAATCCGCGGCCGACCGGCTTCCCTGCTGGAGAGCGAGAAGCCGATCGACCTGGACCGCCTCGGAACGGGAGTGATCAAACACCTCCAGGAAGCGCCTCACGAACTCGGCATAGGTGAGGGTGGCATAACTGGGTCTCACCATAATAGCGTGGGCCCAAGTTAAAGCGCGCCCCTCCAGGAGGTTCCCTATGTAGCCAATTCGGCTGTGATCTGAGGGAAAGTCTCCGGGCACACGGTCAAACACGGACTCGCACTGCATCACAAACCCCCGCGCTCCGCCGAGCTTTCCGCTAAAGCGGGCGGGGGTCGGAATTGGTGTGAGTCGGGTCGGTGCCACTGGAGCTGGCTGGACGGCCACCGGAACAGCAGGAGCTGCGCCACCCTGAGGAGCCGGGGGGAACGGCTGCTGGGGGTCCAGGCGGTCCAATCGGCCAGTGATAATTACCAATTGGTTCAGGATGACCTGCTGTTGATAAGCAATTTGATCCACTCTAGCCTCGAGAGTGGTAAGCCGGTGTGCGAGCCCGCCATCCGCCGAGCCGCTCTGCTGAAGCCGTACTGACATAACGCACGGCTCAGGAGACGCGCACACACAGGCTTAGAGTAGTTCAAAGAGTTTATTAACAGCAGGAGTGTATGAGTGTGTGTCTGCGGGATGCAGATGTGTTGGTGGTGGCGTCTGCTTCAGGCACAGAGGCAGATGACCGTTCGGCCGAGCAACCCTATGGAGAGAGCACAGGGAGAGGGTGACGGGCATACACCAACACAGGATGAATTATGGCAAGAGAAGATCTTACTTGAGTTGTCAGGATAGCTGGCACAGCAAGGGGAACGTAGCCCGGGAGACAGCCACCTGGAGAGCTCCGTGCAGCAGCGAAGGATGGGCGATGGAACGGAGACGTCCGCCGCCGGGGAATCCACCTGTGCACAGGGGAGCAGACTGGAAAAGGAGGTAAGGGTTCTTACCCAAAATAGTGATGCTGAAGAAGGGAATGCTCACGACGGTGAGGGAACGAAGTCTGACGGCTTCAGGCCGAGCCTCCGGGCGAGGCGGCTTTTATCCCTCGCCGCTGATGAGGACCAGATGTGTGAGCAGGTGGCGCCGCTGATGAATGGCGCGGCGTGACAGAGGGCTCCCTGTAACGGTGTTTAAACCCGCAGCAGACCCGAGCGATAGGATCAAGGCTCAATCGTGGTCCACACAGAGACCTTCAAAATCCACGGGCCAGCAACGGGAAACCCAGCGCCAGAGCTACAAGGATGAGCTTGCCGTTTTCAGGAGGGAATAGCGACCTTTTTTTTTTTTTTTAGTCATTCTGCACTTCCAGCCCCCCTCCTACAAGGTAACATACATTAAAGGAGAGGCATAATTAGCATGTGGTAAAACATTTCATGGAACAGTCATAGTATTAGAAACAAATAAGGCTTTTTAATATATATATAAAAAAAACTTGTTAAAATAGAAATGTGACAATGATCCACATGTTCTCCCCACACTAACAAATACTGTATTAGCGTGAATGTTTGCTGTGATGGGGGTGGGAGGGTGCACACAATTTCATAGGGTATAGGCATAAAAAAAATCAAAAAAAAAATCATTACAAGTTCGGATTAGGATCTGATATTCACGTTAAAAACATGGGACAACTTACAGGGGTAAGAGAGGGCCCTCAACACGTAACAGAGTTTGAGGAATTTCCCTCAGAGCCTACACTCCATCAAGGCTTTTCCAGGGTCTTTAAAAAGACCTCAGCTCAGGAAGTTCTTTTGGCAGTTTTTTTGTTTTAAAGTTTTATACACTATGTTCTTAATGTTTTTTATGTTCTTAATGTTCTTTCAGTTTCTGAGTAGCATAAAAGAGGGCCACCACACTGTTATACTAAATAAGACAATACAATGGAGAAACAGGGCGTAACCAAAATAATCTCATATAATGTAAAAGGGATCCTGAATCCAGTTAAAAGATCCAAGATTCTAGGCAAAATGAAAAAAGACAAAGCAGGAATAATATTTTTACAAGAAACCCACCTAACAGACGTGGAGCACACTGAACTCAATAGACAAGGGTTTAAAATGATCTCTTCATTTTCATATAAGTCAGGGAGGAGGAGGGGAGTAGTGACATTGATTTCAACCAAAATTACATTTGAAAAAAAATCAGAACACAAAGATAAAAAAGTCTGCTCGCAGAGATAGCAAAAAGACGTAACAACCTAATAGCTTTTTGAATGCAAAAGATGCAAAAGACTTACACAATGGTGCCCTCCGGCATACAACTAGGAAAATACCGGTAGCTACGGAGGGTGAGAATATGTATGGGCACATAATCATACCATGTAGGATAACTAAGTAGACGGTTGTGCTGTTTCATCCCATCTAGCAACAATGCTCTGCACTGTGTGTGTTTATACATTTACATATTTATTCCATCTAGCTACAATGCTCCGCACTGGGTGTGTTTATATTTATGTTTATATTTATATATCTATATATTCATTCCATCTAGCTACAATGCTCCGCACTGTGTGTTTATATATCTACATATTATTCCATCTAGCTACATTGCTCCGCACTGTGTTTATATATTTACATATTTTTTCCACCTAGCTGCCATGCTCCGTACTGTGTGTTTATACATCTACATATTATTCCATCTAGCTACATTGCTCCGCACTGTGTTTATATATTTACATATTTATTCCATCTAGCTGCAATGCTCCGTACTGTGTGTTTATATACTCGTATATTTATCCCATCGAGCTACAATGCTCTACACTGTGTGTCTGTGTGTGTGTGTGTGTGTATATATACTGTGTATATATATATATATATATATATATATATATATATATATATATATACAGTATATATTTATAGTAATATGTACATATGTATATTAGCTGCTCTTGCTTTTTTTTGCCTTCTGATTGTTGCTCTGAGTGTTGCTATCCCTGTGCTGTTGCAATCCTGGAATTTCCCCATTGTGGGACTAATAAAGGCTTATCTTATCTTATCTTATCTTATAAAGAAGGGAGATATAGTTTGGTAATTGGGTGGCTAGAGGGAGAAGATATCACCCTCCTGAATGTATATGCACCTCCAGGGGCTAACTGGAAATTTTACAAAAATGTATTTGACCTAATGATAACTAAAGCCCAAGGTTTAGTGATATGTGGTGGAGACTTCAATCTAAGACTGAATCCATACTGGGATGAATCAGGTAATTCTCTACATCAAAATAACACTCAAAGTAGAAAAACTCAAATGCTACTAAAAGAAATGGGAATCTGTGATGTGTGGAGGGAATTCAACCCCAGTGTAAAAGATTATTCATTTTACTCAACGCCACATTCATCTTACTCAAGGATTGATTACTTTTTTATGTTTAATAGAGACATTGGAAGAATAAAAACATGTAAAATAGGACTGATGGATCTCTCTGACCACAGTCCGATCTATATGGACTTAAGTATCCAAAAGTACACAAATAATACATTTTCTTGGAGGTTGAATTCAAATGTCCTGAAAGGACCACTGAAAGATGAATTAGAATCAGATATTCTCAGATATTTGGAAGAAAACGATAATGGTGAAGTATCCCCTTTAATACTGTGGGATGCATGCAAAGCTGTAATAAGGGGAAAGATTATTGCAAAACTGGCAATCCAAAAGAAACTGAGACAAGAAAAACTAATCACATTAGAGTCAGAACTTAAGAACCTAGAAAAAGAACACAAAGGCAACACTCATTCTAATGACTCACTCAAGATTAAGGAAATTAAAAATCAAATAAATGAGATCTACACAACTGAAATCCAGAAGAATCTTACATTTCTGAAACAAAAATACAATGAAGCTGGCAGTAAATCGGCAAAATTACTAGCCTATAAATTGAGGAAACAACAAACAGAAAGAGCAATTTACAAAATCAGAGACCCAGTATCAAAGGAAATAAAATTCAGAATTCAGGATATTCTTAAAAGCTTCGAGAACTACTATAAGAACTTATACTCCCTCAAAAAACATAAAAACACATCCGAAGCATTCCTAAACACATTAAACCTTCCCCAACTTAAGGAGTCTCAAAACAAAACACTACTGTCAGAAATACAACCTAAAGAATTGGAAAAAGCAATTATGAAACTTAAAGCTAACAAATCCCCAGGAGCAGATGGCTATACAACAGAGTTGTACAAAACCTTTAAACAGCAACTATCTCCTCTCCTCCTGAAAACATTTAACTATGTCCTCCACACAGGGGAAATCCCCCCCTCCTGGAGAGAAGGGGTCATTGCAGTTATACCTAAACCTGAAAAAGATAAACTAGAATGCTCCAACTACAGACCAATCAGTGTATTAAATCAGGACTATAAGCTTTTTACCACTATCCTTGCCAAAAGGTTAGAAAATATACTGACAGACTTAATTCATTTAGACCAAACAGGTTTTATAAGACAAAGACAGACACAAGACAACATTAGACGCACTTTACACATAATTCATCATATAAAAAAAATATAACTTAAATGCAGTCATATTGGGATTAGATGCTGAAAAAGCATTCGATTCGGTTGATTGGTCTTTCCTATATAGAATCTTATCCAGTTTCAATTTTCGTAACAACTTCATTAGAACTATCCGGGCACTATATAAAAAACAAACAGCTAAAATAAAGATTAACGGTAATTTATCATCATCTTTTGAGCTGGAAAGAGGATGTCGTCAGGGCTGCCCCTTGTCTCCACTGCTCTTTGCAATCTTCATAGAACCTCTGAGCCAATGGATAAGACAGAATCAAAAAATTCAGGGTATTACACTTGGTCAGAAGGAACATAAAATAGCACTCTTTGCTGATGACATTTTAATATACCTGGGGCAGCCTGACATCTCCTTACCAGAACTAATCTCAGTTTTTTCAGAGTATGGAGATTTATCAGGGTACCAATTAAACATGCATAAAACCCAAGTTTTAACATTCAGCTATGACCCAAATCATTATTCACTATGCAAACTCAAAACTAACTGGGAGATGGAATCTATGAAATATCCGGGGGTCAATATCCCGAAACAACTCAACAAAATTATAACACTAAACTATGATCCACTGGTGGAAAAAATAAAATCCGACCTAGCAAGATGGAATATGATACCATTCTTTGGAACTGCACAAAGAATTGAAGCACTCAAAATGAATATACTTCCACGTCTTCTATACCTTTCCCAAACAATACCGGTAGAACCTCCCAAAAAAACATGGCAGGAGCTGGACAGAAGGATCTCAAGATTCATATGGCAGGGCAAGAGACTTAGAATCAGATATAGAACTTTACAGCTAAACAAAGACAAAGGTGGGCTTGTGCTGCCAAATATCAGGGACTATTTTAAAGCTGCACAAATTAAAACTTTAGTAGAGATATGTAACCCAGTCTACACTGCACAATGGAAGGAGATTGAATGCCAAATAACAAGTGACATCCCCCTACAGGCATTAATAGGGAACAATGCCTTACCTAAACTTTTGAATAGCACTAACCCGTGGATAGAGACCCCACTAAAAATTTGGTTTAAGATAGTCAGAGAATCAAACTAAAGAGCCCTATTGTTTTCTGCAATGGATTGCCTATGATCAAGACTTTACTCCTAATAAAACAGACACTAGATTTAAAAAGTGGAAAGAGAACGGACTGATAAAATATTACGATTTTTTTAAAGGGCAAATTTTAAGAAGTTTTGAAGATTTGAAAAAACAAGGTCTAATAAATCAAGACCTTTACAGGTTCTTTCAGCTTAGACACCACATAAACAATATACTTAAAAAGGAGGATTTGGAAAGGGCCCAGTCAGGTGTTCTGAATGTCTTCTTAATGGCATATAAAGGGATCCCAGGGATCAGATACATTTCTAAAATATACCAAGGTCTTCAAGACTTGAAAGGAGACAACACATCATATATAAAAGAGAGATGGGAAAAAGAGGGGAATTTCACTTTACAACTGGAAATATGGGAAAAGCTAAATAAACAGCAATGGAAAAGTACCTCATCCCTGCAGTGGAGAGAATTTGGATGGAAAAATTTGGTAAGATTTTTCAGAACACCTGCACAAAACAAATTTACTCATAAGGGGTTGAATTGTTGGCGCTTGTGTGGTGAAGAGACTGCAAACCATTTTCATGTGTTTTGGTCATGCCCAGTTATCCACCAATATTGGACCAATGTACAGACAATATTGGGGAAAATATTCAAAATAACAGTCCCCTTTTCTTTTGTAACTTTGTATTTGGGTTTACTACTGGACTCACTGGAAAGACGAGGAGAAAAATACTTCTTCACTGTTTTAATATTGGCAAGTAAAAAAGCCCAAACTTAAAAATGGATGTTGAAGGACTGTCCTACACCTGAAGATTGGATTAACGTGATCCAAGACATTTACTCGATGGAAAAGCTCACATTTGCACTGAGACAGGACATGGATGGGTTCTTGAACTTTTGGCAACCCTGGATCGCATATGTGTCTTCCATTAGATCTATTCTTTGACGAATACCATTTCAATAATGGCTCCGCTCTTTGTTCCAACGCTACTCAGATGCTCTTTTATTTTTAACTATTTACTTTTATTTTTCTGTGTTTGTTTTTGTTCTTTTGTTTTTTTGTTTGTTTGTTTTTATTCGCTTTAATTTCACTTTTTCTTTCACTTTTTTTTAAAAAAAGGGGTGTTGTAATAATTGTTCTTCCAATGTTGTCAAATAGCAAAAAATAAGGGAACATGTGATGAAAATGTAAACAATTCAATGCTGTAATGACCTGTATACCCTTTACAAAAACTTAAAAAAAAAATAATAATAATTAAAAAAGGTTAACTTTCATATATTCAATATTCATTACACATAGTGAAATATTTAAAGCCTTTTTTTAATTTTATTGTGTTGATGAGGTTATAGTTTCTGAAATTAATTTATAAATCATTACATTTTAATTTACTGACATGCACCCAAAAACACATGAGTAGATTAGAAGTGTCATGTTAGGATTAGAAGAAGAATTTTTTTTTGTGTTCTGTCATATAGAGTGCCAATGTTCATAGTGTTGGTCATATTGGGACATTTTGGATGTTTTTGTTTAATGGACTGTTCAGGGTGGGGTTGCACCTTTTTTCTGTCATGGGTTGTGCCTGGCCTAGGCAGGAAACCGGACTCAATCCCAGAGCAAGTATTTAACATAATTTATTGAAGCCCAAAATGAAGCAGCTCGAAGACATAAATAATATTACATACAACTATCCTATTAAACAGGATACAGTGTGTGTGGCACGCCACAGTGGTTCATGACTGATGACTAAAAATGCAGCGCCCAGGTGAGGAGTTGCGTCCCTTAAATACCAGGTGGAAAAAAATGAACATAATTACAAACTGGTGTGTGTGCTCAGCAAATTAACAAACCCAAACAGGCAATGCAGAAGGAAACTGAAAACACTGTCAAAAATAAGGGCAAACCTAAAACAGAAGATCAAGACAGGAAAAAGCACAATTATTTCAACTCAGAACAATAATAAACACAAGAGTAACTTAACCCCTTGCACTCCGGGCAATTTTCCTAAAAATGACAAAAAATAATGTGCCCAAAGTAAATCGAAAGCTGTTCTTCAACCCTTTGTAGCATCTTCATGGGATTGGTCTCATTTAAAAGAAAACACTTTGAATTCTTTGGCAAAAAAAACCATGATCTCTCTAAGTGCTCCTGCCACTGAGTTACAGTCATCTAAACATAGTGAACTTGAAGAAAATAAATTTGACCTGTGTGTTTTTTTGGATACAAATGCTTGCAAATAACACACAGCTTCAGATCCGGGCTGGAAAATGCAACAGAAATGTAGAACCAAGTGTTATCCAGCTGAGGTCCAAATTTTGTAACAATACCACAAAAAATGAATATATTACACAACTTTTTCCTCAGGTTGTTCCCAGGCATTTTGGAACTGTGCCAAATTGTGCCAAATGGCACAGTTTGGAAAAATGTCTGCAACTTTTGAATGATTCAACATAGAAGCTTCATCTTGGGCTCAAATGAAAGGTCACATTCAGGGCTGTGTCTGTGTGTGTGTGTTTCGGGGGGGGTTGCCCCCCCCCCACTACAGAGGACGGAGATCTGCCCTCGCTACATAACGGATTACACTCGGATAAAGCATGTTTCCACAGCACCGCTGTCACTGCGGCTCCCCCCACCCCCCCGCGACAGAATTGTAGCGGCGGGGGGGGGGGGGGGGCGTTCACGGTCCGGAGGCGACGAACGAACCGTGTAACGCGGTGCACGCACTTCTGACATCGAGCACCGCACAGTTGTAATTTACCAATCGGTCAAAAGTCATTTTTGATTACAATTTTTAGGGATAAAAATAATTTGGCTTATAACACCTTACCTCTTCACAGCCACATTGTCCTGGCCAACTTCTCTTCCTCATTGTCAGACGAACTGACGCTGGTCCGCTCTGGTTCTGGTCTCGCGACCCGGTCAAAACATAATTCCATGATTGCGGTTTTGGCGAATGATTTACGACCTTCGTCATCGGCCTCCGTCGGTCTATGATGACCATATAAGAGAATCCTAAACACTCTGCTGGAATTAAAAAAAAAAAAAATAAAGCACTGCCTGTGGCTGCTGAAGCAGTCTCTCTTCCCCCAGCTTTAGACAACAGCTCAGCGAACTTCTGTGCTTCAGTTGGCTCGCAGCCGTTGGGAGGCGGGTCCTTCTGGCTAGATTTTCATTCATTGGCTCTTCATGGTTTCAGAAACCCAATTCAAGGCTCTTATTAGTCGAACGACAGGTCAATCAGATGAACTAATCTGTTCGCGGCTGTGTCTGCAGCTTTTATTTTCAGTGCACGCTTGGACGCCATCACCATCTCCATCTGCACCACCAGGATCATGCGTCGAGAGCGCACGAGGGCGCTCTTGTGCGCACTAGGACGCAGAGACTTGCCCACCCGCGGTACAACGGAGCGAAGAGGTTAAAGGATGAGCCTAGTCCTCCGACCCAACTCAGACCCTGACATGGCCCCTACCTTAAGGGGTGAGACCCAGACACCCTAAGACAAACAACAAAAAAGTTCATACTTCTCCCAGGGAGGGTGGTGGGGGCACAGACTAGGTTGGCCGAAACAAAGTCCTTCCCCCCATAGAAACTCCAAAAACAAAAATACAGTTTGTGGCCCAAACAAAATCCAAGACCCAAAATTTAACCAAAAAACGGGTCAGGAGTTCTACCCAAATCTGTGGGCCACCGGACCAACCAACTTGGTGAATCAGGTGGTCTACCCAAGTCCATGGGTCCTCGAACCAGACAGCAGGGCTGATCCGGAGGTCTAACGCTGTCTTTTGGCCACCAAACTGGGAAACAGGGTGGAACAAGGGGTGGAGGTCTCCTGACCTCTAGGACATTGGCTGGAGGTCTCCTGATACTGGAGACGTCGGCTGGAGGTCTCCTGATCCCATGGACGTCAGCTGGAGGTCTCCCGACCCTTGAAGTGGCTGCTGGAGGACTCCTGACCCCTGGAGCTATGGCTGGAGGTCTCCTGATCCCTAGGGCATTGGCTGGAGGTGTTCTGATTCCGGGGACATCAGCTGAAGGTCTCCTGACCCCTGAAGTTACGGCTGGAGCCTGGTCCTCCTGCGAACCCATCCTTGACATGGCCACCTCGGACGATGGAGGAAAACAGGAGGTCAGCGAAGTGACACCAAAGTCATTAACCACAGAGACTGGTGGGGGGGGGGGGGGACTCAGCCGCTAGTGGGATGTGCACTTGGTTTCCCCCACCAGAAACAAGACAAGTCTTTTCAAAATTAGTTTGAACATAAATGAAAGGTACTTGCCACAACTCCTAGTCCCTTGCTGCCAGGGTGACCACCTCATGATCAGGAGCTGGAAAATGTCGTGGAACAAGCACAGGAGCTGGAAGGTGCCATGGAGCAGGTACTGGGGCTCAGAGGCACTCTGGAGCAGGTACTGGGGCTGAGAGGCATGGTGGTGCAGGTACTGGGCCTGAGAGGTGCCATGGAGCAGGTACTGGAGCTGAGATGTGTGTGGATCAGGTACTGGGGCCGAGAGGTGCAGTGGGGCAGGTTCTGGGGCTGAGAGGTGTCATGGAGCAGGTACTGGGGCTGGGTGGCACCGTAGAGCAGGTATTGGGTCTTGTTGGCACTGTGGAGTAGGTACTGGAGCTTGGTGGCACCGTGGAGCAGGTACTGGGGCTGGGTGGTGCCATGGAGCAGGTACTGTGACTGAGAGGCTCAGTGGAGTAGGTACTGGGGCTGGGTGCTGCCATGGAGCAGGTACTGGGGCTGGGTGGTGCCGTGGAGTGGGTACTGGAGCTGGGCCGCACCGTGGAGTAGGCATTGGAGCTAGCTGGCACCGTGGAGCAGGCACTGGAGCAGGGTTGTAATGTGGAGTAGGTACTGGAGCCGCTGGACCATCAGACTCCAACTTGGTCAAACCTAGAAGGGACATATGCTCCAGAATGAGCCACAGCTTATCGTTCAACATAAGCTCCTTCTGAGCTAGCACGACCTGCCAACGCTCCTTCTGGTCCTCCTCGTCATCCTCACACAAGGGTTCCAAAACTGCAGCTCCGATATGGCAAACTTCGGCATCCTGCAGCATCCATGTGGAGGCAACTGCTGCTGGTGGGCCCTCCAGAACAGTAGACTCTTCCCAGAAAATCCGGTTTCCTCCCAATAAAATACAACTGCTCAGAGAAAACACAAACAGAGGGCGGAGAAGCAGATGAGGATTGATGGATGGAGGAGACAGCAGAAAAAAATGTCAGATGCAGGTGGTGAGAGTGTGGCAGCGGCAGGTGGCCGCCGTCAGGCCCTCCCACCAGGAATCCGGCAAGACCTATTATTTATAGATGTTAAAAAATGAAAATGTATTTGCCCGAGTTCCCGCTCTGCTGCCACTGATTGTCCAGATGTCTTTCTCTGAGTGGCCCTGGAGATCGTCTGGTTGGGAGCTGCGAGCAAAGGGGCGGAGCGACGAGAGGAGCAGTGTCTTCTCAAATTTCTCTTCCACCTGGGGCCCCCGAACACCAGCCTGCTGCCGAGGAACTCCCTCTGCTCTGCTGAAGAGAGTATTGGAGGCTGAAAAGCTGGCTCCGGTAAAGAGGAAACTGCTGGCACCGAAGGAAGCGCAGGAAGCACAGGTCTCTTCACCCATGGGTGGGAGTACAAACTCGGTCTGGTGCTCATCAAGTTTGCTACTCCTCCCCAGCAATGCCCCACATCTGCTAGGGATGAGCTGCTCCGAGCAGCAGCAACCAGATCCTCCACACCAGCCACCACTTCACGCTTGTCGCGGATCCACTTCCTTCTCCTCCTGCCAAACTTGCTTGCTGAGTCCATGGCTGGTTGTGTTTTTTCTGTCGTGGGTTGCACCTGGGCTAGGCAGGAAACAGGACTCAATCGTGGAGCAAGCATTTAGCATAATTTATTGAAGCCCAAAATAAAGCACCTCGAAGCCGTAAATAATATTACACACAACTACCGGATTAAACAGGATACAGTGTGTGTGTCACACCACAATGGTTCGTCACTGATGACTAAAAATGCAGCGCCCAGGTGAGGAGCTTCATTAAATACCAGGTGGAAAAAAATGAACATAATTACAAACCGGTGTGTGTGCTCAGCAAATTAACAACCCCAAGCAGGCAATGCAGAAGGGAACTGAAAACACTGTCAAAAATAAGGACAAACCCCAAACAGAAGATTATGACAGGAAAAAGCACAATGATGACAACTCAGGACAATAATGAACACAAGAATAACTTAAAGGATGAGCCTGGTCCTCCGACCCAGCTCAGACCCTGACATATTCAACATTCAGTACTTTATTTCAAACTTCTACTTCATACTCAGTTAACGTTTTGTACAGTAGTGTTTATGTACCCATTTCTAGGTAAAAAGGCCAAATGGCCCCTCTCTGGGACTTCTAGTGTTAAAAAAACTGTCTGCCTCGTGCCTGCTTGTGTTTTGAGTTTGTGTGAATTACTGCTGCAGCACCACAGTTCCCCTGAGGGATCGATAAAGTCTGTCATCAGTGCAATACCAGAGAGTGTTCTCCACTTAATGGAAGAGCTGCAGCTACTAAAGGTTGTTCAGCTAACAGCTGAATTCTGAGTGGTTCTTAACAGTTTAACACCAATTTTTGTTGTTACTACTCTGTTTTTTTAATCAGATCCATTGTAGTTTGATGTGTGTTTGATATACAAAGGTCTACTGTAATTTTTACCATGCTGTATACATTGTTTTATAGGCTTGGGGCAACACGAGATCAGGAGTCTGTAACCTGAGGCTCTGGAACCACATGTGGCTCTTTTGCCACTAGATAGTGGCTCCCCAAAGCCTTCAGAAAAAAAAAAAAAAAAAAAAAAAAAACCTCAGAAATTTCCAAGAAGAAATAAATTTCCAAGAAAATAAAGTTGCTGCATTCATGAGAAAAAATATTTTAGAAAGCAGAAAATGAGAAAAACTGAAAATTTATGCAA
This sequence comes from Pholidichthys leucotaenia, assembly GCA_020510985.1. Classification (NCBI taxonomy): domain Eukaryota; kingdom Metazoa; phylum Chordata; class Actinopteri; order Cichliformes; family Pholidichthyidae; genus Pholidichthys; species Pholidichthys leucotaenia. The sequence continues at coordinate 417,043,463 of CM035842.1, forward strand.
AAAGTCTCAAATTTAGGAAAAAAATGACAATTTTCTGAGGAAAACATACCCACAAATCTGCAAGAAAAAAGTCACAAAATTTCCGGAAAAAAAAATTTATTTGTGATTTAACCATTTGTCATTTAATCACAAATATACTGGAAAAAGTTGGTGTTTGATGAGAAAAATGCACAAAGTTTTTGTAACAAATGCTGCAGTTTTATTCATGAAAGCTAATACATTTGCAAAGAAAAATATAACAAATTTATGATAATTGCTGAAAATTTATACTGAAAACAGTCGAAATAGGGAAAATATTGCAGTTTTGAGGAAAAAAAATTATTGGAAAGAAAAAGTCAAAATTTACAAGAAAAAGCTACAATTTTATTAGAAAACTAGGTCAAATTTATATTAAAAAAGGCAACATTTGTATGTTAAAAAGGAAACAATGAGATAAGGCAATCTTATGTGAAAAGCAGAAGATAATACAAAGAAAAATCAAATTTTTTGATAAAAACCTAACTTTGGGGGAAAAATGTCACAAATTTACATAGAAAAAAGTCTTAAACTTTACTTGATAAAGGAATTAAATTTGCAAAGAAAAAAATCCTAAATTTAGGGAAAAAGCATAACATATTTATACCAAAAATATAACAAATTTCAAATAAAAATTAGAGTTTAATGAAGAAAACACCAACATAATTTTGCAAAAAAAAAGAAACTTTTTACAAATAATCAATAATTTACCATAGAAAGTAACAATTTTGTGAGGAAAAAGTAACATTTGCCAATTAAAAAAAAAAACCCTACAGATGTATGTATAGTATATATATATATTATCAGGCCAGATTGTAGCTATAATTCTGTTGTTTTACCTCAGTTTTAAGGCTCACATATTTTTGCGGCTCCACACAGATCCTTTTTATACATAAATCACTCACAGTGGCTCTGTGATACAGGTTGCCGACCCCCTAGATCTTTATGATCACTCACCCCTCATGAGCTTTTTAAACTGATTATCTTTAATTCTACTCCTGGAAAATATTATGCTCTCTGAGAGAGTGAGGGTAATAGGAAGGTTAAAACCTTCCTCTTGTGTTAGGGTCGGCACCGACCCGTTTTAGTTTTTAAATGCATAAAAGAATCACTTAAAATGTGTTGATTGCATCAAGGCTTTTTGACTTTGTCAGGAACCTTGATTTCAACAAAATTAAACAAAAAAAATTTTTTTTCACTACATTATAAAATGCTCTGGTTGAAATTATATCCTTTGTGGTATTAGGGTCGGCTTTGACCCGGTTATAAAAATAAGATTATACGTAAAACAATAATTAGAGCCAAAATTGAAATCGTACGTGCACTGTCAACCAACACACTGACAGCTATCTCCTCTCCCAATCATGTGAGCTTCAGGGGATGCTCATTTGTCCAGTATGCGAGTGGCGTCCCTGAGAAAAACCAAGGAAAACGTGTGGTCCTCGACATGACCACTGGACTGCAGGGTCACAATATCACTTGTAACAATTTTTTTTTTACCAGCTATGACCTTGGACAAGAACTTCTCAAGAGGAAACTTACCATGGTGGGCACAGTGAAGAAAAATAAACCTGAGTTGCCTGCTAAAATCTTGCAGGTGAAGGACAGGGCTCCACTTTCCTCAAAGTTTGCTTTTACAGACACCACCACTGTTGTCTCAAATTGTCCAAAAAGAAAACGGAATGTGATACTTCTGTCTACTTTTCACAAAGATGCAGCTGTGTCATCAGGAAGTGACAAAAAGCCCACAATTATCCTTGACTATAACAAAAACAAAGGAGGAGTGGACAACCTGGACAAGCTGATAGCCACCTACACTTGCCAGCGAATGACCAGAAGATGGCCAATGGTTGTGTTCTACAACATCCTTGATGTGTCTGCATATAAGGCATTTGTGTTGTGGACCCACATCCACCAAGGGTGGAACTCAACCAAAAAAAAAAAAAAAACAAGCGCAGAATGTTTCTTGACGAGCTGGGAAATTCCCTTGTCAGGCCACACATTGAGTGAAGGGAACGGGTGCCCCGAGACCCAGATGCTGCAGCCTTTGTCAGACAGTTGCAGAGCTCACCCAGCACTCCGTCCACGCCATCAGCAACACAGAGAGAATCTGCATCAGCATCCTCCTCAGCCAGCCCTGCCTCAACACCAACTGGAAGAGCCAAAGCCACAACCCCAGTCAGGCCACCTGAATCTAAAAGAAAGAGGTGTCAGGTCTGCCCAAGCAGTAAAGACAGAAAGACAAATGTATTGTGTTTCCAATGCAAAAAATATCTCTGCAAAGAACACACAAAAAGTGTCACTTTTTGCCACACATGCATCTAAACACACACACACACACACACACACACACACACACACACACACACACACACACACACACACACACACACACACACAAGCATGTTCTTGCACACAGAGACTTTTACTCTGATTTAGCTTTCTAATAGTTTTGGAAGTAGTAATTGATTTCTATTGGTTTGATTTGTTTGATTGGTTGTTGTTTGTTTGAACTTGCAAATCAATATTTTGTGTTATGACCTGTTCTGTGTTTCAATGTGTTTATATTAAAGTTCTACTGCTGACAATTTTTTTTTTTTTTGCATTTTCTTGAAGAAAATATATATGGGTCGAAACTGACCCATAACACCATAGATGTTACTATAGTTATTGATTTTAAAATGAAAAAATAAATCAAGCAAATTCATTTCAGAGATGTGTTCTATACCCCTCAGTAATATTCAGGTAACACAACAACCTTTTATTTATTTATATGATTCTCTTGAGGTTAATTTTTCTTTTTTTTTTTATTGAAATCGAGAGGTATACTGATAAAAAAAAAAAAAAAATGGCCCAGAGACCCACACCAAAAATATTAAACCCAATATTTTCATGGATAAGAAAGCCTAACAAGGTAACCAAGAGATGACAAAAAAAATGGATGATAGGTTATTGTTTTTAGTGTATTTTAAAGCTGATTTAAGACACGGGTCAAAACTGACCCGTTAACACCGGGGATGGTAACAGAAAGCTAACACAGGAGGAAGGTTAACACACCCCTAATCTCATTTTGACAGATACCACGCATGCTTTGACCTGACCTGACCCTGACTCCGTCCCCCGTGACCTTGCATAATGAGGTTGTCAATCAAGTGCTTTGATCTTCTCGTCAAACTGACAGCTTTGTTTATAATCTATTGTTAGAAACAAATAAAAATATATGTTTAAAATATATAAATGTTAAATAAATATATAAATATGTTAAATGTTTAACATATATAAAAATATATGTTTCAAGGTTAATGAGGTTGTCAATCAAGTACTTTGATCTTCTCATCAAACCGACAGCTTTGTTTCTAATCTATTGTCCATATATGACTTTGCGTAATGAGGTTGTTAATCAAGTGCTTTGAACTTCTCCTTTGAAGTGACGGAGGCCAAAACAGGTGGGCTGTTTGATCTTAATGCGAAAGCACGCACCCGCATTAGTCAGAAAATCACAGACGCAGCCATTCTCTCAGTCAAAACAGATGAGTTAAGGATTAACTGTTTGCTGAGTCAGTAGGAGAAAAGGAGCAAATTTGTATGCTTCAAAGACTTCAAACTTAATGAGCACATTTCTGTAAAACTCCCCACAACTTGTACATGATATTTACTAACGGTTAAATTATTTTTATTCAATATTTGAAACAACCAGCATGTGTTTATATGTGTGTTTGATATCACCTAGTACATTTAACACCCTCCCCCATTCTCTTTCACACACCCCCCCACACACACACACACACACACACACACACACACACACACACACACACACACACACACACACTGTCCCTTGAAACAGCTGTGTCAGGGGTGAAATGTATTGAGGTTAAAGAGAAACATGCCAAAATCATGGGAGGAAAAAAATAAGCCTTTGAATCATTAGATATAGTTTTGATGGTCCCAGAGATTTTCTTCAGTGGGGGAAATTGTTATTTGATCCCCTGCTGAATGTGTAAGTTTACCCCCTTACAAAGAAATGAAAAGGCCACAGCTCCCACAGCAGCATCATAACAGTGTCTCCTGGAGTCAGAAGGCTGCTTGCATTTTTCAGCATCGGTCAGTCATTCAAACAGTTTTGTGCTATTTAAAAAGTTTTTTTTTCCCTATGATCCAAACAATGTTTTTTCTCTGACAACACCACATTTCACAAAAGACTAAGCTTCGCTATGTAGATTTCTTTTTTGATTTTGTACAAAAGCAAAACTTGCAACTTATTTCTATTACAGCACGCGGTTCAGTTAAGTTGCCCGCACAGACAACATAAATTTTTTGGTCAGCCACCAAGCTCCAGAGTAGTTTCTGGTTAATATTTTGATACAACCTTCATTCTCACAAAACAAACCACCCAAACAATTTTTGATACAAAACAACAAACTCACAGTATTTTACTGATGGGCATATGCAGTCAAAACTTCAAGTGTACAGAAAAAATGCATCTGCGTGAACCTTAAGTAGTTTGTTGTTTTTTTTTTTTAAACAAAACAACAAGATGTGGTAAATTTAGCTTTTAGATTGGGCATTGTGTTTATAGTTTGTCGGGGTTTTTTCTACAGAAATAAATATTGCACGACCAACTTTGTCTCTACCTCGGGTTCAACAATTTCTCAGACTGGGGACCTAAGGCCCATTCCAATGTTAAGAGTTTTTTTCTTATGGCCTAAGTCTCATCCTAATATTTGTTGTCCTGCAAGGGGGGAAAGTATTGTTTGTATCTGTGTTACACATAAAAGAAAGATATCAAAAGAAAATAAAGGCCAATTTTTCACCAAATGCTACTACTGTGGCTATTATTATCATGTACTTGAAATGACGCTGAAGACTAAAGGTACTGTGCGGAATATTTGGAAACTTTGGTGTAGCAATGTGTGAGTTATAATTATGATCAGGTATAAAAATTATTTAATTTGTATTAATGTATTGGGACCTGAGATGTCCTCCGGGTCCACACAAACAGGAAAGTTAATAAACACTCGTAGGGGGCACCAGCTCACCTCTTTAGTGAGCACTTTGATCATTAATTTCACTTTATACCTATTTAATCACTCACTAAATTAATTAATAATCAGTCTCAAAATTTTAGTGAATTCGATACTGGGGGCTTTGAAACCAGACTCAGAATGAAATAAATTTCCAACAACTTCTCTCATTTTCACGTATTTATTAAATGAAATGATGATTAAAAAACATTGCAATGATTTCATTAACCATTAAATTAAACTTGTAAATGATAGAGTAACAATGTGAACATTTGCAGAACCAGAGTGAAAATGTAAGCTGAATTTAGATCAGTTTGAAGTCAATGGATTATGGAAAACTGAAAGCAAATTTATGGGGAAAATTAAACTAATTATATGGAAAATTCTGGATTACTCTTAAAGAGCAATTAACATAACTCTTATTTTCCTTAAAATTCCGTTTTCATTTTCTTAATTTTGTATCTGATCAGAATTATTCTCAAATCTCAGACATTTTATTCAGCAGATGAATTAAAGAATGCAGCTCACGTGACCTTGCATGGTGGAGATCCTTTCGGCGTCGTAGTCTGTAGTTCTTAGATGGCTCCAAAACCAGAATATCTGGACAGCAGATATTCTTACAAAGTACAGCGGCTTTCCAGCCTATTGTCACAAGATGAGATTTTGATGTAATGATCACCTGGACTGAGGTAGAGCCCAAAAGTCCCCCTCTTCCATGGCGTGTTGATTTCTTCAGTGTCGCATAGTGGCAAGCTGCATTGTTATGGATCCACGGCTTCTCATGAGGGAATTCGAGAATAATTACAAAATCTGATCCAATAGCAAAATTAAAAGATTTCTACAACTTTGTGGAGAAGAAATTAGCTTCTAGGGTGGCTGTGGTCAATTAAAAAAAAAATAAACATAAAGTTAAAATTACAAACTGTGAGTTTAAAGAAAGTTTAACAGGAGAAAGTTATAAAAATAAACACCTAGGGGTGGGGGTTTGACTCTGAATTAGGATTTGAGCTCAGGAAAGAAAAGGATTAATTCCCAGACGTTTAAAGAAAAAAAAAAAACATGTGGGGGAACTCTCCTTTGTTCTGTGGCAAATGAAGAGTTCTTTGTTCTCCCGTAGTGATCAGAAGTGCTGTGCAGTCATCTGGTATGAAGATAAGACAAAAGCAAAAAGAGAAAGAGCGAATGAGAAGAGAGTGTCTCGCCTCTTTATCTGCAGATAACTGTCATGGGCTTCCAGGATTGACAAAAGCTCAAGCCAATAGTCTTCCTTCATGGGCAGGCTTTAAGAACTTTAGTCCAACAAACAAACAGGCTTTTTTCTGTAACAACCAATAACCTTGAGAAAGCTGTTGTCAAGCAGAGATTGGCCGAGATCGGTCACTTGATTTGAGAGATGGTTTTACAAATCTGATACACATGTCTTAATACTGAAAAGTCATCTATACACTTAGGCATAAAATCTAACCTATTTCAGTGGCTCATGCAACTTTATAACTATTGCTTCTAAATTAACATGCAAGAATAAACATTAATTTAAACATTTTAACATGCACATATTTAAAATCAAGGATTAATATATTTCAAACCCATTATTGATTGTCCACATCAAACATCAAGAGTCCATTTGCTTTTCCATGGTGTCCTGAAAAAGAGAATGTTGAAAATTGAGTCTTGGTAACAAGAATGTGGTTAAAAGTTCACTGGTTAAATCCAGCATGTCCCGGAGTTGCCAGTAGAGGGCAATGTTGAGCTGTGGAATTTTTGTAGGCCATATGGCATTCCACAAAGGTCTGTTCTTTGTCTAAGTTTTATTGGGCCATAAAATGTTCAAGAGGAAATGCATTAGAAGGGATTCCAGAGATTGGTTTTCCAAAGGAATGTTAGTTCAGCTGTGGTCCTGGGATGAAAGAGCAGTTCTTGACTGTCCTTTTCCTGGGTGAAACAATGTCTCTTAAGCTGAAGAATAATTTTATTGATGAGCCAAAGTGAGATGATGCTACATTGGCTTTTGGTGACATCTTATTGTTCACTCAGTGGGCTGTAACCCCATTCATTCTACTCATATGGTAAATTCCTTTTTTTGAGGAAAATCTGATTTAGGACTGTATTTCTAGTACTTCCGACCATGAAGCTGGCATTTTTGGCTCCTAAAGTTGCAAACTTTTTTTCCCTGCCAGCAACTCAAATGTCATGGGATTTGCTTTCAAAGACTTCTCGTTCGTTCAGAGAAATCTGAGGTCAGAACATCACTATTTATTCCTTCCTGCTTTTTGGGAGAAAAGTTTAGTGGGCCATGTCTACCAGATCCTAAGAATCAACACAACTCTACAGTTAAAAAACAATGATAAAGAATTAAAACTAACACGCAGCATCATGTCTCAGTTACTATGGACTTTTTAAAAGAATTACCTCGGGTCTTTGGCTGGTTCTTGAAGGCATCAAACACTTTGCACCATACTGCATCACCGGCATTAGGGCTACCAGATTGTGAAAAAAATAATTTGAAATAACAGTGTACTTACTGTACTTCTTTGAATAAGTATAGTTTTTATCTTTTGTAATAACAAATGACACGTTGCACAGTGTTGACACAAACTCTGATTTTTTAAAACTAGTATATTCACACAAAGTTGCATCACTATGATTAATGTGGTTAAAAAAAAAACATTCACTAGTTTCAAAAAAGAAACATTGAAACAAGTATTTGTTTGGGAGAATTAAAAAAAACAAACATTTTATTTAGTTGTATAAAAGCATTTAAGGATAAACTAATTTGCATTACCTTCCCTTAAACATTTATCAGTTGTATATTTGTTTCTTTGTATAACACCATTTTAGAGACCTCTTTTTTTAAATCACACAAGTACTTGTGTGAAGTACATTTACATGTCTGCCCTGAATCTTATTTGATGACTAACTTTTTATTTAGTTTATTCTTTTTCCACACAACATTTTTTTGTTGTAGTAACACTAAAATATTTCACAAACCCATTTTTGGATAACAGATTTGTTGTCGACAAGTGATTTTTCTTTTCATCTTGGTGGACTTGACAGAAAATTTTCACGATTCTTGGTTTGGTTTCATAATACATAAAAAATATAAGAAAGGGCATCCGTACAGAAAAAACATCATACACAATATTTACCAATGGGTAAATTATTTTATTGAATTTATTTCAAAAACTTTATCATATATAAATGTATTTACCATGGCAAATTCTAATTAAAAAAAACATCTTTAAAAAATAAGGCCATGGCTTTTACCTTCTTTTCCGAGTTTCTCAGTCAGACTTTTAAAAATATTTTAATAAAGCATTTGATGCGTTAGTGCCATTTTATCATCTATGTTTTATCATCTACAGTTCGGCCCAGAAATATTTGGACAGTGACACAATCTTCATGATTTGGGCTCTGTATGCCACCACATTGGATTTGAAATGAAACAACTACAATGGAATTGAAGTGCAGACTTTAAGGTTTAATTCAAGGGGTTGAACAAAAATATATGATTAAACGTGTAGGAATTGTAGCTATTTTTATACAAACGCTCCTCATTTCAGGGGCTCAAAAGTAATTGGACAAATAAACATAACCCTAAGTAAAGTGTTACTTTTCAATATTTTGTTGAGAATCCTTTGCAGGCAATGACTGCCTGAAGTCTGGAACCCATGGACATCGCCAAATGCTGGGTTTCCTCCTTTGTGATGCTTTGCCAGGCCTTTACTGCAGCTGTCTTCAGTTGTTGCTTGTTTGTGGGTCTTTCTGCCTTAAGTTTTGTCTTGAGCAAGTGAAATGCATGCTCGATTGGGTTGAGATCTGGTGATTGACTTGGCCATTGCAGAATATTCCACTTCGTTGCTTTAAAAAATTCCTGGGTTGCTTTTGCAGTATGTTTTGGATCATTGGTGAAGCGCCGTCCAATCAACTTTGCTGCATTTGGCTGAATCTGAGGAGAAAGTATATCCCTATACACTTCAGAATTCATCCGGCTGCTTCTGTCTTTTGTCACATCATCAATAAACACAAGTGACCCAGTGCCACTGGAAACCATGCATGCCCATGCCATCACACTGCCTCCACCATGTTTTACAGAAGATGTAGTGCTTTGGATCATGAGCTGTTCCAATTCTTCTCCGAACTTTCTTCTTCCCATCATTCTGGTACAGGTTGATCTTCGTCTCATCTGTCCAAAGAATGCTGTTCCAGAACTGGGCTGGCTTCTTCAGGTGTTTTTTGGCAAAGTCAATTCTGGCCTTTCTATTTTTGAGGCTGATTCATGGTTTGCACCTTGTGGTGAATCCTTCATATTTACTCTCATGAAGTCTTCTCTTTATGGTAGACTTAGATACTGATACACCTACTTCCTGGAGAGTGTTCTTCACTTGAGTGGATGTTGTGAAGGGTTGTTCTTCACCATGGAAAGGATTCTGTGATCATCCACCACTGTTGTCTTCTGTGGATGTCCAGACCTTTTTGAGTTCCCAAGCTCACCAGTGCACTTTTTTTTTTTTTCTCAGAATGTACCAAACTGTTGATTTGGCCACTCCTAACATTTCTGCAATCTCTCTGATGGATTTCTTCTTTTTTATCAGTCTCAGGATGGTCTGTTTCACCTCCATTGAGAGCTCCTTTGACCGCATGTTGTGTGATCACAGCAACAGCTTCCAAATGCAAACACCACACCTGGAATCAACTCCAGACCTTTTAACTGCTTAATTGATGACAGGTTAACGAGGGAAGAGCCCATGCAGCCTTGTTATTTTTTTTTTGCAGCCTTCTGAGTCAATTGTCCAATTACTTTTGGTCCCTTGAAAAAGAGGCGGCTACGTATTAAAGAGCTGTAATTCCTAAACCCTTGCTACAATTTGGATGTGAATACTCTCAAATTACAGCTGAGAGTCTGCACTTTAAGCTCATATTGATTATATAACTGTGTCCTGAATATGTTTTCTTAAACAGCTAAAATAACAAAACTTGTGTCACTGTCCAAATATTTTTGGGCCTAACTGTATGTATATCCACTATGTTGTGGGCTGCACGGTGGTGCAGTGGTTAGCACTGCGGCAGCACAGTTTACCCTTGGCCGGGGGATCATGGGGATCATGGGATCGTGGGTTTGATCCCAGCCCCCGACCAACAGTGATCTGTGTGGAGTTTGCATGTTCTCCCCGTGTATGCGTGGGTTTACCCTGGGATTTCTCCGGTTTCCTCCCACATGCCAAAAACATGCAGGTTAGGTTAATTGGAGACTCTAAAGTGGCCCTAGGTGTGAATGTGTGTGTGAATGGTTAAGGGATAGCGCCGTATCATGGCTGCTTCATCCATCCAGGTGGTGGATGACCCTCAATTTCCCCTCTGGGAATCAATAAAGTATACTAAATCTAAAAAAAAAAAAAATGTTAGAAAAATGCATTAAAAGAACCCACTCATCTGCTTGACAAACACGGGGTTGTTCTATCCAAAGAACTGAGAGGGAGATTCCTCCCCCTACTGTCGACCAATGAAACTACAAGGGTGGAGCAAGTGAAAATCATATAAATAAGTAGCCCAAAATCTGAAAAATGAAACAAACTTCGGGAAAAATACAGGAAAAAATCTCCACCATGACTAAGAGGCCGAGCAATCTTCATTTGATCAGCGAGATTAGCACTGTGGCTGGCTCTTGAAGGTGTTAAACACTTCACACCATACTGCATTACTGGCATTAGGGTTACCAGATTGTGAAAAAAAAAAAAAAAAAAATTGTCATAACAGTGTTGCTTACTTCTTTGAATAAGAATAGTTTTTATCTTTCGTAATAACAAATGACACGTTGCACAGTGTTGACAAAAAACTTTTTTTTTAAATGCTACATGAAAATAAACCTGAATCAAATGAAACTATATTAAACAAAGTTACTTCAACCTGATTAACGTGTATTGTGTAATGTAAAAAAAAAACAAAACAAAAAAACATAAGTACCCCATAATCTTACCTGATGACTAACTTATGATTTAGTTTATTCTTCCCCCACACAACTTTTTTTTTTTTTTTTGTTGTAGTAACACTAAAATATTTCACTTACACATTTTTGGATAACAGATTTCCTGTAGATGAGTGATTTTTCTTTTCCTCTCGGCGGACTTGACTCTGATTTACTTTCCGGACATCTTGTAACCATTTTTAAATTTCTGAATCAATATCATCACCAATGAAAACCTGAGTCACAAGGCATTTGGTGAAATTCAGTGGTTCAGTTGAACACCCTTTTCAACATACATTTTTTGCAGCGAAATAAAAGACAAGGCCTAAGGAACAACAAAACTCAACTATTTATCTTTTTCCCTCAAATAATTTGGATGAAAAAAGAAGTAATCCATACTTGAGTAAATGGAACAGATATATTTTGTCCTTACAATCATGGCTAAAGTTAGACAAAAAAAAAAACCTCCAATATTGTAGCAGCAATAGAAGACCAGCAGCAGCAGCAGATTCTTTTCCCGGTTGCTCTTGCTCAGGACATGGAGGAAGTGCAGCCGCTGTTGGGCTTTCTTTACCAGGGCCTTGGTGTTGACAGTTCAGGAGAGGTCAGCGGAGATGTCGGTGCCAAGGAACCTGAAGGTGGGGACGGTTTCCTCCCGGTCACCATTTATGAGGAGGGGGGTGGGCCTGTTGCTCTTCCTGAAGTCCAGTATGAGTTCTTTGGTTTTTTTGGACATTCAGGTTGGCACCACAGCAGCAGATTCTCTACTTCCACCCTATCTGCCTTCTCATCATCATCGGTGATAAGCCCAACCAAGGTGATATTGTCTGCGTACTTCAGGATGATGGTGGTAGGGTAAGTTTGAATACAGTCATCGGTGTACAGGGATACAGTAGTGGGCTTAGCATGAAGCCCTGGGGCGAGCCAGTGCTTAGATACTGTGTGCAGGACTTGTGGGGGAAGTCATGTTGGACTTCTTAAAATCATGGTTGATCAGGTTATCAATAGTGGAGAAAAATATTCAAGGATTGTTTTTGTGATTATTTATTATTTTGGAGAAGTAGGAGTTTCGGGCTTGCTTCACAGTGTTATTACTGGATATAGTTTCAATTGTTTTTGTAGAATTTGATAATGGAAAATTAATTTTGTTTTTCTTCTCCTTCTCTGTGCTACTCTGCATTTTCTTTGCTGCTCTTTAATCTGCTCATTCCACCATAGCGAGAGAGGTTTAATTTTTCTTTTTTTGATCTTCAAATGCACAATCAAGTCCAGTGCTGATTTTAGTTTATGGCTAAAACTGTCAGTAATAAAATCACAACATGCGGGTAAAACTTCAGCAGGAGTGTCACTTAAAACCGTGACAGAATTTGCAGCAACTTCAGAAGTCAGATGGCACTTCCTCACAGTTCTCACCAGGGTCTTTTGCTGAATAAAACTTTTGAAAAGCAAGGTGTTACTACTGCATCAAAAAGGAACTGTCAAATGTGCCTCAAAGGTATTCCAGTTTGTAATTTTTCAAGTTTTATTTTCACTTGGCATTGAGCATGTGACAGCAATGTCTTTTGGGATTTGGTCATTAAGTCTGAACAGTCTTTCTGTTAAAGCTCTGCCTTTCATAAATTGTTTGAAATGTTCAAATTTGGCACTGAAGAGTTTGGTTCATTTCTAGTTTGGTGGTGAGAGCGTGTACTCAGTGGAACAAGATTCTGTTGATGGTTTCCTGTGGGAGTTTGCACTGAATTTCCATTGAGTTTTTGACAAGTGTCTCTGGAGTGTTGGGTGTGTCTTCTCAAATTCTGGAGATCCCATTGTCTCACATGCCTGAAAATGATATAAAACACACTTCTGAGTTTAGTGCTGAAGTCTAACCAAATAGGAAGTGGAAAACATAACGTACAGTGAGGCAAAAAAGTATTTAGTCAGCCACCAATTGTGCAAGTTCTCCCACTTAAAAGATGAGAGAGGTCTCCAATTTTCATCATAGGCATACCTCAACTATAAGAGGCAAAATGAGAAAAAAAAATCCAGAAAATCACATTGAAGGATTTTTAATGAATTAATTGGTAAATTCCTCTGTAAAATAAGTATTTGGTCAATCCCAAATGTTCATCTTAATACTTTGTTATATACCCTTTGTTGGCAATGACAGAGGTCAAACGTTTTCTGTAAGTCTTCACAAGGTTTTCACACACTGTTGCTGGTATTTTGGCCCATTCCTTCATGCAGATCTCCTCTAGAGCAGTGATGTTTTGGGGTTGTCGCTGGGCAACACGGACTTTCAACTCCCTCCAAAGATTTTCTATGGGGTTGAGATCTGGAGACTGGCTAGGCCACTCCAGGACCTTGAAATGCTTCTTACGAAGCCACTCCTTCATTGCCCGGGTGGTGTGTTTGGGATCATTGTCATGCTGAAAGACCCAGCCACTTTTCATCTTCAATGCCCTTGCTGATGGAAGGAGGTTGTCACTCAAAATCTCACGATACATGACCCCATTCATTCTTTCCTTTACACGGATCAGTCGTCCTGGTCCCTTTGCAGAAAAACAGCCCCAAAGTATGATGTTTCCACCCCCATGCTTCACAGTAGGTATGGTGTTCTTTCTCCTCCAAACACGACAAGTTGAGTTTTCATCAAAAAGTTCTATTTTGGTTTCATTTGACCATATGACATTCTCCCAGTCCTCTTCTGGATCATCCAAATGCTCTCTAGCAAACTTCAGACGGGCCTGGACATGTACTGGCTTAAGCATGGGGGCACGTCTGGCACTGCAGGATTTGAGTCCCTGGCAGCGTAGTGTGTTAGGTACTAATGTAGCCTTTGTTACTTTGGTCCCAGCTCTCTGCAGGTGATTCACTAGGTCCCCCTGTGTGGTTCTGGGATTTTTGCTCACCGTTCTCGTGATCATTTTGACCCCACGGGGTGAGATCTTGTGTGGAGCCCCAGATCTAGGGAGATTATCAGTGGTCTTATATGTCTTCCATTTTCTAATAATTGCTCCCACAGTTGATTTCTTCACACCAAGCTGCTTACCTATTGCAGATTCAGTCTTCCCAGCCTGGTGCAGGTCTACAATTTTGTTTCTGGTGTCCTTTGACAGCTCTTTGGTCTTGGCCATAGTGGAGTTTGGAGTCTGACTGTTTGAGGTTGTGGACAGGTATCTTTTATACTGATAACGAGTTCAAACAGGTGCCATTAATACAGGTAATGAGTGGTGGACAGAGGAGCCTCTTAAAGAAGAAGTTACAGGTCTGTGAGAGCCAGAAATCTTGCTTGTTTGTAGGTGACCAAATACTTATTTTACTGAGGAATTTACCAATTAATTCATTAAAAATCCTTCAATGTGATTTTCTGGATTTTTTTTTTCTCATTTTGTCTCTCATAGTTGAGGTACACCTATGATGAAAATTGGAGACCTCTCTCATCTTTTAAGTGGGAGAACTTGCACAATTGGTGGCTGACTAAATACTTTTTTGCCCCACTGTATATCACTGTTTGGGATTTTATTTTCTGTTCTAAATTATTCTTTGTTTCTTTTGTGAAGCACAGCATTCCAATATTGCCATATTCCAAGTTAACTTTCTTCTTTTTTTGTTTTTTCTCACGTTGATAATTCCTCCCCACCCCCCCACCCCACCCCAGGTGCCCTTATTTGTAAGCTGACATACTTTTGCAAGATTTTACAGATAAACAAGTTTTATTCGTTTATTGCATGTGTGTCACTGCATGATATTGCAGATCTGATTAATTTGGTGCTCTGTCAGGTTTTGTTGAGTGTAGATTGCATTATGATAGTTTCAGATACTGTTAATACTATCTCAGATTGTGGCAGGAGTAAGAAACACACAGGAGACGAAGGTGGGTTTTTATCTTTACTCCTCAACTGCCACTAAACAACTAACAGTGAACACTCCCGGAATCCAAAACCGGGAAACCAAACCACATCCCCTAACCCCAAATCCCACTAGGTGAGGAGTACCTCTTCATTCTGCCACGCAGCCCCCCCCCCACCCCCCGTCCACCCAGAAAGGACTCCCGCAGTCAAAATGAGTCTTTCAATGGGGGCCTGATGAGCCTGCCATAACTGCTGTGCCATGCTTCAACTGGAGCCACCGGAGAAACCTATCGTGCGGGGTGCCCTCACGGATGACGGGCAGGTGATACACAGTCCATAGCAGGCTGGAAACCAGAAAGCTCATCTAGTGCAGACCTAGCGAGGGTCTTGGAAGGGGGGCAACCCTGAAGGGGGACCTGGGCTGGGACCATAAACTCATCTGCCATAACGTGCGCCAGCTTAAGCCTATCAAACGTGACCCACTTTTTACGCCCCCCCCCCATCTCTAGCACAAAACTCTTAGGGCCCGTCTCTAGAACCCGAAATGAACCATCGTATGGGGGTCGAAGAGGTGAGCAGTGAGCGTCATGTCGCATAAAAATGAAACGGGCCTCACTGAGCTCAGTAGGCACAAGCGATAGCGGAAAACAGTGGTGAACGGGGCTCACAGGCAGCGTGCCGTTGGACGAAAAAGAGTAGATGGTTGGGCTGGCCTGCGGAGTGGAACTTTTGAGAACAAACTCTCCTGGAACGCAGAGCAGTTGACCGAAAACCAGTCCAGCAGGCAATGCATTGAGATCTTCTTTAGGAGCTGAACGCAACCCAAGCATCACCCAAGGCAAAAGATTCACCCAATTACCATCGGAGAGTGCAGCACGCAATGCCACTTTCATTGACTGGTGAAAACATTCACACAAGCCGTTAGCCTGAGGGTGGAACACTGTAGTACGGTGTACCTGCACTCCCAAGGACCTTGCAGGCACCGCCCAGAGCTCCGACACGAACTGGGGTCCCCTATGTAATATCTGATGGGTGTTGAAACTCGCAACCCAGGAAGAAAGAAACACGGGTGCCATGTCTGCAGATGAAGTGGAGGACAGTGAGACTGCCTCTGGCCACCTTGTGGTCCGATCCACTATGGTAAGCAGGTGTGTAAAGCACTGCAAAGGGGGTAGAGGACCAACCAGGTCCACATGCACGTGGTCAAAATGTTTAGCCGGAATCTGAAAGGGTTTTAGGGGTGCCTTGGTGTAATGGTGGACTTTAGCACGTTGACACACCATGCATGTGGCTGCCAACCCCTTGACATCCCTGCAGAGGCTAGGCCAGACAAACTTGGCTCCGACCAGTTTTACTGATGTCCGAACTCCAGGGTGAGAGAGGGAGCGAACTGAGTCGAAAACTCAACAGCACGAGGTCACAGGGACAACAGGATGGGGGCAGCCAGTGGAGATGCCATAGAGGAGAGTAGAACTGCCCTCCTGCATCATCGACTCCTCCAGTTTGAGGGCTGTAACTGTAGACCGAAGGGCCAGGATGTCCAGGTCATTGGGCTGCTCCGCAGCCATGGCAGAAAAATCCATCCCGAGGTGCACTGGACACACCAGCACACATGATAGGCAGTCAGCAACGGGGTTGGACTTGCCATCCACATGCTGAACATCTGTTGTGAACTTGGAAATGGCCACCAGATGGCACTGTTGATGAGCAGACAACGGCTCGGTCACCTTGCACATAACGAGCGTCAGTGGTTTATTCTACATAAGCTGTGAAAGAATGACCCTCCGATAAGAAACGGAAATGACGGGTCGCCAGGTACAGCACCATCAACTCCCAGTCAAAAACTCTGTACTTACGCTCGCCATCCTGCAGTGTCTGCCACGCCCCTGCCATGCGCTGCTCGACCACTGCCCCCACAGCTATGTCGGAGGTGTCTGTTGTCAAAGCTATGGGCACTGTGGGCACAGGGTGAATGAGTAGTGCTGCGTTCGCGAGGGCAGACTTACTCCGCCAAAAGCTCGGACCCATTCGGGAGTCCAGGTGACAGGGTCATTGGCTTTTTTTAGCCTCAGAGCCTCATTCAGCGGCTGCAGGAGGTGGGTAGCACAAGGGAGTATGCCATTTTAAAAATTTACTTTGCCCCCAAATTTCTGCTGTGCCTTAATGGAGTCCGGATGGGGAAATTCCACCACCGCTTGAACCTTGGAAGGCAACAGAATCGCGCCTCGTGACAAAATGTGGTGGCCTAAGAAGTCAATTACCCGCAGTCCAAACTGACACTGAGCCAGGTTGACGATCAGGCCATGTTCTTCAAGGCACTCAAAAACGTGTTTGAGGTGTGACACATCCTCTTTGGTTGACGGACTGGCCACTAATATGTCGCCAATGTAGACAAACACGAATGGGACGTTGCATAACACCAAGTCCATCAACCTCTGAAATGTTTGGAACACACCTTTAAGGCTAAATGTCATGCACAGGAATTCAAAAAGCCCAAATAGGGTTATTACCATGGTCTTGGGGACATCCTCCGCACGCACGAGAACCTGGCAATAACTGTGCACCAGGTCCATCTTTGAAAAAAAATGGCAGAGCCCGCCAAACGCATGGAAAAATTTTGGATGTGTGGAGTAAGATAATGGTCATTAGCTGTGACGTTTTGAAGCCGACAAAAATCACCACATGGCTGCCTTGACCCATCCGTCTTAGGTACCATGTGACACGGCGAGATGTTCCATAGTGGCAAACTCCTCTTTCGCTATGGCCAACTTAACCCCTTGAACTCTGTGAATTCCGCGAGCGGTCACGTCTCTGCATCTTAGTGCGTCTCAGTGCGCACTGAAAAAAAAAAAAGCTGTATTTCCAGTCTTCCAGTACAGACACAGCCTTGTTACAACCTGAGAAAAAAGCTGTGTAATATGTTCATTTTTTGTGGAATTTTTACAAAATTTTGACCTGAGCTTGAAAACACTTGGTTCTACATTTCTGTTGTGTTTTCCAGCCAGTATCTGACAGCTGTATGTTATTTGCAAGCATTTGTATCTAAAAAAAAACACCCAGGTGAACTTTCTTGTTACTCAGTGGCAGGAGCACTTAGAGAGATTATGACTGTTTTGCCAAAAAATTCAGTGTTTTCTTTTAAATGAGACCAACCCCATGAAGATACTGCAAAGGGTTGAAGAACAGCTTTTGATTTACTTTGGGCATGTTATTTTTAGGCGTTTTTAGGGAAGTTGAACAGAGTTCAACAGGTTAACTGCATCGAACTGCATCACAAGCGCGCAACAACCGGCGGTCCCACAGTGGGGGTGAAATGCTCCACCCTGTGTTTAGTAGCTGTGGTGGAAAAAGCAGGCACTGTAAGTGATGGAATTTTGTCAACAAACGCAGAAAAAACATTATCCAGCGCTAAAAAGTTAGCATGTGACAACAGCCCAACTCCCCCAGCCTCACACGGAAAAGTGGCAAAAGGTAGCATCAATCAAACCGTGGTTAGCAACATCAACAAGCAAACCATTTGCACATAGAAAATCTGCGCCAACAATAGGTACTGTAATGGAAGCAATTACAAAGTCCCACTCAAACCTGTGCCCCCGGAAACAAATAGTCAAAGGCCTTGTGCCAAATGTCTCAATGGAAGAACTGTTAGCTGTCGGGCATTGCCTGCTGCCGATCTGTCTGTGCTGGTTGGCGGGAGCAAGCTCTTCTGTGAGCCAGAGTCCACTAGGAATCGTCTCCCTGACAGCAAGTCTTTAATGAAGAGCAGCTCACCTCATCCACCAGCACCCACAGCTGCCACTGAGCACTGGCTCTGGACTTTTCCCATCATCTCAAACGTGCATGGAGGAATGCAACGCTTAGCCTTCCTTCCAAACTGCAGGTGGAAGAAACACAGACCTTTCCCACATCTTCTCTAGGCCACCACTCCACCAACTGCTGCCGGGTCTGTGTCCCCCGACGTGGTCTGCAGGATATCTGATGCCCCGCATTGCACAGCAAACTGCCTGGTAACCAGCAGGACCTGATCAGCTTCCTTGGCTAAAGCTCGGTAGTCACTGGTAGCCACATGTGGGGACTTAAACAAAACTGCGTGCACAGGCGGCGGGAGCTGGTGCAGGAATATGGGTGGAAACAGGAAACCACCTTTGTCCACTCCAAGCAGCGATAGTATTCTGTCCATAAGGTCCACAGCCGTGCGGTCACCCAAGCCTGACAGGGAGAGGATTCTCTTTCTGTGGCCGCTAGACTATACCTCCGGAACAAGAACTGTCTGATGGCAGCATATTTAACGTGCGGTGGGGGTGTGCGAAGCATCTGTATGACATGGCATGTGGACTGTTGATCCTGAGCAGCAATGACCAAGTAATACCTGGTTTCATCTGCAGTGATTGCTGGCAGGTGGAACAGCTCTTCGATATGCTGGAACCACAAAGCTGGGTCACTCTGCTAAAACTCCGGAAGCTTCACAGCTGTAGTGCAAGTGGCCGGCTGTGAGGGTCAGGGCGACACAGCTGACGAGGAAATGCAGTTTTCTTCTATGTCGGACATGCTCCAATAAGGGTCACCAATGTGTCAGGAGAAAGAAACACACAGGAGACAAAGGTAAGTTTTTATCTTTACTCCTCAACTGCCACTAAACAACTAACAGTGACTGCAAAATCGGGAAACCAAACCATACCCCCCAACCCCAAATCCCACTGGGTGAGCGGTACCTCTTCAGTTTGCCACAGGATACTATTTTTACATGGTAAGATCAGAATCTCCAGACCAATACCGAATTCTGAGAATCATTATATCAACACAATTGTGCTATTCTGCTATTCTATATCAATATAACTTGTCATTTTGGAGGTCAACTATGGTACTTTAAAGAAGTGCTATGGTCAACTATGGTATTTTAAAGAAAATCATATTTCATATGCAACAAACTGTCATCAATAATCAGTAATTAGGAGGTCATCTAGGAAGAAGTTATTTTTTGTTGGCTGTTATACAACAGTTAGTTCTGACCAAGCAATCTGATTAGACAATAAGGATTCCAGGGGTTACTATAATTGTGATGAGCAGGCGAGCGTGCTCCCCCTCCCCTCCTGTTCCTGTCTTCCCGGGTCCGGAGTATTACCTGCACCTGTATGATTACACACCTGCTGCTTCCTAATGGAAAAGCATATTTAAGATCCAGCATGTGAAGAACCCATTGCTGGATCATTAGCTTTGCCACCAAGGAATCTACGCCACATTGCATTATTTTCTCTCAGTTGATCTGTGTTTTCACTCCCCATGTCTTCCTCTCCTCTCAAGTTTGCTGCCACTTTTGCGGTGCATACTCTGGGGCTGATCACACTCGCCTGAACAGAAGACAGTGGACATCCACCCAGGTCAACCGTCTTCCCCCTGTTTCCCTGGACCCATGCAGGAATTCTCCGCCGGGCTCCTCTGCTCACAACAGTACGAGTGTTCTTCCTATCTGATTCTCCTCTTGTGGAGATTCTGTCCCTAGTCATCTCTTTCTGCTCTTTTCTCATAGGCTGCGTGCGCTTCAGTGTCTCCAGTTTTTGTATTAAATTTAATTGTGTTTTTGTTCTACGCTTTTCTTTATTTATGCACTTTTGTTTAGAGTTGTGTGTTTGGTTTTATTTTTTACAATAAACTGGTGAACTTTTACATCTATGTCTGAATGTTCATTCTGGCAGCTCTGCGTTTGAGCCTCACTTGCTCTGAATCATGACAGAACAATCCAGCCAATATTGAGGCTCAGCGAGCGCTCAGCCAGGCGATCAGTCAGCACTCTGGCACTTGGAGGCCACGGAACTCCACGTCATGTTTCTTTGTGAGCAATTTGAAACAGTGACCCAGCAATTGGCCACCATCACCGAGCACTTGGGTCGGCTTCCTGGTGCGGCGTCTCACCCTGCACCTGCTGCTCCAGCAGTGTCTGCCATCTGCAGGAACATCTCTGTTCCTTCGCCTGCTCCCTATGGGGGAGAGGTGGGGGAATGCAGAGGGTTCCTGCTCCATTGTTGGCTTTATTTTCAGCAGGTGGAAGGGGAGCATGGGCAGTATGGGAGTATGACGCAGCATTTGACCGCGTCCCTCGTGGATTTTTGTGGGGGGTGCTTCAGGAGTATGGGGTATCGGGCTTGTTGTTACGAGCTATTCGGTCTCTGTACGACCGTTGTGAGAGTTTGGTTCGTATTGCCAACACTCGGTCGGAGTCATTCCCAGTAAGAGTTGGACTCCGCCGGGGCTGCCCTTTGTCACCGATCCTGTTCATAATTTTTATGGACAGGATTTCTAGGCGCAGCCAGGGAATGGAGGGTGTCATGCTTGGTGACCACAGGATCTCATCTCTGTTGTTTGCAGATGATGTTGTCCTGTTGGCTTCATCCAGCAATGACCTACAGCTCTTGCTGGGACGGTTTGCGCTGAGTGTGAAGCGGCTGGGATGAGAATCAGCACCTCCAAATCCGAGTCCATGGTCCTCAGACGGAAAAAGGTGGATTGTCCTGTCGATTTATCAGTCAATCTACGTTCCTACTCTCACCTATGGTCACGAGCTTTGGGTAATGACCGAAAGAACGAGATCGCGGATACAAGCGGCTGAAATGAGCTTTCTCCGTAGGATTGCTGGACTCACCCTCAGAGATAGGGTGAGGAGCTCAGTCATCCGGGAGAGGCTCAGAGTAGAACCGCTGCTCCTCCACATTGAAAGGAGTCAGTTGAGGTGGTATGGGCATCTGATTAGGATGCCTCCTGGACACCTCCCACTTGAGGTGTTTCAGGCACGTCCCACTGGGAGGAGACCCCGGGGCAGACCCAGGACTCGGTGGAGAGACTATGTCTCCCAGCTGGTCTGGGAACGCCTTGGTATCCCCTCTGAAGAGCTGGAGCAGGTGGCTGGGGAGAGGGAAGTCTGGGCTTCTCTGCTTGAACTGCTGCCTCCGTGACCCGGACCTCCGGAAAAGCAGTAGAAGATGGATGGATGGATGGATGGAAGGGGAGTATAGGGATGATACGGCTAAGGTCAGTTTCATGACCTTGTTGCTGCAAGACCGAGCACTAAAGTGGGCACAGCCCATCTTGAGCAGTCCGAACAGTCCCCTGTACACATACGAATGGTTTGTGCAGGAATTCTCCAAGGCATTTGACCATACAGAGAGTGAAGGGAATATAGCTAGCCAGCTGATGGGTCTTCAACAGGGAGACCGGTCTTTTGCCGATTTCTCCGTTGAAATCCGGGTCACTGTGGTCGACTGCAGATGGAACGATGCTGCCCTGGGCAGTGCCTTCCTCTGGGGTCTGGATACACACCTCTGCGATGAGCTGGTTGTCCCTGCATCCCCCTCCCCACTGGATGAGATGATTGCTCAGGCAGCGGCCCTGGATAACTGGTTTAATGATTGTATGAGGGAGCTGAAGGCTGCTGCTTCCCCGTTTGCTCCACAGCCGGCCCCTCCGGCCTCTGATGCTGTTCTGCCGGCGTTGGTATAGGAGCCTATGGACCTCGGCAGGGTCCGTCCGATTCCGAGGGAACACCGGCATCACAAGAAGATGGGGGAATGTATTTTTTGCAGGGTTCCTGGCCACGCAATCTCAAAATGCCAAATTCAGCCCGAAAGACCCAGCCTGCCAGTCGCTGTGTGGGGTCTGGCTGGAGGGTCTTCGCAAAACTCCCCCAACCATTTTGAACTCCCGGCCCTCATTCAGTTACCGGGGGCTGAGTTCAAAGCCTATGCTCTGATTGAATCAGGAGCAGAGCAGAATTTCATTCAACAGGCCATTGTCAGAAAATTTTAGATACCCACCAGGAATGTCCCGACACCCTTAAGTGTCTCGGCAGTTTCAAGCAGCAGCATCACGACAGTCACCGAACAAACTGAGCCCATTTCTGTCATTTTGTCCGGTAATCACCACAAGACTTTTCAGTTTTATGTTCTGCCTCAATCCACCACCACCATGATTCTGGGGTATCAGTGGCTCAGCATTCACAACCCAGTTATAAACTGGAGTCAGAGCTCCAGTTCATCCTGGAGCCCTTTTTGTCTGTCATCGTGTCTCCGATTGGCCGCATGATTGCACTGGCTCCCGGTCTCCTCTCCTCTGTGCTCAAGGTCTATCATGACTTAAGGGAGGTCTTTAGCAAGTCCAGGGCCCTTTCTTTACCACCTCATCAGGCCTATGACTGCACTATTGATCTCCTTCTGGACGCGCGTCTGCCATCCAGCCAGTTCTACAGTTTATCTGGGCCGGAGAGGGAGGCGATGGAGACCTACATAAAAGACTCCCTCCGCACTGACATTCCGTCTACCGCCCCTCTCTGTGCTGGATTCTGTTTTGTAGGGAAAAGAACGGGACATTGTGGCCGTGCATTGATTACCATGAGCTTAACACAATTACCCGTAAGGATAAACATCCGCTGCCCCTTCTAAACTCAGCGTTTGAGCTACTCCAATGGGCTTGACCTCGGTAATGTGTACAACTTGATCCGTATTCGCGAGGAAGATGAGTGTAAGATGGCATTTAAAACAACTTTGGCCACTTTGAGTATTTGGTCATGCTATTTGGGCTGACCGATGCCCCTGCCATCTTACAGTGGTTAATTAATGACGTCTTACGGGACATGGTGATGCAGTTTGTCTTTGTGTATCTAGACGATATTTTGACTTTTTTTCCCGCATGCTGGAGGACTACATAGCCCATGTTTGTTCCATTCTGCAGCTCTTGCTGGAGAATCAGCTTTTTGTGAAAGCGAAGAAGCGCGAATTGTCCACTCGCTCAACTTCTTTCCTGGGGTTCATCATCGCCGAGGGCACGTTAAAGCCCCATCCAGCAAAAATCAAGGCATTAGTAGAATGGCCAACCCCCAGTCCAGGAAGGACCTCCAACGCTTCCTGGGCTTTGCCAACTTCTACCGCCAATTTATCCGTGATTATAGTAAGGTGGCGCAACCGCTTATGTAGTTGATGTCGACCAAAAGCCTGTTCAAGTGGTCCGAGGCCACTGAATGAGATTTTGTGTGAAAGTCCTCTTCACCAACACGCAGGTCCTGGCACAGGTGGATCCTTCGGCAAAGTTCGTGGTCGAGTTGGATGCTTCTGGTTCAGGGGTGGGCGCTGTCCTCTCCCAGTGCTCCAGCTCTGACCAGAAGCTCCAACCAGAAGCTCCACCAGTGCTTGTATTTCTCCCAGTGGCTAACGCCAGCCGAGAGGAATTATGATGCTGGGGACCGTGAAATGTTGGCCATTAATGTGGCATTGGAGGAGTGGAGACACTGGCTTGAGGGAACTAGCCAACCGGTCATTGTCTGGACTGATCATTACAGTTTAGAATATCTTCGATAGGCCAGACAGATGAGTTCTCGTCAGGCTCGGTGGGCCTTGCCCTTTAATAAGCTCAATCTTTCCATCTCGTACTGCCTAGGGTCCCGTAATGCCAAGGCTGATGCTCTCTCACACCAGTTTTCCTCCAACTCTGACTCCTCCACCTTCTCCTCTGGAGCGGCTACATCTCCCCCGGAGACTATTCTCCCCTCCTCTTGCTTTCTCAGGACACGCTCTTGGGAGATTGAGCAGTGTGTCTGGTAGGCCCAGTCATTGGAACCCATCCCAGAGAGAGGTCCGCCTGACCGGCTGTATGTGCCCTCCATGCTATGCGTTGAGTTGATTAAGTGGGGGCACACCAGCTTCTTCGCCTGCCATCTCAGCATCTCCTGCACTATTGAGCTGCTCAAGAGAGCATTTTGGTGGCCCACACTTGGGAGGGATGAGCGGGAGTATGTCAAGGCAACACCACTAATACAGTAAATCTGACTCTTCCCCGACAGCTGGCCTCCTCCATCTTCTCCCAGTGCCAAGTTGTCAGTGGTCCCAGATTGCACTGGACATTGTCACGGGCCTCTCTCATTCCCAAGGCAACACCGTACTCATCATAGTTGACCGGTTCTCCAAGGCCATCCACCTGATTCCTCTCCGCAAGTTAACATCTGCCATGGAGATGGCCGATCTGGTGACACAGCACGTGATCTGGTTGCATGGGATTCCGACGAATATCATCTCAGATCGGGGGCCACAATTCACAACCCAGGTGTGGATGGCATTCTGCTGTTTTTTGGGTGCTACTGCCAGCCTGACGTCCAGATACCATCCACAAAGCAACGGCCAGGCCGAGCATGCCAATCAGTCCTTAGAGGCCACCCTAAGGTGCATAGCAGCCTTCAACCCCTCCACCTGGAGCTCCCACCTGACCTGGGTGAAGTACTCTCATAACTCGGCTTTCTCCTCCTCTCCTGGGCTTACTCCGCTTGAGGCCTCGATGGGCTACACACCGCCTCTGTTGCCCATGGTGGAGAGGAGCCTCACCGTCCCATCTGTGGAGGCCCATGGGTTCCGGTGCCACCGTCTGTGGAGGGCCACAAGAGCTGCCCTCCTCTGCTATATGGAGCGGAATAACCAGTATGCTAACCGCAGATGTGTGCTGGCACCGAAGTACACGGTGGGACAGAAGGTCTCGCTGTCTGCCGAAAAGATCCTGCTCAAGACGGAGTCCTGGAAGCTCTCCCCATGCTATCTGGGCCCGTTCTCCATCAAGGGACTCATCAATGACGTCACTGTTCGGTTGGACCTGCCAGCTTCGATGCGGATCCATCCCAACTTCCACGTCTCCCGCATCAAGCCCCTCTTCATCAGCCCTGTCTGCGCTTCTCCGGATCCCCCACCTCCCCCCAGGGTGATCAACGGTCAGACCACGTACACTGTGGAGAGGATCTTGGACGTCCGTCGACGGGGTAGTGGGTGCCAGTACCTGATCAATTGGAAAGGGTACGGTCCTTAGGAGAGGTCCTGGATTCTGGGGTCCTACGTCTTGGACATGCAGATGGTGCGAGCATTCCATCGGACGCACCTGCGTAAGCCCAGTGGGACGCCAGGAGGCACCCCTTGAAGGGGGCACTGTGATGAGCAGGCGAGCATGCTCCCCCTCCCCTCCTGTTCCTGTCTTCTGGGCTCCGGAGTATTACCTGCACCTGCATGATAACACACCTGCTGCTTCCTAATAGACTAGCATATTTAAGAGCCAGCGTGTGAAGAACTCATTGCTGGGTCGTTAGGTATGCCACCGAGGAATCTAAGCAACATGGATCTAGCCCACCAGGGTGGTGGCTCAGTTGGTAGAGCATCTGCCCCACACCCGGGAGGCCGGGGTTTGAATCACGGCTGGGTCATGCTGAAAACCATATAAAAGCACAACTTCCTGCCGTCCAGCTTGGTGCTCAGCAATAATGGAACGGAGGAGGGAAATTTGCAGTGGTGCATTGCATGGCAGCGACCCCTCTGATTCTAATAATATGCGTGATTAACATTGTAGATAAGAGAAACATAATTTTGTTCTACTATACATGTATGCTGTATGGTTTTGAATAACAATAAAGATTTCTTATCCTTATCCTTACATTGTCTTATTTTCTCTCAGTTGATCTGTGTTTTCACTCCCCGTGTCTTCCTCTCCTCTCAGGTTTGCTGCCACTTTCGCGGTGCGTACTCTGGGGCTGATCATGCTCGCCTGAGCAGAAGACAGCAGACGTCCACCCAGGTTAACCGTCTTCCCCCGTTTCCCTGGACCCATACAGGAGTTCCCCACCGGGCTCCTCTGCTTCCAGCAGTTAGAATGTTCTCCCAATCTGACTCTCCTCTTGTGGAGATTCTGTCCCTAATCATCTCTTTCTGCTCCTTTCCCGTAGGCTGCGTGGGCTCCAGTGTCACCGTTTTTTGTATTAAATTTAATTGTGTTCTTTTGTTTTGCACTTTTCTTTATTTATGCACTTTTATTTAGAGTTGTGTGTTTGGCTTTATTTTTTACATTAAACTGTTGAACTTTACATCTGTGTCTGAGTGTTCATTATTGCAGCTCTGCGTTTGAGCCTCACTTGCTCTGAATCATAACAATAATACCTGACAATCACCACTGAACACTTCACAGATATGCATCTCTCTGCTTCAGCTGTGTTTTAATAATCTTTAAATTAATGTTAATATCAGTGGCTTCTTTTATGTGAGAATTGTAAATACTTGTTGGATACCTTAATTTCCACAGTGAGGCGCTGTTTGCAGAGAGACAGTGATAATCCATTTATACATCTGTTTAAGCAAAACAGACAAGCTAGAGTTGGATTTATTGTCTCCATTAGCCAACCATAATAACTGTGTGATGATGGATTCTTTGTTTCTTCTGAAACGCCTAAATTGCTAACAAGCTAACAATAGTCTAGCCAAAGCCGCTACTCAACATGACCCACAAAACATACTCAACAGGTGAGGCATTATGTATTTAAACACTGACTTCTGCACTGGACAATATTTAATTTGTTTGTGCCTGTGTGTGTGAAATGACAATATGCCTATTCTTTTCTCTATTATGCTCTTTGAGGTGCTTAGCAACTTTTAACTGAGTACATTCAGAAGGGACTATTTTCTTGGTGATGCAAAATAACTGGTTAAAGAATCAAAAATCATAATATTTTGTTTTGTATTGGTGTAATTTAACAAATTGTGGTTTGGAACTGTTGCGTAAAAGCAATATAAAGTTGGGGTTGTATGGTATTAAAGATATATAACTGCAGTGATTCGACTTCACATCAGGCCTACGACTAATGGAATATTACCACTTGTATAATATTTCTCAAACATAAAATTTCCCTAAAAGGCAATAACAAGCATTCTTCAATATATTTCCTTAATATTTCATAAAATTTCATCTCATTTGGGTGTCTTGCGACCTTAGTTCCCACAAATTACTCATGGAATTTGTACTACCTGCTAATTTTTTTTCTTTCATATTTTTTGTAAACCCTCAGTACATACTATATATACAACACTGTACTGCCAAGAAATATGACTTTGTAAGCCTTCTCCATGCTAGCATGACTTCTTTATAGCTTAAATGCTTCAGGATCGTGTTACACCATGCCTCTGCTACCACTGAAACGCATCCAGCCAAGTCATTCTCTAACATCCACTTGTCTTCTAAATGCATGCGGATAATGAGGCATTTGGGGTTTGTTTTGTATCCTTAAACATACCTTAAAGCAAAGCGGCACTGACTTACCAAGAAATTTTAAAACCCATCAGCATGAAGATTTAGCTAGAGGAAAACTGTACAGAGACTTCCTCATTTTGATATAGTTCCCAGTATTTGCTCCAGTAAAAAGCTGCACCACGGGGTACTGGCCAGAAACAAATGGGTTGCCATAGTCAGGTCATTCAACAGTGAAATTAATAAAATGCTGGAGGTGGCTCTAATGCAAAGTGTGAATAAAATTACCCCAAGGCTGACTTAGCTTACATATTTCACCAGCCTTCCACACTGATTCTTTGGTCCTGTCTTTGAGCAAAATGAAGCACTGCATAAATATGCTCTTTAAGCAGCTTTGGCAAATGTAGTGTGTACTTATGCTACACATGGCTCCCCAGTTGTGAACGGGGAGCAGAGATTAAAGTTATAAATGAGTTGGGAACCTTTTTACCTTCTTCCTTAACAAAACTGAATCAAATCTTTAATGAAGTTCAGGAAAACTCTTTCACAACCTTCTAGTAAAAGCAATACAGTGGGGCAAACTGAACACATCAACATTTTTTTCTAATCATTATACAGAATATCTCATGATGGGTTAAAGCCAAGAATTCTATTAAGACTTTCATAACTTGATTGCTGCAAGACACAATTGATGGATTTGGTTACATGTGTTTATCATAACTGGAATGAACTTGAAATTAACACAACTCTACCAGCAACCTTCTATGCAAAGGAGGTCCTTGCAGGATATCGGACCAGGGAGTCAATGATAAAGAGAAGAGAGAGAAGAGTAACCCAAGAGCCAAGCACAACTCAAAATCAGCCCCAGAATGACTGGAAAGCAGCATGTACAGTGCAAATTAGGAAAAAAAAAAAATAAAGCCTACTTTTGACAGATAAACTGGGTTTGAAAAGGGGGTTTGAAATAAAAAATACCTAGATAAACACAACCAGAATTATTTTAAAGAGCAGCAAATAACTAAACCACTTTATGTACATTAGGTTAAACAGGAGAGAAGCTCAAAAACAAACTAAAGGAGCTTTCATACGTAACCCATTTGGTCTGTACTTCGAGACTTTTCAGTCTGGTTCAGACCAAAATTTTTGGTGTGAAATCTCCTCCAAAACACTGTCTGGACCAAAGAGCCACAACTTGGTCAAACAGTAAAAAGGTGGTCTGGATGAAACTGAACCTTAGTCAAATTTGTTTAGCATGTGAAAGCAATTTTCAGTGAGGTGGGGACTTCCAGACCAAACAATTCAATTCAATTTTCAATTCAACTTTATTTATATAGCGCCATTTCACAACAACAGTCATCTCATAGCACTATCAACTGTAGGGGGAACCCCCACAGTTGCAGAAAGACCCCAGCAATCAGGCGATCCCCTGTGAGCAAGCACTTGGCGATGGTGGAGAGGAAAAACTCCCTTTTAACAGGAAGAAACCTCCAGCAGAACCAGGCTCAGAGAGGGGCAGTCATCTTCTGTGACTGGCTGGGGAGTGAGGGGATAGAGAAGATGAAAAGAACAGACATGTAGAGAGCAAACAGCATGATGGGGACTCAGTCTATGGGAGAGAACAAACAAATGTTAATGACCGGCAAAAACAATATTTCATTGAGAGTGAGGAAAGGAGTGAGGCCCAGTGCATTACTGGAGGTCCCCCGGCTGACTAAACCTATGAGCAGCATAATACACTGGAAGTTAACTCCTTTAGGATTAAATTTGATTACATGATACCCGACACCCCCCCCCCACTCCCAACACACAGCCCCCCATCCTGACCCTGACCAAGACCCAGGTGAGGACGGAGCTGAGGAAGATCAAGGCGAGGAAGGCGTCGGGACCGGACGGCATCAGCGCAAAGCTCCTCAAGTCCTGTGCAGACCAGCTGTGTGGGATTGTGACATATATCTTCAACATGAGCCTGAAACTGGGGAGGGTACCACAGCTGTGGAAAACATCTTGTGTGGTACCTGTACCAAAAACTTCCCACCCCAAAGACCTGAACAGCTTCAGACCGGTGGCCTTGACGTCCCACTTGATGAAGACCCTGGAGAGACTGCTCCTTGCTCATCTCCGCCCCCTGGTGGAACCAGCGATGGATCCACTCCAGTTCGCCTACCAGCATGGCATTGGGGTGGAGGATGCGGTGATCTTCCTCCTTCACCGTTCTCTGTCCCACCTGGAGAAGCCCGGGAATATGGTGAGGATCATGTTCTTTGACTTCTCCAGTGCTTTCAACACCATCCAACCGATGATCCTGAAGGACAAGCTGCTGCGCGCAGGGGTGGACCAGCACCTGTCATCATGGATCCTGGACTACCTCACGAACCGGCCTCAGTTTGTGAGAACCCGGGACTGTGTTTCCGACATGATCATCAGTAGCACGGGGGCCCCCCAGGGAACGGTGCTGGCTCCCTTCCTGTTCACTCTTTATACTGCGGACTTCTCACACAACACAACACATTGCCATCTACAGAAGTTCTCTGATGACTCTGCGATCGTTGGTCTCATCTCCAGTGGAGATGAAGCTGAGTACAGAGGGCTTATCCAGGACTTTGTGGACTGGTGCCATCGGAACTGCCTCCAGATCAACGCGAGGAAAACTAAGGAGCTGGTGGTGGACTGCCGCAGGCATGGGCAGCCCCTCACAGCACCAGTAAATATACAGGGAACAGACATTGAGATGGTGACATCCTACAAGTACCTGGGTATTCATCTGAACAATAAACTAGACTGGTCACACAATACTGACGCACTCTACAAGAAGGGACAGCGCAGGCTGTTCCTGCTGAGGAGACTCAGGTCTTTTGGTGTACAAGGGGCGCTGCTGAAGTCATTCTATGACACGGTGGTGGCATCAGCCATCACTTTTGGAGTGGTCTGCTGGGGCAGTGGCATTACTGCAGCCGATAGGAAGAGACTGAACAAACTGATTAAGAAAGCTAGCTCTGTCCTGGGGCAACGCCTTGATCCGATGGAGGAGATAGGAGAGAGAAGGACGGTGGCTAAACTGTCATCTCTGCTGGAGTCCGAGTTCCACCCTATGCAGGACATACTGGATGCACTGAGGAGCTCATTTAGCAGCAGACTACATCATCCCAGGTGCACAACCGAGAGGTTTCGTAGGTCCTTCCTACCAACGGCTGTCAGACTGTACAACCTAAGCAGGGCTGCTCGCAGAGATAGCAAAAAGACGTAACAAACTAATAGTTTTTTGAATGCAAAAGATGCAATAGACTTACACAATGGTCCTCTCCGGCATACAACTAGGAACATACCTGTCGCTATGGAGGGTGAGAATATGTATGGGCACATAATCATACCATGTAGGATAACTAAATAGACGGTTATGCTGTTTCATCCCACCTAGCTACATTGCTCCGCACTGTGTGTGTTTATATACTTGCATATTTATTCCACCTAGCTGCAATGCTCCGTACTGTGGGTGTTTATATATTTACATATTTATTCCATCTAGCTACAATGCTCTGCACTGTGTGTTCATATATTCATATATTTATTCCACCCAGCTACAATGCTCTGCACTGTGTGTCTGTGTGTGTGTGTGTGTATATATATATTTTATAGTAATATGTACATATGTATATTAGCTGCTCTTGCTTGCTTGTTTTTTTTCTTGCCTTCTGATTGTTGCTCTGAGTGTTGCTATCCCTGTGCTGTTGCAATCCTGGAATTTCCCCGTTGTGGGACTAATAAAGGCTTATCTTATCTTATCTTATCTTATCTTATGATGCAATTCACCTGCAGCTGGTGTCGCAGATACGCACCTGTCATGTGGTAGGTCAAAAAGAAATGATCCATTTCACATCACTAGATGGAAGACACAAATAGCTTACTGCTCTTCTCTGGAGAACTCAGTTCAGCCATACAGAACTTGTTTGAATCTGGTATCACTTCCAATTTGCAGAAGAAGAGACATATAAACAATTGTGCAACAGATATTTCAACAGGAAGGAAGCATTTGCTCCAAATTTTGCCAGCTATGATTCAAAAAGGGATTATTTCACTTCTGAAGGGAAATATGTACCTCCTGTGACAGCACAAGATGGACCGGAGCATGTACACTTTTCAACCGCCATTGACAAAGCTGCACGTGATGAAGAGGACAATACTGCCGGTTCGGCTGCGTTGTCTAACCGAAATTGAGGTGGAATAAATCAGAAGATAATTGTGAGAGTTTCTGGACGTGGGAGAGAAAGCGAAAATGACCAGCAGAAGACAAAATAAGGAACCGGGGTAAGGAAATGGACGCATGAAAACAAATGATGCGTGGTAGGTCTGATGTTTTTTTGTCAGTTTGTTTACATTCTACTGATTTTCTGGTTCATATATTTTGAAGATAAGATTACAAAAAACAAAAAGAAAACAAAAACAAAGAAAAACAATCAAAACCATCCTTTGTGTAAATATGTCCAGAGTCCACTTTGACTGAAAGTTATGTAATCCGATATGGCTACTGTCAAATTATGCAAATTAGATGTGTAAATCCTGTTCACTCTTTATACTGCGGACTTCTCACACAACACAACACACTGCCATCTACAGAAGTTCTCTGATGACTCTGCGATCGTTGGCCTCATCTCCAATGGAGATGAAGCTGAGTACAGAGGGCTTATCCAGGACTTCGTGGACTGGTGCCATCGGAACTGCCTCCAGATCAACGCGAGGAAAACTAAGGAGCTGGTGGTGGACTGCCGCAGGCATGGGCAGCCCCTCACAGTACCAGTAAATATACAGGGAACAGACATCGAGATGGTGACATCCTATAAGTACCTGGGTATTCATCTGAACAATAAACTAGACTGGTCACACAATACTGATGCACTCTACAAGAAGGGACAGCGCAGGCTGTTCCTGCTGAGGAGACTCAGGTCTTTTGGTGTACAAGGGGCGCTGCTGAAGTCATTCTATGACACGGTGGTGGCATCAGCCATCACTTTTGGAGTGGTCTGCTGGGGCAGTGGCATTACTGCAGCCGATAGGAAGAGACTGAACAAACTGATTAAGAAAGCTAGCTCTGTCCTGGGGCAGCGCCTTGATCCGATGGAGGAGATAGGAGAGAGAAGGACGGTGGCTAAACTGTCATCTCTGCTGGAGTCCGAGTTCCACCCTATGCAGGACATACTGAATGCACTGAGGAGCTCATTTAGCAGCAGACTACATCATCCCAGGTGCACAACCGAGAGGTTTCGTAGGTCCTTCCTACCAACGGCTGTCAGACTGTACAACCTAAGCAGGGCTGCTCGCAGAGATAGCAAAAAAGACGTAACAAACTAATAGTTTTTTGAATGCAGAAGATGCAATAGACTTACACAGTGGTCCTCTCCGGCATACAACTAGGAGCATGCCGGTCGCTATGGAGGGTGAGAGTGTGTATGGGCACATAATCATACCATGCAGGATAGCTGGGTAGACGGTTATGCTGTTTCATTCCATCTAGCGGCAATGCTCTGCACTGTGTGTGTTTATATATTTGCATATTTGTTCCGTCTAGCTGCAATGCTCCGTACTGTGGGTGTTTATATATTTATATATCTACATGTTATTCCATCTAGCTACATTGCTCCGCACTGTGTGTGTTTATATACTTGCATATTTATTCCACCTAGCTGCAATGCTCCGTACTGTGGGTGTTTATATATTTACATATTTATTCCATCTAGCTACAATGCTCTGCACTGTGTGTCTGTGTGTGTGTGTATATATATATATTTTATAGTAATACGTACATATGTTTATTAGCTGCTCTTGCTTGCTTGTTTTTTTTTCTTGCCTTCTGATTGTTGCTCTGAGTGTTGCTATCCCTGTGCTGTTGCAATCCTGGAATTTCCCCGTTGTGGGACTAATAAAGGCTTATCTTATCTTATCTTATCTTAAATTCACTCCTATCATAAACTTTGGATCATATTCTACATCTTTCTCCTTTACAGTAAGCCATTATCTCTTACCACTTTCATGTTACAGCCTTTGGAGTTCATGATATCTAAACTGAATATTTTCTTCAAAAAAATCTTCGCCACCAGAGGGTGCGTGCAGATGGAATGTATCTGCGACAGAAATCCTCAACTGGTTAAGGTAGCTGGTAAGAGAGAAAATGAGTCGTGGTTGCACCCAGAGGGAAGAAATATGGCAATTACTGGCATAAATAGTCACTTGAAAAAAATCGTAAACATGACAAAACTTACAATATTTCAGGGGGTTTTTGAAGAAAAAAGAAGTACAAGCACAAGTACAAGCAAATTCACCTGAAAATAATCACAGCTGATGAGAAAGAAATCCTTTTTAATGAAGACCTGGATAATATTCAAGCCTCAAGAGGTGAGTTCAGCAACTAATATGATGGAGTCTGAACCAGGTTCAACTGAAAGTGTTGTTACCCATGTGTCCAGCAATTCAGAAAACACCTTAGAGGGTGAGTAGCATGTTCTCTAACTACTGCCCAGCCAATATGCCCATGTGGGCCCCACTATAGGTTAAAACTGGGCTGCTTTCTGGGTCCCATTTGGGTTTGTCTGTGGGTCATATGTTGGGCCCATTTGTTTGTTCACATGTACTTTAACTGGGGCGCAGGTGAGCAGGTAATCTGTTTACACTCTTTGAACCCATGTGGGGCTGACATGGGTTTAATATGGGTGAGCTAGGTTTCAGTAGCACTTGTCCCATAGGCAGAATTATGCACAAAAAGTCATAAAGTTATGAGAAAAAAATGTAACAATCTATTTTTCAAAAGTGAAATTTGCAAAAAATATTAGCAAATATATGAGAAGAAAGTTACAAATTTAAGATAAGATAAGCTTTTATTAGTCCCACAATGGGGAAATTCCAGGATTTCAGCAGCAAAGGGATAGCACCACTCAGAGCAATAGTTAATAAGATAAGATTGCACCTAGATGGAATAAACAGCATTACGGATTGTTAAATTACCCAGCAGAATATGAATATGCACCCAGACAGTATATTTCACATTTTATTTAACAGTGCTGTTGCCACCCTCAGTTGTCATAGTCAGATGAGCGCGCGCCCCCTCCTTCCTGCTAAGTTTCCCCAGCTCTGCAGGCAATCAACTCACCTACGTGAGTGGACGCACCTGCCATCTCATCCTCGCCAGCACTTATAAGGACCATCAAGTGGAAGCTTCAGCGCTGGCTCGTTGGGTATACTGCCTATGCCAACAGCAAGTAAGTTGATCTATTTCCTGAGGGAAATAAACTCACGTTTCTCTCTCCTCTCCTTCTTCTAGGTTGCTGCCATCCATGCGACGTGTCTCCAGGGGTTGCTGTGCACTCACCTTCTCCATCATCCTCTCCCCGCCTCAGCTTCCTATCTCCATCCGATCAGACGTCACCCAGTTCCAGTTCCCCGATCAGCTTCATCCTGCTGGTTCATCTATTCCTACTGGGTTCTCTGTCAGGTTCTCTGCTCGGTACACGTAAGTAGCAAATTTGTCTTCCCACTTCCCTGCCTCCCTTCTCTTGTAAATAACTTACGTGTCTCCCCACAGGCCGAGTCTTCCCCTGGCGAGTGATGTTTTTCTATATTAGTGCTCCTCTGTTTTTTGAAATTAATAAACTATTTAAACGTAGCTTCTCTGTGTCGTGAGTGTTTTCTCTGGTGCTGCACCCTGCACGTGAGCTGTTCATTCTATCAGCATGACAGAACGAGCCAGCCAGAGGGAACTACCTCCCTTCCCTCACCTGCCCCATACACAGGGGAGGTAGGGAAATTCAAGGATTTTCTTTGCCATGTTCGGCTTTATTTGGGTCAGTTAGGTGAGGAGTACCCAGATGACATCTCCAAAATTCATTTTTTGACCCTCGTGCAGCACGACCGGGCTCTTAGTTTGGCCTGGTCTGTTCTCCACAGCCCGGAGCATCTGCACTACTCGTTTGATCGTTTTGTCACCAAATTCACCCGTACCTTTGACCGTACGGAGAGTGAGGGTAACATAATGAGCGGTCTTTTGTCTCTCTGCCAAGGTAGTCAATCTGTAGCCAACTGCTCGGTGGAATTTTGGGTCGAAGTGGCAGACTCTGGATGGAATGACGTTTCTCTATGACGTGCCCTCCTCCAGGGTTTAAACTCCAACCTCTGTGACGTCCTGGCAGTTCACACTGTTCCCTCCTCCCTGGACAGCCTAATTGTACAGGCTGTCGGCTTGGATAACCAATATCGCAAGCGTGTGAAGGAGCACAAATCCACCTCTCACCCGCCCTTCGCACGTGTACCCCCCAGGCTACTGACACAGGTGGATACGACTCCTTCTTTGAACCGATGGTGCACCGGTCGAGGAGGGCTGGTGGGGGAGGGCTGGTGCGTGCTTGTATTGTGGCTCTTTAAAACATAAATTGGATGACTGCCACCTGAAGCTAAAAGACGTGGCCCGTCATTAGCCGCGGGGGGGTCTGATGGGCGGGACTCATTCTCATCCCCCAGGTAATTTCACTATTTCAGCCCTGATCCAATTGCCGGGGGTTGAGAGGAGGGTTACAGCCTTGATTGATTCAGGGGCAGACTAGAATTTCGTCTCATCCCAGCTCGTACGGGAGATGGGTATTCCCACTACCAAACTGTCCATGTCATTAAACGTCACTACTCTATCTGGCCAGAGCATGGCGTCAGTCTCGGAAAGTACAGAGCCTATTTCCATCCTTCTTTCCAGGAACCACCGGGAGGAATTATTGTTCCTAATTTTCAAAAATTCATCCTCCCCAGTGGTTCTGAGGTACCCTTGCCTCCGGAGGCATAATCCTATTATTAATTGGGCAAAAAACTCCATTTCCTCCTGGAGTCTTTATTGTTTGGCTTCCTGTTTAAGTTTGGCCAAGTGTTCACCATCTCTATCCATCTCCTCCCCTCCAGTTGAGCCATGTGACCTCACCCTCGTACCCGAGGCCTATCATGACCTTGGGGAGGTGTTGAGTAAATCGAGAGTGCTCTCTCTTCCACCTCACCACTTATATAACTGTGCGATATACCTCCTCCCGGGTGCATGGCTGCCGTCCAGTTGACTTTATAGCATCCCTGGTCAGGAGAAGGAGGCAATGGAGAGATATGTTAAAGACTCCTTGAACCCCGGCCTCATTCGGCCTTCCTCAGCTCCTCTTGGGGCAGGGTTCTTTTTTGTTGGTAAGAAGGACGGCTCTCTGCACTCGTGTATCGATTACATGGAATTGAATGCAATTGCCACTAAAGACAAATATCCTCTGCCTCTGATAAACACCGCGTTTGAGTTCCTTCCGCATGCGTAGGTGTTCACCAAGCTTGATTTACGCAATGCATATCTTTTAATCCAAGTGTCTTGCCCAGGGACACAACGGCAGAATATCTGGGGAGAGCGTGATTCGAACCGCCAACCATCGGGTTATTAGACAACCTGCTCTACCTGCTGAGCCACTGCCGCCCCACTTTTTCCTCAACTTTCCCTCTTTAGGAAAGCTATGGAGGCTTACCCCGCTCTCTTTATTTTCCTTTGATTGGAAATTACATCCAAAAGCCGCGCAATGTGGCATTTTCACTGACAAATGGCAGTAGTTCGCAGCTTCGCTTCTTGGCTTGTATAAGACAGAAAAAACGGCTGCAACCATTCTACGTCACTACCCAGAATGCATTGCGACGCAAACAAAAATGGCGATTTACATCGTAATGAAGTTTTTTAAAAATATATAAAACTGGGAATTATTTTCAAAAAAATTATATTATAGTTATGTTACTAACATCAAAATAAAGCATATAGAGCTAACGTGCCAATATAATCGGAGTTCCTTTTAAAACACACGGGGCAGCTTGAGTATCTGGTCATGCCCACTGGGCTGACCAACACCCCCGCCGTCTTCCAGCGTCTAATTAATGACATCCTCCGCGATATGGTGAACCAATTAGTCTTTGTATATTTAGACGATATTATCATTTTTTCTCTCACGCCAGAGGAACACAAGGTCCATGTCAGAGGCCGTGTTACAACGGCTCCTGGAAAACCAACTTTTTGTGAAGGCTGAAAAGTGTGAGTTTGCCACTAGCTCCACTTCCTTCCTGGGATTTATTTATATTGGGAATTCGGACAATAGATCTGGTCCGATGAGTGTTCTGGTGGACCACCCTGTGGAAGGATGTTCAAGACTATGTGAAGGCATGTCAGACTTGAGGCCGTAACAAGTCCAACTCCTCACCCCCTGCTGGCCTACTTCACCCCTTACCCATCCCCAGTCGACCCTGGTCCCTTATCTCCTTGGACTTTGTCACAGGACTTCCCCCATCTCATGGCAAGGCTGTCATCCTCACTATTGTCGACCAATTCTCCAAAGCTAATCATCTGGTTCCCCTGCCCAAATAACCCTCTACCTCCAAAACTGCTGATTTCATCACCACTCACGTCATCTGCTTTCATGATACCCCTGTGGACATTGTGCCTGACCGGGGCCCCCAATTCACGTCACAAGTCTGGAAACCTTTCTGCCAATCACTTGGAACCATAGTCAGTCTCAAGTCTGGTTACCATCCTCAGAGCAATGGGCAGGCTGAGCGTACCAACTAGTCCCTGGAAGCCGCCCTCAAATGTGTAGCAGCCAAAAACCCATCCTATTGGAGCACGCATCTGACCTGGGTGGAAGATGCCCACAATTCTGCTGTTTCCGCAGCCACGGGGCTCACAGCTTTTGAGGCCTCCATGGGGTACACTCCCCCCATTAGCCATGGTGGAGAGGGAAGTCGCGGTGCCATCCGTGGGGGCTCATGCACGTCGCTGCTGCCAGCTCTGGAGGGCCACCTGAGCTGCCCACCTCCACTCTAGGGAGCACAACCACAAGTATGCAGACCGGAAGTGGACCTCAGCTCTCGAGTACAAGGTAGGGCAGCACGTGTGGTTATCAGCGGACCAGATACTCTTGAAAGCGGAATCTAGGAAGTTATCATAGATAGATAGATAGATAGATAGATAGATAGATAGATAGATAGATAGATAGATAGATAGATAGATAGATAGATAGATAGATAGATAGATGTATTTTATTGATCCCAAACTGGGAAATTACAGTGTAACAGCAGCATGATAGTTGACAGCCAAACAACAGAAACACACACGACAGACAAAGGGATTACCCTTGGAAAGTAAAAAGAAATTAACACGACTATAGAACCTATATACATCATAGCTTAATATATGATGATGACCCGTATAAACACATGAATCATCCCATTGCACAAAGGACTATCAGGAGCAGAGTGAAATGTAAGGTACCAGTTAGTCTGTAAGGTGCAGTGTGGCAGCATAGCTATGACCAGAATACAACATCACAGTGAGTTATTGAACAGTGAAACTGCATGTGGCAGGAAAGATTTCCTGTAAGATAAGATAAGATAAGCCTTTATTAGTCCCACAACGGGGAAATTCCAGGATTGCAACAGCACAGGGATAGCAACACTCAAAGCAACAATCAGAAGGCAAGAAAAAAAAAAAAAAAGCAAGCAAGCAAGAGCAGCTAATATACATATGTACATATTACTATAAATATATATATATATATATATATATATATATATATATATATATATATATATATATATATATATATATATATATACACACAGACACAGTGTAGAGCATTGTAGCTGGATGGGATAAATATGTAAATATATAAACACAGTGCGGAGCAATGTAGCTACATGGAATAATATGTAGATATATAAACACAGTACGGAGCATTGCAGCTAGGTGGAAAAAATATATAAATATATAAACACACAGTGCGGAGCATTGTAGCTAGATGGAATGAATATATAGATATATAAATATAAACATAAACATAAACACACCCAGTGCGGAGCATTGTAGCTAGATGGAATAAATATGTAAATGGAAAACACACACAGTGCAGAGCATTGTTGCTAGATGGGATGAAACAGCACAACCGTCTACTTAGTTATCCTACATGGTATGATTATGTGCCCATACATATTCTCACCCTCCATAGCGACCGGTATTTTCCTAGTTGTATGCCGGAGGGGACCATTGTGTAAGTCTATTGCATCCTTTGCTTTCAAAAAACTATTAGGTTGTTACGTCTTTTTGCTATCTCTGCGAGCAGCCCTGCTTAGGTTGTACAGTCTGACAGCCGTTGGTAGGAAGGACCTGCGAAACCTCTCGGTTGTGCACCTGGGATGATGTAGTCTGCTGCTAAATGAGCTCCTCAGTGCATTCAGTATGTCTTGCATAGGGTGGAAATCGGACTCCAGCAGAGATGACAGTTTAGCCACCGTCCTTCTCTCTCCTATCTCCTCCACCGGATCAAGGCGCTGCCCCAGGACGGAGCTAGCTTTCTTGATCAATTTGTTCAGTCTCTTCCTATCGGCTGCAGTAATGCCACTGCCCCAGCAGACCACTCCAAAAGTGATGGCTGATGCCACCACCGTGTCATAGAATGTCTTCAGCAGCGCCCCTTGTACACCAAAAGACCTGGGTCTCCTCAGTAGGAACAGCCTGCGCTGTCCCTTCTTGTAGAGTGTGTCAGTATTGTGAGACCAGTCTACTTTATTGTTCAGATGAACACCCAGGTACTTGTAGGATGTCACCATCTCAATGTCTGTTCCCTGTATATTTACTGGTGCTGTGAGGGGTTGTCCTTGCCTGCGGCAGTCCACCACCAGCTCCTTAGTTTTCCTCGCGTTGATCTGGAGGCAGTTCCGATGGCACCAGTCCACAAAGTCCTGGATAAGCCCTCTGTACTCAGCTTCATCTCCATTGGAGATGAGGCCAACGATCGCAGAGTCATCAGAGAACTTCTGTAGATGGCAGTGTGTTGTGTTGTGTGAGAAGTCCGCAGTATAAAGAGTGAACAGGAAGGGAGCCAACACCGTTCCCTGGGGGCCCCCGTGCTACTGATGATCGTGTCGGACACACAGTCCCGGGTTCTCACAAACTGAGGCCGGCTCGTGAGGTAGTCCAGGATCCATGATGACAGGTGCTGGCCCACCCCTGCGCGCAGCAGCTTGTC
Organism: Pholidichthys leucotaenia; assembly: GCA_020510985.1. Classification (NCBI taxonomy): domain Eukaryota; kingdom Metazoa; phylum Chordata; class Actinopteri; order Cichliformes; family Pholidichthyidae; genus Pholidichthys; species Pholidichthys leucotaenia. Next base: position 417,084,375 of record CM035842.1, read on the forward strand.
CTTCAGGATCATCGGTTGGATGGTGTTGAAAGCACTGGAGAAGTCAAAGAACATGATCCTCACCACATTCCCGGGCTTCTCCAGGTGGGACAGAAAACGGTGAAGGAGGAAGATCATCGCATCCTCCACCCCAATGCCATGCTGGTAGGCGAACTGGAGTGGATCCATCGCTGGTTCCACCAGGGGGCGGAGGTGAGCAAGGAGCAGTCTCTCCAGGGTCTTCATCAAGTGGGACGTCAAGGCCACCGGTCTGTAGCTGTTCAGGTCGGGGTGGGAAGTTTTTGGTACAGGTACCACACAAGATGTTTTCCACAGCTGTGGTACCCTCCCCAGCTTCAGGCTCAGGTTGAAGATGTACGTCACAATCCCACACAGCTGGTCTGCACAGGACTTGAGGAGCTTTGCGCTGATGCCGTCCGGTCCCGACGCCTTCCTCGCCTTGATCTTCCTCAGCTACGTCCTCACCTCGGTCCTGGTCAGGGTCAGGATGGGGGGCTGTGTGTTGGGAGTGGGGGGGGGGGTGTTGGTGGAGTGGGGAGTGGGCAGCAGGACTTGATGTCTTTACAGGCAGCAGTGGTTGTTGTGCAGTCAGGGGGGAGGGCGGTTGGTCAAACCTATTGAAAAACACATTCAGATTGTTCGCCCACTCCCTGCCCCCCGTGGCCTGGGGGGAGGTATTCTGGAGCCCAGAGATGGTTTTGAGGTTTCTCCAGACCCCGCTGATGTCGCTCTGTTGCAGCTTGTCCTCCATCTTCCTCCTGAAGCTGTCCTTGCCTTCTCTGATCTTTCTCCTCAGCTCCCTCTGTATGGACTTCAGCATCTCCCTGTTCCCCGACCTGAAGATCTTCTTCTTCTCTCTCAGAAGTGTTTTAATCTCAGGGTTGATCCAGGGTTTGTTGTTTGAGCAACACCGTATGGTCTTGGTGGGAATGGATTTGTCCGCACAGAAGCTGAGGTAGCCCGTGAAGGTGTGAATGAGGCCATCGATGTCCTCACCATGTGGATCGCAGAGCTGCTTCCAGGCAGTGGCTTCAAAACAGCCCTTTAGAGTGTCCATTGCCTCCTCAGACCATAACATCACTGTGCGCATGGCCGGGGGTTGTCTGTGCACTAGGGGTTTGTATACCGGCCGGAGATGAACCAAGTTTTGATCCGATCTCCCGAGTTGGGGGAGTTGTGATGAGGTGTACGCCTCCTTAGTGTTTGCGTAGAATAAGTCCAGTGTTTTATTGTCTCTAGTGTGGCATGTGACATACTGGGTAAACGTGGGTAGAATGGGAGACAGTGAAACATGGTTGAAATCGCCTGAGATGAGGAGAAGAGCATCTGGGTGTTCTGTCTGCAGCCTGCTGGTTACTGAATGGATGACGTCACGCGCTGTCCCAGCGTTCGCCGTCGGATTTGCATAAACAACAATGCAGATCACGTGTGAGTGTTCTCTCGGGAGATATGTAGGCCGCATGCTAACAGCTAGCAACTCAATGTCTTTGCTGCAGTGACGTTGTTAAACAGTGATATGTCCCGGTCTGCACCAGTTGTTGTTAACATACATTATCACTCCACCGCCCCTTGCTTTGCCACTGTCTGGTGTTCAGTCTGCCCTTATCATGTGGAAACCCTCCAGCTCAATGTTAGCATCTGCTGCTAGTTCAGTTAGCCACGTCTCAGTAAACAAAAGGAGAGAGCACTCCCGGTATGTGCTATCGTAACGGCAGATAGCCGCTAGCTAATCTACCTTTCCCAGTATAGAGCGTACATTCCCCATAATAACGGATGGGAAGGTGGGTCTGTACCTTATACTCCTTGTCCGCCGTCTAACACCAGCCCGACAACCACGTCGTTTTCGCCTTATTTCTCTCGGTACGTCGAGTTTTTTCGTCAGCACCGAGTGGCGATTAAGTCCAAGCAGCTGTTCCCTGCTGTACCGTCTCCTGCTGTAAACAGTGGCTCCGTCCGCCGGCTCGGGAGGCATTTTGGGGCGATCTGTGTGTCCGTGATGTATAAAGTGTGTAAAGAAAGAAAGAAAAAAACTGAGAATTGAGCCGCTGTTGCAAAAGGCAGCCGACTCGTGTGGCGCTGGAAGTTTTTTTTGTTTTGTTTTGTACCTTTTTTCTGTACCTGGCCGTTTGACAACGAAGCTGCAGTAGTCTACTGGAGAAAGTGCTTCGCTGCCTATCTAGTGTGTGGTGGAGGGGGTGATCAGGATTGTTCATGATGGATTGCAGTTTATTTAGTGTTTTCCTCTCCACCACTGTCTCAAAGGTCTCCGGTCTGAGACCAATTACAGAGCCAGCCCACTTGATAATCTTGTCAAGTCTGTTGGTATCTCTGGCCCTGATACTGCTACCCCAACAGACCGCAGCAAAGAGGATGGCGCTGGCGACAACAGTCTGGTAGAAAAGCTCCAGCATCCTGCTGCACATGTTGAAGGATCTCAGTTTTCTCAGGAAGTAGAGTCTGCTCATCCCCTTCTTGTGTGCAGCATCGGTGTTGGATCTCCAGTCCAACCCGCTGCTGATCCTGACACCCAGATATTTGTAGTCTTCAACCACTCCCACATCCTCCCCCCTAATCTGCAGTGGCTGAGAAGGAGCCTTCCTCTTCCTGAAGTCAATCACCATCTCCCTGGTCTTGCTGACATTCAACCTCAGGTGATTCTGTTCCATCCACTCCACAAATCTGTCTACCAGTGCCCTGTACTCCCCTTCCTCTCCTCCTCTTATACACCCCACAACAGCTGAGTCATCAGAGAATTTTTGCAGGTGACATGACTCAGTGTTGTACTGAAAGTCCGTGGTGTATAAGGTAAAAAGAAAAAGGAGAGAGCACAGTCCCCTGTGGCACTCCCGTATCACTAGCCACCACCCCAGACAAGACACTGCCCAGCCATCAACCCCCATCCCCCGCAGCTTCTCGCCCAGCAGCAGTGGCTGGATGGTGTTAAAGGCACTGGAGAAATCAAAAAAAGTGATTCTCACAGTATCTCCTCCACCATCCAGGTGCTGATGGGCTCGTTGCAGCAGGTAGATGACAGCATCCTCAACTCCTAAATGGGGCTGATATGCAAACTGCAGAGGGTCCAGCCACGTCTCCACCTGCGGCCTCAGGTGGGCTAAGACCAGTCTCTCCAGGACCTTCATCACATGAGATGTGAGGGCAACTGGTCGGTAGTCATTCAGATCCGATGGAGATGACTTCTTGGGGATGAGAACCACCAATCATCACCTCTCTTCTTGGGTCCATTCCCCATTGTCAGTATCATCAATGACGCCACGGTCCGCCTACAGCTCCCACGGACCCTCCGTGTCCACTTTTCTCATCTCCCAGATCAAACCCCTCTCTGCCAGTCCTCTGTGCCCTTCCCCTTCCCGAAGCCGCCCCCCTCGGACCCTCGACGGCCAGACCACCTATACTGTCCGGAGGATTCTGGACGTTCACAGCCAAGGCCAAGGCTTGCAATATCTAGTCCACTGGGAGGACTATGGCCCTGAAGAAATGTCATGGATGCCCAAATCCTATTTCCATGACAGAGGGATAGTCCAGGCCTTTCACCAAGCCCATGCAGAGAAGCCCAGTGGGCCGTCAGGAGGCGTTCATTGAGGGGGGGAACACTGTTATATTCAGGTGTGCGTGCGCCCCCTCCTTCCTGCTAAGTTTCCCCAGCTCCGCAGGACCCACCTGCCGTCTTATCCTCGCCAGCGCTTATAAGGACCATCAGGTGGAAGCTTCAGCACTGGCTCTTTGGGTATACTGCCTTTGCCAATAACAAGTAAGCTGATCTATTTCCTGAGAAAAATTAATTCACATTTCTCTCTCTTCTCCTTCTTCCAGGTTGCTGCCATCCGTGCGATGTGTCTCTGGGGCTTGTTGTGCACTCACCTGCTCCATCATTCTCACCCCACCTCAGCTTCCTATCTCCACCTGGTCAGATGTCACCCAGTTCCAGTTCCCTGATCAGCTTCATCCTGCTGGTTCGTCTATTCCTACTGGGTTCTCTGTTGGGTTCTCTGCTCTGTACACGTAAGTGGCTAATTTGTCTTCCCACTTCCCTGCCTCCCTTCTCTTGTAAATTACTCTCATGTCTCCCCACAGGCCGAGTCTTCGCCTGGCGAGTGACGTTTTTCTCTATTAGTGATCCTCTGTTTTTTGAAATTAATAAACTATTTAAACGTTGCTTCTCTGTGTTGTGAGAGTTTTCTCTGGTGTTGCACCCTTCATGTGAGCTGTTCATTCGATCAACATAACATCAATAATGATTGTTTTTATCTTAGTTGTGTATTGGAGGGGATGATCTCTATTGTGTAAAGTTGTTACGTTTAGTACATTTAACACGACTTCTACAAGCAGCCCTGGTTATCTTATAAAGTCTGACAGCTGTAGGTAGGAAGGACCTGTGGAACCTCTCCATCATGCACCTAGGATGGCACAGCCTACCGCTAAATAAGCTCCTCAGTGCGTTCAGCATGTCCTGAATGGGGTGGGACTCAGACTCCAGCAGCAATGACATCTTAGTACCATCCTCCTCTTTCCTATCTCCTCCACTGGGTCGAGGCATCGCCCCAGTACAGAGCTAGCTTTTTTGATCAGCCTGTTCAGTCTCTTCCTGCAAGCTGCCATGATGCCACCACCCCAGCAGACCACTCCAAATGTGATGGCTGACGGTCTTCAAGAACGTCCCTGGCACTCCAAAAGATATGAGTCTCCTCAGGAGGAACAGCCTGTGCTGCCCCTTCTTTTAGAGCGCGTTAGTGTTGGGTGACCGGTCCAGTTTACTGTTCAGGTACTTGTAAGATGTCACCATCTCATTATGTGTTCCCTGGATGTTTACTGGTGCTGTGGGTGGTTGTCCTCGCCTGCGGCAGTCCACCACCGGTTCCTTAGTTTCCCTCGCATTGATCTGGAGGCAGGTCCGTAGGCACCAGTCAACAAAGTCCTGGATAAGTCCTCTGTAGTCCACATCATCCCAATCAGAGATGAGGCCGATGATCACAGAGAATCGGAATCAGAATCAGAATAAACTTTATTGTCCCTCATGGGAAATTTGTCTTGGATGACAGTGCTACATAATGCTGTATTCAACTTCAGTCACAATTTAAAACAACACACAATCAGCAATGTTTATAGACTAAAAACAACAATAAATATAATAAAAAAAATAGTTATATTAATCAATCGTAATCCACAATAAAATTACATCAGATCAATAAACAGTTGGAACAATAAAAACCCAGAAAACTAAAATCCAAGCCTAGACATAATACTTGAAAGAACAAACCTAATCATTAAGAGCAGCTAAAAGGGGCTCATGTCCTGTTCAGCTGAGTAAGTTCCTTATTTAACAGAGCTATTAACAAAATAAAATATAAAGTATAAAGAGGGCTTTTAGCAGATTGTTTTGTGTCTGATTGCTCTATAGCATCTCCCTGAAGGTAACAGCTCATAATCAGGGTGAAGGATATGGGATGGGTCCTTTAAAATTCCGTGGGCCTGATTAACAACAGTTTTCTCATAAATCGATTAGAAAGACTGAATATTTATATTTCCCATTACTTTCATCACAATTTTTTCACGTTTATCTATCTTAGATTTGGACTGGACTTTAACCCCTTGCACTCTGGTCAATTTCCCTAAAAACGCCAAAAAATAACGTACCCAAAGTAAATCAAAAGCTGTTCTTCAACCCTTTGCAGCATCTTCATGGGGTTAGTTAGTTAGTTAGTTAATTCCCTTCACACCATGTTGGTGTATGGGGTGGCGCCTATCTCCGTTTCTCTGACCCTAGGCCACACAGCTACTGTAAGTAGTGAAAGCTACAGCGGGGGGTCAGTCCTCTGGTAGCTCTGTGTGTAACTTTACTTTCCCCGTTCCATTATGCGGAGCACCATGCTAGAAGGCAGAAAGTACCATTTTTATATGGTCTTTGGTATGACCCGCCCGGGATTTGAACCCCTGCCTCCCGGATGTGGGGCGGATGCTCTACCAACTGAGCCACCACTCCGGTCATCTTCATGGGGTTGGTCTCATTTAAAAGAAAACACTTTGAATTTTTTGGCAAAACAGTCATAATCTCTCTAAGTGCTCCTGCCACTGAGTAACAGTCATCTAAACATACTGAACTTCAAGAAAATAAATTTCGCCTGGGTGTTTTTTTTTTTTTTACAAATGCTTGCAAATAACACACAGCTGTCAGATCCGGGCTGGAAAATGCAACAGAAATGTAGAACCAAGTGTTATCCAGCTGAGGTCAAAATTTTGTAACAATACCACAAAAAATGAATATATTACACAGCTTTTTTCTTAGGTTGTTCCCAGGCGTTTTTGAACTGTGCCAAATTGTGCCAAATGGCACAGTTTGGAAAAAATGTCTGTAACTTTTGAATGATTCAATATAGAAGCTTCATCTTGGGCTCTAATGAAAGGTGACACTCGGCTGTGTGTGTGTGTGTGTGGGGGGGGGGGTTTGTTTATTCATTCATTCATTCATGAATGAACAAACAAGCCCCCACACACAAAGAAGCATGCCACGTAAAAAATGTGTGGCTTTTTTTTTACAAGAAAAAATAACCCACAGTGCACTAAAAATTATACTAAAATATCTGTAATGTAGAAGATAACAACTCCCACCCCCGCTACAGAGGACGGACATCGCCCATCGCTACATGACGGAAAGCGGGGACGGTGTGCCGAGGTCTACTACGCACAGTTGTACTAAAATATCTCCAATAATATCTGCAATCCTCTACAGAAGAGTAGCGGGGGGGGGGGCGTTCACGGTCCGGACGTGCGCCGTCCGGACCAGACCGGAGCGGTCCGGGTCCGTCATGTTGCGCACAGTTGTAGTTTACCGATCGGTCAAAAGTCATTTTGATTACAATTTTCAGGGATAAAGAATAATTTAGCTTATAACACTTACCTGTCCACAACAGCAGTGTCGCTGGTGAACTTCTCTTCCTCATTGTCAGACGAACATGACGCTGGTCCGCTTGTTACAGACTCGTGGTTCTGGACACGCGACCCGGTCAAACCATAATTCCATTATTGCGGTTTTGGCGAACGATTTTTCAAAACAAATAAGAACAGTAGTAAGAAAAAAAGACTGGCGAACGCGTGTGTGTCACCCAGCCTGACAAAACAGATTTTATGCAAGGGAGGCACGTTTTCGAACTTCTGTGCTTCAACTGGCTCGCTGTATTCGCAGCCGTTGGCAGGCGGGTCCTTCTTGCTAGGTTTTCAGTCATTGGTTCTTCAAGGTTTCAGAAACCCAATTCAAGGCTCTTATTAGTTGAATGAGAGGTCAATCACATCTAAACCAATCAAAGCACTCCTTTGGCTTTTTGTTCGCGGCTGTGTCTGTAGTGGAAGAACGGAAATGCAGGGTTTTTTTTTTTTCAGGGTGCGGGGCGCCCTCGTGCGCTCTAGGACGCAGAGACGTGCCCGCCCGCAGTACACCGGAGTGCAAGAGGTTAAGCAAACTATACCAGGCTGCCTTGCCGTATCTGATCAAGCTTCCCAACACTGCCTGACAGAAAGTCCACATGATCTTAGAGCTCACACCAAATATGCTCAGCCTCTGAAGAAAATGGAGCCATTGTGCCAGTTTTGCACATAGAAATTAAACATGTTTGTCCCATCTAAAAAAAAAAAGTCCATGTAGATGCCGAGGTACTTGTATGATCTTGCATGCTCAATTGAGCAACCATCGATCACCACTAGATCATGCACTTGTACTGCTCTGGGATCAAATATAATTTCTTTAGTTTTGTCTGTATTTAAAATAAGATGACAACTATCACACCAGGGTTGAAAATCAGTAATCTACTGTAATAGCCTGAGGGGTCATCACTTCCACGTAAAAGACTTAAAATAATTTTGTTTTCAGAAAATCTGATTGTAAAATTATTAGGCTGTCTTCCTCTACACTGATTTGTGTACAAGGTAAAAAGGAGAGGAGCATTCATAGCTGCCTGGGGCACTCCCGTACTACAGTGCTTGACTGCTGAAAGAGTGCCATTTACATTGACTTGTTGTGACCGGTTGGTCAAGACAGAGTAAAAGCATTTTATAATTAAAGGATTTATCTCTAAGTCAAAAAGCTTCAGGACCAGCAGGTTGGGGCGGACAGTGTCAGAAGCAGACCTAAAATCAGCAAATAAAATCCGAGCATAAGCCTCAGAATCTTCCAAGTGCTTTCTAATTAAATGAGTAACACTGATGACAGCATCCTCTCTGCTTCACCCCTCCTGATACGCAAATTGTAATGGGTCAAGGCTAGAAAATATTTCAGGTTTAATTATAGTAGTAATGATTCTCTCAAAGCACTTCATTACAGTACATGTTAATGTAACAGGCCTAAAGTCCTTGTTGTCTGTTGGACAGGATACTTTTTGTACAGGAACTATTATAGATTTCTTCTACAGCTCTGGGACTGTGTGGCTCTGTATGGACTTTTGGAAAATAGGGCACCAATCACCAGCTAATTCAGATGAACATCTTTTTAGCAAAGAAGTAGTCAAAGCACCAGGGTGTATTTCTTATTACAGATATTTCTAAAAATTATTTGAACCTGTTTTGGGTCGATAAACACTGTCAGGATCACAAATAACTGAGTCTAAACCCTCAATCTGTCATGATCCCAAGTGCAGTTCTGTACTGTGCTCGGGTCTCCTGATTATTATCCTTTTTTTTCTATGTATTTAGTCATGTTTATATGTCTTTATGATTGTGCTCTTCTTTTGACAGCGCCGCGGCAGGACTTCCGCCTGTCAGTCTGTTCCCAGCCTGTCACAACTGTTTGTGCTTTATTGATTTCATTCTTTCCACACCTGATTGTATTTGTGTTTTCGGTGTACTATTTAAGGTCACTAGCAAGGTTCATTCCTTGCTGCTACCTCGCCCTTCACAAGCTGGAATCCCCTACCCCTGATTCCAGTCTTCTTTCTACTTTTGGATTGTGGACTCTCTCGCTGTTTGTAAGTTACCTTTCATGGTTTTTTCAGCATTTGTATGTTTCATGTCACCACCACCCCACCACCGCCCCGAGGGCAGTTGTTTGTATTTTGCCCCTCGTGGCACGTTCTTTTGTTCTTTATTATTGAATAAATAAGCAAACTCACTACTGGCGCTTGGTGCCTCATTTATGCCCTGCAAGGGGCAGACATAACACAATCATGGATTAGATAGGTGAGTTCTGTGCATCAAATATTAAAAAGAAGTTATTCAGATCATTAGCTTTTTCAAAGTCATCAATAGTTATGATCCATGCCTTCATAGAATTCATACTGGCAATTTGTTTCCCAAAGTTTTTTGTTATTCATCAGGCTAAAACTATGTTCAATTGTTTCCCAATGCTATTCTCTGTTCTTTTTCAGCAATTTGTTTAGTTCTTTCTGTGCTTCTACCACATCAGCCATGTTTTTGTTTTTTAAAGCCATCTTCTTCTTTGAAGCAGTCTTTCACTTCTTTAGTGATATGACGCCTGCTATTTGGGAAGTGAATAACCTCCTTTTCTGAACCACATTGTTGACACAGAATTTAATATAATCTGTGATTGTCTCTGTAGCTTCATTCAGGTCCATGCGATGGAATAACCTTCAGTCCGTGCACAAAAAAAAACAGCCTCTCAAAGTTTCAACACTGTCCTCAGTCCACTGCAGCACAGATTTGCCTTTGGGCTTGCTGGACTTTAGAACAGTTTTTTACATGTTGGCATGAGATGGACAATGAGATGGTCCGAGTTAGAGAGAGGGGGAGGAACCTTAGCTTTATAAGCATTGTTTATATTCCCGTAGCATTTGTCCAACACATTGTTTTTACGTGTGTCACATTTCACGTACTGATAAAATCCTGGCAGCATAGGTTGAAGATGACAATGATTAAAATCACCAAGGAGAAAACCAGGAGCTCCTTGTGTGCGCTGATGTTGCTGATGAACACACTCTGCCAGTCGATTTGCAAGTCTCACTGTGTTTCCACTGTGGGGACTAGGCAGCACAGATGACAACGTTGCCAAACTCTCTGGGTAAATTAAATGGCCTCATGGAAAGACAAAGCACTTCAAGGTCGGGGTCACAACTGTTTTCTCTAACAGTTAGTTGTTTACAACATTGGTTTTCCACATAAAAACACATACCCCCATTCCCCCACCCCTCTCTAGACTTCCCCAAAGTGGCCTTCCTGTCTGCCCACACACAGGAAAAGCCTTCAAGTTGAATCAAAATATCTGGAATGTCTTTCCGTAGCCACGACTCTGTCATTCCCATAATGCAAGAGTCTCTGTATTCATGGTAGTGTTGGGTATTTAACCATAGCTTATCCATCTTCCTGTACAGAGATTGCATATTGCTCAAAATATTGGAAAGCAGTGGTGGTTTATTACCTCTCCATCACAGCCGCTGTCTGAGTCCTCCACATCTCCCCCTCTTTCACTGGGGAGGACCTCTGGCAGCCGGTTTCCTCTTGACCTCCTCAGGTAAATAGTCTGGCGGAGTGTCCCCTATGTGCCAGAGAGCTAGCAAGGACTCCATCAAATACACATGGAGCAGCTCGGAGCCCGCCGACGAAAATGATGAAGGTGGGGGCAAACACTTACAGAGGTGTTCACCGACCACCAAAAAAAAAAAAAAAAAAAAAATAGTGGTACTAATGTAAATCCCTTCATGGTTTATATCGGTCCGAAGCTCATCAGGCTGCTAGTTGTTTACCATGCTAACTAGCATGCATGATTTCCTCTGTGCAATCCAATAATCCTTCTCATGTCCCACCTGAGTCAACTTGCACTTATAACTCAGCTCCAGCACATGATGAACAGTTAAAGCAATTAACTCAACTTCCACATGCACACAAATAAACTAAAAGTAAATTAAACTGACATATAGTACAACGCAGCAGCAGCACTGTGATCCGTGTCGCCTGCAGAGCAGCGCCAGTCTTCTCACACTGCTACAGTATAGGGAGATCATCGTTAGAGAACTTCTGTAGACGGCAGTGTGGTGTGTTGTGTGAAAAGTCAACAGTGTAGACTCTACAGGGTGAACAGGAAGGGAGCTGGAACTGTTCCCTGGTTGGCCCCCATACTGCAGATGATGGTATCAGACACACGGTCTAAGGATCTCACAAACTGTGGTCGGTTTGTGAGGTAGTCCAGGATCCACGGTAACAGGTGCTGGTCCACCCCTGCACACAGTAACTCGTCCCTCAGGACTGCTGGTTGGATGGTGTTGAAAGCACTAGAGAAATCAAAGAACGTGATCCTCATGGTGCTCCCAGGCTTCTCCAGGTGGGACAGGGAACAATGTAGGAGGATCACTGCATCCTCCACCCCGATGTCATGCTGGTAGGCAAACTGAAGTGGATCCATCGCTGGTCTCACCAGGGGGAAGAGGTGGGTGAGGAACAGCCTCTCCAGGGTCTTTATTAGGTGTGATGTGAAGGCCACTGGTCTGTAGTTGTTCAGGTCATTGGGGTGAGGGGTCTTTGGTATGGATACCACACAGGATGTTTTCCACAGCTGTGGTACCCTCCCAAGCTTCAGGCTCAGGCTGAAGATGTGCTCCACGATCCCACACAGCTGGTCTGTGCAGGACGTGAGGAGCCTCGAGCTGATGCTGTCCGGACCTGCAGTCTTCCTTGCCTTGATCTTCGTCAGCTCAGCTCTCACTTGGGTCAGGTTGGGGCAGGGGGGCTGTGTGCTGGGAGCGGGGGGGGGGGGGGGGGGGGGGGTTGTGTCTGTAGGGGGGAAAAACAGCAGGGGATGTATGGGGGGGGGGTGGACAGCCAGACTTAATAATTTACAAGAAACATGTCACAAATTTATGGGAAAAAGTCAAATTTACAAGAAAATAGCAAATTTATGAGAAAATAAGTTGAAAATAGATGAACAGGTAAAGTCCATGTGGGCAAACAAAGATGGGGCCAAGATGGAACCTGCAAACAAACCCACATGGGACCCAGAGACAGCCCAAGTTTAACCTTTGGTGGGGCCCACATGGACATGCTGGCTGGGCAAATTGCCACCACCCATCTTGTCACCTACTATTTTCTGACTGTAAGTGTTATGTACCTTTTGTAGATTTAAAATACAGGTTTCTAAAATGCCTCAAATGCACAGTCTTGCTGTTTTGGGTGGCACTAAAAACAGCATGGACATGTGCTAGCATACCAGGGTAACTTGGGGACATTTTCAAACTACCAGTGGTTTAATTTCTCAAACACATTTGCAGTTACTTGGACATTTATGTGAGCCATGAGGTCACATTTTGAGTCTCCTCCAGCTCCCTGTACGGAATGTATCACAGCCCATTGGTACCTGCAGCAAACTCCCCATTCCACTAAATTGCACCCACTGTGTGTCTAAATGTTAATTAAGAAATCAACTGTCGCCGCTCCGACAATACCAATGTCTCCGACAACGAGACGTCTCACCCTGAGAGAAATACTAAGTGCTAAGCAAGAGACACACTTAGCATGACACTCCAGCAAACAGGACAGCTTGACAACTTAACCAACAGGACTTCATTTGAGACAAGCAATTTCAGTGAAGAGTGTACTGTCAATGAGTGCACTGTGAACACAGGCAAAAAAAGTGCTATGATAGACTTAATTTTTTTTTTATTCCTTTGGCAACATTTCAAGTCTAATTTCACATAACAAAGTACAGAAAAAAGTTGCCTTTGCTAGTTTGACTACTGCACCGCTGATTAAACTTTTTCTCTCTGATAATATAAGTTTCATTTTTAGGGTTCCTGATCTCATTTTGTGAGAATGTCTGCCAGCAAAAATTGACTAAAGATGGCATTGGATTTACGTGACTGAAAAAGGAACCGACAGGAAATAATGATTAAAATGAAGGTTCACCGCCATGATGTGAAAGTTATTAGAAGTTTCATTGCTATAGAGAATGTGGGTGTAAGTATAGGTCATGACAGCGAGTGAGGCATGAATACTGATCCAGCCTACAAAATAATTAAAAAATGTGACCGCTTAAGTATGGAAATCTACTGTAAACACTCAAATTCAGTTAAGAGATAGAGAGAATGAGTAGCAATATGATGACCCTTGGCCCTGAGGAGACAGGTTATGCAACAGCATAGAGCTACAATAACAACTAGATAATGCATGCTCACCAGATCCACTACAGTTACTATTTTAATTCAGTTCAATTCAACTTTATTTGTAGAGCACCTAGTCACAACAAAAAGTCATCTCACAGCACTAGATATATAAGCACAAATCCTAAATAATTCAAAGAAGCACATCTAGGATTTTTCCCTACACCTGGCCATGGGGCGTGTTTTTTCCAAAGTGGATCTGGCCCGCTGTTACCACCAGGTCCCGGTGCACGCAGAAGACATTCCAAAAACAGCTGTAATAACTCCTTTTGGCCTTTTTGAGTTTTTACGCATGCCATTTGGATTAAAAGGTGTGTCACAGACCTTCCAGAGGATGATGGATGCAGTGCTTCATGACTTCTTCTTCGTTTTTGTCTACTTAGATGACATTCTGGTAGCCAGCACGTTCGAGGAGGAGCACATCGCCCATCTCAAGACAGTTTTCCAGAGGTTGGAAGCGCATGGGCTGATAGTTAATCCAGCAATGTGCCAGTTCGGTGTGCCAGTGATTGACTTTTTGGGCCACCGCATTTTGTTGGAGGGCTCGATCCCATTACCGGACAAGAGGCGCACTTTGTCGGACTATCCGCGCCTGCAGACCGTAAGGGCACTACAGGAGTTTTGGGGAATGGTTAATTTTTATAACCGTTTCCTTCCCTGGGCAGCCCAGCTGATGCAGCCATTGTATGCCGCGCTTAACCTTTTAACTGTCCACATTTCATGGACGGGCCGCGCACCCCCAGTGGCACAGCGCAGCAACTGCTCCTGTAAACTCTCAGGCTGTGCTCTGATATCCCCGGGTCTCTTGAGGATTTCTACTGAGCTGTACTCATCTGACAGTTCAGAAGGTGGCAGACACGCGTCAGAGGAATCATGGCTGACATGGAATACAGCAAAGAAGAAGAAATCCTCATTATTCTTCTTCCTTTTTCTGCCATGAGCTCACAAGACCAAGATGGCCACCACCACGATTGTCTGGATCCTCACAGAAACTGCATCATACAGGAAAAATAGCCACGTAATACAAACAAAATTCACATGGGATATTCATAAGAGTTTTTAGATGTTTCAAATTCACTTTGAAGAAGCAGCTGCACGGTGGCGCAGTGGTTAGCACTGCGGCAGCACAGTTTACCCTTGGCCGGGGGATTGTGGGGATCGTGGGATCGTGGGTTCGATCCCAGCCCCCGACCAACAGTGATCTGTGTGGAGTTTGCATGTTCTCCCCGTGTTGCGTGGGTTTACTCCGGGATTTCTCCGGTTTCCTCCCACATGCCAAAGACATGCATGTTAGGTTAATTGGCTGTTCTAAATTGTCCCTAGATATCTGTTTCCTATAGGCCCTTAGAATAGAGGGTTAGTATTAATGAAAGCGCTTTGAGTGGTCTTTGTGACTAGAAAAGCGCTATATAAGTGCAGGTTAGTTAGTTAGTTAGAAGATAAGATAAAAAACATACCACTGTAGACAATACATTGTCAAAAAAAACAAACCATTCTTTGTGTAAATATGTCCGAAGTCCACTTTTGACTGAGTTATGTAATTTATATAGCTGCTGTGGCATTATGCAAATTAGATGCATAAATTTATTCCTATCTGAAACTTTGAATCATATTCTATATCTTTCTAATTGACAGTAACCCATTATCTCTTGCAACTTTCAAGTTATAGCCATGGAAATCTGAACTATTTTATTGACAAAAAATATTTACCACTCTTGACCACTAGGGGTTATGTTTACCCCTTAACCGTCACAGTCTCCATATGGCGAGTGGGACAGTTAAAGGGTTAACAAAAGAAGCCTGCGGAAAACATTGACTGGACTCCCGAGCAAGACCAGACTTTCACAAACGCCAAAACAGCGCTGGAGGATGCCACTTTGCTAGCCCAACTGGATCCATCTGGACCGATAGCTCTCACTACAGATCCATCTGATGTTGCCATAGGGGCAGTGGTGGAGCAGTGCGTCTCAGGTTTGTGGCAGCTGCTCGCATTTTTCAGCAGAACTTTGCGCAACAACAAACATAAGAACAGCACATTCGATAGAGAATTGTTGGCTTTCCACCTGGCAACGCGCCATCTCCAGTTCTGGCCGGAGGGGTGCGAGTTCACCACATTCGTGGACCATAAGCTGCTGATGTAGGCCATGTCCAAAGTATTGGAACTGTGGTCGGACCGGCAGCAACGGCAGTTGGTCGCAATTTCAGAGTTTACTACTGACATTCAACACGTTGCGGGTAAGCTCAGCATTGTGGCTGATTGCCTGTCGTGCATGTTAATTGCGCCGGTCTACATGGGAAGAGATTTCCCCGCCATGGAATCGGAGCAAGCTGGGGACGTGGACATTTGCGCGCTCCAGTCTGTGCCAACTGGGTTAAGGCTGGAGAGCAGCGTGGTGTGAGAAGGATGCCCTCCCTTGCTCTGCAACATCTCCACTGGCCGCCCGTGCCCACTGGTTCCAAGCTCTTAACGCCGTCGCGTTTTAAAGTCAGTCCACTCCCTTTCGCATCCGGGAGTGCACACTTCAGTGAAGCTAATGGGGGCGAAATTCATCTGGCCGCACTTGCGCAAGGACGTGAAAGAGTGGGCTGCCACTTGCATCACGTGCCAGTGGGCAAAAGTGCACAAGCACACCAGAGCTCCCCTTGAGCCATTCCAAATCCCAGCTAGGAGGTTCGACCACGTCCATGTGGTGGGACCCCTCCAGCCGTCGCAAGGTTTCACGTACCTTTTGACAGTCGTAGACCACACCACATGCTGGCCTGAAGTGGTCCCGCTGGATTATCCCACATTCACGGAAGTAGCTCACACTTTTTTGTCAGCTTGGGTTGCATGTTTCTGATCTCCATCGGACATTCCATCTGACAGGGGTTTCACAATTCGTTTTGGAACTCTGGTCCGTGATGGCCCAGAGCATGGAGGTCAAAATTCACCGCACTACCGCGTACAGCCCCCAGGCTAATTGGTTACGCTAGCTTATTTACCTTTTGCTCTTGACTGTGCACTGCACAGTCGAAATGTGTAAAGAAGGTAAAAATGTCTCCTTTCTATTTTTGTCTTTAATAAGAACAAAAGGTAAATAAATATAAGATGACAAAATGAACCTACTTGAGCAGTTATGCAAGCGTTTTCATAGGTCACTTAAAGCAGCGCTCGAAGCTTCGCTTACGGACACAAATTGGGTTGACTGCCTGCCTGGATTCTTTAGGTTTGAGCTCCACACCTAAGGGGGATTTGGCAGCCTTCCCGGCACAACTCATTTTTTCTCAGCTGCTGTGGCTCTCCGGAGAGTTTTTACCGGAAAACCCAACGCCTGAGGCTGGGCTGCCCGCGCAATTTTTACACAGGATGGAGGCTGTGAGCATACAGGGCCCAGCCCACCATTGTTTTCCCCACACATTCATCCCAAAAAGCTTGCAGAATGCCACTTTTGTTTTTGTCAGGCATGATGCACACCAGACCCCGGACCGTTCAGGGTGTTGGAAGAAGCATTTTGTGTTAGACTTGGCAGGATGTAGGGAGACTGTCTGCATCGACAGGCTGAAGCCTGCTTTTGTGTTGGTAGATGAGCAGGTGGTGTTGGCCCAGGCTCCTTGGCGTGGACGACCACCGTTGGTGGCTCCGCAAAGTCGTGTTCCCTCGGCAGAGACCTGCGCTCACAAAGTTAATGTGTTTCTCTCCCTCTTTCCCTCCACAGGCTGACGTGCCCTCCGGTACACCTCACCAGCAGGGTGGTTCGACTGGATTGGTGACCCCCACTGCAACTGCTATGGGTGCCGGCTCAAGCCCAAAGGACGTGAAGGTTAGTGCCCCATCTGGGTGTTCGGGGGGGCTGTGTGGGGGCATGGGGTGGGAGTTTCTCCACCCAGAGAGGGCAGGGGGAAGAGGAAGACAATGGACCAAAAGGAGGGGGTGTCACCGGGGGGTATCAGACAGGACTGTTGGTTCTAGGTGTTCACCGGGGAGAGTAAGAGATGCCGGAGCAGCAGAGAGAAGAAGGGTGTTGGAGCGGCACCGGCATTATGTTATGTTAATGTGCCACACAATTCTTTGTTCATACAACAATGTGTTATGGTTGGAAGTCCGGGTCTCGATGCATGGAAATAAAGATATAAAAGAGGAATGCACAGACACCTGGGACTCTCTTTTACTGTAAGTAATGTTGGAGAAGGAATAAAGTTTCTGTGTTGTCCAGCTCGTTGCCTTGCCAGCCTTCTTTCTCTACAATGTAAATAAAAAAGGCCAAAGCAATAAAGAGAGCACTTTCTAGCTAGCAAAGAGGGTATATGATTAAAAGACTTCCAGAAACATACGTATTAGTGCTGGGGATATAAACACTTTAATGCAATTAACTGCCGTAGTTCGTCAAATAGGTTCATTTTGTCTTCTTTTAATTATTTATCTTTTGTTCATATGAAAGGCAAAAAATAAAATAGAAAGATGTCTTTACCTTCTTTACATGTTTCAACTGCACTGCAGCCTTCGTCAGAAGAGTCAGCTGATTGCTGCCAGGTGACATTTATCAGCTGATTTTCGTAGGCAGGGCCAGCTCAGCAGATCTGTCGGATCCACTGAGCCGGCCCCGCCTCCCGCCGTCAGATGGTCTCTGGAGAATGTGGTCCCAGGTGTGAGAAAGCATAAAGGCTCCCTCATCTCGGTAAATGGCTTCTTTTCCCTTTTCGCCAATAATAGACAGTATCGGATCAGTCACGTACAACTTATCAAAAGCCCTAATTGAAATCATCAAACCCCTCCTTGGACTATCAGACTTCCACTGCAAAAAATTCAAAAGAGCTGGCACAAGAACTCAAAGATATAAAAATAGAATCAGACGAGATCCTCATTTCACATGATGTCATCTCCTTATTCACAAAGACTCCTGTTGACATCACACTGCATATAGTGCAAGAACGCCTCAACAATGACAGCACCCTAAAAAGACGCACCAACCTCACAGTTCATGACATATCCAAATTATTACAGTTTATTGCAAAATCCACTTATTTTCAATTCAGAGAAAAAATTTACAGACAAAAAGAAGGGTTTGCAATGGGAGACCCACTATCAGCCATCCTGAGCAGCTTTTTTATGGAGGATCTGGAAAACAAAGCCATCAACACAGCACCCACAATATGCAAACCCACCCTTTGGAAGAGATACGTAGACGACATTCTGGAAAAAATAAGGAAAGGACATACACAAGAACTCACTGACCATCTGAACAGTACGGACAGCACTGGGAACATAAAATTCACACACGAAGAGGAGGAAAATGGCACCATAGCCTTTCTGGACATGAAAATCCACCACAACGAGGACGGCAGCATAAAAATCACAGTCTCCAGGAAACCAACCCACACAGATCAATACCTACTATGGACATCGGAACACCCCACAGCACACAAACTATCAGTCGTCAGGACATTATATGAACGAGCCACCATCATCACGGAACAAGAAGACAGACAGGAGGAGGAAAACCACATAAAACATGCACTTATACGCTGCCAATATCCAGTATGGGCTATAAACAGAGGGAAACAGCAAGTCAAAAACAAAGAAAATAAACAGGATACAAGACATAGAACAAAAGCCAAAATCAAAAACAAGGACACCATAACTATATCATACATACGAGGGATCACGGAACCAATTCAAAGGACCATGAAAAAATACAAAATAAACACAGCAGTCAAACCACACAATAAATTAAAACAGTTGTTAGTACACCCCAAGGACAGAATAGAACAAGACAATAAATGCAATGTAATATATGAAATATCATGCAGATCATGCAACAAAACCTACATTGGAGAAACTGGAAGATTAGTCACCACAAGAAAAAAAGAACACCAGAAGGAATGTGAGAAGGAAACACAAGGACGACTCACAAGATCACAAAAAGAAAAGGCAGAACAAGAAACATTAAAATAAGCAATATCAAATCACTGCAAAAGAAATAATCACATCATGGACTGGGACAACACAAAAATTATTGGATCGGAGAGCAACAGACACAAACGCTGGATCAAGGAGGCCATAGAGATCAGGAAGCGGGGAAAAGACACCATGAACCGAGATGAGGGAGCCTTTATGCTTTCTCACACCTGGGACCACATTCTCCAGAGACCATCTGATGGCGGGAGGCGGGGCCGGCTCGGTGGATCTGACAGATCTGCTGAGCTGGCCCCGCCTACAAAAATCAGCTGATAAATGTCACCTGGCAGCAATCAGCTGACTCTTCTGACGAAGGCTGCAGTGCAGTTGAAACATGTAAAGAAGGTAAAGACATCTTTCTATTTTATTTTTTTGTCTTTCATATGAACAAAAGATAAATAACTGCTGTAGTTCTATTAATGGGTTAAAAATATAAATGCTAATTAACACGACTGGTGATTTGTCCAGGGTGTACCCTGCCTCTCGGTCACAGATACTGGGATAAGCTCCAGGATCCCGATGACCCAAAAAGGATTAAGTGGTAGAAGATGCATGTATGGATGGATAATTAACGCCCCCATAGCACTTCCTGTTATAGTGGAACTTAAAACGCACAACATGGTCTTTAGCATATCACAAGATCAATCTCGTCATTTTATTTCTGGCTGTTCAAATCAAATCGCTGGAATATTGCTGTAATACAATGCGTACACTTGGACAGTAGATTACATTTACGTAATTAGACATAAAAATTAGTGACTGTGGTGAATAAATCTCGTCAGCTAGCATCAGGTAACAGCTTATTTCTGGTTCCGGCTAGTGCACTGTTGGAAATGTTTACTTGTTCCTTATAGCGCCCTGTATTGTGAATAAGTCATTTTGTAGTCCTCATTGAAATCTTAAATGATAATTTCATTCACTATTTAGTGCACTCAAAAGAAGAAGAAGGATTTTAAACTTAATTCTAAACTCTATTGGAAGACAATGACGGCAGGCCAGAACCGGAGAGATATGATCTCTTTCTAATACCTTTTAAAACTCTTGCTGCAGCATTTTTGGATCAACTGAAGACTTTTTAGAGATGTTTTAGGACAACCTGATAATAAAGAGTTACGATAATCTAATCTAGAGCTAACAAAAATATGGATCAGTTTCTCAGCATCACTCTGAGACAAGATGCTCCAAATCTTCAGGCAATATAAGCTGCAGCTTCAGCCATCACCCATTTCAGATAACTTATGTTGAACTGTATAATCAGAGGAATTATTGTTTAATTTGACCTTGTTAGATTTTTTCGCCTTTGTTATATTATTCTGTTTCTTTTTAATCTTTACTTTTAATCTATCCGAAAAAAAAAAAAAAAAAAATAAGATGCTCCGAATCTTGGCAGTATTACGCAAATGATAGAAGGCAGTCTTAGAAACAAATTTAATATGTGAATTGAAAAACAGAGCTTGATCAAAAATAACTCCAAGGTTCCTCACAGAGTTATTAAGAGAAAGAGTAACTGCATCCAAACTAAAAGTTAGATTTGGAAAGGTATTTCTAAGGTTTTTTGGACCAACTAGAATTACTTCAGTCTGATCTGAATTTAATAGCAGGTAATTACAAGTCATCCAAGTTTTGATTTCATTAAGACAGGCTTCTAACTTGGCTAATTGATTACTATGATCTGGCTCCATTGACAGGTATAATTGTGTGTCATCTGCATAACAATAAAAATGTATACAGTGCTTTCTAATAATGTTGCCTAACTGAAGCATATATAAACTAAAAAGAGTAGGGCCTAGCACAGATCCCTGCGGAACTCCATAACTGAGCTTTGAGTTGAAAGAAAACTCATTATTGACATGAACAAACTGGAACCTATCAGATAAATAAGATCTAAACCACTGCAACAAAGTTCCATTAAGTCCAACATAGTGTTCTAATCTATCAAGTAGAATATTATGATCAATAGTATCAAAAGCTGCACTAAGGTCTAAAAGGACAAGTACAGAAACCAGTCCATTATCAGATGTGATAAGGAGGTCATTAGTGACCTTTACTAAGGCTGTTTCAGTACTATGATGGATTCTAAACCCAGATTGAAACTCCTCAAATAAACCATTTCCCTGCAAGTGGTCAAATAATTGTGTAGCAACAACTCTTTCTAAGATTTTTGAAGTGAAAGGGAGATTACAGATTGGTCTATAGTTAGCTAAAACTCCTGGATCCAGTGTTGGCTTCTTGAGAAAGGCTTAATTACAGCAGTTTTAAAAACCCTACGGTACATGGCCTAAAGTTAATGAAGAATTGATTATTTGAAGAATAAAGCTACCAATAAATGGGAAGATTTCTTAAAATAACCTGGTAGGAATAGGGTCTATAAAGACAAGTTGAAGGCTTGGATGAGGAAATTATTTTGTCTAACTCTAAAAGGTCAATTGGAGTAAACTCATCCAAACAGATATCAACTGAAGGAGTTGTAGTAGTTATTGTATTTAATTTAACGGTGGGAAGAATCTGACAGATTTTATCTCTGATAGATGAAATTTTATTTTTGAAAAAGCTCATAAAGTCCTGACTCTATCGGAATGCTAAGATTGACAGAGCCCTGACTCTTTTTCAGCCTGGCTACAGTGCTTAAAAGAAACCTGGGATTATTCTTGTTCTCTTCTATTAATGCAGAATAATAACTCGTTCTAGCTTTTCTCAGAGATTTTTTTTTATAAATTAAAAGATGATTTCTCCAAGCTAAATAGGTTTCATCTAAATTAGTGGAGCACCATTTTCTTTCTAACTGACAAGTCTTCTGCTTTAAGCTACGAGTTTCTGTGTTGAACCAAGGAGTTAGAAATCTCTGATTAGACTTTTTTTCTTTTTTAAAGGGGCCAGTATGTCTAGAGTCTGATGCAGAGAAGCTACAACACTATCTACCATGCTATCAATTACAGAAGGAGCAAGCTGTCTATAGCTTATTTCCATTGTGTTGACACATGGCATAGAGGAAACAATCTGCATAAATTTGGTAACAACATCATCTGAGAGACATCTACTGTAGTAATATTTTTCTTTAGGAGCCAAATAGAAATAGTAAAATCAAAGGTAAACAGACAATGGTCTGACAGTACAGGGTTATGAGGAGACATTACCAGATTTTTTATTTCTATGCCATATGTCAGAACAAGGTCCAACGTATGGTAGAGATAATGGGTAGAATTTCCTACTTTCTGAGAAAACTCCATCAAGTCTAATATTGAATTAAATGCCATGTTCAGGCAATCACTATCTACATCTACATGTATATTAAAGTTCCCTTCTATAATTATAATTATTATCTGATTTCAGCACTAAATCAGCAAAGAATTTGGCAAATTCAAATAAAAACTCTGAGTAGGTTGATGGAGGACAATAAACTACGACAAATAAAATTGGGTTTTAGCCTAAAATTGCTAAAATGCCCAATACTGAGGACCAGGCCCTCAAAGGAATTATAACATGTTTTTTTTGCTTTACATTAACTAGTAATTAGGAATGGTAAATTGTTGCTACTCCTCCTCCATGACCAGAACTTCTGGGATTTTGACAGAAAGAGAGCCATGGCTCTCTGTCATCTCTCAATAATGTGTAAAAATGCACAGGGCAAAATCAAATCATTTCCTCACATCATCGCTGCTATTCCCGATTTCTCTTGCTAATCTGGAGCCGTTTTTTTTTTTTTTCTTTCTTTTTTTTTTCTTTTTAATGGGAGTTTTTCGTGCTGCTGATATTCTCTGATTTTTCTTGAAGTTGTGATTACTTGTTGACTTCATTACACATGGATTTATTATCAGCTGGGGACTGAAGTCCATAGAATGTTTGGTATCATTAAATGAAGCAGATTCTCCTCTTTCAAGGGACTATAAAAATGTCACTGTCCTGATTTAGGATGTTTATATAACAGCTAATTATACCAGTACTTTTTTCAGTGTGCCAGCACGATCAACTGATTGGATCCACCTCCTCCAGTGTTCTGACATTTTGGCATATTTATTACAACAACAATGGACAGCTTGATGTCACAGACTGCAGTCAAAGGTATAAATCAGAACTCTGTAGCTTTAAAGTGCCCAGACATATCCCCAACAGGTCCCATTATACAAGCAAGAATGTGTGTTTAGCTGTGTGTGTGTGTGTGTGTGTGTGTACGCTGCTAACAGCAGCAGAGATCTGTACGGGTTTTTCCTGTAAACCAACGCTGCAAATATGCCATTATATGGTAACTAAGTTAGAAACCTGTTCAATTAGTTACACATGGGTTCAAAGAGCATTACTTATATGTGAGAAATAATTTTTGGGTACGCTATTCATTAATCTCAACGTATTTTGGCTTTGTAGAAACAAAGACTGCTTACCTTTGTGTTAAACAATGGTTTTCTGGTCATTCACCCTGAATATTTGAGGCAGCTGGACCCATCCGTTGGTTAATTGTACATAGGCCTTTAATGATTTATAGTTTTGAAATTGCTGAAGGGTTTTTGGGCTCACCCCAAAAACCAGGTAGGCAAACACATCTGACAACTCGAGGCAGTCCGTCGCAATCATCATCCATTTCTTGTGTTCATATCGATCCATCCCATTTATTTCTTAAATGTTTTAGAGGTAGTGCTCCTTTCAGCTTCTCTGAAAAAGGAATATGATTTTTCTGTTTGCTCCGTTCCTTTGCACATGTCTGTTCACATTAGCAGATGCCTAGACTACAGGTAAACAGAGAAGCCAGACCATGACAATGGTGACAACGGCCCAGAATGCAGCACAGCATGACGTCAGTGCCCATTCTCTATAGTCTTTTCGGAAAAAATATACGTAACAACAAGCAAATCATAAACTGTTGCACTTATTTCAGTCAATTTTTTAAATGAGTCATTGGAGCTGTTGTAAAATGTCAGTATTACACTCAGTGGCGGGTTTTGATATGGGCCATCTGGGCAGTTGCCCAGGGCATCATTCTCTAGGTGGCGTGATGGCAATTAAGGGGAAAAAAATCAAATTTATTTGTGCTCAGCTCATTTGCCGCAAATGAGCGCCCTCTAGAGGTGGGATGCCGCCACCCTCCAAGAGTATCTGTCTGCAGCTCACAGACTCAAACACCATACACCACATCCCCTCATCAAGCAACTCCATTGGTAGAAATCTGAAGTGGAGCAAAGGAGGAAAAAAACAAAAACAAAACAAAACAAAACATGAGCTTTGTACTTAAATTATGTGGGGGTTTGAATGTTAAAACTAACTAACTAACTAACTAACCTGCACTTATATAGCGCTTTTCTAGTCACAAAGACCACTCAAAGCGCTTTCACTAGTACTAACCCTCTATTCTAAGGGCCTATAGGAAACAGATATCTAGGGACAATTTAGAACAACCAATTAACCTAACATGCATGTCTTTGGATTGTGGGAGGAAACCGGAGCCCCCGGAGTAAACCCACGCAGCACAGGGAGAACATGCAAACTCCATACAGAAAGGTTCCAACCCCTGCCAGCCTGGGGATTTGAACCAGGAACCTTCTAGCTGCAAGGCAACAGTGCTAACCACTGCACCAAAACGCTAAAGACTACTAAAAAGGCAACATTTATGACATGGCATTATTTTCCGTTTTCAGTTTACTTGGTTATATTAATTAATGTAACATGTTAAGTAATTGTTTTCTTTTGACTGGATTCATTATTGCAACTGTGGGGGTCCCCCCTACAGTTGGAAGTGCTATGAGATGACTGTTGTTGTGAAATGGCGCTATATAAATAAATAAATTAAATAATTATTTCTTAACTGTAATGTCACCAATATAAAAATACTGCAGTGTGATGTGGCTGATTAATTTGCTTCAAAGTTTTGGGGACACCAGAAAGGCAGTACACCCAGAGCGTCATACAAGCCTGGACCACTGCTGATTACACTTGATATCATGCGGTATTCTGAAGGCAGCTCTGTGGTGATGTCTTTGACCCTCTTTAACCACAATCTTACACTCCCTCTTGCATAGCATTGCTTAATTCTTGCTGACTGCGTTACCACCTCCTCTGTCCAGACTCCCCTCCTCCCTCACAGCTTCTCACCGACTTTTCATCCTTCACTCTTCTACTTCTTCTTCATCCATGTTTAGACTGTGTGCTTCCTTTTGTGTGAGTTAATTTAGGGGTTGGGGGCACTTATATGGAAAAAGTTAATTTTGCTTAAATAATGAGCTGTGTCATCCTGATTATAATCTTATTCAGAGTTGGGAAATAAATGTGACTGGGGAATGGATGGACGGGTGTGAGGGAAGTCATCAATGTAGGAAAGAAAGGAAGACTGCAGACACCATCTATCTCCCCTCGGCTCTGCAGGCCTTGGCAGTGGCAGGACCATGACAATATCTCTATTAGGAGTGATGGAAAGTATGTTGCCTCCACATTATTAACTATGCTGCAGGTCTGAGATCGGCCTACAGCGGCTGAGAGTAATGCCTGCTGACATCTCCCTAATGTACACTCCGCCACTGGCACCAGCTTCTCCCTTCTTCACGCTGCCAAGGTCGTTTGACCTGATGGGTATCAAAACTTATTAATAAACCATTCGTTCCAATTACACGGAGGATGTGTCAGCAGAGCGGGAGCTGTGGAAGGCGAGCTCAGTGAAGGCGCTTCGGTGGACCTGGTGTGCGTGGTGGTGATTGTGTTGTGCCACTGTCTCTGGCAGAATGCACTCCATCATTGTAAGCATGTGAGTGATAACAGGCAACACCCCCAGAGCAAAACTGATAAAGGTGCAGGAGAAAAAAAAAAAAGAAGAAAAGTTGGGAACTGTGTTTAAAGTGGAACATGACAAAAATGAAGGCTACTGTTGCTATGGTTACACACAGCTACAAAGGCAAACATGCATGGGTATTCATGAAATATTTGATATCTCATGAATACCCATGCATGTTTGCCTTTTTGTCACAAAGCAGCTTGTTATCAGTTGCAAATGGAAGGGTAAGTATAGGGTATGGCCTAGAAAACATGGTGAAACAGGGAAAACAACGAACTAACCTGTGGAAAAACACAATTAAAAAGGAAAAGTGTGAAAACAGGGAGAGAGATTAAAAATAGGGTTAAAAAAATCCAGGGTAAAAACTTAGTAAGGTTGCTTTCGTATGTTTGTTTTCTCCATCAGTACAGTTCATTTTGTCTGTCGAGACCTCCTGAAGGAGGTGGTCTTGAGTCAAATCAACTGGCGACCTCTGGTGCAGTCCTGCAGGTGAGAAAGGGACCATACTAAAACAGCACCAGTGCTAAATGGTAAAACATTTTATGCCACTGTACAAAGCTGATGGATCTTTGAAAATCTCTGTGGCTGAGCCTGTCACGGTTCTGGAGGATTAATGAACATGAACATTTTATTTTCCTTTCGTAGTCGCATTTCATTTTCAAACTGTACTATTTGCCGAAAGTGGTATATGCAAATAATGTAATAAACGATAACCATAGCGATGAAAACAAACCATAAACCATTATGCTATGGTTTATTATTAGTATTATTATTATTATTAGTATTATTATTATTAGTATTATTATTATTATTAGTATTATTTTCCCTCCGAAATGCATAAATACACAGTAGTCGTCCTACTTCCTGTATTTACCTTTCCTCTTTTCGTGGCAAAAAAAATCTGATCAATAAGAACAGAGAACGTTCTGACTTAAGTCTTGCTGGATTTAACGTGACTAGAGGTAGCAATCACGAGGCACCTCACAATTCCATTTGGATCGCAATTTTTGGGTCACAATTCAATCCTAGCACGATTCAACAATAATCATGATATTGCAATAATCGAGTATCACAATCCCATATATTTCAATTTTTTTTCACCTTATTCAACCTCAAATCATGTCCCAAAATAAAACTGTTGACATCTCTTTCATATAATAAAGTATTCTTGGGGCTTCATTTTCAGCGGAAACGCGTCTTTGCACACAGAAAGAGGGGTGGAAGGTGCTGTTTGGAACTGACTCCCACTTCAGCTATGTTTATCTGACTATGTGGACTCTTTTAACCCTTTAATTGTCCGGCTGTCATTAAACATGTGTGTCACCTGCTGCCTATGTCGCAGGTCCACGCCTGACACGTGATGTGTCCAAAAAGCACACAAAACCCAGTTGTACCAAGCATTTCACATCACAAGATGTCAGACATGTATAGCTTACTGCTCTTCAATGGAGGACTGGAAGACTTCACCCAACCAAAAACACCTCAAACATCATTTCCGGAAATGCAAAGAAGAGAATGTAAACAAAGGCTCCATCCGAACATATATTTCCACACTGAGGAAGCATTTGCTCCAAATTTTGCCAACTATGATTCTAATAAGAGATTATTTAGCTAGTGAAGGGAAATATCTACCTTCTGTGATAACAGAGGATGGCCGAAGCAGGTACAGTTTCGTCTGCCATCAACCGGAGCTGAACGTGACTGTAGAGAACAATAACGCTGGTTCGGCGGCGTTATTTAAGCAAAATTGAGGAGGAATAATTCATACCATACGTGTGACAGTTTCTGGATGTGGGCGAGAAAGCGAAAATGACTGGCAGAAGATGAAATAAGGACCGTAGATGACGAAAATGGACGAATGAAGACACAATGAGTGGTAGGTCTGATTGTTTTTTATCGGTTTGTGTACATTCTACTGATTTTCTGGTTCATATACAGTTAGGCCCAGAAATATTTGGACAGTGACACAATCTTCATGATCTGGGCTCTGCATGCCACCACATTGGATTTGAAATGAAACAACTACAACAGAATTGAAGTGCAGACTTTAAGGTTTAATTCAAGGGGTTGAACAAAAATATATGATTAAACATGTAGAAATTGTAGCTATTTTTATACAAACACTCCTCATTTCAGGGGCTCAAAAGTAATTGGACAAATAAACACAACCCTAAGTAAAATGTTACTTTTCAATATTTTGTTGAGAATCCTTTGCAGGCAATGACTGCCTGAAGTCTGGAACCCATGGACATCACCAAACGCTGGGTTTCCTCTTTTATGATGCTTTGCCAGGCCTTTACTGCAGCTGTTTTCAGTTGTTGCTTGTTTGTGGGTCTTTCTGCCTTAAGTTTTGTCTTGAGCAAGTGAAATGCATGCTCGATTGGGTTGAGATCTGGTGACTGACTCGGCCATTGCAGAATATTCCACTTTGTTGCTTTAAAAAACTCCTGGGTTCCTTTTGCAGTATGTTTTGGATCATTGGTGAAGCACCGTCCAATCAACTTTGCTGCATTTGGCTGAATCTGAGCAGAAAGTATATCCCTATACACTTCAGAATTCATCCGGCTACTTCTGTCTTTTGTCACATCATCAGTAAACAC
This sequence comes from Pholidichthys leucotaenia, assembly GCA_020510985.1. Classification (NCBI taxonomy): domain Eukaryota; kingdom Metazoa; phylum Chordata; class Actinopteri; order Cichliformes; family Pholidichthyidae; genus Pholidichthys; species Pholidichthys leucotaenia. The sequence continues at coordinate 417,112,767 of CM035842.1, forward strand.
AAGTGACCCAGTGCCATTGGAAGCCATGCATGCCCATGCATCACGCTCCCTCCACCACGTTTTACAGAAGATGTGGTGTGCTTCGGATCATGAGCTGTTCCAATTCTTCTACAAACTTTCTTCTACCCATCATTCTGGTACAGGTTGATCTTAGTCTCATCTGTCCAAAGAATGCTGTGTCAGAACTGGGCTGGCTTCTTCAGGTGTTTTTTGGCAAAGTCAATTCTGGCCTTTCTATTTTTGAGACTGATTCATGGTTTGCACCTTGTGGTTAATCCTTTGTATTTACTCTCATGAAGCCTTCTCTTTATGGTAGACTTAGATACTGATACACCTACTTCCTGGAGAGTGTTCTTCACTTGAGTGGATATTGTGAAGGGGTTGTTCTTCACCATGGAAAGGATTCTGCAATCATCCACCATTGTTGTCTTCCGTGGACGTCCAGGCCTTTTTGAGTTCCCAAGCTCACCAGTGCACTCTTTTTTTCTCAGAATGTACCAAACTGTTGATTTGGCCACTCCTAACATTTCTGCTATCTCTCTGATGGATTTTTTTCTTTTTTTTTAGCCTCAGGATGGTCTGTTTCACCTCCATTGAGAGCTCCTTTGACCACAAGTTGTGTGTTCACAGCAACAGCTTCCAAATGCAAACTCAACACCTGGAATCAACTCCAAACCTTTTAACTGCTTAATTGATGACAGGTTAACGAGGGAAGAGCCCATGCAGCCTTGTTAGTTAGGTTTTTTTTTTTTTTTTTGCAGCCTTCTGAGTCAATTGTCCAGTTACTTTTGGTCCCTTGAAAAAGAGGCGGCTACGTATTAAAGAGCTGTAATTCCTAAACCTTTGCTCCAATTTGGATGTGAATACTCTCAAATTACAGCTGAGAGTCTGCACGTTAAGCCCATATTGATTATATAATTGTATCCCGAATATGTTTTCATAAACAGCTAAAATAACAAAACTTGTGTCACTGTCCAAATATTTTTGGGCCTAACTGTACTTTGAAGATAACATAAAAAAACAAAAACAAAAACGGTGACAAAAAAAACAAAACCATCCTCTGTGTAAATATGTCCAAAGTCCACTTTTGACTGAAAGTTATGTAATTCGATATGGCTGCCATCGCATTATGTAAATTAGATGCAAAAATTTTCACATGATTTAGTAACAGACCCAGAAGACGACTACAGACTTGGTTATAACTGCAATAATCTTTATTGAGAGTGAGTGTGTCTGAGTGCAAAGCGGAAGGAGTCTGGCAACCCTGCAGAGGAGAGAGAGAAGGAGTAGTGAGTATTTTGTAGCACACAGTAGAATAATGAGGGATTAATTATAATCTTACTGAGCGAGGAGTGGTTGGGATGAAACAACCTGTGGCCACATCTTCTCCTGGTTGCTGTGGTCCCGCGAAGGTGAAGAGGTGCTGGTGCAGGTATATACAGTGCTTGGTGCAAGGGGAATTCCTCAGCTGAGGGAAAAGGGGAAAAGTTCAGTTTGATGATAAAGGCACTTACAGGATACCAGCGGGGTGAGGAGACACTGGCTCCAGATAGGTTCCAGGTCCGCTGAAAGGAGAGGTGGCAGTCCGCCTGGGAGAAAGTCCACCTTTTCACAGGTTATCCAAGACAAGTAGAGGAGAGATGCAGGGAGGTGAATACAGACTGATTGGTATCTTACTGTGTGCCAGGTCTAAGACGAGGTTCAAAGCTGGAGATGAGGAGGGCAGCACAGGCGTAGAGGAGCTCTCTGACTTCATGTAAGTGTTGTTCTCTCCATGCAGGAGTGGAGGATCCCACTCCATATAAAGGCTGCTAATTAAAGAGCGCAGGTGTGGATGAAACAGTAGCTGTGAAACATAATCAACGACAGGAGACAACAACATACAGCTCGGATCACCACAGTGCCCCCCCCCCCCCCCCCAAAGTATGCCTCCTGGCAGCCAACTCAACCTCCCTGGGTGGGACCGATGAAATGGCCGGACCATCTCCCGATCTGTGATGAAGGATGCCCAGACCCACGATCTCTCCTCTGGTCCATACCCAACCCAGTCCACCAGGTATTGTAGGCCTCGCCCCCTTTGTTGTACGTCCATAATGTGGTTGACCTTATACACCGGGCTGCCGTCAATCATCACCGGAGGGGGAGGCAGCTTGGATGGAGGACACAAAGGGCTGGTGGAAAACGGCTACACCTGAGAGGCATGAAAGGTGGGACAGATGCGGAGAGCATGGGGAAGAGACAAGTGAATAGCAGCTGGATTGATGATCTGAGAGATGGAGTAAGGGCCACTAATCAGGGAAGAGAGCTTTCTGGAATCAGTCTTAAGGTCACTGTGTTTAGTGGACAATCATACCTTCTGCCCAACCTGATGGGGGGGGAGGATCCTCCGACTGTTGGCGATCTCAGAGTTGCGGTCCGCAGTGCCGCGGAGAGCAGCCCTTGTGGTCCTCCAAATCCGATCACAACGCTTGATATGAGACTGCACAGATGGTACAGCAGTCTCCACCTTCCCCTCCGGGAACGGGGGGGGGGGGGGGGGGTTTGTAACCCAAGGATGCCTCGAAGGGGGAGAGACCCGTTGCTGTGGTGGAGTTGTGCGCATACTCAACCCAAGGTAGGTACATACTCCAGTATGCAGGATTAGAAGCTGTGACACACCTCAGGGCTGCCTTCAGCTCTTGGTTGGCTCGCTCGCACTGGCCATTACTCTGGGGGTGACACCTAGAGGAGAAGCTGACAGTCACACCGATGGCCTTTCAAAAGGATCGCCAAACCTGTGAAAAAAACTGGGGATCCTGGTCCAAGACCACGTCCACCGGCATGCCATGGAGGCGGACAATGTGTAGTGCCACATGGGACCATGGCCTGCTGGGGATGGGTAGGGGATGAAACAGCTCAGAAGGAGGAGAAGAGGATAACTTGCCAGTGATGCACTGGGGACAGGACTGGATGAACTCACTGACGTTCTTGCTCATCGATGGCCACCAGAAGGTCTTTTGCAATTGCGACAATTGCAACCACAAGGTGCGAGACACACAGGGATGGCACATAACCATGGAAGAGTGTAGCCAATCAATGGCCTCACCATGGACCAAGGAAGGAACATAGATCAGGCTCAGTGCCCTACGCCCTCTTGAACCTCTCCTTGATCTCCAAGGAGAGCACGCCGACCACACATGGAAACTATGGGGTGCAGCTCTGGCAATACCGTGTCAGTGGAGAATTGATTTGAGAGGGCATCAGGCTTGATGTTTTTGGGCCCGGGGTGGTAGGTGATGGTAAAATTAAACCTGCCAAAGAACTGGGACCAGCGGACTTGTCTAGAGTTTAGCCGTTTAGCAGTCCTGAGGTGCTCCAAGTTCTTATGGTTGATCAAGACCACAACTGGCTGCGAGGCTCCCTCCAGCCAGTGGCGCCATTCCTCAAAAGGCCAACTTTACCATCAGCAACTCTCGGTCACCCACATCATAGTTCTTCTTGGCTGGGGACAGGTGTCAGGAGAAGTAGGGATGGACCTTACTATTGGTGATCAAACGCTGAGAAAGGACTGCCCCCACCTCGGAATCTGAGGGATCTACCTCCACAAGGAACTGAAGCCTTGGGTCCACCTGAGCAAGGATAGGGGGAAAAGAGATGTGAGACTTCAGTTTGATAAATGCTGCATCAGCCTCCTTCGACCATTGAAAGGGAACCTTGGTGGAGGTGAGGCGGGTGAGAGGCAGAGCAACCACACTGTAATTGCAGATGAAGCACCCGTAAAAATTGTCGAATCCCAAGAACTGCTGTAATTGCGGGAGGAAGGAACAGGCCACTCCAAGACCGCCTTCACCTTACGTGGGTCAGCCCGAATCTCCTTATGGGCAATCACAAGCCCCAGGAAGGTGGTAGGTGTATGGAACTCACACTTCTCTGCTTTGATGTAAAGTTGGTTATCCAACAGCCGCTGAAGGACCCTCCTCACGTGCACCTGATGCTCATCTAAGGAACAAGGCAAAATTAGTATATCATCCAGGTACACAAACTCAAAGGAATTCACGAAGTCCCTCAGAACGTCATTGATGAGCTGTTGCAACACAGCTGGTACATTCGTCAAACCAAAAGGAATCACCAAGTACTCAAAGTGACCACTAGGTGTACAGAACCCTGTCTTCCACTCATCGCCCTCCTTGATCGTGACAAGATGGTAGGTATTGCGTAGGTCCAACTTGGTGAAAACAGTGGCACCTTGAAACAAGTCAAAGGCAGAGTTATGGAGTGGCAAGGCATGCTTGTCCTTCACAGTAATGTTATTCAACTCCCTAAAGTCAATCTAGGGTTGGAGGGAACCGTCCTTCTTGCCCACAAAAAAACCCCGCCCCCACCGCAGATGAAGAAGACCTGATGATGCCCAAAGTTAACGACTCTTTGATGTATTTATCCATCGCCTCTCGCTCCGGGGCAGACAGGCTATACAGTATACTGGACGGCAACATCTCTCCCGGAAGGAGGTTAATGGCACAGTTGTAAAGGCGGTGTGTGTGTGTGTGTGTGTGGGGGGGGGGGGGGTGCCATAGACTTGCTGAAGACCGGAGCAAGGTTGTGATATTCAGGGAGAACCAAGGTGAGATCGGGCACATGGGTGGGTGAGGGACTGATAACGACAGAGGGCAAACAGGCTGCAGACTGCAAATAGGCAGCTAAGCAGAAGGTACTCCAAGAAATAACCCTCCCTGCCTGCCAATCAATAACCGGGTTGTGGAATCTTAACCAGAGATACCCTAAAATGACAGGGGAGGCAGAGATGGGAAAAATAAAGAAACTCAAATGCTCCCGATGGTTGCCTGAAACCAAAATGGAAATGGAAGCAGTTTTCTCAGTGACCCTGCTGAGTGGTTCTCTGGAAACGGCAACCAAATTTAACTGCTTGACTGCCTATGACGCTCCATTGCACTGTCAGCCCCTAGTGGTCAAGGTTTTTTTCAAGAAAATATTCAGTTCAGATGTCAGAGATTTCCAAAGCTATAACTTGAAAGTGGTAAGAGATAATGGCTTACTGTCAATTAGAAAGATGTAAATTTACGCATCTAATTTGCATAATGCCATGGCAGCCATATCGAATTACAAAACTTACAGTCAAAAGCGGACTTTGGACATATTTACACAAAGGATGGTTTTGTTTATTGCCACCGTTTGTTGCCTTGCGCATTTGGTTATCTTATCTTTAAAGTATATGAACCAGAAAATGAGTTACAATGTAAACAAACAAAAAAAAATTGTCACTTTCTGCTGGCCAGGTAGCGCACTTCGTCCATTTTCGTCTTTCCTCATCGTTATTTTGCCTTCTGTCAGTCATTTTTGCTTTCTCTCCAAAATCCAGAAACTGTTATGATTATTCTACGGCAATTTTGCTTTTATTCCGCCGCAATTTATCTCATATGACGACCGGGAACCGGCGCGTTTGTTCTGTCCAGTCACATGGCACTGGGGGTCGATGGCAGGTGCAAATCAACCAGCTTCAGCCACTCTCTGTTATAAGAAAATGTAGATATTTACCTTCATAAGCTAAATAATGTCTTTTTAGAATCATAGTTGGAAAATTTGGGAGCAAATGCGTCCTCTGTCTTGCGATCTATCAACATTTGTTTACAAACTCGTCTTCTCTGGTGTTCAGAAGTGTGTGTGTGTGTGTGTGTGTGTGTGTGTGTGTGTGTGTGTGTGTATGTGTAGGGGATTTGGGGCCCATAAGACCTCCAGGGCAAGAGCAGTAAGTTATATGTGTCTGCCACCTTGTGAGGTGCAATATTTAGTCCAACTGGGGACTTTTTTATGGTTTAAGGCCACGTCACTTGACAGTCACAGAACTGTGACACAGGCACTCCACAGTGCTACCTGTGCATGAACCAAGGCAGTCAAAAGGTTAATGGAGTCTCCAGATCTTGACATGGGAGCTTCAGACGGGTTTCCAGACTCTCCAAAATGAAGCTTTTGTCACGCCGCGCCGCTCATCAGCGGCGCCACCTGCTCGCACACCTGTTCATCGTCAGCGGTGAGGGATATAAGCCGCCTCGCCCTGAGCTTCGGCCTGAAGCCGTCAGACTTCATTCCCTGTCTACGTGAAGCAACCTATTCTTCAGCACGACGCTGTCTGGTAAGAAACCCTTACCTCATCTTCTCCAGTCTGCTCCCCTGTGCACAGGTGGATTCCTCGGCGGCGGACAACTCCGTTCCCTCGTCCTTCCTCGCTGCTGCACCGAGCCCTGCAGGTGGCTGTCTCCCGGGTTCCGTCCTTGTTGTGCCAGTCATCTGTCCCTAGCAAGTAAGCATCTCCCTCGCCTATTCTCCTCCTGTGTTGGTGTGTGCCCATCACCCTGTGTCTCTGTGTTCTCTCCCATAGGGTTTCCGGCTGTACGGTCTCCTGCCTCTGTGCCTGAAGCAGACGCCGCCACCAACACATTAACATCCCGCAGACACACACCCATACACCCCTGTTGCTAATAAACTATTTGAACTACTCTGAGCCTGTGTGTGTGCGTCTCCTGAGCCGAACGTTATGTCAGCTTTGTTCAGCACCTGAATCAGTGAGAGTAGTAGTGCAAAAGTGATCAAAACGAATGGGCAACACTAGTTGTGTAAGGGATTTAGACCTGCCCACGTCCGTTAGCCCCCCCTACTGTGACGAACGGATGCCCCCTTTTGGCTGGGTGGGACAGTAAGCAACCTCGTGTTCAGCACTAGCACAATACATGCACAATCCGAGATCACGGCGGTGCTGTCGCTCAGCGGGGGGCAGCCTAGACCGGCCAAACAACATAGGTTCCCCAGTGTCAGAGGGTTCGGAAGGGGGAAGGGCAGGAAGAGGGGGCTGAGAGGAAAAGCGCAGCTGAGAGTAAGAGCGATTAACAAAGCGGCACTCGTTGGCCCGTTCCCTTAGGTGATTATCAACATTGATGGCCAGGGTGATTAGCTTGTGTAACGAGGAGGGTTTACCTAATCGTGCCAACTCATCATGAAGGCTAGGGCTAAGGCTGCATGTGAAAATGCTACACAGAGACATATCCTCTCATCCCACCTCTACTGCAAAAACCTGGAAATCCACCGAGTAGTCGGCAACAGACCTGGCCCCTGCCAGAGATTGAGAAAGCTGGTGGTGAGAATGTTATCCTGGCCAGAGTGATCAAACACCTGGGTGAACGCGGATACAAATCAGTCATAAATGTAGTTTTGGTAATCGGGGCGATCCATAATAGCATATGCCCAGGCTAAGACCCGCCCCTCCAGCAGGTTCACTATGTAGCTAATCTGGCTATGAATAGTGGAGAAATCTTCCGGCACTCGCTGAAAAAATAGACTACACTGAAGGAGGAACCCCCAAGCCTCACCCAGCCTATCGCTGAAGCGGGTCAGTGTGGGAACTGGTGGTTCGAGGATGACGCATTGATTGGGAGGAAGGAGGCGGCGAGACAGCCGACGCCCCGGAACTGGTCTGGAAAGGCATAGCTGTGGAAGGCCGGTCGAGCCTTGCATTTATTTCAGTTAATTGATTCAAAATTACCTGCTGCTTATAAGTAAGCTGGTCTAACCGAGCCTCCATGATGTTTAATGTACGTGCGGTTGCACCATCTGCTGGGTCTGACTGTCGGAGAAGTACTGACATGATTTAGTAACAGACCCAGAAGCAGACTACAGACTTGGTTATAACTGCTATAATCTTTATTGAGAGTGAGTGTGTGTGAGTGCAGAGCTGAAGGAGTCTGGCAACCCTGCAGAGGAGAGAGATAAGGAGTAGTGAGTATTTTGTAGCACACAATAGAATAATGAGGGGTTAATTATAATCTTACAGAGCAAGGAGCGGTTGGGATGAAACAACCTGTGGCCATGTCTTCTCCTGGTTGCCATGGTCCCGCGAAGGTGAAGAGGTGCTGGTGCAGGTATATACAGTGCTTGGTACTAGAGGAATTCCTCAGCTGAGGGAAAAGGGGAAAAGTTTAGTTTGATGATAAAGGTACTTGCTGAAAGGAGAGGTGGCAGTCCACCTGGGAGAAGGTTCACCTTTTCTCAGGTTATCAAAGACAAGCAGAGGAGAGATACAGGGAGGTGAGTACAGACTGAGAGGTAGCTTACTGTGTGCCGGGTCTGAGATGAGGTTCAAAGCTGGAGATGAGGTGGGCAGCACAAGCGTAGAGGAGCTCTCTGGCTGCAACTGCATGTGAGCGTAGACATCTCCGTGCAGGAGTGGAGGACCGCACTCCATATAAAGGCTGCTAGTTAGGTTAATTGGAGACTCTAAAGTGGCCCTAGGTGTGAATGTGTGTGTGAATGGTTAAGGGATAGCGCCATACCGTGGCTGCTTCATCCATCCAGGTGGATGCCCTCAATTTCCCCTCTGGGGATCAATAAAGTATCCAAAATAAAATAAAATAAAATAAAATAAAAAAAAATAAGGAGCACAGGTGTGGATGAAACTGCAGCTGTGAAACATAATCAATGAGAGGACAGAGGAAACAGCACACAGCTCGGATCAACACAAATTTACTCTTATCTCAAACTTTGGACCATATGCAAGGACAGCTTCAGGAAGAAGATGGAGGACAAGCTGCAACAGAGCGACATCAGCGGGGTCTGGAGAAACCTCAAAACCATCTCGGGGCTCCAGAATACCTCCCCCCAGGCCACAGGGGGCAGGGAGTGGGCGAACAACCTGAATCTGTTTTTCAATAGATTTGACCAACCGCCCTCCCCCCTGACTGCACAACAACCACTGCTGCCTCTAAAGAAATCAAGTCCTGCTGCCCACTCCCCACTCTACCAACACCCCCCCCACTCCCAACACACAGCCCCCCATCCTGACCCTGACCAGGACCCAGGTGAGGACGGAGCTGAGGAAGATCAAGGCGAGGAAGGCGCCGGGACCGGACGGCATCAGCGCAAAGCTCCTCAAGTCCTGTGCAGACCAGCTGTGTGGGATTGTGACGTATATCTTCAACATGAGCCTGAAACTGGGGAGGGTACCACAGCTGTGGAAAACATCTTGTGTGGTACCTGTACCAAAAACTTCCCACCCCAAAGACCTGAACAGCTACAGACCGGTGGCCTTGACGTCCCACTTGATGAAGACCCTGGAGAGACTGCTCCTTGCTCACCTCCGCCCCCTGGTGGAACCAGCGATGGATCCACTCCAGTTCGCCTACCAGCATGGCATTGGGGTGGAGGATGCGGTGATCTTCCTCCTTCACCGTTCTCTGTCCCACCTGGAGAAGCCCGGGAATATGGTGAGGATCATGTTCTTTGACTTCTCCAGTGCTTTCAACACCATCCAACCGATGATCCTGAAGGACAAGCTGCTGCGCGCAGGGGTGGACCAGCACCTGTCATCATGGATCCTGGACTACCTCACGAACCGGCCTCAGTTTGTGAGAACCCGGGACTGTGTGTCCGACACGATCATCAGTAGCACGGGGGCCCCCCAGGGAACGGTGCTGGCTCCCTTCCTGTTCACTCTTTATACTGCGGACTTCTCACACAACACAACACACTGCCATCTACAGAAGTTCTCTGATGACTCTGCGATCGTTGGCCTCATCTCCAATGGAGATGAAGCTGAGTACAGAGGGCTTATCCAGGACTTCGTGGACTGGTGCCATCGGAACTGCCTCCAGATCAACGCGAGGAAAACTAAGGAGCTGGTGGTGGACTGCCGCAGGCATGGGCAGCCCCTCACAGTACCAGTAAATATACAGGGAACAGACATCGAGATGGTGACATCCTATAAGTACCTGGGTATTCATCTGAACAATAAACTAGACTGGTCACACAATACTGATGCACTCTACAAGAAGGGACAGCGCAGGCTGTTCCTGCTGAGGAGACTCAGGTCTTTTGGTGTACAAGGGGCGCTGCTGAAGTCATTCTATGACACGGTGGTGGCATCAGCCATCACTTTTGGAGTGGTCTGCTGGGGCAGTGGCATTACTGCAGCCGATAGGAAGAGACTGAACAAACTGATTAAGAAAGCTAGCTCTGTCCTGGGGCAGCGCCTTGATCCGATGGAGGAGATAGGAGAGAGAAGGACGGTGGCTAAACTGTCATCTCTGCTGGAGTCCGAGTTCCACCCTATGCAGGACATACTGAATGCACTGAGGAGCTCATTTAGCAGCAGACTACATCATCCCAGGTGCACAACCGAGAGGTTTCGTAGGTCCTTCCTACCAACGGCTGTCAGACTGTACAACCTAAGCAGGGCTGCTCGCAGAGATAGCAAAAAGACGTAACAAACTAATAGTTTTTTGAATGCAAAAGATGCAATAGACTTACACAATGGTCCTCTCCGGCATACAACTAGGAACATACCGGTCGCTATGGAGGGTGAGAATATGTATGGGCACATAATCATACCATGTAGGATAACTAAGTAGACGGTTATGCTGTTTCATTCCATCTAGCAACAATGCTCTGCACTGTGTGTGTTTATATATTTGCATATTTATTCCATCTAGCTACAATGCTCCGTACTGTGGGTGTTTATATATTTATATATCTACATATTATTCCATCTAGCTACATTGCTCCGCACTGTGTGTGTTTATATACTTGCATATTTATTCCACCTAGCTGCAATGCTCCGTACTGTGGGTGTTTATATATTTACATATTTATTCCATCTAGCTACAATGCTCTGCACTGTGTGTTCATATATTCATATATTTATTCCATCCAGCTACAATGCTCTGCACTGTGTGTCTGTGTGTGTGTGTATATATATATATTTTATAGTAATACGTACATATGTTTATTAGCTGCTCTTGCTTGCTTGTTTTTTTTTTTCTTGCCTTCTGATTGTTGCTCTGAGTGTTGCTATCCCTGTGCTGTTGCAATCCTGGAATTTCCCCGTTGTGGGACTAATAAAGGCTTATCTTATCTTATCTTATCTTATATTCTACATCTTCCTCCTTGACGGTAAGCCATTATCTCTTACCACTTTCAAGTTACAGCCTCTGGAATTTGTCATATCTAAATTGAATATTTTCTTAAAAAAAAAAAAACTTGACGGGCAAAGGGTGGTGAACTGACAGGAGTGCTGCTTTGCCATAGACAGAAAATGGGTTAAAAAGCAGCTGAAAACTTTTTTTGTTTTAGGAGGCTTTCCAATGAGTTTCAACTGCTTTTTAATTGTAAGTCTATTTTTTTTATTATTATTATTTTAATCTTGTTTTAACTTGTTGTTGTATTTTTAAAATTATTTTTTTCTATCAACTTCTTTTTATTCCAGTTTATTGTACAGCACTCTGTGACTATATGTCTGAAAAGCATTTCATAAATAAACTTTATTTATGTGACGCTAGGAGAAAAAGCTCCATACTGGTGTCTCTTTAGCTTAGCCATTGCTAATGCTGTTCCAAGATGCGTGCTTGCCTGATGTATTCTGAGTGTTTTTTTTCTTTTTACTATGCAGCGCTTCTTGCAAGTTATGTGTCATGTCAAGGTCTTTGCTTCCATCTTCGTTATAAAATCCAAAAAAGGCCCGACATTTGAGCTAACGTTGAGCTAACTGCATCCTAACTTTCAAAGCTGGCTGCAAATCACCAAGAAAAGCTATGACTTCACTTGACTAAGTGTTTGCTTTGCAACATCTAGTGGACTGAAAATGCCATTGATAACCCAGAAGTATACTGTATGTGTGTGTATTTTTTTAAATAAAAGATTGATCAGTCCGTTTATGGTTTGGTTCATTGTCACCAGTGCCAAGTATTGCGATCCATCACTGAATCAATTTTTTTTCCCACCCCTAAACGTGACGAAATTTGCCCCCCTTGAATTTTTGCCTGTGTAAAAGGGAACAGAACTAAAGAGAAAATGATACAAAGAAACAAACTTTTCAACTGATTTGGACCAAAGTAAACAAATTTATGGGTGAAAGCACCCTAAGAACTAAAAAGAGAGTGCAGGCAGGGCAGAATAGGTGGAGACAAGTGTCAGGGGTGATTTGTGACAGAAGAGTAGCAGCAAGAGTGAAAGGGAAGATTTACAAGACAGCAGTGAGACCTACTATTGTGTATGGTTTGGAGACGGTGGCACTGACAAAAAGACGGCAGAGTTGAAATGAGTATATTAGAGGGACAGCTCAGATTGAGCAGTTTGGAAGCAACGTAAGAGAGGCAAGCCTGATTCAAGATTCAACGGATTTATTATCATGTGCACAGTTAAGAAAAGCAACATTTCATGAGCAATGAAATTCTTACTCTACTCTCTGAACAAATACCAAGGTTATAGATACATACCAATACTAATAAGCTAACACATCTAATACTAATGAGTACTAACAAAACACACTAATAACACACATTAATGACACACATTAGGCAATTAGGACATCTTGGCACACCTTGATACTTAGACTAATACTAATTAATACTAATAACACACATTTGGTAATTAGGACAGTTAAAGAAGCAAAGCAGTTAAACTAGAGGAAACAAGAAGAATGAAAACTGAAAAATTCACTGGAAGACTATAGTGGACAATGGTATATTAATATCAGAGATGATATGAACCTGAGATGGCATAAGCCTATGTACAGTGTGCAAATGAGCAATGTGCAAATGAATAATGTACAAATTACAAATCAGTACCCAGTGTGAGAATTTCTCTGTAATGATACTGTCCAGTGGACTGTACAGTGATAATATAGCAGCAGATATGTTATGGACATAAGACGGGGTGAGACTGTGTACACTGTACAAGTGAACAATGTGCAAATTTAGCAATTAGTGTGTGAATTCGTATTTGCAAGCTGTGTTTGCAAAAAGGCAGTTTGTTTGGGAGTTTGCTATTTGTTCAGGAGTCTGATGGCAGTGGGAAAGAAGACGTTTTTTAGTCTGGTTGTCCTGCATTTAACACTTCTGTTCCTCTGGCCTGAGGGTAGAAGTGTGAACATTCTGTGCTGTGGGTGGGTGGGGTCGCACCCTCCCCCTCCACTAAAAGTCTCATCAGGCCAGGTAATAATTTTATAATTTATTGCAATTAATTTCAACATGGCACCCCCGAGGCAGACATGATTGCTCCTTCCATTCACAAATGTCAACAATTTTTTCTCATTTTTGCATGTTTGCTGCTCTTCCTACAGTGCATAAAGGTCATGGACTACTAACATACAACCGATGGACACTACTGAACATCGGCAAGACAAGCAGTCATATGGAATTTACTAGCTCCATATCACCCGATCTACAATGCATGGAGCAGCACCACCCCCAGGAAGGCCCCGAAGCACCGAGCCTGTGTGAGCATGCTGACCCTAAGAGAGCATGTCAGAAGTGGCGCAAGAGAGGTAAGAGAGGGGGGCTACATGCTAGGCTAAAAGCTCGTGCTAACCTTCAACCGCTACCTAGCCTCCTGCTAGCTAATGTACGGTCTCTGGAAAACAAGGTAGACGAACTAAGAGTAAGGACTGAAGACCAGTGGGGGATAAGAGAGTGCTGCGCCCTAATTTTCTGTGAGACCGAATACCTTAGTGTGCCATTCAGCTACAGACTCACTCAACACATGGGGCTGATCAGACTGAAACCTAGGGTAAGACAAGGGGGAGGGGGAAGGCGTGTGCGTTTTTATAAACAACTCATGGTGTGGAGATGTAAAGACTGTATACAAGCACCGTTCACCTAATGTGGAGTTTATACTGCTGAAATGCCATCCGTTATCTACCGAGGGAATTCACTGCTGTATTTTTGGCCACTGTCTACATTCCCCTGTGAAGCAACTACACAGCAGCACTATGCAAACTCCATGATGTCATCGCTGAGGTAGAGACGACCCATCCCGATGCTGTTTTTATTGTTGCTGGTGACTTTAACCAGTGCAATTTATGGACTGTACTTCCCAAATATTACCAGCATGTGGACATTCCCACCAATGATAAGAACACACTGGATCATTTTTACACAAACATACGCAGTGCATACAGAGCAGCACACTGCCCCCACTTCATACAGTCAGATCACATCTCCCTGTTTATGTACCCAGCCTACAGATAACAGCTGAAACAAACAAACCCTGTCATTAAACAAATTAAACACTGGACTCCAGAGCCTGAGAGCACCCTGCAAAACTGTTTTGCCTGTACAGACAGGGATGTGTTTAAAGCTGCAGCCACCCAGGAGGACTCTTCTGTAAACACACAGGACTATGCTGAGTATGTGACTAGGTACATCAGCATGTGTGTTGATACCATCGTACCCACCATACAAGTCAGGAAGTTCCCCAACCAGAAGCCCTGGATCAACAGTCAGGTGCTTCAAATGCTGCGTGGTCACTCTCTTGCATTTAAATCAGGCAATAAAGTTGAGAACAAAGCTGCAATGTATGGACTGAGAAAGGCTATAACAACAGCCAAGAGGCAGAACAGGGAAAAGCTGGACAGCCTCTACTCTACTCCTGACCTGGGGCGCATGTGGTCAGGCCTGCAACATATCACGGACTACAAGAGGACCAACAGCAACACCACTAGCTCCACAGAAAGCCTGCTGGATAATCTCGGCATCTATTACACCCACTTTGTGACCTCCAGCTACAGTGTAGAGAGGAGACATGCACACACCCACCCTCCTCCTCCACTAAACGTCTCATCAGGCCATGTAAACAAAGCACTGAGGAATATCAACCCGCGCAAGGCAGTAGGACCAGACGACATTCCTGGACGGGCTCTCAGAGCATGCGCTGCTGAGCTAATTGACGTTCTCATGTCCATCTTCAACCTCTCTCTCGGCCAGAACATAGTACCCTCCTGCTTCAAAACAACAACCATCATCCCTCTCTCCAAAAAGAGCCTGCCGACCTGTCTGAATGATAACATGCCTGTAGCACTCACTCTAATCATCATGAAACGCTTCCAGAGAGTGGTGCTGCCCCTCATTCAGGACAGCATACCGGAAACCCTGGACCCCCTGCAGTACGCCTACCAGCCCAACAGGTCCACCTCAGATACCATTGCTGCAGCACTCAATTATTCTCTATCCCACCTTGAAGATAAAGACTCCTACATCAGGATATTCTTTATCAACTACAGCGCCACCTTCAATACGGTCATCCCCCACAAACTCACCTACAAACTGTCTTTACTTGGCCTTTGCCCCAACCTCTGTGACTGGCTATTGGACTTTCTGACGGGCATGCTGCAGTCTGTCAGGATGGGCAAAAGGACCTCTGCCAGCATCATCACAAACACAGGTGTCCCACAGGGTTGTGTTCTCAGCCAAATCCTCTACAGCCTCTTCATCCATGACTGTGTTGCCTCCAAAAAGGACAATATCATCTTAAACTTTGTAGATGACACAGCAGTGACAGGACGCATCACTGGTGGTGATGACGGATCCTAAAGGATGGTGGTGGTCAGCTTGGTGTCATGGTGTGAGGACAACAACCTCACCCTCAACATGGACAAGACGAAGGAGATGATAGTGGACATGAGGAAGGGGAAGAGGAGACCCCATCAGCCGCTGTTCATCCAGAAGTTTGAGGTGGAGAGGGTGAGCAGCTTATAATACCTGGGCAGCCAAATCAGCAAGGACCTTATGTGGGCACACAACACCACAGAGCTGGAAAAGAGAACTCAACAGTGGCTGCTCTTTCTGAGTAGGCTGAAGAAGTTTGGCATGTCCCCCAAGATTCTCAACAATTTCTATAGCTGCATCATCAAGAGCATCTTGACCAACTTGACCATCTTGACCATCTTGACCCCCCCCCCCCCAAGACCCAAGAGTCCCAAAGTTCAGGGGGCCGGCCAAAGTCCCAGGGCCAGCAGGCAGCCTTCAGTACAGTGCCAGGCTGCCTGCCAGAGAAAATAAGCCACCTGAACCAGAGTCCCAGTCCTTTGGGCAGCCAGCCAGCATAATTGAGCCACCAGGACCAGGGGGTGGACGAGGCGGTGGCCTACCCACTGGAAGGTTAAGAGGTGGGTGGCCGGAAAGTGAAAGGGAGACCCCTGCGGTTACTGGTGGCAGAGGAAGATGGGCCATGATGGTACCCACTAAAAGAGGAAGGAACACCCAAAACACCTCAGGAAGGGGAAAGGAGACCTCCGTGTTCCCAGACTGGCCAGCTGCACCCTCGGTGGTCCTGGCTTGGGACTGGAGCACTGCCGCACCCGCGGTGGACCCAGGCTGGGCCATGGCTGCACCCTTGATGAGCCCCGGCTGGGCCTGCATTGCACCCCCGGAGGATCCCGACTGGGCCATGGTTGCACCCACGATGAAACCTGGCTGGGCCCCTGCGGCACCCATGGTGGGACCCAGCTGGGCCACTGTTGACACCAATGCCGACCTTACCATGGGCCAGCCGACCCGCATAAGCACCCAAGCAAGGAGGCGATCGATCACGGGCACCCTGGGCTGGAGCTGAGCACCCATGATGACCTCCTCAGCCGGGACAGCAGCAGCCATGATGACCTCCAGTGGTGACCCTTGATCCTCTGACTCATACAGTGACATAGGACTCTCTCCGGCAACCCTGGAAGAGGACTCAGACAGAGAACAAGATGGGGTAAGGGTCACCGGCAGTGGCGGAGCCCGGCGAGGCGAGCTCAGGTGCAGCATGCGGCTGCAGCTGGCTCTCATCACCTAAAGCTAGGCAAAAATGCTCTACTATGGAAAGGAGAAAGACAAAGGAGACCACTTGCCTTAGCGCAAGCTCCACTGCCGTCCAGGACTCTGACGATCCGGGCGATGCCCTCATGGGCTCGGCCTCCTGGAGGTTCAGCTAGGGTGCTGACTCAGCTGCAGCAGCCTCCGCAGCAGGCACAGTAGTCTCTGCAGTCCTTATTACCCCAACCTGTGTGCTTCATGCAGGAGGTTCCTCCAGCATGACGGCTGGGATCTGGCTCACAATTGCTGGGGGGAAAGGATAAGATAAGATAAGATAAGATAAGCCTTTATTAGTCCCACAATGGGGAAATTCCAGGATTGCAACAGCATAGGGATAGCAACACTCAGAGCAACAATCAGAAGGCAAGAAAAAACAACATCTAGTAAACATATGTCCATATTACTATAAATGTATATATATATAGACACACAGTGCAGAGCATTATGGCTGGTGAATGTGCAGCAGAAAGTCTAAGCTCTCTCTCCGCGGATGCAGCGGGCCAGCTGGAAGTCTTTGGGCATGATGGTGACCCCCTTAGCGAAGAAGAGACCACCAGGTGGGCCTCGCTGGTCTCCTGCAGAGCCATGACGACGAAGCTCAGGAAACGCAGGACGGTCTTGAAGTCCTGAGCGATCTCCCTCACCAGGCGCTGGACGGGCAGCTTACGGATGAGCAGCTCCGTGGATTTCTGGGAGCGACAGATCTCTCTCAGAGCCACGGGCCTGTGACGGCGAGGCCTCTTCACTCTGCCGGTGGCCGGAGCGCCTCTCCGAGCAGCCCTGGTGGCTAGCTGTCTCCTGGGGGGGGGGGGGGGGGGCTTCTTCCTCCAGTAGATTTTACGGGCGGTCTGCTTGGTTCTTGCCATCGCTCTTTATTATTCTGTTTTATATTTCTTTCACGCCGCCTAAACTCCAGCCCGGTACCCGCGTCATTTTCGCTACAGCTCCCGGTATGTCGAGTTTCCCATTAGCACCGGGCGGTGGCCAAGTGCTAGCTAGCACTAGCTCCTCCCCGCTGTAACGTCTCCCGCTGCAAACCGTGGCTCCGTCCGCCGACCCGGGAGACCCCCGGGGTGATCCGTGCGTCCGTGATATATATACAGAGTGAAAGGTGTAGAAAGAAGAAGGAAGATAAAAAAAAGGCTGTTGCAACAGGCAGCCGACTCGTGTGGCGCCGCCGGTCCGGCGGAACCGGAGCCGGAAAAAATCTTACCGGACCTCTGGTTCCTCCTGGTCCGACCAAGTGTTGGCAATACGAACCATACTCTCACAACAGTCATACAGAGACCAAATAGCTCGTAACAACAAGCACGATACCCTATGCTCCCGAAGCACCCCCACAAAAAACTATGAAGGACGTGGTCGATTGCCTTCTACCAGTCCACAAAACTCATGGGAATTGGTTGAGTAAACTCCCATGAACTCTCGGGGATTCTCAAGAGGGTAAAGAGCTGGTCCGATGTGCCACGGCCAGAATAAAAAACACATTGCTCCTCCTAAATCCGAGGTTTGACCAACGGCCGGACTCTCCTCCCCAGTACCTTGGCATAGACCTTCCCAGGGAGGCTGAGGAGTGTGATCCCTCTAAGGTTGGAGCACACCCTCCGGTCCACTTTTTTGATGAAAGGAACCATCACCCTGGTTTGCTATGCCAAAGGCACTGCCCCAGACCTCCACGGAATGTTGCAGAGGCATGTCAACCATAACAGCCCTACAACATCCATGGCCTTGAGGTGCTCAGAGTGAATCTCGTCCACCCCCGGGGCCCGGCCACCAAAGAGATTTTTAACCACCTTGGCGATCTCAGCCCCTGTGATAGGCAAGTCGTCCCCCTCGTCCACAAGCCCTGCTTCCTCTGTGGAAGGCGTGTCAATGGGATTGAGGAGATCCACAAAGTATTCCTTCCACCGCTCGACGATATCCCTGGTTGAAGTCAGCAGTGCCCCATCTGCACCATACACAGTGTGGACAGGGAGCTGCTTCCCCCTCCTGAGCCGCCGGAAACTTTGCCAGAATCTGTTCGAGGCTGAACTCAAATTAATCTCTTAATTATAACTTTATATTTGATCTAATATCAAGTAAAATGTTGTGGGCAAAGCACCAAAAGCAGGACACGAACCAGCAGCCTCCCAATCACAGTTCCACCGTAATATCTACCTAAGCCACAGCTGCAGCTGGCTTCGGCTTGATCTAAAAAGGTTTTGTCAGATTGATCAACTCTTCCATAGCAACAGACAATGCATATCGGGCTCTGGTTTACATATCAATCGCCACTTGTTGCAAATTAGCTAATAGCTATACACTCTGTGCAACACATCAGATTGATTGTCATTGATTAATTGTCTATGTTTATTGCACTGTCCCTGTCAAATAAACAAATCTATCTAACTTTCTTTTCAGTTTGCTTTTAAATTCTTATGTATTTCTTTTGCAAATTTAATGTTATATGTAAAGCACTTTGAATTGTCTTGTACACGAACTGTGCTATACAATAATATTTCCTCATCTTAAGCAACTTTGAATTGCATTTCTTCATAAAATATACCTGTGACAAGGGCTGTGCGATATGACAATATATGTTTTTTTTTTTTATCACAACAAAAAACGTTTACCGTTTTATATAAAACTATGCTGTTTATAGTGGAATTTAAAAGACATACCCCATTTCTACTTGTCACCAGTGTTGCCAACTTGGCGCTTTTATCGTTAAATCTGGCAATTTTTCAGCCCCCCTGGATGACTTTTTTTGTGAAACTTGACTAGCGACAAATCTAATGACTTTTCCTGGTGTTATCAAAGACTTTTCTGATGTTTTTTTTTTTTTTTTTTAGATTTAGTATTCTTTATTGATCCCCAGAGGGGAAATTGAGGGTCATCCACCACCCGGATGGATGAAGCAGCCACGATACGGCGCTATCCCTTAACCATTCACACACACATTCACACCTAGGGCCACTTTAGAGTCTCAAATTAACCTAACCTGCATGTTTTTGGCATGTGGGAGGAAACCGGAGAAATCCCGGGGTAAACCCACGCATACACGGGGAGAACATGCAAACTCCACACAGATCACTGTTGGTCGGGGGCTGGGATCGAACCCATGATCCCCACGATCCCCCGGCCAAAGGTAAACTGTGCTGCCGCAGTGCTAACCACTGCGCCACCGTGCAGCCCATGGTTTTGGACCCTGACGTGAAAGTGTGCGATTGCTCTGCAGTGATCAACCTCATCAAGGTACTGTGAGACTCTCCTGTCCCCTTCCCATCCCAAAGCAATCACAGGCAGTCTCGGTCAGTCTCACAGTAGCTTCGTGCAGCAGCAGTGTTGCAGTTACAATAAATTAAAAGTTTTTCAGAACTGCAATGTCTGATACCAGTTGAATGCTACAGCAACAGCAAAGTGCTTTAACCTTCTTCCCAGCAACAAGTTGAAGCCATCCCTTAAATTTATGTGGAACGGTATAATGCCAAGGCAGGGCGAAAAAGCTGCTGTGACCGCCCCGGCAGGTTGCTTTTTTCCTTACCAGCGTCTGTGTCAGTTCTGCCGGACTCTTTTCTTTGGGTTTTTTTTTTCCCTCCAACTTCAAACTCTTGATCACTTTTTACCTCCACCAAAGAGGGAGGTTATGTGATCGTCGGTGTTGGTTTGTCTGTTTGTCTGTTTGTTAGCAAGATAACTCAAAAAGTTATGGACGGATTTTCATGAAATTTTCACAGATCGTCAGGAATGGGGCATCATACAGATGATTACATTTTGGGGGTGATCCGGATCACTGTCCACAAGAAAACCGCCATTATGCAAAATGCCATTTTCGTGAATAACTACTGAACCACTAATCCTATCATTGTCAATCCAATTGCTAGTCATATGTTTTCATGGTCAAGGAATCTGAAAACGTACACACAAACACTGTATGGGGGGAACTGTGGCGCTAAACCGCCATTACGGAAAATCCCATTTTCGTCAATAACTACTGAACCACTAATCCTATCATTGTGAATCCAATTGCTTGTCATATGTTTTCATTGTCAAGGAATCTGAAAACGTACACACAAACACTGTATGGGGGGAACTGTGGCTGCCATTACGGAAAATGCCATTTTCGTGAATAACTATTGAACCACTGCTTGTCATATGTTTTCATGGTCAAGGTATCTGAAGACTGTATGGGGGAAACTGTGGTGCTTGGTGGAGGTCTGCACTCTCCGAGTGCTTTTCTAGTTTTGTTTGTTACGGTACTCGTACAGTAAAGAAACATGAGCTGAGTGCTGCTGACGTGACTGACTGGCAGTGGCAGACAGGGAGGAGGAGTCAGCCAGCCAGCCCTGGTATGAGCTGATTGGTTAAGAGCAAGCTTCAGTTTCTAGTGATGTGTGGGTGTTCACGTAAATCAAAACATTTTTTTTTTGGTTTTGGAAGGGGGAGTGCGCATTGAAATGCCAAAACTATCGTATATTTGACCTTTTAAAAAAGTTTGATCGTATTGTGGGGGACCCACTCAGTAGTTACTCAGTAGTTTTCCCTCAGACTGAAGTGGCAGATCAAAGGTGGAGAGTGTGGGGAGTGATATGTTAGTGCAGCACCCCAGGTAGCAGAGAAGTGTTAGTCCTGTGATATAAAAGAGAGTGCCTGCAACCTGGTGGGATGTTTTCTGATTCTGGTGAATGTGAGAGAGAGTGGAATAAAGCTTCATCTGCTCAGAAAAGTTCGGCCTGGTTATTCTCTGGAATGGAATGGAACGCGAGGCGAACACCCCAGAGACAACCCGGATGGGAAGTGCCAGCAACGCGTGTGCCGTTTCGGTCAAACTCCCAGACTTTTGGCTACACGACCTGAAGTCTTGGTTCCTTCACACCGAGGCCCAGTTCGCGCTCCGGGGAATAACGGCAGATGACACTAGATATTTATACGCTGTCGCAGCGCTGGACGCACGCACAACTCAGCAGGTGGCGAGCCTGCTCCTACAGCCCCCAGCCCGTGACATATACGGTGCTCTCAAAACCGCGCTGACCCAGCGCTACATGCTCTCAGACTGTGAGAGAGCGGAGAGGTTCCTGACGCGCTCCGAGTTAGGAGACGGGTCGGCGGTCGAATTGATGGAGAAGATGTTGGCGTTGATGGGCACAGACGATGGGCATTTTCTCTTTGCCCACCTTTTCTTCCTGAACCTCCCGACAGCGGCCAGAGCGGTCCTTGCCAATTCGCCGCTTCTGGCCGTGTGCAACTACCGGGCGTAGCCCAGCAGGCAGATCGGATCATCCTCACTACCAGAGCCCTCACAGTGAAAGCAGCGTTGTCAGAACCCAGCGAGACGGCCAGCGGAGGTGAGGAGTCAGCGATGGTGGCTGCAGAAGGGGCCAAGAAGCACCGGAGAGACATGCTCTGTTTGTACCCCCACCGTTTTTGAGAGGACGCACGCCGATGCGTGCCACCGTGCCAATTCAAGCGTTCGGGAAACGCCGGGACCGGCAGTCGGTAGCAGCTGCGACCGCCGGTGAAGCAAGCGAGCTGCTCTATGTGAGAGACTCACACTCGGGGAGACAGTTCCTCGTGGACTCCAGCTCTCAAAAGAGCCTCATCCTGCCGTCCTACGCTGACCGGCTGGCGGGAAGTAGCGGCCCTGAGCTGACGGCCGCAAACGGCTCAGACATTAAGACTTTTGGAGAGAGGACACTGACTGTATCCTTGCATGGCCATGCATACCAATGGACATTCATCATAGCAGCATTCAGCTTCCCCATTTTAGGCACTGATTTTTTGTGTGCACACGGACTACTAGTCGATGTTGCTAATGGACGCCTGATTAATGCAATGTCTTTTGATTCTCTCCCCTGTACAGCTCGAGGAGCCAGGCCCACAACACTAGCCAACGTCACAGCAACAGGGGGTAAGTTTCACACACTACTCACCCAGTTCCCAGCACTCACGGTCCCGACGTTTTTAGCAACCGTCACTAAACACGGGGTGGAGCACTTCATTACCACTACGGGGCTGCCAGTTTTCACATAACCTCGGCGCCTGGACGCAGCTAAAGTGGCCATAGCGCGCGAGGAGTTTGCCAACTTGGAAAAGTTGGGCATCATCAGATGCCCAAACAGCCCATGGGCATCCCTGCTATATATGGTTCCTAAAGTCGAGGGATCGTGGTGACCTTGCAGAGATTTCTGCAGATTAAACAACGCCACAGCTCACGACCACCACCCCATCCCTCATATTCAGGATTTTTCTGTTCACCTCACCGGGGCACGCATTTTTTCCAAGATAGACTTGGTCCGCGGTTACCACCAGGTCCCGGTGCACGCTGAGGACATACCTAAAATGGCAGTAATAACCCTGTTTGGTCTGTTTGAGTTTTTACACATGCCTTTCAGGCTAAAAGGCGCGGCGCAGACATTCCAACGCATGATGATGTGGTGTTGCGCGATCTGCTGTTTGTGTTCGTTTATTTGGATGACATCCTGGTGGCCATCGCGTCCGAGGACGAACACGTAGCCCACCTCAGGACAGTTTTCCAGAGGTTAGAGGAGCACGGATTAATAATCAACCCGGCAAAGTGCCAGCTCGGGGTGACGGAGATCGATTTTTTTTGGCCACCGCATCTCACCAGAGAGTGTGATACCCTTGCCGGAAAAGGTGCCTGTGCAAACAGGTGAAAGAGTGGGCCGCAGCCTGTGTAGCATGCCAACGAGCCAAAGTGCACAGGCACACAAAGGCCCCTTTGGAGCCGTTCCATATCCCGGCTAGGAGGTTTGACCACATTGACTTGGACCTCAATGGCCCCCCTCCTGCCATCGCAGGGGTTCACGTACATCCTGACAGTGGTGGACCACACCACGCGCTGGCCCGAGGCAGTCCCGCTAGCTTCCACGATGTGGCACACGCTTTTTTGAATGAATGAATGAATGAATGGATGAATGAATGAATTTATTTTATTTCGGATAGTACATTACAGGTTAAAAGAAACTGTATAATATAACAACAAGGTCAAATTAGACAAAGACTCCTTCTACTATACAATACTATACTATACATAGGTGGCACGTTTCGGGGCTCCATCGGACATCACGTCCGATCGGGGCCCGCAGTTTGTTTCCGACCTCTGGTCCACCATGGCCCGGAGCCTGGGTGTCTCAATTCATTGCACGACCGCGTACAACCCACAGGCCAATGGGTTATGCAAGCGTTTCCATAGGTCACTTAAGCAGCGCTCAGAGCTTTGCTTACGGATGCAAATTGGGTGGACCTGTTGCCGTGGGTTCTATTAGGGTTGCGTTCCGCACCGAAGGAGGATTTGGCAGCCTCCCCAGCAGAGCTGTTTTTTTCCCAGCCACTGCAGCTCCCCGGGGAATTTTTGCCGGATAACCCCGTGCCGAACACCGATCCATCCCCACGTTCAAGACATAGCGCAGAGGCAGGAATGCTATCCGACCCGACCCACCACTGTTTTCCACGTGCTTTTGTGCCAAAAACCTTGAAGGACGCGTCTTTCGTATTTGTCAGGCACGATGCCCACCGGACCGCATTGCACTCGCCTTACGATGGCCCATTCAGAGTGCTGGAACCCGGGGACAAACATTTTGTGCTAGACTTGGGGGGTTGCCGCGAGACAATCTGTATAGACAGGCTTAAGCCCACCTTTGTTTTAGCAGACGAGCAGGTGGTGTTGGCCCGAGCTCCTCTGTGCGGAAGACCCCCACTGAGAACTCCCCAGGTAAATGAATCGTCAGACTAGTCACACGAGCATGTTGAAGGTGCCCCCCCCCCCTTCATTGTACCCCGACAGACGGACACACCCCCAGGAACCCCCCACCGGCACAGCAGTGCCTTGGAGCCGAAGACCCCCTGTTACAGCAGCTATGGATGGAGGCTGAAGCCCAAAGGACATGGGGGTTAAGACTCAGTCTGAGACTCGGTGGGGGGGGCACTCAGTAGTTACTCATTAGTTTTCCCTCAGACTGAAGTGGCAGATCAAAGGTGGGGAATGTGGGGAGTGATATGTTAATGCAGCACTCCAGGTAGCGGAGAAGTGTTAGTGATGTGATATAAAAGGGAGTGCCTGCAACCTGGTGGTATGTTTTCCGATTCTGGTGAATGTGAGAGAGAGTGGAATAAAGTTTCATCTGCTTGGAAAAGTTTGGCCTGGTTATTCTCTGCACAGTATACTGTATAGCCCCTAATACTATCTTATATCTAGCAACACAACGCTGTGCAGCAGTCAGAGAGTAGAGGAGATCCACACCACTCGGGTCCAGATTGCAAATGAATTGCGCATGTGCAATCTCCCCGCCAAAGCTGCCCTGTTTATACAGAGTGGGATGCAAATGTATCTTCAGTTAGTGTTGCAGTCACACTAAATCACTCCATTTGACTTACAGTCTCTTAGTCATATACTCACCTCGTCCACTGTGTGTGTGTGTCTCTCTGTGACAAGCTAATCATCTAACTAGTTCATCATGTCACAGTCTAAATTATACCCTCAAAAATATAGAAAGAAGTGGGAATAAAACCCTGAGTTCAAAGGCTGGTTGAAGCCGTTTACGGGAAATGATACATGGACATACGGCCTGTATTGTAAGACTAATTTCTACGCCAAACTTTCCGATGTCAAAAAACACAACTAACTAACCTGCACTTATATAGCGCTTTTCTAGTCACAAAGACCACTCAAAGCGCTTTCATTAATACTAACCCTCTATTCTAAGGGCCTATAGGAAACAAATATCTAGGGACAATTTTAGAACAGCCAATTAACCTAACATGCATGTTTTTGGCATGTGGGAGGAAACCGGAGAAATCCCGGAGTAAACCCACGCAACACGGGGAGAACATGCAAACTCCACACAGATCACTGTTGGTCGGGGGCTGGGATCGAACCCACGATCCCCACAATCCCCCGGCCAAGGGTAAACTGTGCTGCCGCAGTGCTAACCACTGTGCCACCGCGCAGCCGTGGCACAGTGGTTAACTCAAAAACATAGTCAAAAAGCAAAGCCTTATAACAGTTCCACCCAAACCAAGCTGCCATTAATAAGTAAGAAAACTGACTCTGCAAAAAGGGCTGAAGCCACCACAGCATTAGCTATTGCTGAACACTGTTCCATGCTGACATGTGATCACATTGGGGAAGCATGTAAAGCTGCTTTCTCAGACTCCACTGCTGCTACTCACTTCAAAATGCACAGGACACAGTGCACGGCAATGATTAATGGTGTTCTTGCACCATACTTTCTAAAAAAGTTGGTCGCAGATGAGGCTGACCAGAGATTCAGCCTCCTCCGTGATGAGTCCACAGATGTGAGTGTTTCTAATTACCTGGGGGTTGTGATAAGGTATTTTATTGAAGCCAAACATACGATTGTCTCAACATTTCTGGGGTTTGTTGAGTTAGAGGGAGGGGATCCCAGATCTATAGCCTGAGCAGTTGTGGATTTCCTGAAGAAGTGTTGTCTTAAAAAAGAGAAACTTCTGGGGATAGGGAGTGACAATGCTTCTGTTATGACTGGGATTGACAATGGCGTCCATAAAGTGCTGAAGGAGGAGTATGGCCTCAGAGATCTAGTTCTAATTCGCTGTGTATGTCACTCTTTGCAGCTTGCTGTAAGTCATGCTTCCAATGACACTATCCCCCGTAGTGTGGAATACTTGGTATGGGAGACTTATAACTGATTTTCAGCTTCTCCAAAGCACAAGGAGGCCTACAAGACCCTATATGAGACCATCAACTGTGGGGAGAAACCCTTACAAATAACCAAGGTATGTGCCACACATTGGCTGTCTGTCTGTTTGTTTGTTTGTCTGTTGGTTAGCAAGATAACTCAAAAAGTTTTGGACGGATTTTGATGAAACTTTCAGGTGTTGTTGGAAATGGTACAAGGAAGAACAGATTAAATTTTGGGGATGATCCGGATCACCGTCCAGAAGAAAACCGCCATTACGGAAAATGCCATTTTCGTGAATAACTACTGAACCACTAATCCTATCATTGTCAATCCAATTGCTAGTCATATGTTTTTATGGTCTACAAATCTGAAAACGTACACACAAACACTGTATGGGGGGAACTGTGGCTGCCATTACGGAAAATGCCATTTTCGTGAATAACTACTGAACCACTAATCCCATCATTGTCAATCCAATTGCTAGACATATGTTTTCATGGTCAACGAATCTGAAAATGGACACACAAACACTGTATGGGCGGAACTGTTGCCGCCATTACGGAAAATGTCATTTTCGTGAATAACTACTCAACCACTAATCCTATCATTGTCAATCCAATTGCTAGTCATGTGTTTTCATGGTCAAGGAATCTGAAAACATACACACAAACACTGTATGGGGGAACTGTAGTGCTTGGCGGAGGTCTGCGCTCTCCGAGTGCTTTTCTAGTTGTTAATGTTGTCCAGTTAAAACTGTCATACAAAAAAAGGTTAAAAATGTTATTGTTATGGCAAAAAATGTTCATGGTTAACTGTGACTTGTTGTAAGCTCGTAAGTGGAGCAAAAGTTTAGCAACTAAACCAAACTTGAAAAATAAATAAATAAATAAATAAATAAATAAATAAATAAATAAATTAACAAAAAAGAATTAAAAAACAAATAATTAAAAAAATAACCTAAGTAACTCTGCCAGAGTGTCTCTTTTGGGTCACTTTGTTGGTCCCAAGCCCGGATGAAGGAGGACGGTTGGATGTAGAGCTAGCAATTTCACCAACATAGCCGTCTTTTGATTAAATTTGTTATTCTAACATTTAACAATGCAGGGCAAAATTGATTTATGTAATGTGTGTCTAGACCAGTCCTTTTCAAATAGTGGGGCCCCTGGGGGGGCGCGTGTCACCCCGGGGAACAGGCTTTGCTTTTGCCGTGTAAAGTGTAATTGCACATCCACGGCAGCAGGTGGTGCAGTGGCACTCTCATTGTCAAAGTCTGTGCGGGAGTTTAAAACTTTTTAAATTGCTGTCAACAAACCCCTCGAGAGACACCATGGAGAAATATTTAACAGTAACGAAAAGAAAGGCGGAGAGAGACAGAGGTAAAGAGACAAATGAAAGTCTCCCAAAAGCTAAGACGAGGAAATATGACGAAGCTTATCTAGCGCTTGGCTTCACTGGGACTACGGTGAGAGACGAGGAAAGACAGGTGTGTTCAGTGTCTGAAAGTGTTGGCAGCGGACAGCATGAAGCCAAATAAATTAAGACGTCACCTACAGACATTATATCCTCAACACGTTGATAAGCCGCTTGATTTCTTTCAGCGAAAACGTGCGGAGTACGGCCAACAATCATCCCACTTTGTGAACGCTACATCAGTAAACCAGCGAGCACTTTCAGCATCATTTAAAGTGGCATACCAAATTGTGCAGTGCAAAAACCCCACACAATTGCAGAGGAGTTGATACTTCCTTTTTCTACCTTTTTCTTCAGACTAAAATGTTAAATATATTGGTACTCCTGTGTTAATGTTCCAGATCAATTTACATTTAATATTGTAGCGAACTCAATATGAACACCCTACTTGGCTTGCTAAGTGGGTTGACCCTATTGGCGACACGGGTAGAGTGCAGAACTCGGGAGGCGTGAGTTCGAATCTCCCGGTGGGATGTTGCCATGTCGAGCAGCACGTTACAATATTATTTATTGATTGAATTATTTTTCTCAGCATCAAATGGTTCAGTTGGTCAAAAATGTTTCTAGTTTAAATAAGGATTGACATATTTTTTATTTCAGGCACTTTGATGCACTTTAAGTTTTTTTTTTCTGTTTTAGACTATAACAGGGTTTCTGTGTGGCAAAATAAAGTTAATATTTGTTGAAAGTTGATTTATATTGCTTTTTTTCTTTTGTTAATGTTAAAAGAGACACAATTTTAGGTATACTTATACAATTTTTATAGATAATGATCTTATTTATAGTCACTGCGGCGAGTTGGGGGGGCGCGAAATATTTTCTCTTTCCTAGGGGGGGCTTTGCAAAAAATAATTGAGAAGCACTGGTCTAGACAAAGCTTTAAAGTCATGAAGTTATTTTAAGAAGTGATGGCCTATTCAAATGGCAAAATTAAAACAAACAAACCAAGAATCAACAGAAAAAAGTTGTAGTTCTAAACATATTTAGTGTCTTTTTTACTCACTTTTTGTCTGTGCCGTTACATTACTCTTCTCTACTACAGTGTCCATTGCATTTACATGCAAATGACCAATTATGCAAAATAGGTGATGACATCATATATCAACTTTTGTCAACTCTTAGGACAGCCAATAGCCACTTTCCTTACGGAGGAGCTGGCAACAGTGCTTGTCACCACCCCGCTTCTCCCTCACAGTGTGCCAGGTGTGTGCAATAATGGGGTCCTGTGGTTAGCACAACAGCTAAATGCAAGCTAATGTTTTGGTCATAAAGTCGTTACTTCTGTTTGCCAAGGATGTGGGACTGTTTCCCACCATGCTGCATCAGAGAGGATCGAACCTCTAACTTCATTTTAATAGGAGGAAAGTAAATGTCAACGTCATCTCTCTGTAATTATAAAACAGCAAATGCTAAATGACGATGCTAACTTGTAGGTAGTAGGAAACATTATAGTGTATCAGGCCATTGTTTCTTTGGTTTAAATTACTGCTGAGTTTCTTAATTTCATATGAAAAAAAAATATTACTAAAGCAACAAATGTGTGTGACAGTGGCCACATACACACTAAAATAATAAATAAAACATGTCAGAGGAGCAAACTGGCTGTTATTGTAACTTGATTTCTAATAAATTTTAATTAGTCAAGTAGCAATAAGGGATAGAGTTGAAGTCATCTCAAGTTCACGTTAAAAAAATAATTTTATAACAACACTGGAAAATTAAGAAGGAAAAGGAGTCCATAAAATAAATGACTGATGAATTTGTACAATTATTTTTTTTTCACTGTTATTTAAAATGTAGAAAAAGAGATGCTTCTTTTTTCTTGGCTTTAATATGTATATGATCTATATAATTTACAGAAAATGTATTTTATGATATACAGTCATGTGAAAAATTATTTGCCTCCTTTCCAATTTCTCATTTTTTTGTATATTTGTCACACTTAAATGTTTCAGATCATCAAACAAATTTAAATATTGGACAAATATAACACAAGTAAATACAAAATGCAATTTTTAAATGAAGGTGTTAATTATTAAGGGTAAAAAAAAAAAAAATCCAAACTTACATGGCCCTGTGTGAAAAAAGGGATTCCCCCTCCCCATTATAACATAAATTAACTGTGATTTATCACATCTTTGAAAAGCTGAGTTCAATTTCTCTAGCCACACCCAGGCCTGATTACTGCCACACCTGTTCCCAATCAAGAAATCACTTAGACAGGACCTGGCTGACAAACTGAAGTAGACCAAAAGATGCTCAAAAGCTAGACATCATGCTGCAATTCAAAGAAATTCAGGAACAGATGAAAAACAAAGTAATTGAGATCAGTTTGGAAAAGGTTAAAAAGCAATTTCTAAAGCTTTGGGACTCCAGTGAACCACAGTGAGAGCCATTATCCACAAATGGCAAAAATGTGGAACAGTGGTGTACTTTCCCAGGAGTTGCCGGCAAACAAAAATTACCCCAAGAGCGCAGCGATGACTCATCCAAGATGTCACAAAAGACCCCACAACAACATCCTAAGAACTGCAGGCCTCACTTGCCTCAGTTAAGGTCAGTGTCCATGACTCCACCATAAGAAAGAGACTGAGCAAAAATGGCCTGCATGGCAGAGTTCCAAGACAAAAACCACTGCTGAGCAAAAAGAACATTAAGGCTTGATGATCCCCAAGATTTTGGGGACAATACTCTGTGGACTGACGAGACAAAAGTTGAACTTTTTGGAAGGTGTGTGTCCCATTACATCTGGAGTAAAAGTAACACAGCATTTTAGAAAAGGGGCATCATACCAACAGTAAAATATGGTGGTGGTAGTGTGATGGTCTGGGGTTGCTTTGCTGCTTCAGGACCTGGAAGACTTGAAGTGGTAAATGGAACCATGAATTCTGCAGTTTTCCAAAAAATCCTGAAGGAGAATGTCCAGCCGTCTGTTCATGACCTCAAGCTGAAGTGCACTTGGGTTCTGAAGCAGGACAATGATCCAAAACACTCCAGCAAGTCCACCTCTGAATGGCTGGAGAAATACAAAGTAAAGACTTTGGAGTGGTCAAAGTCCTGGCTTGAATCCGACTGAGATGCTGTGGCATGACTTTAAAAAGACTGTTAATGCTCAAAAACCCTCCAATGTGGCTAAAAAATCTATTCTGCAAAGATTAGTGGGCCAAAAATTCCTCCACAGCGCTGTAAAAGACTCATTGTCAGTTATCGCAAATGCTTGATTGCAGTTGTTGCTGCTACGGGTGGCCCAACCAGTTATTAGGTTGTGGGGGCAAGCACTTTTTCACACAGGGCCATGTAGGTTTGGATTTTTTTTCCCTTAACAATAAACACCTTCATTTAAAAAAACACATTTTATGTTTTCTTGGCTTTTCTTTGTCTAATATTTAAATTTGTTTGATGATCTGAAACATTTAAGTGTCATGATCAGGTGAGCGTGCGCCCTCCTCCCTCCCTGCAAAAGATTCCCCGGTTCTGCAGTTAATCACCACACCTGCGTGAGTGGACGCACCTGCCATCTCTGCCTTGCCAGCGCTTATAAAGACCAATCTGTTGATGCTTCAGCTCTGGCTCGTTGGGTATACTGCCTATTAATAAGCAAGTGCCTTTGTATTAAAACATTGAGGAAACTGAATTTAATTCCTCTCCTTTTTTCTCTTCTCATGTTGTTGCCATCTATGCAGTGCATCTCCGGCGATCGTTATGCGCTCACCTGCTCCATCATGCTCACCTCCGTTTCAGCTGCCTGTCTCCACACGGTCAGACACCTACCCAGCTCCTCTCCTTCTTTACTCCCGTCCAGCCTTATCCTGCTGGTTTGTCTATTCCTGCTGGGTTTCTCAGTTGGGTTCTCTGCTCAGCTCCCGTAAGTGGCAAATTTGTCTTCCACTTTTTCCCGACCTCCCTCCACCTATTAACCAGCTCTTGTATCCTCCCCACAGGCTGAGTCCTCCTCTGGCAAGTGGCGTCTTTCTCTAACTGTGCTCCCCCTTTTTCGATTAATAAATTGTTTAAACGTAGCTTCTCTGTGTCGTGTGTGTTTTCTCTGGTGTGACACCCTGCACGTGAGCTGACCATTCTTTCATCATGACAGAACGAGCCAGCCAGAACATGAGCTAAGCGGGGGCTGCATCAGGAGAACACTCCACTTTACATCACCTCGACATCAGAGAGAGGCAGGTGGCCATGGTCGCACAACAGCTGCAATCGATTACGCAGCAGCTGAGCACGGTCACCGATCATTTGGCTCACATGTCTCGTTCAGGTCCTCCCTCTCCACCTGCTGCCTCTGTTTTTTCCACCATCCGCTGAACAACCTCTGTTCCCTCACCTGCCCCGTTTGCGGGAGAGGTGGGGAAATGTAAGGGATTCCTTTGCCCTGTTCGGCTTTATTTGGGCCAGGTGGGCGGGGAGTCTCCGGACAATGCATCAAAAATTCATTTCATGACCCTCCTGCTGCGAGATTGAGTCCTGAGTTGGGCTCAGTCCATCCTCGACAGCTTGGACGGTCCTAGTTACACATTTGATAGATTCATTGGTGAATTCTCCCGGACATTTGACCAAACGGAGAGTGAGGGCAAGATTGTGAGCAGTCTTTTGTCTCTCCGCCAGGGGAGCCGGTCTGCCGCCGATTTCTCTGTGGAGTTTCGGGTCGTCGCGGTGGACTCTGGCTGGAATGATGTTGCATTATGCAGCGTCTTCATCCAGGGTTTAAATGCCAACTTCCACGATGACCAGGCGGTTCGTGCCGTTCCCTCCTCTCTGGACGGTTTAATTGATCAGGCTGTTAGTTTGGACAACAGATATCGCAAGTGTGAAGGAATGCAAATCCTCCTTTCACCTGCCTGTTCAGTGTGTGCCTTCCCCGGCTATGGACACTGGTGGAGCCGACTCCTCCTCTGAAGCGATGGTGCTCAGCCAGGCCCATCTGGCTCCGGAAGAGCACCGGCGATGGAGGAAAGCCGGCACATGCATGTACTGTGGCTCTTTAGAGCACAAGCTAAACAACTGCCACCTGAGGCCAAAAAAACGTAGCCCGTCAGTAGCCATGGGGGGGTCTGACGGGCAGGACTCTTATTCATCCCCCCGGTAACTTTTCTATTTCGGCCCTCATCCAGCTGCCGGGGGTCGAGAGGAGGGTTATGGCTTTAATTGATTCAGGGGTGGAACAGAATTTAATTTCTTCATGGCTCATGCGGGAAATGGGCATTCCTGTCACCAAATTATTCACTCCGTTGAATGTCACAACTTTATCTGGTGGTAACGTGGCTTTGATTACCGAAAGCACGGCGCTGATCCCTGTCCTTCTTTCCGGAAACCACCGGGAGGTTTTATCGTTCTTTATTCTCCCAAATTCATCCTCCCAGGTGTTTCTGGGGTACCCTTAGCTCCGGAAGCACAAACCCCATTATTAATTGGGCGCAAAACTCTATTTCTTCC
Organism: Pholidichthys leucotaenia; assembly: GCA_020510985.1. NCBI lineage: Eukaryota > Metazoa > Chordata > Actinopteri > Cichliformes > Pholidichthyidae > Pholidichthys > Pholidichthys leucotaenia. The sequence continues at coordinate 417,145,945 of CM035842.1, forward strand.
TGGAGCTCCTTTTGTTTTGCATCTTGTCTTAGTTTGGACGAGTGTTCACCATCCTCACCCATCTCCTCCCCTCCGGTGGAGCCACCAGACCTCAGCCTTGTGCCCGAGGTCTATCACGACCTAAGGAAGGTCTTTAGCAAGTTGAGAGTGCTCTCTTTACCTTCTCATTGCTCATACGACTGTGCCATAAATCTCCTCCCGGGTGTGCGGCTGCCATCCAGTCGACTCTATAGCATCTCCGGGCCAGAGAGGGAGGCGATGTAGAGTTATATTAAGGACTCTCTAAACGCCAGCCTCATTTGGTCTTCTTCGGCTCCTCTTCGGGCAGGGTTTTTTTTGTCAGAAAGAAGGACGGCTCTCTGCATCCGTGTTTTGTTTACCAGGAATTAAACTCCATAACCGTCAAACTCTCTTCCCCTAATCAACTCCGCGGTTGAGCTCCCTCAGCATGCACGGGTGTTCTCCAAATTGGATCTTCACAACGCGTACCATTTGGTCCATATTTGCGAGGGGGACAAATGGAAGACGGCTTTTAAAACACACCTGGGGCAATTTGAATATCTAGTGATCCCTTTTGGGCTCACCAACACCCCGCCTTCTTCCATCTCATTAGTGACATCCTCTGCGATATGGTAAATCAATTTGTTTTTGTCAACTTGGACAAAATTTTGATTTTTTTCCCGCACACCAGAGGAGCACACAGTCCATGTCAGGGCCATGTTACAGCAGCTCCTGGAAAATCAGCTCTTTGTGAAGGCTGAGAAGTTCGAGTTTTCCACCTGCTCCACTTACTTCCTGAGGTTTATTGTGGCTGAGAGGGAGCTGAGAGCCGACCCGGCCAAGTTGAAGGCTGTGCTAGATGCCCTACACCCCATTCCCGCAAGGAGCTTCAATGCTTTTTGGGGTTTGCAAACTTTTATTGTATACTGGAGTCATGGCTCAGTTGGTAGAGCGTCTGCCCCACACCCGGGAGGCAGGGGTTCAAATCCCGGCCGGGTCATACCAAAGACCATATAAAAATGGTACTTTCTGCCTTCTAGCGTGGTGCTCTGCATAATGGAATGGGGAAAGTAAAGTTAAACACAGAGCTACCAGAGGACTGACCCCCCGCTGTAGCTTTCACTGCTTACAGTAGCTGTGTGGCCTAGGGTCAGAGAAACGGAGATAGGCGCCGCCCCATACACCAACATGGTGTGAAGGGAATTAACTAACTAACTAAACTTTTATTTTAGATTCATCAGGAATTACAGTGGGTTAGCAAAGCCTCTGATGCAACTGACCTCAGTCAAGGTGCCTTTCCTCTGGTCCGAGGCAGCCAAACAGGCCTTTTCCAAATTAAAGAGCCTGTTCTCTAATACCCCCATCTTGGCTCAGGTCAACCCTCAGCTCCAGTTCACCCTGGAGATGGATGCTTCTGATTCAGGGGTGGACACTGTCCTCTTGCAGCACTCAACCTCCGACCAGAAGCTCCACCCATGTGCATATTTCTCTCCGCGGCTCACCCCAGCTGAGAGGAATTACAACGTAGAGGATCAAGAGCTCCTAGCCATCAAATTGGCTCTAGAGGAGTGAAGGCACTGGTTGGAGGGAGCGGTCCATCCCATTGTTGTGTGGACCGACCATAAAAATTTAGAGTATCTACGATCAGCCCACAGACTTAACACCAGGCAGGCCCGTTGGGCCTTGTTTTTTCTTAGGTTCAATTTTACCATCACCTAAAGGCCTGGCTCTCATAACATCAAACCAGATGCTCTCTCCCACCAATTCAGCCCTAACTTTCTAGCCCCTCCTTCCCTCTCCCAGCCTATTGTGCCCTCTTCGTGCATTCTTGGAGCCCTTACCTAAGAGATTGAGCAAAGGGCCTGGCAGGCCCAGTCCACGGAGCCCAGACCAGAAAGGGACCAAGTGATCGTCTGTTTGTCCGGGCCGGCCTCTGCAGTGACGTCATCTGGTGGGTGTCACTCCAGCCACTTTGCCTGCCACCCTGGTGTTTCCCAGACGATAAATCTTATCCGACGAGTGTTCTGGTGGCCCACCCTGTGGACGGACGTCCAGGACTACGTGAAAACATGCCAGGTGTGTACCCGCAATTAATCTGACTCCTCATCTTCTGTTGGCCTGCTTCATCCCTTTCCTGTTCCCAGCCAACCTTGGTCCCATATCGCCCTGGATTTTGTCACGGGACATCCCCCTTCTCAAGATAACACCATGATTCTCGCCATAGTTGACCGCTTCGCCAAGGCAATCCATCTGGTGGCCCTCCCCAAGTTACCCTCCGCCTCTGAGACCACCGACCTGCTCACTGCTCATGTCGTCCGTCTACATGGGATCCCCCTGGACATTGTTCCTGATCGGGGTCCACAATTCGCCTCCCACGTCTGGAAATCCTTCTTAGATAGTTTTAGTAGGTTTTCTGGTTATAAAATTAATCTTAATAAGAGTGAACTGTTTCTGATTAATGAAAAGATTCAAGTTCAGGATTTTGAAAATTTTCCTTTCAAGGTTGTTATTGATCATTTTAATTATCTTGGGATATGTGTCACTAAACAATTTAATTACTTGTTTAAAAATAATTTTCTCCCCTTACTTGACCAGTGCAAGCTAATACTTTCCAAATGGTCCCCATTATCCTTGTCTTTAATTGGCAGAATCAATTCTGTAAAAATGATGTTACTTCCAAAGTTTTTATATTTGTTTCAATGTCTCCCCATTTTTATTCCTAAATCCTTTTTTAAGTCTTTGGACTCTCTGATTACCTCATTTATTTGGAATGGTAAACATCCGAGATTGAGGAAAGTTTTTCTTCAAAGACCCAAATCAGTGGGTGGCATGGCTCTGCCTAACTTTCAATATTACTACTGGGCAGCAAATATCAGGTGCATGTTATATTGGAAACATTTTTATCTGGAACCCAAATCACCCATTTGGATCCTTATGGAGTCACATGTGGACAATCAAACCTCCCTACCGGCAATTTTAGGTTCACCACTTCCCCTTGCTTTGTCTACACTGGGTAATAATAAAGTAGTTTGTCAGTCTCTTAGAATTTGGTCTCAATTCAGGAAAAATTTCGGTCTTCAGTTTTTTTTCCATTAGAAGTCCAATTGCCGCAAATCATTTATTTACCACATCAACTATTGATAGTGCATTTCATATATGGCACAGAAAAGGTTTAAAATCTTTTGCGGATTTATATTTTGATGGTCAATTTGCAAGTTTTTCTCAACTTTCTACCAAATTCGACATCATTTCTACACATTTTTTCTGCTTCCTCCAGGTCAGACATTATGTGCAAACCATGACAAAACAATTCCCTCAAAAACCTTCTGATAATCCTCTAGATGATTTTTTATTAGTTAAACCAACTTCTAAGGGGGTAATGTCAGTTTTATATAATTTAATTTCAAATTTACAATCTTCTTCTCTGGCCGCTATCAAATTGAACTGGGAACAAGATCTTAATTTTACTTTTACTGATGAACTGTGGGACTCTATTCTTGGCCAGGTTCACACTGTATCAATGTGTGCTCGTCACGCTCTTATTCAATTTAAGATTGTACACCGGATGCACCTGTCCAAGGTTAAGTTAGCACGTATTTACTCGGATATAGACCCAACTTGTGAAAAGTGTGGTAGCGCTCCTGGCACTTTGCTTCACATGTATTGGTCCTGCCCTTCATTGATGAATTTTTGGCATTCTGTTTTTATCACTATGTCTGAAGTCCTGCAATATCAAATTAAACCTGATCCATTATGCGCCATTTTTGGTGTGGCTCCAGAACTTGTCTTGCCAAGTTCCAAATTAAAAGTATTCAAATTTTCATTATTATTGGCCAGACGTGCTGTATTACTGAAGTGGAAAGACTCTTCGCCCCCTTCACATTTACAGTGGATAAAAGATATAATGTCCTGTTTGGATTTAGAAAAAATCAGATATACAGTCTGTGGCTCTGAAAACAAATTCTATAAATTATGGCGCCCGTTTCTTGATTTCTTTGAAAGACCCACGATTATAGTTTCTAAGTAGCTCATATCCCCTTTACCCCACCCCCACTTCACACACACAATTTTTCTTTGTATTTTTTTTTTTAATTATTGTTTATTTAAAGGTTTTTGTGCTTTGAAGCATTTACAGTTGTTGGCTTTAAGTTCTAGTTTTTCACTGTTTGGTTGAAACAAAAATGAAAATTTCTAATACTTTGTGTTGTATTGATACTTCAATTAATAATAATAAAAAGACCTTTGAAAGAAAGGAAATCCTTCTGTCGATCATTGGACACCATGGTAAGCCTCATGTCCGGGTACCATCCACAGAGTAACAGGCAGGCTGAGTGCACCAACCAGTCCCTGGAGGCTGCCCTCAGATGCGTAGCATCCTGTAATCCCTCCACATGGAGCACCCATCTGACCTGAGTGGAGTACACCCACAACTCAGCACTGTCTTCCGCTACAGGACTCATGTCCTTCGAGGCCTCCATGGGGTATACCCCCCCCCCCCCCATTGTCCATGGCAGAGAGGGAAGTCGCTGTGCCATCCATGGGGGCCCATGCCCGCCGCTGCCGTCGGCTCTTGGGGGCCACCTGAGCTGCCCTCCTCCACTCTACGGAGCATAATCACCAGTATCCGGATCGCAAATGGGTCCCAGCACAGCACTTCTAGCTATTGGTGGACCAGGTGCCCTTGAAGACAGAGTCTAGAAAACTATCACCTCACTTCTTGGACCTGTTAACCATCTCCTAAATTGTCAATGACATAACGGTCCACCTGGAGCTCCCACGGACACTTCACATCCTCCCGACATTCCATGTCTCCAGAATCAAACCCCTCTCCACCAGTCCTCTTTGCCCCCCCCCCCCCCACCACCACCACCACCACCAAAGCCGCTTCCTCCTCCCTGGATCCTCAACGGCCAGACCACCTACACCGTGCAGAGGATCCTGGACATTCGCCGCCGGGGCCTTCAATACTTTGTCCACTTGAAGGGCTACGGCCCCGAAGACGCTCCTTGTGTGTGTGGGGGGGGTGGGGGCGGCACTGTTATGATCAGGTGAGCACACGCCCAATAAGGACCAATGTGTTGATGCTTCAGCGCTGGCTCGCTGGGTATACTGCCTGTCAACAAGCAAGTGCCTTTATATTAAAACGTTGAGTAAACTGAATTTAATTCCTCTCCTTTTTTCTCTTCTCATGTTGCTGCCATCTGTGCAGTACGTCTCCGTGGATCGTTGTGCGCTCACCTGCTCCATCATCCTCACCTCCGCTTCAGCTGCCTGTCTCCACACAGTCAGACATCTACCCAGCTCCTCTCCTCTTTACTCCCATCCAGCCTTATCCTGCTGGTTTGTCTATTCCTGCTGGGTTTCTCAATTGGGTTCTCTGCTCAGCTCCCGTAAGTGGCAAATTTGTCTTCCACTTTTTCCCGACCTCCCTCCACCTATTAACCAGCTCTCGTCTCCTCCCCACAGGCTGAGTCCTCCTCTGGCGAGTGGTGTCTTTCCCTAACTGTGCTCCCCTTTTTTTCTGGATTAATAAATTGTTTAAATGTAGCTTCTCTGTGTCATGTGTGTTTTCTCTGGTATAGCACCCTGCACATGAGCTGACTATTCTTTCATTATGACATTAAGTGTGTCAAACGTACAAACCAACGAGAAAGCAGGAAGGGAGCAATCACTTTTTCACACCGCTATATATACCTCTTTGGTCCCCCAATAATCAATGGTACCCCCATCAATGGTACCCACCCCAACAATCAATGGTACAATGATACCCTCCACAATCTATCCAGGTGTCTCAATCACCTTTCAAGGATCTTTCAAAGATCTCTATAGATTGCCATGAAAGTCCTACAACATGGGAGTGGGAGGGATCATCGGATCTCACTGGACAGCTACCGCCTACCTCAAGCTGGGCAGCCCCCAGCCAATAAGGTGTTGTCCCGCCACAGCCTGCTTTCCTCATTTGGTGCATGGGGATGAGGAGAAGTCCGAACGGCAGGCTGAGAACTTTCGCACCAGGCAAGACAAAAAAACAAAAGAGACCAACTCTAAAACTGGGAACTTGGAACGTCCGCACTATGATGACAGGACTCGCTGCTAACCTCAATGACATCAACGACACCAGGAAGATTGCCATCATCAATAATGAGCTAAAGATACTGGAAGTGGATATCGCCACTCTCCAGGAAACACGGTTGGCTGATGCAGGAACACTGAGAGAGAAGGACTACACGCTCTACTGGCAGGGAAAGAGCAGTGATGAACACAGGGAATACGGAGTGGGCTTCACAGTGAAGAACACCTTGCTGAAGATGGTGGAACTGGGCAGCAATGGCTCTGCACGACTCCTCACCCTCCGCCTCAACACCACTCAAGGCCCAGTCACCCTTGTCAGTGTGTATGCCCCAACACTGACAGCCACACCAGAGGCAAAAGATGAGTTCTACGAGAATCTTGCAACAACTGTCAGGATCATCCCCAACTCTGAACAACTCATTCTCCTTGGAGACTTCAATGCCAGAGTGGGTGCTGACCACAACTCCTGGCCCTCCTGTCTTGGACCATTTGGCATGGGCAGAATGAACGACAACAGACAGCTGCTGCTCGAGTTCTGCACTTATCACGATCTGTGCATCACAAACTCGTTCTTCAAGACCAAGCCCCAACACAAGGTTTCCTGGTGACATCCGCGCTCAAAGCACTGGCACCAGCTAGACTTGATCCTGACCAGGTGCACCTCACTGAAGAACGTGCTAATCACCCGTTCGTTCCAGAGTGTAGATTGTGACACAGACCATTCATTGGTGTGTTGCATGGTCAAGCTGCAGCTGAAGAAATTCCATCATGCTAGACAGCCTGGAAAGACACGAATTGACACCAGCCAGATGGCCCAACCAGAACTTGTTGAGCAGTTTACCTCCACCTTTGAGAAGGAACTTGGTGTACCACAAGAAGGAGAATCTGCAAAGCAGAAGTGGGAAGAACTGCGAAACACCATCCACCGCACAGCTTTGGCTACCTTTGGGAGGAAGACTTCGAAGTCACAGGACTGGTTTGATGCCAAGTTGACCAAGATAACCCCCGTCATTGAAGCCAAGCACTCAGCTCTTGCCGAGTACAAGAAGTACCCAAACGAGAAGAATCTCCAGATTCTCAGGGATGCGAGAAGCAAAGTTCAGCAGACTGCTCAGCGCTGGGCCAACGAGTACTGGACTCAGCTCAGCCAAGACATTCAAACCGCTGCCATAACAGGGAACATCCATGGTATGTACGATGGCATCAAGAAAGCACTTGGTCCGGCTCAGAGCAAGACGGCCCCCCTCAAATCCTCCACTGGGGAGATGATCACAGAAAAGAACAAGCAGATGGAGAGATGGGTGGAACACTACTCCGACCTCTACTCCAGACAGAACACCGTGACACCGTCAGTCCTTGATGCCATCGATTGCCTGCCATCCATGGACAAACTTGACGCCGAGCCAACCATAAACGAACTCAGCATGGCCATTGATAGCTTGGCCGCTGGCAAGGCACCCGGCAACGATGGCATACCCCCCGACCTGATCAAGCACTGCAAGACCGCCCTACTGCTGCCATTGCATGACATCCACTGCCAGTGCTGGAAGGAAGGTGCTGTACCACAGGACATGAGGGACGCCAAGATCATCACCCTCTACAAAAACAAAGGGGAGAGAAGAGACTGCAACAACTACAGGGGCATCTCCCTCCTCAGCGTTGTTGGCAAAGTCTACGCACGAGTTGTTCGCCATATCCTGGACATATCCTGGCAGGACAAAGTGCCCAACACAGAAGTTCTGTCCCGCGCCAGCCTTCCCTCCATGTTCACTCTACTCAGGCAGCGCAGGCTCCGCTGGCTAGGCCACGTTCACCGTATGGAGGATGGCAGAATCCCCAAAGACGTCCTCTACGGAGAACTGGCGACTGGCAGGAGAGACGTTGGCCGCCCACAGCTGCACTTTAGAGACGTCTGCAAGAGAGACATGAAGGCCCTGGAGATCAACACAGAGCGCTGGGAGGACCTTGCAACGGACCGCTCCAAATGGAGAGGCACCCTGACCAGACAGCTCAAGATGGGTGAAGAGAGACTGACTGCTGCAGCAGATGAAAAAAGGACCCGCAGGAAGAACCGCCACAGCTCCAGCAGCATGGAGACCACCCACAAGTGCGACCTGTGTGACAGGGACTGCCATTCGCGCATCGGCCTGTTCAGCCACAGGCGGTGCTGTTCCAGCAGAGTAGACGTTTAGGATTCTCTTCCATGGTCATCATAGACCGACGGAGGCCGATGAGACCTACAACAACCTTTTAAACATTTTTGATCTCTCAGTGGTCACCCAAGAATCTCAAGCTTGTTGACTGTTTATCCTGAGCTCTAATGCTAGGGTGAATGTAGCCAGACAAGCAAAAATGATCCAGATTATTTTGAAGTTGCAGTGTATTACAGCCCCCATAAAGCAAAACAAAACTGACACAGTCTTAATACAGCAACTCTTGGATCCATGACAACATTGTGCATTTACAAAGGCTGTTGAGATGGACTTAAAAAACTAGGGACAGGCTTTATTTCCATGAGCAGTTTACTGACGGACGTCTGAAGGGAAGTCTCAGAACCTGAGAATGTTGAATCAGAGAGGACACTATCTCCAAGAGTATTTGGGATTATGTTTTTGCATGTATCATTAGGCTGACTTTATTTTCCTTAATTAAGGTTTATAATTTTTATTGTAGACTCAAGGGATTGCATCACTAATTAGGAAGCAGGTATCTCCCCCTGCTAACAAGGACTAATAAGCTCCTTACATTACTACACTTGGGACCCGATTTACTGAAGGTTTGTGTATAATAAACCATGGTATCACCTGAAAATAAAAACAAAAAAAAATTCTAATAAGGATGGGCAATGGGCGCTGTCGCTTTCAAATGAGCAAAGAAATGATGGCTGTGGAATAAAATGCAAATATCCACTGAACACACACAGTCTGATTTGTCAAGATGGAAAGCAATTGCCGTGGCTGTTTCTGCATCTTTATTTAATACATTTGAAGAGCAGGTATAAACTGTTTACATATAGAGGACTGCTGTTCATCAGGCCAGGAGTGCTCATGAGAGAAATGGAAAAAAAAATGACAGAATGTGTGTTTACTGTTCAGGATGCAAACAATCTAATGATAAAGAAAGGGAATATTCACAGCCACTGGAGCATGCAGAAAAAAAAATGAATCTACTTTGTCATTGAACTTGTTTTCTTTTTCATTGTTGGTGCATCTCTCCTCCAGTGTGCTCACAGTACACTAGAGCTGAATAGACAGTGTCATCACCTCTGTTGCCAGGGTGTTTATGTCCATCATTGGAGCAGAGACAGCACTAACCAGCTGCCTGGTGAGTGTGCAAAAAACCCAACGTCCTCCCTGAACCCTTGTTCCACAGATAACACAGCTAACACGTGCAATGGACAACCCGTTATCACAACAAGGTGCAGAGTCAAAGATGCCTTTTCTGGGTATTTATTATTGGTCAAGAAGAAGATTTCATGCAGCAGTTCAAAAGAAATGTTCAGTCAGAATGGTGAGGGCAGATTTTATACCTTGGAACAAACAAAGATAATATGTTGTGAGGACATTCTGTGGAAGTACGGAGCCTAGCTTTCGCCCAGGACTGACCTTGGCAGGCCAGAGTCTCAGTGTCTAAGGAAGAAACATAATATGCAAGCAAGATATGCATACAACAAAGTGGAAAGCTGCACTTTGTTGTATGAAAGGTGCTATATAGATAAAGTTTAAAGTTTAAGTGTCTAGAAACATAATAACAGGAACACAATGTAATATTAGTTGATAGAATAAGGAAATCATCCACATGCTGCCACATTATTTCAAATGCATTGAGTACTTAGTAGAGAGGTGGGTGGGGCATGGTGGTAGGCACCCATCTATGTCCAGGGTGAGGCACTTTAATTTACTGTAATGGTTAGGGTTATGCTAATGTCAGGGGGCGAGGCTCATTTTCAAGCACTTTAAAAACTAAAGTACTTTCAATTTTACAGGTGAAACATGCTGTTTCCACCACTCTCTACTACTTGTACTACTTCCCTTGACAGGAGTTCTAGAAGCCATGTTTGTGCTACTTTACACCGCATTCCAAATTATGCAAATTATACAGTATTTGTCTCTAATTTTCCTAAATAGTCGATGCAAATGACAGTCAGTATAATCTTCAAGTCATCAATCATTGGAGCACAATTCAAATTTTATTGAACAAACCTCAAGCTATCTATTTTTTTGCAAAAAAAAAATACTCAAAATGCAATGTTCAAAATTATTATACACTACAGTTTCAAAACATTTTTTTTGGTTGTAAAGAAGTGAAAATGGTCATTTGTTGAATTTGCAGCATTAGGAGGTCGTATTTAGTGAAATCAAAAACCATTTCAATCAAAAACATCTTAACAGGCCAAGTTACATGTTAACATAGGACTCCTTCTTTGACATAACCTTCACAATTCTTGCATCCATTGAACTTGTCAGTTTTTGGAGAATTTCTGCTTGAATTTCTTTGCAAAATGTCAGAATAGCCTCCCACAGATGCTGTTTTGATGTGATGTCATGTGAAGAAAACAACATATTCGGAGTATTTTACTGATAATCGTGGTGATTATTATGATAAGAACATGGTAGTAAATAGAATGAATACATTTTTTGTAAATGTTGGACCAAAGTTGGCAGCAAAAATTTCAAACCAAGGAAGCGACACCGTGAGTGAAACATTGGTTGGAAATAACCCTCGGTCAATCTTTCTCTCAGTCTACTGATTGTGATGCATTGATATGACACTAGTTAAAAGAAATGTTGATGGCATGTTAAAACCACTGACATATATTTCTAATCTATCATTTAAAACTGGCTCATTCCCGCAGAAAATGAAAATAGCAAAAGTGATACCATTATTCAAGCAAGGAAATAAACACCAATACACAAACTACAGACCAGTATCGCTCCTCCAACAATTTTCAAAGATTCTGGAAAAACTTTTCAACAACAGATTAGAAAACTTTTTAAATAAACATGATATGCTTAATCAGAATCAGTATGGATTTAGAACAAAGAGTAAAACATCATTAGCAATAATGGAAGCAAAAGAGGAAATAATAAATGCATTAGCTCAAGGAAAATATGCAATTGGTGAATTTATAAATTTTAGAAAAGCATTTGATGCAATCAATCACTCAATACTTCTTAATAAACTGCAATTGTATGGTATTAGGGGAGTGGCACTGAACTGGGTTACAAGCTATTTATCTGAGAGATAACAGTTTGTGAAGATGGGAAAATATCTGTCTTGGTTTATGGGAATTGCCTGTGGGGTCCCCAGGGGTCAGAAATGGGCCCCAAAACAAAATTGTTGGTACCCCTCTGTTAATGAAAGAAAAACCCACAATGGTCACAGAAATAACTTGAATGTGACAAAAGTGGTAATAAATAAAAATTCTATGAAAATTAACCAATGAAAATCAGACAATGCTTTTGAATTGGAGTTCAACAGAATTATTTTAAAAAACAAACTCGTGAAACAGGCCTGGACAAAAATGATGGTGCCCCTAGAAATGATTGAAAATAGTGTGACCATAGGGACATGTTCAAACAAGATGTGTCCTCTAATTAACATCACAGGTGTCTACAAACATGTAATCAGTCAGTCGGCCTATTTAAAGGGTGACAAGTAGTCACTGTGCTGTTTGGTGACATGGTGTGTACCACACTAAACATGGAAGCAAAGGAGAGAGTTGTCTCAGGAGATTAGAAAGAAAATTATAGACAAGCATATTAAAGGTAAAGGCTATAAGACCATCTCCAAGCAGCTTGATGTTCCTGTGGCTACAGTTGCACATATTATTCAGAAATTTAAGATCCACGGAACTGTAGCCAACCTCCCTGGACGTGGCTGCAGGAGGAGAAAGATAATACGAATGCTAACAAAAGAGCCCAGAACAACCTCTAAACACATTCATGGTGAACTCCAAGGTCAAGGTACATCAGTGTCAGATCGCACCATCCATTGTTGTTTGAGCCAAAGTGGACTTCATGGGAGACGACCAAGGAGGACACCACTGTTGAAAACAAATCATAAAAAAGCCGGACTGCAATTTGCCAAACTGCATGTTGACAAGCCACAAAGCTTCTGGGAGAATGTCCTATGGATAGATGAGACAAAACTGCAACTTTTTGGCAAGGCACATCAGCTCTATGTTCACAGACACAAAAATGAAGCATACCAAGAAAAGAACACTGTCCCTACTGTGAAACACGGGGGAGGTTCTGTTATGTTCTGGGGCTGCTTTGCTTCATCTGGCACAGGGTGTCTTGAATCTGTGGAGGGTACAATGAAATCTCAAGACTATCAAGGTATTCTAGACAGAAACGTGTTGCCCAGTGTCAGACAGCTTGGTCTCAGTCACAGGTCATGGGTGTTGCAACAGGATAATGACCCAAAACACACAGCTAAAAACACCCAAGAATGGCTAAGAGCGAAACATTGGACTATTCTAAAGTGGCTTTCTATGCGCCCTGATCTGAATCCTATTGAACATCTGTGGAAGAAGCTGAAACATGCCGTCTGGAGAAGGCACCCTTCAAACCTGAGACAACTGGAGCAGTTTGTTGATGAGGAGTAGGCCAAAATACCTGTTGAGAGGTGCAGAAGTCTCATTGACAGTTACAGAAATCGTTTGATTGCAGTGATTGCCTCAAAAGGTTGTGCAACAAAATATTAAGTTAAGGGTACCATCATTTTTGTCAAGGCCTGTTTCATGAGTTTGTTTTTTAAAATAATTCTGTTGAACCACAATTCAAAAACATTGTCTGATTTTCATTGGTTAATTTTCATAGAATTTTTATTTATTACCACTTTTGTCAGATTCAAGTTATTTCTGTGACCACTGTGGGTTTTTCTTTCATTAACAGAGGGGTACCAACAATTTTGTCCACGTCTGTATATATATATATATATATATATATATATATATATATATATATATATATATACACTACCGTTCAAAAGTTTGGGCTCACCCAGACAATTATTTTGTGTTTTCCATGAAAAGTCACACTTATTTACCACCATGAGTTTTAAAATGAATAGAAAATATAGTTAAGACTTTGACAAGGTTACAAATAATGATTTGTATTTGAAATAATAATTTTTTCCTTCAAACTTTGCTTTTGTTCAAGAATCCTCCATTTGCAGCAATTATAGCATTGCAGACCTAACATGATTGCACAAGGGTTTTCTAATCATCCATTAGTCTTCTGACGCAATGAGCAAACACATTGTACCATTAGAACACTGGAGTGATAGTTGCTGGAAATGGGCCTCTATACACCTATGTAGATATTGTACCAAAAACCAGGCATTTGCAGCTATAATAGTCATTTACCACATTAGCAATGTGTAGAGTGTATTTCTCATTAATTTAAAGTTATCTTCATTGAAAAAAAGTGCTTTTCTTTCAAAAATAAGGAAATTTGTAAGTAACCCCAAACTTTTGAACGGTAGTGTATATATATTTTGGACTTGATTATTAATGCCACAGTATGGTGAGTCATTATGTGAAGCCAAAGAAATCTGCAGAAAACAGAGTACCTATTCTGACTGAACTGCACACAATATGATGCACCCAGAATTGGAATGGGTTCCAAATATACAATAAGGGGTTTCTTTCATGTCATTTTTCCTTTCTTTTTTATTCTCTTGTGAATGCTAAACCTGTAGTAATGTACATCTGATGCAGTGAATATGCTACCACATCAACAGGTGGAGTTTTTGACATATTGTTCGGCCCAGGAAACACGCACGCAGGCTCAGGCAGATTTGAAAGCTTTATTCAACAATAAAGTTTCGTGTGTGAGAGATGAGAGTGTGATGTGGGTGGAGGATGCAGGTCAGGACAGAGCAGCACGCCGTGCGGCCAGGCAACCCTATAACGAGAGGAGAGCAGGGATTAGCTGGGCAACCACACAGGAGAGTGACAGAGTTCTGTGCTTACTTGTAGTGACGTGGTGGTTGGCACTGGCTTACCTGGGTGTGTCTGGTGAAACTCCGCGATCGGGTCTCGATCCAACACCCACGAAGAGCGCACCCAGGATCTCCACTCCGGACCATAACCTTCCCAATCCACCAGATATTGCAGCCCACGACCCCGACGCCGGGAGTCCAGGATGGCAGTAACGCCCCACGTCGGGTCACCGGCGATCATCCTAGGCGCAGGAGGAGACCTAGGAGTAGGGCAGAGTGAATTGGAAAGGACAGGCTTGATCTTGGAAACGTGGAAAGTGGGACACACACGAAGGGAGGAGGGGAGGGCCAAACGCATAGCCACCGGGTTGATGATTTTAGAAATTACGAACTGGCCGAGAAACCTCGGTGCCAATTTCTTCTTCTCACCCTTCAGGTTGATGTCCTGGGACGAAAGCCAAACCCGCTGACCCACCTGGTAGACAGGAGCCGGCCTTCTGTGGCGATTGGAGGTGGAGCTGTTGCACGCCGCTGTGCGTAAAAGGGCGTCCTTGGTTTTGGTCCACACACTCCGGCAGCGCCTGATGTGCGCCTGGATGGAAGGGACAGCTAGCTCACCTTCCTGCTCAGGAAAAACAGGGGGATCGTACCCCAAGGACGCTTCAAAAGGCGACACCCCAGTAGCAGTGGACCGGGCCGAATTATGGGCGTATTCCACCCAGGTCAGGTAGGAGCTCCAGGACGAAGGGTTAGAGGATGTTATGCAGCGCAGGGTGGCCTCCAACTCCTGGTTCGTGCGCTCGCACTGCCCGTTAGACTGGGGGTGGTAACCAGAGGAGAGACTGACTGTTGCCCCCAAGGCGTTGCAGAAGCTCCTCCAAACCTGGGAGACAAACTGCGGGCCCCGGTCCGAGACCACGTCCAGCGGGATCCCATGCAGCCTGACGACATGCTGGACCAGAAGATCGGCCGTCTCACATGCCGAAGGGAGACCCCGAAGAGGCACAAAATGGGCTGCTTTGGAGAATCTGTCCACAATAGTCAGAACCGTGTCATAGGTATTAGAGACAGGGAGTCCGGTGATGAAGTCAAGGGCGATGTGTGACCAGGGCCTGCCCGGGACTGGCAGGGGCTGGAGTAGACCCGCAGGTGGAGAGTTCTGGGACTTGCCGGTAGCGCACTGGGGACAGGCCCAGACATAGTTGGTCACGTCCTTCTGGAGACACGGCCACCAAAACGAGCGTTGCAGCCAACTCACCAGGCGGGTGATGCCAGGGTGACAGGAGAGTTTGGAGGTATGGGCCCAGTGGATCACTTCACCTCCAACCGCCGAAGGAACATAGAGCCTCCTCTCCGGCCCCCCACCAGGATCTGGCTCCGCCTCCTGAGCCTTCAGAATCTTGTCCTTGATGGACCAGGTAATCATCCCCACGATGCACAAATCGGGCAGGATGGTATGTTCGGACTTCTCCTGACCCTCTGGGGCAAATTGTCTGGACAGGGTGTCGGGCAACCCATTCTTCAAGCCTGGATGGTACGTGATGGTAAAATGGAAGCGAGTAAAAAATAGAGACCAGCGCGCCTGGCGGGCATTCAGGCGCCTCGCTGACCTCAAGTACTCGAGATTTTTATGGTCCGTCCAGACCACAAAGGGCTGGGCTGCCCCCTCTAACCAGTGATGCCACTCCTGTAGTGTGAGCTTGACGGCGAGGAGCTCCCTGTCGCCGACGTCATAGTTGCGCTCTGCCGCTGATAGCTTCCTGGAGAAGAAGGCGCAGGGCTGCTTGACACCATCCACCGGTGAGCGCTGGGAGAGCACTGCCCCCACCCCCGTGTCGGACGCGTCGACCTCCACCAGACACTGAAGCACGGGATCAACCTGGGTCAGGACCCGGGAGGACGAGAACTCCGCTTGGAGAGTCTTGAAGGCGGTGGCCGCTTCCTCAGACCACTGAAAAGGCACCTTCGATGACGTGAGGCGGGTCAGGGGGGAGACAATGGCGCTGTAGTTGGGAACAAAGTGCCGGTAGAAGTTTGCAAATCCAATGAACTGCTGCACCTGCTCCTGGAGGTAGGCGTGGGCCACTCGACCACCGCTTTAACCTTAGCGGGGTCGGGGAGGATCTGATTATGAGAGATAATGAGCACCAGGAAGGAGGTGGTCTGGGCGTAGAATTTGCACTTCTCGGCCTTTATGAACAAGCGATTCTCCAGCAGACGTTGCAGGACCCGCCTCACATGGGCCTGGTGCTCCTCCCGTGACCTGGAGAAGATGAGTATGTCATTGAGATAAACAAAGACAAATACTCCCAGGAAGTCTCGCAGAACGTCGTTAATGAGACGCTGGAAGACAGCAGGTGCGTTGGTGAGCCCGAACGGCATCACGAGATATTCGAAGTGGCCGCTGGGTGTCCTAAAGGCCGTCTTCCATTCGTCTCCCTCCCGGATCCTAACGAGATAGTAAGCGCTGCAGAGGTCAAGCTTGGTGAACCAGGTCGCCCCCTGGAGGGAGTGGAAAGCAGTGTCCATGAGCGGCAGTGTGTAGCGGTCCTTAATAGTGATGTCATTTAGCGCTCTGAAGTCGATACAGGGGTGTAGGGACCCACCCTTCTTACCCACGAAAAAGAAACCCGCGCCAAGCGGGGAGGAGGAGGGGCGGATGATCCCAGCACTAAGCGACTCCTTAATGTAGGTGTCCATCGCCTCGCGTTCCGGTGCAGAGAGACTGTATAGGCGGCCAGACGGCAGGGGGGCCCCCGGGCGGATGTTAATCGCACAGTCGTATAGTCGATGCGGAGGAAGGGACAAGGCTCTGGACTTGCTGAATGCTGCCCCCAAGTCATGGAACTCCTGCGGCACTAGAGTCAGGTCCGGGGGCTCAGAGACCGGAGCCGGCGGAGGAGAGGAAGGAGCACAAGCCGCCGACTGGAGGCAGGTGCCCAGGCAGAAGGTGCTCCAGGACAGGACGCTGCCGGTTCTCCAATCCAGGACAGGATTATGCAGCCGCAGCCAGAGGTAACCCAGAATGATACGGTCCGACGAGGAGGGCAGGACGTAGAGGGTTAGATCCTCCCGGTGGTTGCCGGAGACGATGATGGGGACTGGCTTAGTGTGGTGTGTAACTGTACCCAGGAAAGAGCAAGAGAGCGTCACCAAGTTCAGGGGGGTAGGCAGCAGTTGGCAGGGTATGCCAAAACGGGTTGCCAGGCTCTTAGAGATAAAACTCTGCTCTGCCTCAGAATCCACCAGTGCGTGAGTGGAATGCCCGGTGGAGTTGTGGCAGAAACGTATGGGCAGTGTGCATGAAGATAGGGGATTTGGCCGGTTAGAGTCTGCGAGGCCCCCTACAGTGACTCGCGGACCTCCCCGTTTGGCTTAACCGGACACAGCTCCACGGGATGCTGGTCATCTCCGCAATACATGCAGAGACCCCTTTCCCGCCGGCGTTGTCTCTCCGCTAGAGGGAGCCTAGTGCGCCCGATAGCCATGGCCTCTGGTTCATCGGCGGACTCCGGAGCCGGTAACGCCAGGGGGCGAGACTGAGATGGGCGGAGGGAAGCTCCGCGCGAGTGACTGACAGACTTCCGCTCCGCAGCCCGCTCACGTAGCCTATTGTCCAGGCTAATCGTGAGTGAGATCAACTCAGAGAGTCGCCCTGGGAGATCCCGACCGGCTAGCTCATCCCTCAGACCAGAATTGAGGCTACGGAGGAAAATACTGCAGAGAGAAGCCTCTCCCCAGCCCACCTCCTCCGCTGCCACCTGGAAGTCGACCGCGTATTCCGCCGCTGACCGGCTTCCCTGTTGGAGACTAAGGAGCCGATCAGCGAGGATGCTGTCGAGACGGGAATGATCGAAGACTTCTAAAAAGTCCTGCACGAACCGGTCATACGAGAGGTTCGCGTAGCTGGGCTTCGTCATTACGGCGTAAGCCCAAGCTAACGCTCGCCCCTCGAGAAGATTAGCCATGTACCCGATTCGGCTATGGTCTGAGGGAAAATCCCCGGGAACGCGCAGAAACACCGACTCACACTGCAAGATAAATCCCTTCGCTCCAACGAGTTTCCCGTTGAAGCGAGCAGGGGTTGGAATGGGTGTGAGACGGATTGGCGCTCCCGAGCTAGGCTGGCCAGCTGTGGAGGCAACCAGAGCTGCAACGCCAAGAGGACCTGGAGGGAAAGCCCGCGGAGGGTCCAGGCGGTCTAACCGGTTAGTAATTAAAGTCAGCTGATTTAATATCACCTGCTGTTGATGAGCAACCATATCCACCCGAGCCTCGAGGGTGGAAAAACAGCGTGCGAGCCCGCTGTCCACTGGGCTGCTTTGCTGGACCGTACTGACATATTGTTCGGCCCAGGAAACACGCACGCAGGCTCAGGCAGATTTGAAAGCTTTATTCAACAATAATGTTTCGTGTATGAATGCGTGTGCGAGAGATGAGAGTGTGATGTGGGTGGAGGATGCAGGTCAGGACAGAGCAGCACGCCGTGCGGCCAGGCAACCCTATAACGAGAGGAGAGCAGGGATTAGCTGGGCAACCACACAGGAGAGTGACAGAGTTCTGTGCTTACTTGTAGTGACGTGGTGGCTGGCGTTGGCAAGGTCCCAAGTGTGGGATACAGCATCCTGCTGTGCGTCCGAGATGATGCAGCAAGGTAGAGGAGCGGCGAGACGAGGGGGAGTGAGTCCGCCGCCGAGAGATCCACCTGTGCGCAGGGGAAGGCTGACAGGAGAAGGTAAGGCAATAACAGACAGCTTACGTGTCTTGAAGAGTAGTCAGCAGGCCTGGAGGAAAGGATGCTGCTGTGAGTTGAATACGCAGCGAGACAGACAGCTCCAGGCTGCAGCTCAGGGCAGGATGGAATAAATAGCTGCGCACTAACGAGGAGCAGGTTTGCGCGCAGCTGAGGTGAAAGCCCGTGAGCTGCGGGTGATGACAGTTTTTAAGGGTTTGCAGAATACCAGATATGCTCTTCATGCAGTCCTCCATGGAGATTGTGTTCATTTCAAGAATCTGAGTTTATGTTTTGATTCAGTGTATTATCACGGATGTCCAAATTTGAGTGTCCAAATTTCCCATTCTCAACAGAGAAAGTTCAACAACGGGATAAAATTCATCATCATATTCATCATCATCATCATAATCATCAGTTGGGGGTTCAGAGGTCGACCAACTCCACAAATGCTTGCCTCCATCCTGTATGATCTTGTGCAACCTCCAGCAGTTCAGTCAATATCTTTTTCCTTTCAGTTCTTGTATATAGCAGGGAAAATAAATATTGAACACATCAACATTTTTCTCATTAAACATTTTCTGACTGAGCCACTGACCTGAGATTTTCACCAGATATCCGTAACAACCCAAGTAATCCAAACATACAAAGAAATTAAGGTAACTGTGTTCACAAAACAAGTTATATTAGATTAAATGGAATAACACAGGGAATTAGTACTGAACACACTTGGTGAAATTCCTTCAATAATTAGTAGTATTTAATAGAAACGCCTTTGGTGGTGATAACAGCTTTCAGACACCTCCTGTATGGAGAAACTAGGCACAGACATTGCTCAGGAGTGATTTTAGCCGATTTTTCTACACAAACTGTCTTCAAATCTTGAAGGTTTCATGGATCCCTTCCTGTTCACTCTTTATACTGCGGACTTCTCACACAACACAACACATTGCCATCTACAGAAGTTCTCTGATGACTCTGCGATCGTTGGTCTCATCTCCAACGGAGATGAAGCTGAGTACAGAGGGCTTATCCAGGACTTTGTGGACTGGTGCCATCGGAACTGCCTCCAGATCAACGCGAGGAAAACTAAGGAGCTGGTGGTGGACTGCCGCAGGCATGGGCAGCCCCTCACAGCACCAGTAAATATACAGGGAACAGACATCGAGATGGTGACATCCTATAAGTACCTGGGTATTCATCTGAACAATAAACTAGACTGGTCACACAATACTGACGCACTCTACAAGAAGGGACAGCGTAGGCTGTTCCTGCTGAGGAGACTCAGGTCTTTTGGTGTACAAGGGGCGCTTGCTGAAGTCATTCTATGACACGGTGGTGGCATCAGCCATCACTTTTGGAGTGGTCTGCTGGGGCAGTGGCATTACTGCAGCCGATAGGAAGAGACTGAACAAACTGATTAAGAAAGCTAGCTCTGTCCTGGGGCAGCGCCTTGATCCGATGGAGGAGATAGGAGAGAGAAGGACGATGGCTAAACTGTCATCTCTGCTGGAGTCCGAGTTCCACCCTATGCAGGACATACTGGATGCACTGAGGAGCTCATTTAGCAGCAGACTACATCATCCCAGGTGCACAACCGAGAGGTTTCGTAGGTCCTTCCTACCAACGGCTGTCAGACTGTACAACCTAAGCAGGGCTGCTCGCAGAGATAGCAAAAAGACGTAACAAACTAATAGTTTTTTTGAATGCAAAAGATGCAATAGACTTACACAATGGTCCTCTCCGGCATACAACTAGGAACATACCGGTCGCTATGGAGGGTGAGAATATGTATGGGCACATAATCATACCATGTAGGATAACTAAATAGACGGTTATGCTGTTTCATCCCACCTAGCAACAATGTTCTGCACTGTGTGTGTTTATATATTTACATATTTATTCCATCTACCTACAATGCTCAGCCCTGGGTGTGTTTATATTTATATATCTATATATTTATTCCATCTAGCTACAATGCTCCGCACTGTGTTTTTATATATCTACATATTATTCCATCTAGCTACATTGCTCCGCACTGTGTGTGTTTATATACTTGCATATTTATTCCACCTAGCTGCAATGCTCCATACTGTGGGTGTTTATATATTTACATATTTATTCCATCTAGCTACAATGCTCTGCACTGTGTGTTCATATATTCATATATTTATTCCATCCAGCTACAATGCTCTGCACTGTGTGTCTGTGTGTGTATATATATATTTTATAGTAATATGTACATATGTATATTAGCTGCTCTTGCTTGCTTGTTTTTTTTTTTTTTTTTTTTTTTTCTTGCCTTCTGATTGTTGCTCTGAGTGTTGCTATCCCTGTGCTGTTGCAATCCTGGAATTTCCCCGTTGTGGGACTAATAAAGGCTTATCTTATCTTATCTTATCTTATGTCTTGTATGAACTCTGATCTTCAGTTTGTTCCATAGATTTTCAATTGGATTCAGATCAGGTGACTGACTGGGCCATTCGAGCAGCTTTATTTTCCTTCTCTGAGAATTTCCTTGGCTGTGTGTTTGGGATCATTGTCTTGCTGAAATGTCCACCCTTGTTTCATCTTCAACATCTTGGCAGATGGCAACAGGTTCTTATCAATGACATCTCTGTACATTTGTCCATTCATCTTTCCTTCAATTATATGAAGACTGCCTATACCATTCGCTGAAAAACACCCCCACACCATTATGAGATGTACATTGCTATTTCTCTTCCAAACATGCTGTGTGTCCTGGCATCCAAAAAAGTTCAATTTTGGTGCCATCTGACCAGACTATATTCTCCTAGTATTTTAGTGGCTAGCCCAAATGTTGTGCCGCAAACTTTAAATGAGCGTTATGTCGGTTGAGTGCGTAACTTACCGTTTTCTTTTAAACAGCAGTACCTACTAACTCCAGACTCCAATTGACAATACAGACAAACAGAAAAAAAATATTTATTTTTTCCTCTCCGCACGGTACCGAGTGGTTTGGGACCATAGGGAGTTTTCAAATTAAGGTGTTGCAAATAACTTCCAAATTTCTACTCTTTAACATGCGTTCAATGCAATTTAGCTGCTGTAATGGATATTGTGTTAAAGTCTGTATTGGCTGTTGCACAAAAGAATTTTTCCGTATATCAGAATTTTCTGCTTAATTTTCAAATCACTGTAATAGGAAATGTTGGCCAATCCTGTGCTTTTCTTGTATTGTTACACATAATACCACTGTAGTAAGCTGGAAAAAACCATCTGCTTTAAAATTTGTAATTCTTCTTCTTCTTTTTCTTTTAGATTTGATAGGTGGTTGGCAACCAGCTTACAGGTGCATTACCACCACGTACTTCACTCTGTATCATCAATCTATCTGGTCAGGAGCTGTAGTCCCATGCACAGCCTGTATGCATTGATACCATGCTATTTATCTCTATATCATTTCTTCTTCTTCTTCTTTTAGATTTGATTGGCGGTTGGCAACCAGCTTGAAGGCAACTCCACTATACGGCGTTTTTATAAGGAGTTCTGAACAACTCCTTATGTGTGAAAAAATTATCCGTCCTTGGACTGTGTCCTCGGCGGCGGTGCATCTAATTCTTCCCACAACTTTTAGTGCAAAAAAAAAAAAAAACTCTCAAAACATCACAACTTTTATTGCAACTTTTAAAAAAAGCTCCTGTGAATTCAAGCTTTTTGGGCCGCAACAATCATAAAAACATCCCACAAAATCGTGGAGGGACTGAATTATTATCAAGGGTGGCAACAACACTGTTCATTTAAATGTAAAATATACTGTCTTGGTCCATATTTATATTCTGCCGGGTAATTAACTAATGTAATACTATTGATACCATCTAGCTGCAATGCTCCTGCATTGTGTATATAACTGTGTACATATGTATATTTATTTATTGCTTTGGCTAACCAGTTCTTATCTTATCTTATTTACTATTGCTCTGAGTGCTGCTATCCTTTTACTGCTGCAATCCTGAACTTTCCCAATTGTGGGACTAATAAAGGCTTACCTTATCCTTTCTTATCTTATCTTATGTAAATCAGGGCACTGCACTCTTCTTGAAGGCCCCGTTACACAGCACGGAGATCGTTGAGTCACCACTGAGTAATCAAAAATTACACTGATCTCTCTACAGTCGCCTAAAGCCGAAACTTTCAAGGCTATTTATAAAGAGCTTTGTGCAACCTTAGGGACCACTGAGTGCTCCCTGAAAGATCCTTGAGAGATCAATGGAGACTAAGCCTCCTGCAGTGACCGTTGAGAGTTTGCTGATCACTTGTTGAGAGATCAAGAGAGCTCACTGAGAAAATTTCAGTGATTACTGAGACCAGGAGGGATCAATGAGGGATCCTTGAGAGTTCCTTTGGTGACCAAGGACATTTCTGAGCATTCCTTGGGCAACAGGGATCCTCTGGGCACGCAGTACTTGAGAAATTTCTAGTACTCTTCTACCAGTCTCTGACAAGCTGTTGAAGAAGAAACATTTCCAGAAGGTCAAGAGTCCAAGATGAACAACCAAGCTTTAGGTCACTAAGCACTTCACCACAACCAACTGGCCATTGCTCTTGTCCAGACATTCTTGTTCTTGTGCTCTTCAGCAAGTTTACAGAAAGAATGAACTATAGGAGGTTTAGCATTTGGTATTTATTACCCCCACTGCCATAGCAATCTCTCAACCATCTCTCAAGTTGATTGCCCAATGATCTCTCATCAGTCTCCACCGAGGTCTTTCAATGAACTCTATTGGTCTTTCATCAAACACTCAGCAATCCCTCACTGATCTCTCAGCAATCTTGACTTTTATTGTGGAAAAAATTTGCCGTTCATTGAAAAATTGATGAGAGCTCATTGGGAGACTAATGAGAGCACTGAGTGCTTCTTGAGTGTTTGTTGAGGTATCCATGAGTGATTGTTTCCCTTGGTGATCATTGAAAGACTGTTTTGGCACACGTTACAACTTTGTGGAGACCTTGGTAACCATGGAGATCACTGGAAGATCACTGAGGGATCATCCTGCCGTTGTGTCCCTGGCAAACCACTTTACCCACCTTGCCTCCAGTCTTCATGACACTAGACATGAATGTGTATAAATGTTCTGTAGTGGTCAGAGAGGCCGTTGGCGTGGATTGGTAGCCACATTTCTGTCAGTCTGCCCCATGCAGCTGTGGCTACAGTAGTAGCTTATCACTACCATTGTCTGTCTGGAGTGAATGAATAATGGGCTAATTGAATAATGGGCTAATTGTAAGTGCTTTGAGATGTCACTTGACATGTAAAGCGCCATATAGAATAGAAAAATAGATTAGAATATGCTTTATTGTCATTGTACAGTACAGCGACATTGTGGGTGCTCCACCAGGTTATTGCACAAAAAAAGTAAGAGAGAGGGATTTGATAAAACACAGTTACAGAATACACAATGAAATATATGCCTGAAATAAAAATAAAAATAGCCCACAGGTAAATACACAGGTATGGTAGTGGATCCATCAGATGGAAGTACTGTATGTACATAAGAGTGTGGCGTGCAGAACACATGACTAGCAATTGGATTGACAATGATAGGATTAGTGGTTCAGTAGTTATTGACAAAAATGGCATTTTCCGTAATGGCGGTTTAGCGCCACAGTTCCCCCCATACAGTGTTTGTGTGTACGTTTTCAGATTCCTTGACCATGAAAACATGACTAGCAATTGGATTGACAATGATAGGATTAGTGTTTTAGTAGTTATTCACGAAAATGGCATTTTGCGTAATGGCGGTTTTCTTGTGGACGGTGATCCGGATCACCACCAAAATCTAATCATCTTTAGGATACCCCATTTCTGACAATCTGTGAAAATTTCATGAAAATCTGTCCATAACTTTTTGAGTTATCTTGCTAACAAACAGACAGACAAACAAACACCGATGAAAACATAACTAACTAACTAACTAACTAACCTGCACTTATATAGCGCTTTTCTAGTCACAAAGACCACTCAAAGCGCTTTCATTAGTACTAACCCTCTATTCTAAGGGCCTATAGGAAACAGATATCTAGGGACAATTTAGAACAGCCAATTAACCTAACATGCATGTTTTTGGCATGTGGGAGGAAACCGGAGAAATCCCGGAGTAAACCCACGCAACACGGGGAGAACATGCAAACTCCACACAGATCACTGTTGGTCGGGGGCTGGGATCGAACCCACGATCCCACGATCCCCACAATCCCCCGGCCAAGGGTAAACTGTGCTGCCACAGTGCTAACCACTGCGCCACCGTGCAGCCCAGTTTTAGCTCCTTGGCGGAGGTAAAAATAGCCCACAGGTAAATACACAGGTATGGTAGTGGATCCATCAGATGGAAGTACAGTATGTACATAAGAGTGTGGAGTGCAGAACACACAATTGAATATAACAGACCAAGGATTATGGAAAATATACACAGGAATGGTAATGATTTCATGGATGAGTCAATGTACATTAAAGTGCAGAGTGCAAAGACAGGTGTCTTACTAGGATAATTAAAAAGGTCGTCAGATCTGTGCATGTGAGCGTTTGGAATGCTCAAGCAGGTGTGTTGTTTCCATGTTCAGTGACCATGCCTGCGAGACTGCCTTAGTTTTGCTGGAACTGTGATTTCCTTTGATCACCAGATGAAGAGTTTGTTTGCAAAAAGTAATAAACGCCTCTTCATTGAAAATTTCCCTCTTTACATCAAACAATTGTTAACATTACCAACTTATAGAAGTTCAAATTGTTTTTTTCTTAAAATCTGATATGTCCTATGTTATGGACACTACAAATTCATGTTGTTGTTTTTTTCAAAAGCCGATAAATGGCTGGAGCCATTTGATCGTTTGAGGGATCATCCTGCCGTTGTGCCCCTGGCAAAACACTTTACCCACCTTGCCTCCAGTCTTCATGACACTGGGCATGAATGTGTATAAATGTTCTGTAGTGGTCAGAGAGGCCGTTGGCGTGGATTGGTAGCCACATTTCTGTCAGTCTGCCCCATGCAGCTGTGGCTACAGTAGTAGCTTATCACTACCATTGTCTGTCTGGAGTGAATGAATAATGGGCTAATTGAATAATGAGCTAATTGTAAGTGCTTTGAGATGTCACTTGACATGTAAAGCGCCATATAGAATAGAAAAATAGATTAGAATATGCTTTATTGTCATTGTACAGTACAGCGACATTGTGGGTGCTCCACCAGGTTATTGCACAAAAAATTAAGAGAGAGGGATTTGATAAAACACAGTTACAGAATACACAATGAAATATATGCCTGAAATAAAAATAACTAGAAAAGCACTCGGAGAGCGCAGACCTCCACCAAGCGCCACAGTTCCCCCCATACAGTGTTTGTGTGTACGTTTTAAGATTCCTTGACCATGAAAAAATATGACTAGCAACTGGATTCACAATGATAGGATTAGTGGTTCAGTAGTTATTGACGAAAATGGCATTTTCCCTAATGGCGGTTTAGCACCACAGTTCCCCCCATACAGTGATTGTGTGTATGTTTTCAGATTCCTTGACCATGAAAACACATGACTAGCAATTGGATTGACAATGATAGGATTAGTGGTTCAGTAGTTATTGACAAAAATGGCATTTTCCGTAATGGCGGTTTAGCGCCACAGTTCCCCCCATACAGTGTTTGTGTGTACGTTTTCAGATTCCTTGACCATGAAAACATATGACTAGCAATTGGATTGACAATGATAGGATTAGTGTTTTAGTAGTTATTCACGAAAATGGCATTTTGCGTAATGGCGGTTTTCTTGTGGACGGTGATCCGGATCACCACCAAAATCTAATCATCTTTAGGATACCCCATTTCTGACAATCTGTGAAAATTTCATGAAAATCTGTCCATAACTTTTTGAGTTATCTTGCTAACAAACAGACAGACAAACAAACAGACAAACCAACACCGATGAAAACATAACCTCCTTGGCGGAGGTAAAAATAGCCCACAGGTAAATACACAGGTATGGTAGTGGATCCATCAGATGGAAGTACAGTATGTACATAAGAGTGTGGAGTGCAGAACACACAATTGAATATAACAGACCAAGGATTATGGAAAATATACACAGGAATGGTAATGATTTCATGGATGAGTCAATGTACATTAAAGTGCAGAGTGCAAAGACAGGTGTCTTACTAGGATAATTAAAAAGGTCGTCAGATCTGTGCATGTGAGCGTTTGGAATGCTCAAGCAGGTGTGTTGTTTCCATGTTCAGTGACCATGCCTGCGAGACTGCCTTAGTTTTGTTGGAACTGTGATGTCCTTTGATCACCAGATGAAGAGTTTGTTTGCAAAAAGTAATAAACGCCTCTTCATTGAAAATTTCCCTCTTTACATCAAACAATTGTTAACATTACCAACTTATAGAAGTTCAAATTGTTTTTTTCTTAAAATCTGATATGTCCTATGTTATGGACACTACAAATTCATGTTGTTGTTTTTTTCAAAAGCCGATAAATGGCTGGAGCCATTTGATCGTTTGAGGGATCATCCTGCCGTTGTGCCCCTGGCAAAACACTTTACCCACCTTGCCTCCAGTCTTCATGACACTTGGCATGAATGTCCTATGTTATAGACACTACAAATTCATGTTTGTTTTTTTTTTGTTTTTTTTTTCAAAAGCTGATAAATGGCGGGATGTTTTTTTTGTTTGTTTGTTTGTTTGTTTGTTTGTTTGTTTGTTTTTACAAAAGCAGATAACTCCACATGTCATGGGCGGAGAGAGTGCGCCCCCTCCTTCCCGTTCATCGCTCCGCTGCTCATCATCGCACCTGAGGGAAAGGACACACCTGCGCCCTTTTTATGTTAGGTTAATTGGCTGTTCTAAATTGTCCCTAGATATCTGTTTCCTATAGGCCCTTAGAATAGAGGGTTAGTATTAATGAAAGCGCTTTGAGTGGTCTTTGTGACTAGAAAAGCGCTATATAAGTGTAGGTTAGTTAGTTAGTTATCAGCCAGCGTACTTAAAGAGGAATCCTTCCGTGACTCAATGCTGGCTCATCTGGGTATACTTCAGTGAACAGACAGCAAGTCATCACAACACCAGTAAAGAAGTTATTAACCTGTGTGCTTTTCCTCCATTGTGCAGGTTGCTGCCATCGTGCGGGTGTGTCTCTGAGGACTCCACCGCTCTCCTGCCACAACTTTTCCCATGACGGTAACCTCCACCCGGTCAGGCTCCACCAGCAGTCCCCTACCCTGCTGGTTCGTCTGTTCCCCACTAGAGTCCTGCTGGCGCTCCCTCGGAGCCCACATAAGTGGTTTTTTTGACTCACCCATTTTCCCTATCCCCATTCCTCTGCTTACAGCTCTCGTTCTCTCTCCACAGGCCCATTC
Organism: Pholidichthys leucotaenia; assembly: GCA_020510985.1. Taxonomy (NCBI): domain Eukaryota; kingdom Metazoa; phylum Chordata; class Actinopteri; order Cichliformes; family Pholidichthyidae; genus Pholidichthys; species Pholidichthys leucotaenia. The sequence goes on from CM035842.1 coordinate 417,174,062, forward strand.
CTCTGGCGAGTGACTGTTCTGTAGCAGTGCGTTTTTTGCTATTCAATAAAACATTAAAACGTGTGTACTGTTTGATTGTCTCTTTGTTGCTGCACCTTGCACGTGGGCTGAATTATCTTATCAGTCATGACACCACATTGCAAATCAGCGCTTGGTATTTCATTTACGTGACTCATCTCGGCTGCCTTCCCGATCTGCTCACTCTGACTGATTTTCCTGGCTGTGTTCGAAATGTTTACTCACTCACTCCCTCCCTACTCGCTCTATAGTGAATTTAGATATAGTGGACTATACAGTAAACTCAATATAACAATAAAATTAACTGCTTTCGGACCCTAGTGGGCTTGTTTTCGCAACACGGTTAATGATGTCATCACATGAGACAGTAAAACAAAATACACTAAAGTTGGTAAAAAAAATCAATACCTGCATGTAATTTGTAATAAATATGTATTAAAGCAAATCATTTCTGCTGAATTATTAAATATAAATACCTTAAGGTAGTTTATGTTATGATGTGAAGCTCTTCTCTCACTGCTCCGCTGGCTGCGCATTCACTGTATAATACACTATATGGGGGTGTCAGGTCAGGCTTTGGCTTGCTTGCTACTGGATAACCATGAAAACCACTACTACCTGTCCCATGGGTTGGGCAGTCGGCGACTCAACCGGCATCCCCGCCCTTCCGAGGATGTGGAGGGTGAAACAGGGCATCCTGGCAGAACTAAAAACCACAGGTCTGTGGTGGACCACTCCCAGTTACACGGGATGAGACTGGACATCCTGGCAGATAAACACATCTGTCGCAAGGTCTGTGGTGGACTGTACCAGTCGGTGCATTGTTACATGCGCTACACAAAGAGTAGAGATAAACAAACCTATCATCTGGTCAGTCACTGCAACAGATACTGGAGTCAGTTTGTCCTGGCTTGTCCTTGCCACTGATAATACCTTTATCTGCCAAGAATGTGCTGCTAGTCCAGCAAAAGCTGGCAGTACTCAAATACTTTGCAAACAGTTTCATGAAATGGTCAATCAGAAACCAACTCATACCGGCTTGGACGTCGCCCGGGCTTACAAGGTCTGTGCTGATCTGTTCACACTCCAACAGACAGCAAAACGCAAGCTAGGAGCAGGAAGACAAAAGAAGAGGAAAACTCCAGCCTTGTGTGTAGCAGAATGGAATGTACGGACTCTGTTGGACAGAACAACATCACAGCACCCAGAAAGACAGACCGCGCTCGTGGCACTGGAAATGAACAGGTACAAAGTAGACATAGCTGCACTTAGTGAAACAAGATTGCCTGGATATGACAGCTTCAAAGACCATGGGTACATCTTCTTTTGGAGTGGGACATCAACTCAAGAAAGGAGAGAAGCAGGAGTGGGCTTTGCAGTTAGAAAGGAGATAGCAGCAATGCTTGATGAGGAACCGGTGCAATCAACGACAGGATAATGACTATGAGACTCCCACTACAGCGGAAGATGTATGCCACACTCATCAGTGTATATACCCCAACAATGACCAACACAAAGGAGGTGAAGGAAGAGTTCTACAGTGATTTACAAGAGACTATCAGGCATGTACCGAATGACGACAGGCTGATACTCATTGGAGATTTTAATGCCAGAGTTGGTTCGGACACTGAGAAATGGAAAGGAGTGCTAGGCAGTCATGGAGTAGGTAAGTGCAATGCTAATGGAGAACTTCTACTTGCACTATGTTCAGAGTACAACCTTGTGATAACCAACACTCTATTTAAGCACAAGGACACACACAAGAAGACATGGATGCACCCGAGATCCAACCACTGGCACTTATTAGACTGCGTCATAGTCAGGAAGAGAGACATAAGGGATGTATTGGACACCAGAGCAATGAGAGGTGTGGACTGTGGTACTGATCATGTTATGCTGAGATTTAGATTAAGGATTTGGAGATGAAAACAGCACTGCAGGACGGGTGCGAACCCACCATGGAAGCTAAACACTAGTGCACTGAAAGACCAAAAGAAGCAGGAAGAACTTACACAGGAAATGGATGAAAACTTGAAAGACTGGGACAGCAACAACTCAGAGAATGACATAGAAGAGAAATGGGCAACACTGAAGGATACAGTGTATCAGACTGTGAGTGATGTATTAGGCCACCCTGAGAGGAAACATCAAGATTGGTTTGATGAGCATGATGAACACCTGAAGAAACTACTAGAAGCGAGGAATACAGCTAGGCAGGAAAACCTACAGTGTAACACAAGGTTGAAGAAGAAGAAATACTCAAAGGCTCAGAGTGAGCTGCAGAAGTACACCAGAGAGATGGAGTCCAACTGGTGGGATGAAAAGGTGGAGGAACTTCAAACTGCAGCAGACAGGAAGGATATGAAAACATTCTTCACAGGTTTGAGAGAAATCTACAGCCCTAAACCAAGAGGATTGATCCAACTAAAGGCTATGGATGGTGGAACGGTTTTGCAGGAGAAAGACAAGATCCTGGACAGATTTGCAGACCACTTTGACCAACTACTAAACAACCGTGGAGATCTCACTGAAGAGGCTAAAGAAGCTCTAGTGCAGCGATCAGCTGTATCAAGTCTGGATGAACCACCAAATTTTGATGAACTAATGGCAGCTATCAGGACAATACAGGATGGTAAAGCTCCAGGAAGGGATGGAATTCTAGCAGAAGTGTAGAAATTTGGTGGTGTTCAGCTGACCAACTGCATGCACAAGCTCATCCAAGAGATATGGGATGCTCAGAAAGTACCTCAAGACTGGAAGGATACAAGTATTGTGCCTTTGTTCAAGAAAGGTGACTGGAAAGATTGTGGAAATTACTGAGGTGTATCACTGCTAGCCACTGTTGGTAAGATTCTCTCACGTGTACTACTGAACAGACTCAATGAACACATCTCACAGAATGTACTACCGGAAACCCAGTGTGGCTTTAGAAGTGGAAGAAGAACAATGGACATGATTTTCTGCTTGAAACAGGTTCAAGAAAAGTGTACCGAACAGAACATGCCACTTTATGTAGTCTTCATAGACTTCAGTAAAGCCTTCAATACTGTTTTGCACAAAGACTTTGGCAGGTACTCAAGAAATATGGCTGTACAGAGAAGTTTGTAAGCCTGATCAAGGCACTCCCATACAGGTATGCAAGCAAATGTGGCAATGAGTGGTTCAGTATCATGGGTGTGTGCTGGCACCTACACTCTTCTCGCTATATCTGGCAGCCATGCTTGAGGTGGCCTTCAAAGACACTTCAGAAGGAGTATACATTCAAACAAGGAAAGAAGCAGAGTTGTTCAATGTGGCACAGTTAAAAGCCAAGAGTAAGACATCGATAAAGGTAGTAACAGAAATGCTCTTTGCCGACGACAGTGCTCTAGGTGCACACAGTGTGGAAGATATGCAATCTTTAGTGAAGAAATCTGCAAGAGCAGCTAGCCAGTTCAGCCTCCAAATCAACATCAAGAAGACAGAGTGCCTTTATCAACCACCAAAGTTCCAGTTATCAACATCACTACCAGAAGAGATCAGCACTGGTACAGAGCCACTAGTCAAGTGCAAGACTTTCAAGTATCTAGGGAGTACTGTTTCAGAGGATGCTAGGCTGGAGGATGAACTATCTCTCAGAATGGGAAGAGTGAGCGCTGTGTTTGGAAACTTGAGGGAGAGACTGTGGAACAATCGATATGTGTCTATCCATGTGAAATGCAAAGTGTACAGAGCGACAGTACTGGCTACTCTATTGTATGGTGCTGAAACTTGGACTGTCTACAGAGTGCAGGTGAAGAAACTCCATGCGTACATGATGAGACACCTTCGAGCCATAATGAACATCTCATGGAAAGACAGGATTACCAACGTAGAAGTGTTGAAACGAGCTGGTCTACCATCAATGGAGGACATGCTAGTACAGATGAACCTGAGATGGCTCGGACATGTTAAGAAGATGGACCACCAGCATCTCCCTCGGCAGTTACTCTACTCACAGTTATGTGAGGCAGAGGGTCCGCGCAAGTGGCTGTAGGATTTCCGCTCGGCAGCCCGCTCTCGCAGCCTATTATCCAAACTAATTGCTAGGGAGATTAAATCAGATAACTGTCCCGGCAGATCCCGGCTGGCCAACTCATCCCGCAGACTAGAGCTTATGCTGCGGAGGAAGATGCTGCAGAGAGATGCCTCGCCCCAGCCAACCTCCTCCGCTGCCACCCGGAAGTCGACAGTGTAATCGGCCGCCGACCGGCTACCCTGGCAAAGGCTCAGAAGCCGATCGGCTAGCACGCTGTCGTGATCTGAGTGGTCAAACACTTCAAAGAAATCTTGCATGAATTGGGTATAGGACAGGTTCATGTAGCTGGGCTTCGCCATGACGGCGTAAGCCCAAGCTAACGCTCGCCTCTCCAGGAGGTTAGCAATGTACCCAATCCGGCTGTGGTCAGAGGGAAAGTCTGAGCGCTGGAATACCGACTCACACTGCAGAAGGAACCCGCGCGCTTTACCGAGCCTCCCATTAAAGCGCACGGGGGTGGGAATAGGTGTGAGCCGGGTTGGTGGTCCCGAGCTAGGCTGGCTTGCTAAGGGAGCAGCGGGAGCTGGCCCACTAGGCTGAGCCGGAGGAAACGCCTGCTGGGGATCCAGGCGATCCAAATGGTGAGTGATGCTAGCTAACTGATTAAGGATGACTTGTTGTTGATGAGCAATTAAATTAAGGTCGGCGTGCGAGCCCGCTGTCCGCTGGGCCGCACTGCTGGAGCCATACTGACATATTAACGGGCCCAGGGAACACGGACACTGGCTCAGGTGAGATTCAACAGCTTTATTCAACAACAAGATGTGTATGGATGCGTGTGTGCGGAATGTGAATGGTTTGTGGGTGAACAGGGAGCGCCGGGGGCAGAAGGACACGCCAGGCAGGCAACCCTATAGACAGAGCAGAGACAGGGATATGAGCAGACCTTCACCATGCAGGGTTAATATACAGAGCGTTGCTTACATGCAGGTGTAACGGTGGCTGGCGTTGGCAAAGGAAGCTCCTGCCTGGGAGACAGCGCCCTGCTGCACGCTCGGCGATGAGAGGAAGAGGAGGATGAGGATGTGGCGAGGACGGGAGGAATCCGCCGCCGGGAGGATCCACCTGTCCACAGGGGAGAGACTGGTGGACAGGTGAGCAAACAATGCAGCTTACTTGCTGGTAGGAGAATGGCGCAGGTTGGGACGAGATGATCCTGCAGAGGGATTGAGAGCATTGGTGAACAGACGGCTCCAGACCGATGCTCTGGGCCGAGCGGGTTAAATAGCTGGTGATTGACGAGGTGCAGGTGTGCGTGCAGCTGAGGCAGATGACTGGTGAAGGCGAGTTGTGACAAATACCTATAAACCAACAGATGAAAAAGTGCTTTTGTCTTATTTTGAACACAGCTGGACTTATCTGTTTTTGCAAAAGAACTATTCAGATCTTTTCCAACTTCCAGAATGTGGATCATGCTATGCCTTTTCTGCATCTTAAATCACTGAAGAGCGAGTCGATCATAGAGCCAAGGTAGCAAAAGTCTTCCATTTGCTCAATGGTATTTCTGTAAGGATTGCTCCTCCAGGGCAAAGAAGGACAGGACCCACATGTGAGGCAAATTTCATATACCAAATTTTAATGCAGGAAACAGAACAAGGGCAGATTCCAGACGCTCTCGAAGGTAACACCAAAACCAAAAGCCAAGAAAAAAAACCCTGCCAGGGTGGGTAGTAGGTGTATAAGGCCAGGCAGGCAAAACCACAACCCCCACCAGAATCAAAAACATAAACACAATTCAAGGGCACCTCAGGCTTTGCTTTGGGGCCCTTTCCACCAAACCGGTTCCAGTGCTTAACTGGAGCCATTGCGTCATTAGCACCAGTTCTTTGGGTTTCCACCGACTTAAGCACCAGTCCCCGGCTCACAAAAGTGGGGCTATCGCGGCCCCAACTCCTATCTGGGCCAGCGGCAGCACCAGTTTACGTCGGTTAGGTCCACAGCCATGGGCGTGGTTAACTGATCAGCTTCAAAACGTTACTGACCACCATGTTGCTTTCCAAACAGCGGAGCAGCAACGGATTCCAAAACCAAACAGATTTAGAGCGAAGAGGAGACATATTTCTCGGCTCTATAGACATAAGCAGAAGTACAAGATCAGCTGGAGGGGGCCACTCATCTGAACTGTTTTGGAGGACAGGCCTGCCAGCCGGATCATTGTCACTGCCGTGGATTAGTCTGGACAACAAACTGCTTAAAACACGCTGGTAAGTGTATTGTCTTTAAAATGCCAGACGTTAACCAATATATGTATACATATATATCCGCTTGCATTGATATGTAACGGCCAAAGTGCGGATATTTTTTTAGTCACTCTTGTGGCTATAGTATTTTCGGTTAGCTATGCTAACAAGCTAACAGTACTTTTACTACGACCAAACGTTTCTCCTCACCATAAAGAAATGAACAGGTCGTCTCTGCTGACAGATGTATACCGCTTGTATTGATATGTAACGGCAAAAGTGCGGATTTTTTTTTTTTACTCACTTTTGTGGCTATAGCATTTTCAGTTAGCTATGCTAATAAGCTAATTGTTTTTAGCACGAATGTTTCTCCTCGGCGGAAATGCGCGTTTGAGACACTAGAACAGAAATCTTAGCATCTTACAGAACACATTTTTTTTATAAAGACATTCAGCGCAAAATATGTTTTTTGTGGTATGAATACTGTGTATGAATGGGTGCCTTGCATTGTGTTATGGGAGATTTTTCTACCAGACACTAGTAACGTCGTCTTTTTTACTATTTTGGTAATATTTCCATAATCTTAGGCCATTTTTTTAAAAACTTCACTCGTGTTTAATTGTGTGTTGTGTAGCCGTATTTTATCTAATCCTTCTCTTACTTTATTGCGCACTAGCCTGGTGGAGCGCCTATAGTTTCATTGTACTGTACAACTGTACAGTACAATGAAGTTTCATCTATTCCTATTCTTCTATTCCATAATCAGACATGTAAGCTTTGCTAACATTGATATTGAATAAAATTATCTTCTATGTCTGCACATTTAATGGAAGGCTTAAGTTGTTCACTGCACAAACTAAAACACTTTTTTTTAATAGATTTATCACAGCTGGATGATGAGGGAGAACCAGCCAGACCTGTGGGGTCCAGCTCCAAGCTTGTCCTCCTCCTGCTCTTCTAATCAGACCAGATTAGGTAATTTATGTTCAGATCATTTTGATTTTGTGTACTTTATTGATCCCCATAGGGGAAATTGAGGGCATCCACCTGGATGGATCATGACCCATTCACACAAAGGAGTGAGTGAATTAAACCAGTTATACACTTGAATTGAATGTTGTGATGCCCCTAACAGTAAATGGATGTTGAATAGACACATTCAATCTTGGATTGACAATTCCTGCATTTTTCAGTGTGTGGTTATTTTATATTGCTTATTTTTGTACTTTAAAACAGGGGAACAGAAGTGTGACACAAACGTGGACCTGCTTCTTGATTACGGTTGGATGAGACAGCAGGAGCAGAGCAGGAGGGAGGAGCAGCTGAACTTCGTTTTGCTGCAAAGCAGACCAACACCCTTGTTGGACTGATGGGAGGTGTTGTGTCTGTGCTTGAGGGACTGTAAAAAAAGTAACTATCACAGCATTGATATTTTTGTCTGTGTGTACATAATATTTCATATGTAGCAGTCTGAAGTTTTTGCACATTTTGGAAATAAAAGCTTTCTTTCCTTAAGTGTTTTTCTTCTTCTACATTGTTATCCTCACACCAAACATATTCAGGTTCAGGTTCCTTTATTTGTACCCGTAGGTAGATTTGTTTTGCACTCAGGTGACGTCCATATTTACAAACTACAGTTACATTCAACATGAACACAAACACAGGCACACATGAAGCTGACTATAGACATGATAAAAGTGCTCAAGGCTCCATCAATCAGGACATAAGACAAAGAGATAAGAGAAAAAACATGAGAGAAGGGTCATATTAAAAAGTTAAAGACTTTACATTTCATATATAAAGTTATTTAGGACATTGCAAATCACTATAACATTGTAGTGGTGGGAAGTGAAAGTACAAGTACTGAATTACTGCACTTAAGTTCATTTTTCCAGGTATTGGACAATATATCAGGTATTTGTGGACTTACACATATTTTTGACAACTTCTTTCACATTTTTTAATGAACAAGCAGCAACAAACTTTAAATCTATGTACTTTTTCTGTCGAAAATGTTCCAAGTTGCCAGCTTTAAAAATGATAAGTTTATATTCTGTTGACAACGTACCACGTGACATTCTGTCAGCTCTGGACAAGATCATTTCTGGGGAAAGAACTTTGAACTTGAACACTTTACAGTCTGTCTCTTGTTATCCCTACATGAATAAAAACTTGAATCAGTACTTTAACCAGAATAGATGACATAAGTACAGAAGGGTATACCTTTCACATCTCTGTAGTTTGGAGGTGCATAGAATATGCATTTATACAGTATCTTCATGTATATATGCAGTAAATCTATACATTTTTCCATGTAACCTTGTGACTGCATTATTTTAATTGCTTTTAATCCCAGATCAAGTTTGTTTAGGGTCCAAAATGCATCGTAAGTTCTCTGCCATTAAGAATAAAACTGTTTTTGGATGGTAATACAGGTTTGGAATAATAAAAGCAGCGCTCCCAAAGACAACAACTCCTACATGTTGACAGGCTAACGCTGCTACTTCTTCTTCTTCTCTCGGTTACTGGCGGATAGCAAACAAGTGAGAGGTGCATACCGCCACCTTCCATCTTCTCTGGTGTTCTGCGGGGGTTGGGCGCTTCACACTACGTAATGACGTAGCTCTGACATAATTCCCGACTAGCTCCATATCGGTGGAAAGACAACTGGTTCTTATGAGCACTCTGGTTAAGCACTGGTTAAGCACTAGCACCAGCACCAGAACCAAACTAGCACTGGAACCGGTTTGGTGGAAAGGAGCCCTTTGTGAGCTTTGTCAATTCTTAAGGAGCCAAAAGAGTAAGAAACTGCATGTTAATAAGACCAAGGGATAAATGACCTGAAACTTCCTCATCAAGAGTTGAAATATTGGAGTTACTTAACTTCCTATCCTTACATTGCTGCATGGTAGGCAATAAATAAATAAACCACAATTTGCCCAGTACTGTCAATGTACAACACAAAATATCATTTTTCCTAAAAGAATGGAAAAGAGTGGGAGCAAAGGCTGATGTATTTTCAGAAGCACTTACAAGCACAACTTACAATCAATTTTTTTAAACTGGAATTACAAATTAATTTTCAGGGCATTAACCTGGATAATTAACCTGAAAGTCTAAGGACAAAAACAACCGGGTCAGGTGGCCTACTGAAGTCTACCAAGTCCATGTATTCTAGGTTTGGAGAACAGAATGGGTTGGCTGGCCTACCTCAGTCCATGGACCCCAGAACAGAGTACAGAGTGGGTCAGGTGGCCTACCAGAGCCCCTGCGCCACTGGACTGGGGAGTAGGACGAGTCAAAAGATGATGGTGAGGGCACTTTAATTTCAGAAAGACAGAACAATTGTGCTTCATGTTCAGGAGACCGTAACATAGGAACTTTTAATTCAGAAATTGAAAACCGGAGAGTCTTTTGCTCTGGAGACTGGAACAGAGGAGCTTTTAGCTCAGGTAACAAAAACAAAAATAACTTTTCATTCAACCACAGACCAGTGGCTGGAGGTCTCCTGACCTCTGAAGCAACAGCTGGTGGTTTCCCAACCTCTGAAGCAATGGCTGAAGGTCTGCCCACCTCTTGGACATCGGCTGGAGGTCTCCAGACCTCTGGGACAATGGGTGGAGGTCCTCTGACCTCTGGGACAATGGCTGGAGTGTGATCCTCCTGTGACCCCTGTCCTCAACACAGCCACCTCAGCCGATGGAGGAAAATAGGAGGTCAGTGAGACAACTCCACAGCCATTAGCAGCAGAGACTGTTGGGGAATACTCAGCAGCTGGTGGTATGTGCACTTGAGTTCCCCCACCAGGAATAAGACAAGCCTTTTCAAAAACGGTGCTTGAGTATAAATGAAAAGGTACTTGCTTTAACTCCTGGTCTCCTGCTACTGGGGTGACCACCTAAGGATCAGGACTGGCGGGCTCTAGGTGAGCAACAGACGGGACAGATACTTGAGCTGGAAGGCACCATGTAGCACATACTGAAACTGGGAGGTGCCATGGAGCAAGTTCTGGATCTGGAAGCCGCTGTGGAGCAGGTACTGGAGCTGGGAGCCACCATGGAGCAGGTACTGGAGCTGGTACAGGATCTGGGAGGCGCTGTGGAGCAGTTAGTGGAGCTGGAAGGTGCTGTGGAGCAGGTACTTGAGCTGGGAGGTGCCATGGAGTTAGCATGTCTGTTGCCAGGAGGTTCAAACCCAGCTGGGACACATACTCTGGAAGGAGCCACTGTTTTTAGTCTAGCGTAAGCTCCTTCTAGGCGAGCACAGCCTGCCGGCACTCCTCCTGCTCATCCTTGTCACCTCCACACAGGGGTTCCAATGCCGCAGCCCCAATCCGGCAAACTACTGGGTCCTCAGGAACTGCGGGCTCTTCTCAGATAATTCAGTTACCACCCAGTATCAGCAGATACTCAGAAAACACATGAGGGGACACAAGAGATGCAGGAAAGAATGGAGGGATGGAAACAGAAGCGTGCAGAAATAGCAGCAGATAATGGTGGAGCGAGCTCAGCAATGGTGGTAATTAACTGCTGCTGAGCCCTCTCACCGGAAACAGAAAAAGACCTTTCTGTGGCAGATGTTAAAAAATGGAAAGGTACTTGCCTCTGTTCCCCATCTGCCACTGCGGGGAACTCACTCTCATCCCGACTCCACTTTTTTCTCCTCCTTTTTTTGCCCGCTGGGTCCTGGACTGGCAGTGTCCTTCTGTTAGGATTGCCTCTCCAGGTCAAAGAAGCAGAGGGACCACATCAGGGGCAAATATAATAAACCACACTTTAATGTAGGAAACAGAACAGGATATAATACAGCTTGTGGGCTGAACAAAGGCAAAACATGGCTGGCTTCAAACACAGAGTAACAGGCAGCATTACTTACAGAAGCAGGAGTGAGATGCCAACAAGAGACATAAACCAAGGACTCCGCACAGGACACAGATTGAAACATATATATATATACGGTGGTGTGAAAATGTGTTTGCCCCCTTCCTGATTTCCCATTTTTTTGTACGTTTGTAACACTTAAATGTTTCAGATCATCAAACAAATTTAAATATTAGACAAAGATAACACAAGTAAGCACAAAATTCAGTTTTTAAATGAAGGTGTTTATTATTAAGGGGAAAAAAATCCAAACCTTCATGGCACTGTGTGGAAAAGTGATTGCCCTGTAAACCTAATAACTGGTTGGGTCACCCTTCGCAGCAACAACTGCATTAAAGAGTTTGCGATAACTGGCATTGAGTCTTTGACAGTGCTGTGGAGGAATTTTGACACACTCATCTTTGCAGAATTGTTGTAATTCAGCCACATTGGAGGATTTTCGAGCAGGAACCGCCTTTTTAATGTCATGCCACAGCATCTCAATTGGATTCAGGTCAGGACTTTGACTAGGCCACTTCAAGTCTTCATTTTGTTTTTCTTAAGCCATTCAGAGGTGGACTTGCTGGAGTGTTTTGGATCAATGTCCTGCTTCAGAACCAAAGTGCACTTCAGCTTGAGGTCACGAACAGATGGCAGGACATTCTTTTTCAGGATTTTTTTGTAGACAGCAGAATTCATGGTTCCATTTACCGCAGCAAGTCTTTCAGGTCCTGAAGCAGCAGAACAGCCCCAGACAATCACACTGCCACCACCATATTTTACTGCTGGTATGATGTTCCTTTTCTGAAATGCTGTGTTACTTATACACCAGATGTAATGGAACACATACCTTCAAAAAAGTTCAACTTTTGTCTTGTCAGTCCACATTTTCCAAAAAGTCTTGGTGATCATCAAGATGTTTTCTGCTAAAACTGAGATGAGCCTTTATGTTGTTTTTGCTGTGCAATAGTTTTTGTCTTGGAACTCTGCCATGCAGGCCATTTTTACCAAGTCTCTTTCTTATGGTGGAGTCATGAGCACTGACCTTAACTGAGGCAAGTGAGGCCTGCAGTTCTTTGGATGTTGTTGTGGGGTCTTTTGTGACATCTTGGATGAGTCGTCGCTGTGCTCTTGGGGTAACTTTGGTCTGCAAGCCATTCCTGGGAAGGTTCAAAACTGTTCCGTGTTTTCAACATTTGTGGATAATGGCTCTCACTGTGGTTCGCTGGAGTCCTAAAGCTTTAGAAATTGCTTTATACCCTTCTTCCAGACTGATGGATCTCAGTTACTTTGGTTCTCATTTGTTCTTGAATTTCTTTGGATCGCAACTTTTGAGGATATTTTGGTCTACTTCACGTTGTGAGGCAGGTCCTATTTAAGTGATTTCTTGATTCAGAACAGGTGTGGCAGTAATCAGGCCTGGGTGTGGCTAGAGAAATTGAACTCAGCTTTCCAAAGATGTGATAATTCACAGTTAATTTATGTTTTAATGGGGGCAAACACTTTTTCACACAGGCCCATGCAAGTTTGGATTTCTTTTTATCCTTAATAATAAACAGCTCCATTTAAAAATGACACTTCGTGTTTACTTGTGTTATATTTGTCTTATATTTAAATTTGTTTGATGATCTGAAACATGCTGCTGTGGCAGCACAGCAAGAAGGTCATGGGATCGATTCCACCCTTGACCATCGTGGGTTCGATCCCACCCCCAGACCATCGGTGACCCTTCTGTGTGGAGTTTGCATGTTCTTCCCGTGTCTGCGTGGGTTTACTCTGGGCACTCCGGTTTCCTCCCACATGCCAAAAACATGCAAGTTAGGTTAATTGGCATCAAACTGGGGATTCTAAATTGTCCTTAGGTATGGATGTGAGAGTGAATGGTTGTCTGTCTCTCTGTGTTGGCCCTGCGATGGACTGGAGATCTGTCCAGGGTGTACCCTGCCTCTCGCCCAAAGATGCTGGGATAGGCTCCAGCCCCCCCCGCGACCCGAAAGGATTAAGCGGTAGAAGAAGAAGAAGAAGAAGAAGATCTCAAACATTTAAGTGTGGCAAACATACAAAAAAAAAAAAAAAAATGAGAAATGAGGAAGGGGCCAAACACTTTTTCACACCACTGGACAAAATTGTTTGTACCCCTCTGTTAATGAAAGAAAAACCCACAATGGTCACAGAAATAACTTGAATCTGACAAAAGTGGTCATAAATAAAAATTCTATGAAAATTAACCAATGAAAATCAGACTGTGCTTTTGAATTGTGGTTCAACAGAATTACTTTAAAAAACAAACTCATGAAACAGGCCTGGACAAAAATGATGGTACCCCTAGAAAAGATTGAAAATAATGTGACCATAGAGACATGTTCAGCCAAGATGTGTCCTCTAATTAACATCACAGGTGTCTACAAACTTGTTATCAGTCAGTTGGCCTATTTAAAGGGTGACAAGTAGTCACTGTGCTGTTTGGTGACATGGTGTGTACCACTCTAAACATGGACCAGAGGAAGCAAAGGAGAGTGTTGTCTCAGGAGATTAGAAAGAAAATTATAGACAAGCATGTTAAAGGTAAAGGCTATAAGACCACCTCCAAGCAGCTTGATGTTCCTGTGACTACAGTTGCACATATTATTCAGAAATTTAAGATCCATGGGACTGTAGCCAACTTCCCTGGACATGGCCACGGGAGGAGACGGATAATACGAATGGAAAACAAAAGAGCCCAGAACAACCTCTAAACCCATTCATGGTGAACTCCAAGGTCAAGGTACATCAGTGTCAGACCGCACCATCCATTGTTGTTTGAGCCAAAGTGGACTTCATGGGAGACCACCAAGGAGGACACCACTGTTGAAAACAAATCATAAAAAAGCCAGACTGGAATTTGCCAAACTGCATGTTGACAAGCCACAAAGCTTCTGGGAGAATGTCCTATGGACAGACGAGACAAAACTGCAACTTTTTGGCAAGGCACTGTAGCATCATCTCACTTTGGCTCAGCAATAATTATTCTTCTGCTTAAAGACATTTTTGTTTCACCCAGGAGTAAGACAAAGAAATGGATTTTCTCCCCAGGCTACAGCTAAAACCCCATTCTTTTGTTAAAACCAGCCTAAGGAATTTCCCCAATGTCCGGCTTCACTTTTATTGCCCCCATAAAACGTGCAACAGACCTGGCCTACACAGATCCACAACTCAGTTAATTTCCTTAAACTCTGGGAAATGCTGGATTTAACCAGGGAACTTTAAAGTACATTATTACAAACTCAATTCTAAACCTTCATTCTTTTCAGAACTATGAAAATGCAGATGGACTCTGATGTTTTTGATGTGGAAAATCAATAATATGTGTGAAATGCATTACTCTGTGATTATATATATATGCATGTTAATGTTTAAATGAATGTTTATTCCTGCATGTTGATTTAGAAGCACTGCTTACAAGATACACTAAGGTTAGTTTAGTTATACATAAGTGTGTGTAACAGTATATTCCAATGTATTTAAAATTGTGTGTATTTCTGTGGACGGATCACGTTTCACCAGTCTCCAGAGAGACCCCACCTTCTTCATCTCATTGGTCCCTTGTAGACTGTTTGTTATTGGACTAAAGGTTCATCGGGCCTCCCACGAAGGACACTCATTGGCTGAGATCCCGGAAGCCCGCGAAGCTCAACAGAACTTATAAATAACAGAGGGACCCCTGCTTCTGTCTCTTTTCAGGATCCTCTTTTCGGCTGCTCTTTTGCTTCTTTTCCTCTTTTTCTCTTCGCCCCTTCTCGCCTCTGATTCTTCTCCATTGTCTACACACAGCAAGGAAGAACAAAGGACCGTCTGAACAAAGACTTCGACCACGTGTTGTTTTTTTTTAACACAGAGCAGATAACTCGTAATTTGTTTATGTAACTTTGTATCTTAATGTTTTCTTTTTCTCTTAAATGCCAAGGAATTCCTATTTCTTTGAGCTCAATTTTAATCGGAGTTAAACTCCAATTTTTACTTATCTCTTTTTCTTTGTTAAACTTTCTGTAAAACCACCGTTTGTTTAATTTTAATATAAACTTTAATCTTGACTTTATTTTATGATATTTTTCTTGACCAAGCACCCACCAGAAGCAATTATTTTATCTAAAGTCTGAAAGTTTTTTTTTCCTAATTTGAGATCTGATTAGATCTAATTATTCTCGAAGCCCTCTGGAGGTTCGTGTCTACAAGGAATCAACGCGCAGCTGTTCACACGCTGAAGAAGCGTCACCATCTGGCTCCAAACCCAGTTTCAACTGTGGGTCATATCGCCCAGAATCCAGCCCCTTCGACCGCTTGAATTTAAAGGTCAAAATGTGGACCCTGAAAATGTCTGCGGGCATATATTAACGTCCACGAAATCTTGGGCTGAGGACGACGCCGAACGAGGATGACGTGAGCTGCAACTTCCATTCATCTGCTGAATTAAACGTCTGAGGTTCGGTAATAATTTGTGTATCTAATCAGATGCAAATTAAGAAGCCCTAAACATAACTCTTCTTTTCATTAAAATTCTGTTTTTATTTTCTTAAGATCATTCAAGGACTTTTCATATAATTAGTAAACTTACTCCATAAATTTGCGTTGTTTCCATAATTTGTTAACTCAAACTGATAGAGATTCATTTCTCAGTTTAACCCTGGTTCCGAAAATATTAACATTGTTAATCTATCATTTACAAGATTGATTCTATGATTAATGAAATTACTGCAATGTCTGTTAATCATTTCGTTTAATAAATCTGTAAAAATGAGAGGAGTTGTTAAGAATTTATTTCATTCTGAGTCTGTTTCAAGTCCAGGTATCGAATTCACGGAAAATTTTTGAGATTGATTATTGATTAATTTATTGAGTGATTAAACAGGTATAAAGTGAAATTAAAGGTTAAATTGCTTCTTAAAGATAGAAGCTGGTGCCCCTTACGAGTGTTATTAACTTTTCTGATGTATATGACACGAGATTTGACCTCAGATTCCAATACATCAATATAAATTAAATAATTCATACCTGATCATATTTATTATTTATTAATATTCAATATATTTTTTCCTATAGCACATCAGCTCTATGTTCACAGACGCAAAAATGAAGCATACCAAGAAAAGAACACTGTCCCTACTGTGAAACATGGAGGAGGTTCTGTTATGTTCTGGGGCTGCTTTGCTGCATCTGGCACAGGGTGTCTTGAATCTGTGCAGGGTACAATGAAATCTCAAGACTATCAAGGTATTCTAGAGAGAAATATGTTGCCCAGTGCCAGACAGCTTGGTCTCAGTAGCAGGTCATGGGTCATGCAACAGGATAATGACCCAAAACACACAGCTAAAAACACCCAAGAATGGCTAAGAGCAAAACATTGGACTATTCTAAAGAGTGAAACATTGGACTATTCTAAAGTGGCCTTCTATGAGTCCTGATCTAAATCCTATTGAACATCTGTGGAAGGAGCTGAAACATGCCGTCTGGAGAAGGCACCCTTCAAACCTGAGACAACTGGAGCAGTTTGTTGATGAGAAGTGGGCCAAAATACCTGCTGAGAGGTGTAGAAGTCTCATTGACAGTTACAGAAATCGTTTGATTGCAGTGATTGCCTCAAAAGGTTGTGCAACAAAATATTAAGTTAAGGATACCATTGTTTTTGTCCAGGCCTGTTTCATGAGTTTGATTTTTTAAATCTGTTGAACCACAATTCAAAAGCATTGTCTCATTTTCATTGGTTAACTTTCATAGAATTTTTATTTATTACCACTTTTGTCAGATTAAGATAAGATAAGATAAGATAAGATAAGATAAGATAAGCCTTTATTAGTCCCACAATGGGGAAATTCCAGGATTGCAACAGCACAGGGATAGCAACACTCAGAGCAACAATCAGAAGGCAAGAGAAAAAACAAGAGCAGCAAGTATACATATGTACATATAAATATAAATAGGTATATATAGAAACACAATGGGGAGCATTGTAGCTAGATGGGATAAATATATGAGTATATAAACACACAGTGCAGAGTATTGTAGCTAGATGGAATGAATATTTGAATATATAAATACAGTGCGGAGCATTGTAGCTAGATGGAATGAAACAGCACAACTGTCTACTTAGTTATCCTACATGGTATGATTATGTAACCATACATGTTCTCACCCTCCATAGCGACCGGTATTTTCCTAGTTGTATACCGGAGGGGACCATTGTGCAAGTCTATTGCGTCTTTTGCATTCAAAACTATTAGGTTGTCACGTCTTTTTGCTATCTCTGCGAGCAGCCCCGCTTAGGTTGTACAGTCTGACAGCCGTAGGTAGGAAGGACCTGCGAAACCTCTCGGTTGTGCTCCTAGGATGATGTAGTCTGCTGCTAAATGAGCTCCTCAGTGCATTCACTGAGGAGCTCAATAGTCAAGTTATTTCTGTGACTATTGTGGGTTTTTCTTTCATTAACAGAGGGGTACCAACAATTTTGTCCACGGGTGTATATATATATATATATATATATATATATATATATATATATATATATAGTGGCAAAGAAGGGAGATCACATGAAGGAGCCAATTTAAACACAGGTTTATTGTTTAAAAGAAAACAAAATAAAAGGGTTTCTGTAAAAATCAGTGATGTGTGAGTGCTGGATGCATGAAACAAACAAAACAACAAATCTAGTCACTGGCAAACCCAGCAACCACACATCAGCAAATCCAAAACCACAAAGCCCACAGCCTACAGACCCACAAACAGGGGCCCCCAGCACAATCCCGACCAAGCGACAGACAATGGCAATAGGCAAAGGACAAACACCAGGAAGGCGACTGTCCTCCAATGGGAGCAGAAGTGCTACTGACAGATGCGCAAAGGTGGCTTATTTAGAGCATCTTTCAGCCAGGGGCGGTCCTTCGCAGCTCCACCTACAGCATAAGAAAAAACACACAGAGGTCCCACTCCAAAGAGGACTGGGGCCATAATCCCCCCCCCCCACACACACACACACACAAATTGCACTGACCATTGGGAAGGCCAGTACAAACTCATTTTACAAACAAATCAACATAAATTTATCATTCAGTCATAACAGATATTCATAATTTTCAGTATTTACAGGTCTACAGTATATACAAAATGTTACAGATACAGATCCACTGTTCTTCCCACCAAGTCTTATTGTAGGCACCCATCCAACCCATCCAATTCCCTCAGCCACCCAACAACTCCCGGCGCCTGGAGAAGCAATTTAAGAGTCCCCAGAAGCAGAACAGATGGCTTAGGTAACTATAGACAAGTCTTGCCTAGGAACTCGGTGCTCTAAACAAGGCCTCCACCACAACATTCTGAACCCTTAATGTAGTGGACGTCCCAAAAAGTTGGTCTGCAAAAAATAAGCACATCAGTCAGAAACAATAACCTGTAGTCCATAGACTAATGGTAAATAAATGTCCTTCGAGGGGACAACCAAAATCCAGGGTCAACTGGACAGGAAAGAAAACCCTGCCAGGAGGTTGATCCAAATCCATGGCCAGCCAGACAAAATAGAACTACCTATCAGGAGGACGACCCCTATCAAAACCCCACAACGTAAATAGAGGTCTCAGCCTAAGAGCAAGGTAGCACAGCTCAGGAGCAAATTACAATTCATGCAGGTTTTGCAGTGACTCAGACTTTTCCAGCTCACCATGCAACCTACACTGATCAAAAGCACCAAACACACACCTGCTCACAGACCCTGCAGCTGCTGAGCTAGCAGGCTGCTGAGACACACTCCCCCCTGTTCAAAAACCAGCTTTCCGGGAGTAATCTGGTTTCAGCCGATTAAACTGGAAAAGCTGCATTTCTTCCTTACGCTCAGGTGTAAACAAACATCCTTTATGAGAAACCATCTTAACAGGCTCGCGAACAGTGTCACTCAGAGACAACTGACCATGACAAGAAGCTGAAAAAATTGACGATTCACACTGACAGTTTGTCACTTAATCCAAATCCTCAGACACATCAAGATTCAAGATTCAAAGGCTTTATTATCATATGCACAGTTATGAAATGCAACATTTCCTGAGCAATGAAATCCTTACTCTGCTCTCCGAACGAATGCCAAGGGAATAGATACAAATCAATACTAATAAGGTAACACATCTAATACTAATGAGTACTAATAACACACTAATAACACACATTAGGCAATCCAGACAGTTAAAGCAGTTAAAGCAGTTAAACTAGAGGAAACAAGAAGAATGAAAATTGAAAATTCACTGGGTTACCATAATGGACAATGGTATATTAATTAACAATATATTAACAAGACTGGACCAACTTTTTTTCTCTATTTTAGCCCAGTCTTTCTCTAGTTTTCTTTTCTTTTCTCTTCCTTGGGCAATGGAGAACAACAGAGGTGGGGGTGGACGCATTGTTTACACACGCGAACAGCTGATTGCACTGAGGAGGCCGGCGCCTGGAGCGCTGTCGCCGGCAGTGAAGCCCCTCATCCCGGTTGAGCTGAAGAGGAGACGCCGTGGGCAAATGGTTGAAGCGAAGGTGAGGAGGAGGAGGAGGAAACATAAGCCAGCTGTACCGATGGTCATCACCGGGAAAGTGCGATCATCATCATCATCATAGCAGTCTGTCGGGGGTGACAATGACTGTTTCATTTAGGTCTGATCAGATTCCTCCACGCAGCTCTGTCCTTCACCCTTCGCTGCCAGGAACTCCTGGCCTTGTTAACCCAGACGACATCCGAGCTGGTATGAATTGCTTTCTGACTGACCATTTCATGAAACTGCTTGCAAAGTATTCACTTGGAAATAAAACAGATGAGCTTACAGCGCTGGTCAGGATGGAAAATGAGTATTGTGAGTGTAGTATCATGTGTTTTATGGAGACGTGGTTACACTCACAGATCCCGGGTGTAAATGTAGCAATACCTGGCTTCAAGACTGTACGGGGGGACAGAGACGTGAAAAGCAGCAGGAAAAAGAGTGGAAGAGGAGTAGCACTTCTTGTTAATAAATGGTGGTGTCATCCTGGACACATTAATGGGCTGCACGGTGGCGCAGTGATTAGCACTGCGGCAGCACAGTTTACCCTTGGCCGGGGGATCGTGGGGATCGTGGGTTCGATCCCAGCCCCCGACCAACAGTGATCTGTGTGGAGTTTACATGTTCTCCCCGTGTATGCGTGGGTTTACCCCGGGATTTCTCCGGTTTCCTCCCACATGCCAAAAACATGCAGGTTAGGTTAATTGGAGACTCTAAAGTGGCCCTAGGTGTGAATGTGTGTGTGAATGGTTAAGGGATAGCGCCGTATCGTGGCTGCTTCATCCATCCAGGTGTTGGATGACCCTCAATTTCCCCTCTGGGGATCAATAAAGTATACTAAATCTAAAAATTTATGTGAAGGAAAAATGCTGCAGCCCGGACATTGAACTGCTGGCTGTTAGTATGAGACGTTATTATATGCTGCGAGAAATGACATGTGTCTTAGTAATTATCGTCTACATCCCTCCGTCAGCTGATGCAGTGGTGGCCTGTGATGTCATCAGCTCCACTGAGGCTACATTAGTGGAGAAACACCCGGATGCATTCATGGCCATCACAGGTGATTTTAATCATGTCTCAGTGGGAAAAACACTACCAGACTTTCATCAGTTTGTTGACTGTCCCACCAGAGAGAACAAAACACTGGATTTACTGTATGCCAATGTCAGAGATGCATATAGTGCCACAGCTCTACCCCCAATTGGCAAATCAGATCACTGCATGGTCATGTTAACACCCAAGTATGTCCCCCTTGTGCAAAGGCAGCCTGCTTATACACGAACTGTGAGGAGGTGGACACAGAAGGCTGCAGATGCACTTCAGGACTGCTTTGAGACGACAGACTGGAGCGTACTCTGTGAACAACATGGGGTGGACATTAAGACAATATGACTGACTGCATCACAGAATACATTAGATTCTGTGAAGACATGACCATGCCAGCTCAGACTGTACACTGCTTCTCCAACAACAGACCATGGGTCACCAGTGACCTGAAAGCACTTCTGAACAAAAAGAAGAGAGCTTTTAGGGCTGGAGACAAGGAGAAGCTGAGGGGAGTGCAGCATGTGCTGAGAGAGATGCTGAGGAGGTGTAAGGACAATTATAGGAGGAAGTTGGAATACAAACTCAGGCAAAACAATGCTAAAGATGTGTGGGAGAGAATGAAGCAAATAACTGGGTACAAGGGGAGAGTCGGGCAGCCATCTGGGAGCCAGGAGAGAGCTGAGGAACTGAATCTGTTTTTTTAATAGGTTCAACTCACAGTCTGTCACCCCAGCAACACAACCAGACCCCCACGCACCCCTCCCCACCCACCCTCCTGTGCAGAACCTCTCTCCATCTCTCCCCTCCTCCTCCTCAGGGGGCACCAGGACCCTCCCTCACTTCATGGTGACTACACACCAGGTGGAGAAACAGCTGGAGAGACTCCGTCAGCGGATGGCAGCAGGCCCTGATGGCATCTCCACCAGGACCCTGAGGACCTGTGCCAACTAACTAGCTCCGGTACTGAAACACCTGTTCAACCTGAGCCTGAGTCTGGAGAGAGTACTGGTGCTGTGGAAGACATCCTGCCTGTTTCCTGTCCCCAAGGAGTCATCTCCATCGGACCTGAACGACTATCAACCAGTTGCCCTCACATCTCATGTAATGAAGGTCCTGGAGAGACTGGTCTTAGCCCACCTGAGGCCGCAGGTGAAGACATGGCTGGACCCTCTGCAGTTTGCATATCAGCCCCATTTAGGAGTTGAAGATGCTGTCATCTACTTACTGCAACGAGCACATCTGCACCTGGATGGTAGAGGAGATACTGTGAGAATCACTTTTTTTTTATTTCTCCAGTGCCTTTAACACCATCCAGACACTACTGCTGGGTGAGACGCTGCGGGTGATGGGGGTTGACAACTCTGTCATCTCCTGGATTACTGACTACCTGACAGGCAGACCACAGTTTGTCCGGATGGGCAATGTCTTGTCTGGAGTGGTGGCTTGTGATACGGGAGCTCCACAGGGGACTGTGCTCTCTCCTTTTCTCTTTACCTTATACACCACTGACTTTCAGTACAACACTGAGTCATGCTACCTGCAGAAATTCTCTGACAACTCAGCTGTTGTGGGGTGTATAAGAGGAGGAGAGGAGGGGGAGTACAGGACACTGGTAGACAGATTTGTGGAGTGGACGGAGCAGAATCACCTGAGGTTGAATGTCAGCAAGACCAGAGAGATGGTGTTTGACTTTAGGAAGAGGAAGACGCCTTCTCAGCCACTGCAGATTGGCGGCGGGGGGGTGGGGGTGGATGTGGGAGTGGTTGAGGACTACAAATATCTGGGTGTCAGGATCAGCAGCGGGTTGGACTCAAGATCCGACACTGATGCTGCGCACAAGAAGAGGATTAGCAGACTCTACTTCCAGAGGAAGCTGAGATCCTTCAACGTGTGCAGCAGGATGCTGGAGCTTTTCTACCAGATCGTTGTCGCCAGCACCATCTTCTTTTCTGCTGTCTGTTGGGATAGCAGTATCAGGGCCAGAGACACCAACAGACTTGACAAGATTATCAAGAGGGCTGGCTCTGTAATTGGTCTCAGACCGGAGACCTTTGAGACAGTGGTGAAGAGGAGAACACTAAATAAACTTCGATCCATCACGGACAATCCTGATCACCCCCTCCACCACACACTAGACAGCGAAGCACTTTCTCCAGTAGACTACTACAGCTTCACTGTCGAACGGCCATGTACAGGAAATCTTTCCTGCCACATGCAATTTCCCTGTACAATAACTCACTATGATGTTGTATTCTGGTCATAACAATGCTGCCACACTGCACCTTACAGAATAACTGGTACCTCACATTTCACTTGTTTCCTGATAGTCCTTCTTTGTGCAATGGGATGATTCATGTGTTTGTACGGGTCATCATATATTAAGCTATGATGTATATAGGTTTTATAGTCATGTTAGTTTTTACTTTCCATGGGTAATCCCTTTGTCTGTCATGTGTGTTTCTGTTGTTTGGTTGTCTACTGTCATGCTGCTGTTACACTGTAATTTCCCAGTTTGGGATCAATAAAGTACATCTGTGGCGGTACATCTGTGTACTAAGGACACTCAGCCCTCTTTTCTCTGTTTTTCTGCTGCATTACTGAGAAGCAATGTGCCATTCATGTATTTGTGATGCAAACATGCATGTGTTGTGATGTAATGCGCCATTCTGTATAGTGTGCATATAGCTTGTCCTTACTGTGCTTTTTCTGAGCATCTTAGATGTGCTTTGGTGTATTAATGTCTACAGGTAGACGAGTTTCTTCTGTCTCACCTATGTGATGTTAATCGATGCCTTTCATCCTTTGTACTCATGCGTCCTGTCCTTACTGTGACCTAGAGACTCAGATCAATATGTAGATGTGCTTGTTAGCCTCTTTGTCCGCACCTGGAGCGAGGTCTAGCTAATCTGCCCTTGGTCTCACAAATGCAAATACCTCCTGCCTGTTCTGTTATCCCTTTGATCACTGTGGGGTATGTCTCTTTCATGTATTGTTATGGACAAGTATTTAAGGCGCAACTCTGTAACGCAATCTCTCTCTTACTCTCTCACTCTGATCCTGCAACAGGTGGACACATTGTGTCCGCCTCTCCTTCTCTGAGAGCTTAGGGATCCCGCTCCGGGCTGCTCCACTATGCACCGGAGAGGGGATCCCGTGAAGGCGACATGATTAATAAAACCTGCTTAAAACCACAGCACCGCTGCTTATTTTTTCATGCCGCTTCACTGGTGACCCCTCGAACACGCACACGTTTTGTGCGAAAGCAACCTTCCGAGCTGGACAACCACACAGCTGCGTTGGTGGCCCCTTGAAGACGCACACGTTTTGTGCAACGCAGCCTTCTGTTTTGGATGGCCACGCTGGCGAACCGACGCTGAAAAAAACGAGCGGCCAGCGAACGCAACACCCAGGCATGAATGCTCCGTCGCAGCGTCCTACTGGTTCCCCCTCCCTGCGGCTTCAGGGAGACTTCGACGCAGAGCCAACACAGGCGAGCCGTTCTCCGGACATCACCCACGACCGGGTAAACTGCAGAAAACGTCACGGCACACATAGGGAATTCAGCGGTTTTGCGGTTCCCGAGGCTTTAGGGTTACGCCTGAACCTAAAGTCAACACGCCAGTCCCTCTGCCCTCATCACTGCCGCCATTCAGCCTCGTCTTTTCTTCATGGCCGCACGAGCGACAACGATCGTCTCCTCCCTCTCACCGCTCCAACGCAGCTGCACGAGCCCGGGGCACCAAGATCGTCTATTTCCTCTCACCGCTCCAACGCACCATGGCCAAATCTACAGCAACAGCTCAACCCGGATTATATCGGCGCCGTCTGCACTGATCTCCGCCAAGTTTCTGCACCCTGACTCGCCACTCCAGCGGCCCACCCACGCACTGAACCCCCGCGCACGCATCGGGGAGTTACAAGGATGGCGCATCACGCACGGGACAAGTAACGGCTCCACAGACTGCCTTCCTCCTTCGCCGCTGCCTTTCAGGGCTGCCCGCTCACCTGAAGCACGCATGCAGCACGCTCGAAGGATTTGTTAACAGTCTCAGCCACGCCAGAGACCGCCATCGTCCTCCGCCGCTGCCCACAGAACCTTCAGGGCTGCTCGTTCACCTGAAGCAAGCACGCAGCTCGCCACTGGATTTTTTAATGGTCTTAGCCACGGCACAAAGGGATTTCAGCCGTCAGCTGTTCCCGGGAGCTTTGGGGTTGCTTCAGCACCCAAAGCCAACAGTCCCCCTGCTTTGTTTACTTTTTCTCTTACAGCCGCTCCTGCTTTTCTTCATGGCCACGAGAGGAGTCAGAGACTAATTTTTCTTCTTGTGATCTCCGCACGTGCAACGGGACAAACCCTCGACGTCACTGAGCAGCAAGCAATTTTTGCGCGGCTCAGGACGATTTCACAGCTCCTGCCGGCACTTACTACCCCTCCCCTCCCTCCCCCTCCGCCTGCAGCGAGCTTCTCCCACAGCTCGCTCACATAGATGGATTATCGAGGTCGCGACCCCCTGCCGCGTCCTCTGGGGGGGAGCGTGTGTGGCGGTTCGTTTTAACCCCACAACAGACTAAGGACACTCAGCCCTCTTTTCTCTGTTTTTCTGCTGCATTACTGAGAAGCAATGTGCCATTCATGTATTTGTGATGCAAACATGCATGTGTTGTGATGTAATGCGCCATTCTGTATAGTGTGCATATGGCTTGTCCTTACTGTGCTTTTTCTGAGCATCTTAGATGTGCTTTGGTGTATTAATGTCTACAGGTAGACGAGTTTCTTCTGTCTCACCTATGTGATGTTAATCGATGCCTTTCATCCTTTGTACTCATGCGTCCTGTCCTTACTGTGACCTAGAGACTCAGATCAATATGTAGATGTGCTTGTTAGCCTCTTTGTCCGCACCTGGAGCGAGGTCTAGCTAATCTGCCCTTGGTCTCACAAATGCAAATACCTCCTGCCTGTTCTGTTATCCCTTTGATCACTGTGGGGTATGTCTCTTTCATGTATTGTTATGGACAAGTATTTAAGGCGCAACTCTGTAACGCAATCTCTCTCTTACTCTCTCACTCTGATCCTGCAACAGGTGGACACACTGTGTCCGCCTCTCCTTCTCTGAGAGCTTAGGGATCCCGCTCCGGGCTGCTCCACTATGCACCGGAGAGGGGATCCCGTGAAGGCGACATGATTAATAAAACCTGCTTAAAACCACAGCACCGCTGCTTATTTTTTCATGCCACTTCACATCTATCTATCTATCTATCTATCTATCTATCTATCTATCTATCTATCTATCTATCTATCTATCTATCTATCTATCTATCTATCTATCTATCTATCTATCTATCTAATATCAGAGATGATATGAACCTGAGATGGCATAAGCCTATGTACAGTGTGCAAATGAGCAATGTTCAAATTACAAATTAGCACCCAGTGTGAGAATTTTTCTGTAATTTCTCTGTAATGACAATACTCAGTAGACTGTACAATGGTAGTTTAGCAGCAGAGATGATATAGACATGAGATGGGGTGAGACTATGAACACTGTACAAGTGAGCAATGTGCAAATTAAGCAACCAGGATATGAATTCCTATTTGCAAAGCTGTGTTTTCAAGTAAAGAGTTTGTTTGGGAGTTTATTTGTAGGAGTCTGATGGCAGTGGGAAAGGAGTTTTTTAGTCTGGTTGTTCCTGCATTTCACACTTCTGTACCTCTGGCCTGACGATAGAAGTGTGAACATTACGGAAGTGTGAACATTCTCTGGTGGGGGTGGGTGGGGTCCCGGAGGATGGCATCAGCTCTCCTTTGGACTCTGTGGTGGTAGATGCTCTGCAGAGAGGGGAGTGGAGTCCTGATGATCTTCTCCACTGTCTTCAACACCCTCTGCTGGTGTTTGCGGTCCAGGGCAGTAGTGCTGCCATACTACACAGTAATGCAGTTGGTCAAAATGTTCTCGATGATGCAGCTGTAGAAATTGTTGAGGATCCTGGTGGACATGCCAAATTTCTTCAGCCTCCTCAGAAAGTACTGTCGCTGTTGAGCTCTCTTAACCAGCTCTGTGGTGTTATGTGCCCACATAGGGTCCTCGCTGATGTGGATGCCCAGGTATTTAATGCTGCTCATGCTCTCCACCTCAAGCTCCCAGTGGAACAGCAGCCGATGGGGTCTCCTCCTCCCCTTCCTCATGTTCACTATCATCTCCTTTGTCTTGTCCGTGTTGAGGGTGAGGTTGTTGTCCTCAGACCATGACACCAGGCTTGCCACCTCCCTTCTGTAGGATCCGTCATCACCACCAGTGATGCGTCCTATCACTGCTGTGTCATCCACAAAGTTTAACATTATATTGTCCTTGTGGGAGGCAACACAGTCATGGGTGAAGAGGCTGTAGAGGATGGGGCTGAGAACACAACCCTGTGGGACACCTGTGTTCATGATGATGCTGGCTGAGGTCCTGTTACCCATCCTGACACACTGGGGCCTGCCCATCAGAAAGTCCAATAGCCTGTCACAGAGAGAATCAGAATCAGCTTTATTGCCAAGTATATTTACAAGTAAACACACAAGGAATTTGACTTGACATTGGACGCGCACGTTAGGCGCATCCAATGACGCATCGCCATACAAGGCGCCTGTCAACAGTGGAGGTAAAGAGGGGAGGGGAGGGGGAGGAAAACACAATAGGAGAGAGAAAAAACATAGTAATCAGAATAAACGCTCGTATATGAGCCAAATTTTGACTACACAGAAAAAAACCCTCATGCATTAGCAGACAATAGATACAATCACACAGCAGAGGGAGGGAGAGCAGTGTGTGTATATTTGCATGTCATTGTGTAGTGTGAGTGTAACAGTTGTTAGTGGGCAGCAGAGGGCGCCTCCAGGCAGTGGATAGATGTTATAATCATGTGACTTATAAACAAGACCAGAGATCAGAGTCTGTCTCTCTTTTCCTCTTCCTTGCAGAAGGCACATGGGCATTGTCCTCGAGAGACCAATCCGCTGACGACAACAACTGATTGTTGATGTATGGGTAGACATAAGCCACTTCTCTGGCGTTATCTTATCGAGGAGGAATTTAAACAAGGGTACCAAAACACAAGGTCAAATCTGCACAGTGCACTCAGAGAATAAAAAAAATTTCTCTCTCTTCGATTCTGTGCTTCAATTTCATACAGGCTTGAATCATACTTTAGATCATTCTCTGGAGAGCACTCAGCGATCCACAGATGTTATCCACCTACCGAAACATAGGTAAAACATGTCCAGAGAGTTCATTCTCTCTTCAATGCATGCCAGGTAGTAAATTCCATGTTAATCCTGCCGCTGACAGTCAGTGCTCCCCCCAGCTGGACGAATTGTTGAATTTGTTAAGGGAGCTACGCCGGGGTCCGCATTTGATTAGCTCACCCAGATAATTTCGATACACTAGGAAAACTCCAGGGGCCAAAACAGAAGATCCTGTGATCAGTTCAATCTCAGTCGAATCACACAGACACATGAATTCCAATGCCATGAGTCTCCCTTGGGTTCCCCCTGACCCGCTTCTTCTTTTAAAGGTGACAATCGCATATAAGCCGCTTTCCAGATCCATAATTTCCATTTGGATTAAGATTCAGCCAGGAGAAGAGTGACATTGCAAGCTGGGATCAGAAGGGAGAGGATTAGGAGGGAGAGGGAAGAAAAGCGTCTGCTCTCTCTCAGAAGTGGAAGTAGAAGACTAGAGTGGGGTGCAGGCCAAGAGAAGACAGTTTGTAGGTGAGTTTGTGGGGGGTGACTGTATTGAAGGCGGAGCTGTAGTCGACAAAGAGAATCCTAATGCAGGAGTCTTTATCTTCAAGGTGGGATAGAGACTAAGGGAGTGCTGCAGCAATGTTATCTGAGGTGGACCTGTTGGGCCGGTAGGCGTACTGCAGGTTGTTCAGGGTATCCAGTATGCTGTCCTGAATGATGGGCAGCACCACTCTCTCAAAGCACTTCAACCAGAGTGGTGGCTCAGTTGGTAGAGCATCCGCCCCACACCTGGGAGGCAGGGGTTCAAATCCCAGCCGGGTCATACCGAAGACCATATAAAAGCGGAGCTTCCTGCCGTCCAGCTTGGTGCTCAGCAATAATGGAACGGGGGAGGGAAATTTGTGGTGGTGCCTTGCATGGCAGCAACCTCTCTGATTCTAGATGTGATTAACTTTGTAAATAGGAGAAGTGTAATTATGTTCTACTGTACATGATTGGCTGTATGGATTGAGTGACAATAAAGTTGGCTTTACCTTTATGATGATTGGACTGAGTGCTACAGGTCTGTAATCATTCAGACAGGTCTGCGGGCTCTTTTTGGAGAGGGGGATGGTGGTTGTGGTTTTGAAGAAGGAGGGGACTATGCTCTGGTTGAGGGAGAAGTTGACGATGGATGTGAGAATGTCAGTCAGCTCGGAAGCACATATTCTGAGGGCCCGCCCACTGATTTTGTCTGGTCCTGCTGCCTAGTGGCTGTTTACATTCCTCAGTGCTTTGTTTACCTGGCCTGGTGAGACTTCTAGTGAAGGGGGAGGGTGCATGTGTGCGTGTCTCCTATCTGCACTGTAGCTGGTGGTCTCAAAGTGGGTGTAAAAGATTTTGAGATCATCCGGCAGGCAGTCTGTGGAGCTAGTGGTGTTGCTGTTGGTCCTCTTGTCGTCTGTGATGTGTTGCAGGCCTTGCCACATGCACTCCGGGTCAGGAGTGCAGTAGAAGCTGTCCAGCTTTTCCCTGTTCTGCCTCTTGGCTGTTGTTATAGACCTCCTCAGTCCAAACTTTGCAGTTTTGTACTCAACCTCATTGCCTGATTTAAATGCAAGAGAGCGAGCACGCAGAATCTGACGTACTTGATTGTTGATCCAGGGCTTCTGGTTTGGGAAATTCCTGACTTGTGTGGTGGGTACGATGGTGTCAACACATGTGCTGATGTATCCAGTCACATACTCAGCATAGTCCTGTATGTTTACAGAAGAGTCCTCCCAGGTGGCTGCAGCGTTTTAAACACATCCCAGTCTGTACAGTCAAAACAGTCTTGCAGGGTGCTCTCAGCCTCTGGAGTCCAGTGTTTAATTTGTTTAATGACAGGGTTTGTTGTTTCAGCTTTTGTCTGTAGGCTGGGTACATAAACAGGGAGATGTGATCTGACTGTCCAAAGTGGGGGTGGTATGCCGCTCTGTATGCACCATGTATGTTGGTGTGAACATGATCCAGTGTGTTCTTATTGTGGGCGGGAATGTCCACATGCTGGTAATATTTGGGAAGTACAGTCCAGGAATTGCACTATTTAAAGTCACCAGCAACAATAAAAACAGCATCGGGATGGGACGTCTCTACTGCGCCAATGACGTCATGTAGTTCTGCTGTGTAGTTGCTTCGCAGACAGATGGAAACGGGATGGCATTTCAGCATTAAAAACTCCACATCAGGTGAACAGTGCTTGTAAACAGTTTTGTACTGTCACGGAGGGAAGGAATGAAAAACCCAAACCCTAGAGTACAACGTGCCATTTATTAACGTAAACCATGAAAATAACAAGTCCAGCTTAGACCACACAAATACAGGAAGTTGTGATGATGAGATGATGACCACCAGACATACAGGGCGCCTCCCGGATGCTCTACAGCCCGGCGAAGGGAATTCCTAGTGCCGCAGAGCTACTGTCGGCACAGGGAGAAAGGCAAACATGACTTAAGGAACTTTTCCACAAGTATCACCTTAGCTTTACTTACTTCTACTTTATTCAGTTTCTCGCTCTTTCCACAGTACCCTACCCGCTTTAACCTACACTATTTTCATACCAGTTAAGGGGCAGGGTATAACCGAGCGAAAAGCGAGGTGTGATTTGACGTCAATCGACTGCTAGCTGCTGATTGGCCAGGGCGTAACGTCACAAAAGCGTCCGATTTCTGTTTTCTGTTGAAGGTACACGACCGCCATTTGTAATTTCAGCGAGTAACCACGGTGAGCGGCTTCACAATTGTGTTAACGATGTCCATGCGCAACTTTATTCCATGGACAAACGAGGAGGTGAGGACTTTTCTGTCCTTCATTTTCTTAGCCGACGACCACATCCAGAGCGAGTTTGACGGGCAAATTGCAATGAACAAATATACCAGGAGGTGTCCGACCAAATGGCAGCCCAAGGGTTCATCCGTACTGCCAAACAGTGTCGTGAAAAACTAAAAAAAAATGAAGAGCGATTATCGGGCCATAAAGGACCATAACGGACGCAGTGGTGCAAGTAGAAAGGAGTGGAAATGGTAGGAGCATATGGACGCTATTTACGGACATCGGCCTGCTAGCAATGGCAAAGACAATGTGCTTGACACGGCCACGCAATTGGAAACCGTTGACGGTGAGTGTTGTTTTAATACTGTCTGTCTTTTCGCCAATTGGTCCTTTCGGTCAAAAGCTCACTTCTTTTAAGCAATAAAGAAAGTTTTTCGATTGTGGGCAATGGTTAGTGATGATGGTTAGGCAGCTAATATCCGGCTACCTCCACAGCTTGCTGTGAGGTAGCAGCTTCACGCTTTTATTTCAGTATTCACTTTAACAAAACGCTGAAAGAAGCTTTTTTTGTATTCTGGTTAAAAAGTTTGGTGTTTTCTATACATGTTGCACTTTGTTGGTGAGCTTTATTGTGTGCATTTTCCTTCTAGAATCACTTCTCACATCACAGGGGTCCGCCTCACAGGACCGGCAGGACACTCCGGCATCTCTCTGGGGGCCAGAATCGGTGTTGACACCATTGTCCGCAATATCGGCAGCTCCATCAGCATCCGTCATGTCCCGGGCAAGTTCTGGTAAGGCACAACTGAAAATGACCACCCGGTTTTTTTAATGTGATTGTTGTTATTTTCTATAGACGTATAATAAGGAATTTAAAATGTCTTTGTACGTTTAAAAAAAACACTAGATGCAGGTGTGTTTTCATAACAACCCAGTGCAGTTTTTGTTAGGTGTGGTGGTGGTTGAAGTACTGTTGTATTTTTTTAAAATAAAAAGCACTTGTTCCGACTTTCAAATCAACATGCTTCAGCGAACAGTATTAACCCATTCTGATTGCTGAGGCCACAGTACAAAGAAATTCTTTTACAAATAACCCATCCAATCAAAAAGTTTTTCAAATTAATCATTTTCTGAATGAAGGTGATGTAGCCTAACCACAGCAACCCAGAAATTGCACAATCCACTCTACTGAGGGGCAGCAACATGACAGTTGAGCTTAAATACAGCAAAGAAGCATCCCACCACAGGCTTTCTCAAGTTTAATTCCATATTTTGTTTTTTTGACATGTTTTGCTCCAGCGTTATCTAAAAAAAAAAATTCTGTCTTTCATGTAGCCAAGATGAGAAGGTGCAACAGCTTCGCCGACCTGGCATCAGTGTTTGCCCAGAGTCACGCTGATGAGATGCTGGCCCATGATAGGATGCTCGAACAGCATCAACAGCTCCACGAACGGCTCCATGAACAGTGCGAAAGACACCATCAAGAGCTACGAATGCTTGCAGCAAATCTGCAGTCAGGCCAGGAGAAGGAAGAAGCATTCAGAAGGGATGAGCTGACCGAGACGGCTTCTTTCAACAGATTTTTCCTAAACCATTTTGGCAGTCTGGTCGAAGTACTGAAAAATTCCCGTTTTTAAACATGTTTTGGGAATATTTCTAATGTTACTAAATTGTTACTTTTTTGGATAAAAGTGTGGTTTGTCTGTTATAACTAAATGAGAAAGGCGAATAATTACATACACATTCCATTGCCTCATATGAGCCATATGTTACACCCAGGAGGGGCGAAGGGGAGGAAGGATGATTGAGCCAAGCTGTTTAGACTTTGCAGCGATCGTTTATTCACTTTACCAGCTCACACGGCACGGCCCACAATTACACAGCACATAGTTAGACAACATCTTGTTCATAACACTCTCGAGCATTCTCTGGAACACTCACACTAGAACACATACTACTCTTCTTCTATTGTGTTCTAACACTATACAGTGTTTTATTGCTACTGAGCGCCACCTCTGGCGTAGAAACACTACTGTTTTCTCTAACAGTTTATATCTAACAGTCCACACTGTTTTCTGGGGGTTTACTAAAGATTGTCCAAAATTGACTTTTTCCTACACTCACCCCTCAAAAAGTTAATGTCGTCCCGACATTACACCTTTCTTAAAAAACAGTAGTTTTTTTTTCTCTTTTCTTCTGTCAGTTCACATTTGGTAATCATGTATTACATGTTAAGTAGGGTATCACTACACAGGAGTCAGAGTTCATTAAAGTCTATAAAGATGCAACTGGTAATTGTCCATAGTACAGCATGTATCTCCTATTCCATGCAATATATTTGCAGAAGAGGTCTTTGTGCACGATAACCTTCAACCGCTCCATCCATCATGGTGGGTATCTGCATCTTTCCTGAGAGTAAGGGTACTCAATCTAGTCATAACCTACCAAATAAACCTTGGTGTGATGCCTGTGCCTTAGTAACACACTGCAAGTCTCTTTTTGTGTTTTTAAATTTTTTTGTTCTTTTTTCAATTTTTAATCAACCATCACAGTAACTACCAAGTTACTTTTCAAAACATTTATGCCTGAACAATGGTTATCTTTAGCTTCTACACCTTTGTTCTAGACAGATGAAATGCAATGAAGTGCAAGGTTGGCCTAACTTACCATAAGTCAATCTCAATGGCTGTTTTCTTATTCTTGAAGGATACATTTTAGCAGGAATCTCGTCAGGTCCCTCCTGGTCACTGGAACTGGACTCCGACACCTCATCACTCTGGTCCTGGTCTGCCTCAGCTGGACCTGGAACCACCGGATTGTCGACCTCTGGTGCCAGCTGCACCTGCGTGACGTCATCTGGGTCCTGGTCCTCATCCTCCGGAGTAGTGTCACTGTGCCGGTAGAACTCCGGTGCATCGGCTCTCAGTGGACGCTGCTCTTGATCCTTCCCAGCTCGTAATCCGATTATGGCATCCCAACCTTCTTCATCTTCATCATCCGTGTCGTTTTGTCTGTCCACATGCCTTTGTCTTTAAGAGTCTTTTTCTCTCATTTTCTTAGAGGCATGTTCCACTGTTTCCATGGGAAGAAAGTCACAAGGTAGCAAAAGGTTTCTGTGCATGATCCGAGTGCGTCCCTTGCCAGTTTTAGGTCTGATTTCATATACTGGACTGTCTGGATACTTCTTTTGAGTCACAACATACACCTTGTCTTCCCAGAATGATCTTAATTTTCCTGGCCCACCTTTTTCAGTCAAGTTTCGGACCAATACTCTGGATCCAGGGAGTAACTCAGCACCGTGAACCTTTTTATCATAAAGTGCTTTACTTCTCATCCCTTCTTTGTTTGCTGTTTTAGAAGCGAGTTTGTAAGCTTCAGTCATTGTAGCTCTCCACTTTTCAGCATAGTCTTGCTGAGAAACACTCTGCTCTCTTGTTGTGAGGCCAAACATTAAATCAATAGGCAACTTTGGACTATGGCCAAACAACAGAAAATATGGTGCGTACCCCGTAGCTTCACTACGCGTACAATTATAGGCATGAACCACTTTTGCCAGAGAGGACTTCCATTCTTCCTTAGCTGCTTCGGGCAAATTTCTGAGCATTGCCAACAATGTACGATTAAATCGTTCCACCTGCCCATTCCCTTGGGGATGGCAGGGCGTTGTTTGGGACCCTGCACACCACTGTACTCTTGGAGTTTTGCAAAAAGTTTATTTTGGAACTCTCTACCCTGATCATGATGGAGTCGTGTGGGGAAACCAAACTTAAGGGCAAAATCTCCAAAGATCTTCTCAGCAGCGGTGTGGGCAGCTTTGTTACGACATGGGTAAGCCTGGGCAAAACGAGTGAAATGGTCCATTACAACCAGGATATACTCATATCCTCCTTTGCACTTCTCCAAATGCAGGAAATCCACTGACACTAATTCGAATGGGTACGTGGTGACAATGTTAGTCAGTGGTGCCCTTGTTGTTTTATTGGGACGTTTGTTCTTTAAACAACTGCAAACTCTCGTGATGTAGTGCTCCACCTCTCTTTGCATGTGAGCCCAATAAAAACACTCTCTTATCAAGTTCATCACTCTCTCTACCCCTAAATGGCCCATGTTTTCGTGGAGCTCTTTGAACACGAGTTTGTGAAACTTCTGAGGTAGGAGTAGCTGGTCATGTGTTGTCGTTCTCCTGTAAAGCAGTCCATCATCTTCCAAGTACAGCTTGTGTTTCTGCCTGACTACAGCTGCAATTTTACTGTTCTGCTGCTTTACACTCCTTGGCCATTGTTTTGATAACACATAGCGCAACACTTCTCCAATCACGGAGTCTTCTTCTTGAGCTCTTTTTAGATCAGTCTTTGATATTTCAGCTATAGAGCTGGCTTCTTGGTCTGCTTCACTAATGAGAGTAGAAATGGTGACTGGGCAGAGCCATGGTTCATTTTCTTGTGACTTCACCTTGACTGCCTGTGTCACACAATTCATCACATCAGGATCAACATTCTGGGTGCATCTGTTCATGTACTGCTCCATATCTAGGGGCATACGTGAAAGTCCGTCTGCATCTCTGTTTGCTTTTCCAGGGTGATACTTAATCACAAACTGGAAATCAGCTAGTTCTGCTACCCACCTCTGTGTGGTTGCATTTAACTTTGCGGTGGTGAGCACATACGTTAGGGGATTATTGTCTGTATAGACAGTGAATGGTGGAGAATAGTACAGATAATCCCGAAACCTCTCACAGATGCCCCACTTCATGGCAAGAAACTCCAGCTTCCCTGAATGAAGGTGGTAGTTCTTCTCTGAATTTGACAGTGTCCTGGAGCCATATGCTATCACCACCAGTTTGTCTTGTTGTCGCTGGTATAACACCGCCCCAAGCCCCTCCTGTGAAGCGTCACAGTGTAAAATGAAGGGTTCTTCAAAGTTCGGGTAACCTAACACTGGGGGTTGGGTGAGAAAGTCAACAAGCTGACAAACTACTGCTTGATGCTCTGGGCGCCACCTGATCACATGGGATGAGGGCAAGTGGCCTCCATCGTTCTTTTTGACATGTTTTTTTAAGTTTTTCTTTGCTTTGTCTGTGTGATCTTTAGCCAGAAGGTCGTAAAGAGGCTTTGCTATACGAGAGAAGTTTGGAATATAGCTGCGGTAATATGAAATAAAACCTAGCAATTTCCTTAACTCTCCCACAGTGGAAGGTTGCTGCTGTTTGAATGTCTGCACTGGGGCAATGTCCGCAGGGTCCATGGTGTAGCCCTGTCCTGTTACCATTTTACCAAGAAAACGTACCTGCTGCTTGAATAACTCACATTTCCGGGGAGTCAACTTCACCCCATGGCTTTGATAGTGGTGCAGGACGCTTCTCAGGTCTCGCAAGTGATCTTCAAAAGTCTGTGAATGAACAAGGTTATCATCGAGGTAAGGCAGACAAACATCATCTCTCAACCCCCACAAGCACTCCTCCATAGATCTTTGGAATGCTGCTGGTGCTGAGGACAAACCAAATGGAATTCTTACCCACTCGAACAAACCCCAGGGAGTGATAAATGCAGTGAGGGGTCTACTTGACTCTTCCAGGAAACCCTGATGATACGCCTTTCCTTGGTCGAGGACTGAAAACCACACACTCCCATTTAGACTGTTTAGCATATCTTGTATGCGGGGAATTGGGTGTCTGTCTGGGATAGACTTCTTGTTCAGCTCTCTAAAGTCGCAGCACAAACGCAGACCTCCATCTTTCTTTCGCACACAGATGATTGGACTGGAATACGATGACATGGATTTGGTGATCCAGCCCCTGTTAAGCAGGTCTTCAAAATACTCCTTTACTTCTTTATGAAGTGGTTTGGGAACAGAAACATAAGTCTTTTTGACAGGATCGTGATCTTTGAGTCGGATCTTCAACTGTAAAGAGGGAATTGTCCCTACATCATACTCATCACGGGAAAACGCTTGCCGTTCCTCCCGTAGTAGCCATTTTACTTGCTCTTGCTGTATGGGCGAAAGATGATCAAGGGGAACTGGAGGGTCCCACATGTCCATAGTCTCTTTGACAGCACAGTTCATCTCGGTCTCTTTGTTTCTTCCTGTTTCACTCGTCGTTGGATCGACGGTCGCTTGGTTTACAGCAGGGGGTCTAATATCTGCCGGATAAGCAGTTTTGACTCTCTGCGTTTCCCCCAAAATGGTCTTAGCGGGCAGCTGGATATCATGGGACGTACTGTTTGTTATAGGTATTTTGAACATAGATCGCTTCCCTTTCCATAACTGCACCAACCCACTTTGCATCTGCAAACCCTCTGGTAATTGGGTGTACTGACTCAGCTCAAACAAGACGTCTTGTGTGTCTGGAAGTGAGCCTGCTCTGACACAACCTTTGACTGTTTTGGTTTGGCCAGCGGGGATGGTAACCAACTCACTGCCAACTTTTACCATTCCTTCCCCCAGCCTATCCTCCTCACTTTGCATCACTTTCAAAAACACCTCTGTTTTCTTACAGTCAAATGAGAAGGCTGCGCTAACAGCTTCACTGATAGCACAAGGGGGTTTAATGCCCATCTTCAGGACATGGTCAATCGCGTTGAACCCAATGATAGGCGGCTCTGCCACTCCGTCCTCCTTCACCACTAGCACAGGAACTAAGAGTTCCACCGGTGGGCGACTAACTGTCGGCAGCTTAAATGTGACTTCGATCCACCCTGAGAATGGAATCGGTGTCTGGTTTACTGCCCTCCCACTCAGGATAATTGGACCCACCAACTCGGCTAAGTCTCTGACGGTGGTGTGTGGCAGGTGCTCCTGTCTCCAGGCGTCATTCATTAAACAAACCTGTGACCCTGTGTCCCACAATGCTTGTGTCTCCTTGTCATCGAGGAAGCAGGTGATGACATATTTTTTTCCAACCAAATTGAGTAACTGTAATTGGTGATTAGGGGACAGTAGATTAACATGGACCGTTTCTTCAGGAGGTACCTCGGCCTTAGCTACCAGCCTCGCTTCTAACCTCTGAATACTGTCAGTAACAAGCTCATACAGTTCTTATGTGTTAGCTTGTTCTGATGTGGTTGCGACAGTATTGGCCGCCGTGTCTACTTGCCCTGTTCCTCGTCCGAGTCTCCTCCCTATTCGACATTCCCTTGACATGTGGCCGCTGATTCCACATCTGAAGCAGTGGTCGCATTGGTCGCCATTGCTGGTGGACTGACATCTCTTGCAGCCACGTGTCCTCCTGGCTCTTTGAGCGCGAGGTGCTCTGAGAGACTCACGTATGGTCTTTTTGATCTCCTCCATGTCACTCTTCAGCTGCATGACTATGTTCAGGAGCTCAAACTCCGTACGGGTCACTGTACTTTGGGACTTAAGGATTTTTCCTTTTGTCGATGGTAGGGGGTGCTCTTGGCCATCTACTTCTCTCTCGGTTGCATACTGACCCGTCTGGTTTTCCACTCGGCATTCTCGAACCTTTAGTTCATTTGTGTGCCTTTTAAATTTCTGATGCCGTTCCCATTCAAGACTGGCTGCTGCATTCGTCTTTGAAATCAGTAGCTCGTCAGTGACGGCAGGATCCTCCAAATAACGCTTCAGTTGATATTTCACATCAACACTGATCAGTCCTGTTTCCACCGCCCTCAGAAACTTCCTTTGAATAAGATCAGAACTAAACTGCTCTTCAGTGCCAGGCTCTCTGGATGCTGCTAAAAGTCTTTCCTTCAGCTCAATGGCACGAAACAGGAAGTTCTGAGGTGACTCATTACTGTCTTGTGTGAGATTTATCAGACGATGATACAAGTCAGTCGAACTATCTTCTTTATAATGTCCTCTCAGGATTATGCGCAGCTGTGGCAGTGTGAGATCTGACTTAATCTCCAACATAGCGCGCAAACTCAATCCAGGACCCACTGCTTTGACAACAGCATCAATTATCTCAGCCTCACTGTGCTTTTTCTTTAAGCCCATATCGATCTGGTGAGTGAGATTGGAATAAGACAACTTGTCTTTTTGGCCCCTCTCCCCTATCTGCCCATTTATCTTAAACTCTCGTTTAATGATCACTTCTGGCGGTAGGGGCGCTGTGGGGACCGCGGGCTGTATCACAAAATGGCGGCTCTGTGGCTGCACGGCCTCGGGCTGTGTCACAAAATGGCGGCCCGGTAGCGGCACGGCCTGATCATCCGTCACTCTTATTATTTCCACTTCAATCCTTTTAGCTGAATCAATGATACTTTCATGCAGAGCGGCATACTGGCTCTGTAAACTGGCGAGTGCCTCCGCCTCGCGGCTCGTGCCGGCCGCTGTCGCTGCCTGCGTCAACGGTTCACTTAGCTTAGCTTCGTTAGCACATGCTATTAGCTTTAGCAGAAACTCGCGGACTACATCGTCCTCTTCGCGTTCAATGGCTTTTTTCAACCTCCTCGATTAACAGTCGTATCAGCGTGTACTTCTTAGACGGTTCAGCTGGGCTTATCTTTGAAAATAAACAGACCTCATTTAGCTGTTCGGCCCATAACGGCACCAAGGCCTCGGTTAGCTTAGCTTGTAGCTGCTCCAGCTCCATTGTTAAGGCCTCTCTTTTTTTTTAATTTGCACTGACTCACCGTCTCAGACACAACTGAACCATCCTCTGCTACCAAGTTTTGTTACACCCAGGAGGGGCGAAGGGGAGGAAGGATGATTGAGCCAAGCTGTTTAGACTTTGCAGCGACCGTTTATTCACTTTACCAGCTCACACGGCACGGCCCACAATTACACAGCACATACTTAGACACCATCTTGTTCATAACACTCTCGAACATTCTCTGGAACACTCACACTAGAACACATACTACTCTTCTTCTATTGTGTTCTAACACTATACAGTGTTTTATTGCTACTGAGTGCCACCTCTGGCGTAGAAACGCTACTGCTTTCTCTAACAGTTTATATCTAACAGTCCACACTGTTTTCTGGGGGTTTACTAAAGATTGTCCAAAATTGACTTTTTCCTACACATATGCCGCTGTTCATCCATAAAGGTATTTTTAAAGGTAATATAAATGTTATTGTTAAAGTTAATAAAAGTTCGTCGTCGTCGGCCTCCGTCGCTCTA
The DNA here is from genome assembly GCA_020510985.1 of Pholidichthys leucotaenia. Classification (NCBI taxonomy): domain Eukaryota; kingdom Metazoa; phylum Chordata; class Actinopteri; order Cichliformes; family Pholidichthyidae; genus Pholidichthys; species Pholidichthys leucotaenia. The sequence continues at coordinate 417,213,863 of CM035842.1, forward strand.
TGATGACCATGGAAGAGAATCCTAAACGTCTACTCTGCTGGAACAGCACCGCCTGTGGCTGAACAGGCCGATGCGCACTGGTCTACCTTCCAGCGTTGGGCATTGGTAAGATTCAAGCCTGGGCAGGAAGATATGGAGGACAAGATGTTACCCATGCAGCATGTCCCCCCTCTCCACGTCACTGATGAATCCAACGGAACAGCAGGGCTGCTATAGTTTGGCACCAACGCCGTCGCAGGAGCTACCACGGCTGTATACATTTCTCTAAATTGTGTACAGTTTTCAAGTTAAATTGTAAGCAGTGGCACAGGTGTACTTTACATTCAGCAGTAGATAGTGATGAAGGTAAAAGTCCAAGTAGGTAAAAGGTAAGTACATGTAAATTGAATATTCTATCGTCATTCCAAATTCAGAGAATTCCAATACATTATAAGGAGTCTAGTATAATATAAAGGGAAAATACCCATACATGTAAACCCAAATATAAAAGTTTTGTAGTTGTACATGTTGACATGAATATGATAAACGTGTAGGAGCATGCTCAAATAACGAGGCTGAGTTTCAGTCATAAACCAGCTTTATTTGACAGAACACAAGCTCCTAGCATTCTCAAAGCAGGAAAGAGAAAGAATCATATCCCCACAACCCTTATATACATTTCCAGCATCAGGATTCAAGTCACATGGTGTCTTCAGTAAACATACAGTTAAAGCATCCCTTTGAAGCTTCACCCATTGTCTCTCATCTCCTGATGGAACGGAATTCCCTCCGGGGCATCTTCTGTGGGACAAAGAGACAAATCTCGCACTTCCTTGTCATCTACTGCAGATTCGAGTCTTCTTGTCCTTGCAGACGTGACACCCCACAATACACATACAGTCCTGTCTCTGTGGCAACGTGAGCCCACAATGTGTGTCGGCCACAAACCTATGATTTTCTGATTCAATACATCCAAAGTGTCATAAGTTTGAAAAATTAAATTATAATTTGGTGTTGGCCAGTCTGACAATGTCACAGTATTTAATAGGAATAACAAAAGTTTCATCATAAAATATCGTGGTCCATTGGCAATTCCATCAAACCCAAAGTGAGTTGTCTAGCTGCTGCTTTTTTTTTTGGAAGTCATTTTTCTAAGGTGTTTTAACATATAATTACCCATCCCTGAACACATATCCCTTATAAATATCAATAGATTGGAAAATGGTACTCAAATAACACTCGACATAAAAAAATGGTGCTTGCCTTTGATTGCCTTTCTTTACAATTTTTAAATTTATTTTGTAAGACAAACTGGGCTAGGATTAACTGGAAATAACAATTTTCCACATAATTTCAAGGTCAATTTGCAATTCCATCAAACCAAAAGTGAGTTGTCTAGCTGCTGCCTTTTTTGTTGTAGTCATTTTTCTAAGGTGTTTTAACGTGCAATTACCCATCCCTGAACACATATCCCTTATAAATATCAATCAATGGGAAAATGATACTAAAATGACACTCAACATACAAAATGGTGCTACAGTTGGATTGGCTTTCTTTAAAATTTTTAAAATTATTTTTTTAAGTAAAAGTTGGCTAGGATTAACTGGAAATATAACAAGTTTCCAAATATAATTCCAAGGTCAATTGGCAATTCAATCAAACCAAAAGGGAGTTGTTCAGCTGCTGCATTTTTCTGCAGTCATTTTCTACGGTGTTTTAGCGTGTAATTTCCCATCCCTGAACACATATCCCTTAAAAATAACTATCAATGGGAAAATGATACACAAAAACAAGAATTTTACTACAGTTGAATTGGCTTTTTTTAAAATAACTCAAATTATTTTGTAAGTAAAATAGGGCTATTGTAACGGACTCGAACTAGTCAGCTACATTAAAATAACAAAATAAAATAAATCTTGGCCGATGCAGAGAAGTAGACGTCAGGCAGGGTCTCGATCAGTCAGTAGTCTGTTTATTTCTGAAACAGATTGGGGCAGACAATTTACACATGACACGGGAATGGGGACAAGTGCTGGCATTCCCCTTCCCAGGCTTCCAGCGTGTGAGAAATATAGCTTACAGCTACGTGGACTACATAACTTTAGATCGTATAGTTACAGTATACCACAAGCAAAGAAAAAGTTTAGCACCAAATACATGACAGCATTACATGACAGAGTTACATGACTGATCGTTTTTTCTATTTTTTACAACAGTACATTTAACATTTTCACATTTAACAATTTAACATACCTGAAACAGATTGGGGCAGACAATTTACACATAACACGGGAATGGGGACAAGTGCTGGCATTCCTACAGAACAATGGACTCGTTAGCGCCTACTTAACTAGCCATCAATCATCGGTATTTATGATGCTACTTTGAATATTTTACATCGGTATTGCAAACGAAAATGTAACAGAAAATCTTACAATCAAAATTAGTACAATAACTTAAAGAAAACTACAGTAAATGAATCACATTAATCAATTTCGTTCTCTGAGGAATTACACACAACTTACCCCTTCCCAGGCTTCCAGCGTGTGAGGAAGTTCCCAGATGTGTCACACTAATTATCGCCCCATCAGAAACACTTGACATATTTACAACACGGACATTTTGGGAAGTTCATTACTGCAGGAACATATTTATTTTTAAGACTACTACATACTCCCCTCTGAACTTCACCAAAATACCACTACAAGTCAACCACCAAAAAACCACTGGATAAGTATATCCCACAGTATACTGCAACATGTATGTCACCCAATTCAAAGGGAAAGCAACTACGGAGGGCTGCGCAGACCCCCCCCATAGTGTACTTGCTACAGGAGTGCCGTATACACTACTCATATCATACCAGACTAAATACCACCAGTTGACTTCACATGAATTGGAGAAAAGGAAATAAAGAGAAGAAAAAACAAAGAAAAAGAACAAATCTGTCATTCTTCAACTGGACAGAAGGCCTATGTGGTGTGTGTGTGTGTGTGTGTGTGCGTGTGTGTGTGTGTGTGTGTCTTCCCCTACGGCATCATTGCCCTAGCCAAACTAAGAACTGAACTGTTTGAGCGTTGAGTATACTGTTGGGCCATGTTCTGAATCAGCCGATTCACTGGTTTAACTACCCTCCCTAACCTGGTTCTCACTGCGCCCACTGTACTACTAGGGGAACTCCCAATGCTGGAAGGCGGCATGGACACTTCAGATCTTTGGTCACCACAAAAACTGGCAGATAGACAGGGCATTTCTGAAAGATCATTGGTCAACTGAACAGTCTCCGCTGTGTTCAACTGCACGGGCAGGTCAAAATCTTGTGTGCATGAAGCCTCTTGTAGCTGATTGGAGGCAGAGGCCCCTGCCACCCAACTGGCTGTCCAAGCAGTCCTGTCGATCTCTGATGCAGCAACATGTGAATCAAGATCATCACCTGACTCATACGACTCACTCAGGGTCACTTCATGAGCAGCACTGTCCATTTCAATTGGCAGAAAGTTGACCAAGAGAAGCAGATTGCGGTGAACAACCCTTTCTTGCCCATTGGTTGTGTTCCTGACACGGTAAGTATGGCACCTAGGGTCGGCAGAGACGACGACATACGGGGTGGACCCCCACTTGTCTGCTAATTTCCTGCGCCCCCGTTCACCCTTGTTTGCCAACAAGACTCGATCACCTTCCACAATGTCACGTCCTTTAGTTCTCCTATTGTACAAGTCTGCTTGACGTTCCTGGCTTGAAAGAGCGTTGGCCTGAGCAGCTGACAGAGCCTCCTTCAGATCTTGTCTCATCCTAGCAACATACTGGTCATAGTCCACAGTGTCGCAGTCCCTTACAGCATTCTGAAACATGACATCCACCGGTAGACGTGGCACTCTGCCATACATTAAAAAGAATGGCGCGTAACCGGTGGATTTGTGTGCAGTGCAGTTGTAAGCAAACGCTAGAGTCTGTAGCATCTGCGGCCATTTCTGCTTTGCTCTAGGGGGAAGGGTTCTTATCATGCTGCCCAAAGTTCTATTGAACCGTTCAATGTTCCCATTCCCCATGGGGTGATAGGCAGTAGTTCGGGACTTTTTGACCCCAGCAACTTGCAACAATTCCCTGATCAGCTCACTTTCAAAATTGGCACCCTGGTCTGAGTGAATTCTGTCAGGGAACCCATACACACAAAAGTATTTGTCCCAGAGCTGGCGGGCAACTTGTTTTGCAGATTGGTCACGGCAGGGGTAGGCATGGGCCATTTTAGTAAAATGGTCAGTGACCACTAGCACATCCACACTTTTCCCACTGCTGTCCTCCGCGGACCAAAAATCAATGCACACAAGTTCTAATGGGCTCGTTGTCTTAATGCTTTCGAGGGGCGCTCTGGCTTCCGGTTCAGGAGTCTTACTGACCACACAACGCTTGCATGTTTTCACATATTCACGGACATCCCGTTCCATGTCAGTCCAGAAGAACCTCTGCCTTGCCAAGTATAAAGTTCTCTGCTGGCCCTGGTGGCCTGCGTCATCATGGATGCCTTGCAGCACTCGCTGAACCAATGAAGCTGGAACAACATACTGGTGTCTTTTCTTGCCAGTCAGTGGATCTTTGCTCACCCTGTACAGTAGCCCATCTAACATCTTGAGTTTGTCCCACTGCTTCAACATTCTCAAGACGCCATCTGTCTCGTGAGGCCTTTCTCTTCGCGACGGTCGTCTCCCGCGTGTCACAAAAGAGATGACTCTGGAGAGGCAGGCATCTTGCTGTTGCTGGCCTTGCAACTCCTGAATGGAAAACACAGGTAAGGGGTTCTGACCACAGGCAGCCAGCTGCTGCACGTCCTGGACAAGCCAACACGAGGCTCTCTCAGCTGATCCCATCTCCCACTCAGCATGACCCTCGAACACGGCCTTCACTGTTTCGCTGTCGAGTGAGGAACGCTCCAGCCTGGAGACTTGCGAGAGACAACTGACCCCCTGGTGGTTGGCACTCAGTCTAAAGACTTCCTGTATCATATTGTCCTTAATCAGCTGTGCTTCTTCCAGCAGCGCTCCGTATGGCTCAGACACAAGCCTCTTGCTGACACAGCCCTGAACGAAAGGCTGCCTGCTGAGGGCGTCCGCCACAATGTTTTTCTTGCCAGGAATATACTTGATACTGAAGTTGTACGGGGCTAACTTCGCAACCCATCTCTGTTCGCATGCGTCCAACTTCGGCTTAGTCAGTATACTATATGTCAATGGATTATTATCCGTCCAGACAGTGAACTCATGCCCTTTTAACCAATGACTAAATTTATCACAGACTGCCCAATTAAGGGCCAAGAACTCCAGACGATGCGCTGGGTACTTGGTCTGGGATTGCGTCAGAGACTTGCTTGCGAAAGCAATCGGACGGGCCTTGTTCTCCCCTTCCGGGACTTGAGAGATGACTGCCCCTAACCCATCTAATGACGCATCAGTGGACAGGATAAAGGGACGGCTGAAATCTGGATGAGCTAAGACGACTGACTCGAGTAGGGCCAACTTCAGTTGCTCAAAAGATTTCTGCTGGTCACTTGTCCAGTCACTCGGCTTGAGTTTCTTAAAAGCCACATGCCTTGTCTGGCCTTTACTCTTCTTTGGCGTTGCAGTGAGGGCAAAGAGAGGCTTAGCAATGCTAGAGCAATTCTGAATGAAGCGCTGATAATACATGACCATGCCCAAAAAGGACTTTATTTTTCTTGGGGATGGGGTCACGCCATCTTCATGCATTAGTGCTTGTTCAGTCATGGCAGCAATTGCTTGTACTTTCTCCGGATCAGTCGCTACTCCACTCTCGTCAACGACATGGCCCAGAAACTTCACACTGCGCTGAAGAAAATGGCACTTTTTGGGCGCAAGCTTTAATCCGTGCGCACTTAGCCTGCTGAACACTACATCGAGCCGCTTCAGTGCCTCACCTTCGTTCGGCGCGAAAACCAAGAGGTCATCTAAATAACACAACAGAGTCAAAAAATTCTGGTCGCCAAAGATGTTTGTCATGAGGCGCATAAAGCTGGCTGGCCCATTACATAGCCCCTGAGGCATGCGATTGAACTCATGCAGCCCCATGGGCGTGGTAAAGGCAGTCAGTTTCTTATCCTCTTCACACATGGGGATATTGTAATATCCTGATGTTAAGTCCATGGTGCTGAAGAATGCACTCCCCCCAAGAGCAGCCAGGCAATCCGCCTGATTAGGCAATGGGTGGGCATCTTTGATAGTCCTGGAATTCAGCCATCTGTAATCCACACAAACCCTCAGATCACCGTTCTTCTTCCATACGAGTACCAGAGGTGACGCCCACTCACTGGAAGACTTACGGATGATTTCTTTTTCCTCCATCTCAGACAGCACCTGTCTCAGCTTTTGGTAATGACCAGGTGGGACACGTCGATACGGGAGTCTGAATGGCCGAGGATCAGTCAGGTGGATCCGATGAACAAAACCGGTGGCCTCACCGCAGTCCAACTTGTTCCTAGAAAATAGGCTCTCATATTTCCGTATCAAGTCGAACAACTGGCCTTTCCAATAATCTGTAACATCACATGAATCAATGTCGAGGTCACTCAATCCGAGTCGATTCAGAGCATCACTGAAATCAGGGGTAGAGGAGGATGAGTCAGCATCATGTAGGCTCTGGCTGTTCACCAGAAGGTCATTTGGGGGGGTTTTGGAAGTGGGTACATCCAGGTCTTCCAACGCAACACACGGGAACACATCAGCTAACTTAGTGTTTCGCTTCAATGTAATTTGTTTGTCACTTGGATTGATCACTTTAATCTGTCCCCTGACATTGTAGCGACAGCCCTCCCCACCATGATACCCTTCTTGTGTGTGTTGGAACTTGGAGCGTCAACGAGAATAGCGCTCCCTGCTGAAACAGGTGAGTTGGCTGGGAGCCTACCCCACACAAGGTGTTCATGATGTGGCAGCAGTGTTACGGCTTGTGTCAGCTTGGCTGTACCTATCATGTCAGGAATCACATTCCCCCTCCATCTGTTAATTCCAGATAACATGTTAAGAAAATGTTCAACCCCTGGGTCATTCGTTGATTCAGGCTTCTCAATCACTTTCCAGTAACTGGAGTTTTGTTTGAGGTGATGAATCAAGTGCTTTATCACGTTGGAGCCCAGGATCATTTCGTCACACTGACCTGGCACGACCAGTGTGGGAACACTCACATCCTGTCCATACACAGTCATCTCCAGCTGATAAATGCACTTCGGCTTCACTTGAACCCCACCACACCCCACCAGTACCATCCCTGTGTCTGCAGTAATGCTCTCAGCACATAAGCCCACACTACGTAGTTTCTGTTCGGCCTCTTCATTCATTGTGCAGGCCATGGACCCACTGTCAATTAATGCATGGAACAAAACTTGGTTCTTCACTGAGACGTCAGTATAAAAGAGACTATCGGAATTTGCTAATTTGTGCACATTTTGATAAACAATCTTATTTCCAGCAGGAGCACACTTGCATTTTTCTTCATAAGTAGATTGCACATCATCTTCAAAACTGAAGGACTGACTAAATGCACCCACATCGCCCCCTCCCACATGTGGGTGGCCTAGTTTCCCTGAACAGGCACAGTGGTATTGGGCATTGCTGTCCTGCGCTTGGAGCAGTCCTTTTTTTGATGTCCAGTTTCAAAGCAAGCAAGGCATCGCTTTTCTCTCATGCAGTGCGATCTTGTAGAGTGGGTGCTGTCGCCACAGACGCGGCAGGGAGTGACTCGAACCCACTGGGCTGGTTGCGCAACACCCGGTGCTGTGGCCTGGTTTGTCTTCTCCAGCACCCTCTCCAGCATACACAGGACACGCTCAAACGCACCCCCCTCCGCACTGGAGGACTCGCTGAATCTGGACGGGCTAGACGCACTAGGCTCACGAACACTCACTTCCTCCTTAACGTCTGGCATGGAGTAAGCGACAGCCGCAGTCACCTTAGATGGTTTAACTTCCACTGGCTTCCTCTTGGACAGGAACTCCCTCTGATACTCATCGATCGCTTCCTGCACCTCTGTCAAAGACCACTTGCTCATAGGTTTACTCTTAAATACACTGGACAGCTCAGGATCATTGCAGTTCCTAATAAACATCATGGATATTTCAGCATTCATGTTCTCCAATTTCCTGCCTTGCTTTTTCAGGAGACGATCTGCCTGCTCTGCTGCTGTATTCAAGCGCACCCAATAATCCACTGGATTCTCACCCACACTGGGCTGAGTGGCATAAAAATCAGCCAACGGTAAGCATGATGCAGGGGACTCACTGAAATACTTCCGCAGGATATCATAGATCATGTCTGGCTGGACTGCATGGTCTGGGGTTAAGCTACTCCTTATTCCCACTTTAACTATTTTCTTGGCCTTTCCCATCAGATGACTCAGGATCTCATCAACTTGATCTGAAGTGGGGAATTTCTTTTTGCGTAAATACATTTCCATCAGCTCTATCCATTCCTGTACTGAGCATTTATCAGACCCCTCCCCTCTGAACACAGCAGGCTCACGAACATCTGACTTGACTACCACATTGACATTGGTGAGATCAAGAGTGCCACTGATGTTACTAGATTGTTCATGCCTGTCTGGCGCCATTGGAGAGACTGGGTCACATGACTGTGTGACAGGCTGAGTAGAAGGTAATAGCCGACTGGCTATGGAATCTCCAATTCGATTCCCTAATTCAGTAATTAGATCACGCAGCTCAGCTGAGGGGTCATTGCTACCAGGAGGAAACATGGGCGTGGAGGATGCGGGCCCTACCTCACATGCCTGTGCTGGTAAATCCCCCTCCCCATCACTGATATGTGGCTGTGGTGTCTGTACAACATAAGTAGCCCCCACTGGGTGTGTATGCATAGTACCACCCTCTCCCACCATGTCAGTGAAAGTTAACTGTTTAACTCCCCCACCCCTCAACAAAAAAAGACCCCTGCCTCTACCTGCCCCAGCTACAGGGGTGTGAGAATAAAGGCTATGAGACATATCACCATCCATTACTAAAAACTAGCTCAATTAATGGTAATAAACACAAAATAGAAATTTCAAAACAGGCTACTCTGATGTAACACACATAAAATAAAATTCAAAGCCAAATAATACTGAATGAGCTTCTGTCAAAAACCTTAAGTAACTGAAGGATGCGTTGTGTTGATGAAGACTGGACTCTCCTTGCGAACCTCCACTCAGCAGGCAGCTGGACCCCGGAGATCAGCTGTGGCTGATCAGAAGAATCCTTGAAAGGTCACGGCACCAGTTTATGTAACGGACTCGAACTAGTCAGCTACATTAAAATAACAAAATAAAATAAATCTTGGCCGATGCAGAGAAGTAGACGTCAGGCAGGGTCTCGATCAGTCAGTAGTCTGTTTATTTCTGAAACAGATTGGGGCAGACAATTTACACATGACACGGGAATGGGGACAAGTGCTGGCATTCCCCTTCCCAGGCTTCCAGCGTGTGAGAAATATAGCTTACAGCTACGTGGACTACATAACTTTAGATCGTATAGTTACAGTATACCACAAGCAAAGAAAAAGTTTAGCACCAAATACATGACAGCATTACATGACAGAGTTACATGACTGATCATTTTTTCTATTTTTTACAACAGTACATTTAACATTTTCACATTTAACAATTTAACATACCTGAAACAGATTGGGGCAGACAATTTACACATGACACGGGAATGGGGACAAGTGCTGGCATTCCTACAGAACAATGGACTCGTTAGCGCCTACTTAACTAGCCATCAATCATCAGTATTTATGACGTTACTTTGAATATTTTACATTGGTATTGCAAACGAAAATGTAACAGAAAATCTTACAATCAAAATTAGTACAATAACTTAAAGAAAACTACAGTAAATCAATCACATTAATCAATTTCGTTCCCTGAGGAATTACACACAACTTACCCCTTCCCAGGCTTCCAGCATGTGAGGAAGTTCCCAGATGTGTCACACTAATTATCGCCCCATCAGAAACACTTGACATATTTACAACACGGACATTTTGGGAAGTTCATTACTGCAGGAACATATTTATTCTTAAGACTACTACACTATGATTAACTGGAAATATAACAAGTATCCACATATAATTCCAAGGTCAGTTACAAGGTTTTAGCATTTAATTAGCTGTCCCTTAACAGTTAACTGTTATGAACAACAGAGGAGACGTAGATGAAAAGTGCACCAAATTTTATTTAAAAAACAAACGTTTGACATATGTATGCACATGATGTGCTGGGTAATTAAGCTCTTTGCTTCATATTCCGCTTCATATTCCGCTGCTTGATATTCCCCAATGGCAACAACGAGTCTCTGGTACTGCTCCAACGTGTGTTCTCTCAATGCACGTCGTCTTCTCCTGTAAAACTCTCTTCTCCGGTTAAAAACATTCATTTATTGTGTTCAAAAGCCAGAGAAGAAGCAACGTGGAAATCCTCCGCTCGTAATCCGCCATTTTCTTTGTTGTGAAGGATTCGGTCGCGTTCTTGACGTCAGCAGAGTGTGGCGCCACCTCAATCCCGCCCACTACCGAGTTTACGCAGCTTTACAGGGTTGTAATGGATTAACAACCCAGGGAGAAACAAGTAGTGGAGAATCGAAACAAGTAAAAAAGAACTGTGACTATGGAAAAGAGCCATTACAGTACTGGAGCGATCCGGGGCTGTCTGAGCAGTCTGGTGGATGAAGGAGTGAAGCAGGGTCAGCCGATAACATCCAGGGATTGACCGTCTGCAAATGTCAGGCTGAATATATGAAGGTGGTGAGCACACATACATGAAGGAACACACTACATGTATGAGGTTGAATGTTCCAATGATCTCTACCTATTAACCCCTCATTTAAATAATAATAATCCTAATGAGGGAAGAGATCACCGGTGTGGGAATGCGTGGGCTGGACATAATGAAACCCGGGTGTGCATGAGTGAGTGTCTGAGCGTGCGAATGAGAATTAATGGAGTATGTGTGTGTATGTGTGTGAACACCCGTAACAAAGCACAGCTGATGGCACTTGACAGGAGGAGGAGGCGTGCCCGAGCTGTCAGGGAGCAAAGGGCCAATAGCTCCCTGAAGCGCCTGGTGGAAAATAGGGCAGAATAACCATAAGTCAGAACTGGGTTTGATACCACCAAACCCAGGTTCATGACATGTACATCTCCACACCACGAGTTGTTTTTACCCCCCTACCCCCACCCCCCACCCGTCTTACCCGAGGCTTCAGTTCTGTCTGGTCGGTGTGTTGAGTAAGTCTGTAGTTGAATGGCACACTGAGGGACTCTATCTGAGAGCCAGGCCTCACAGAAAATTAGGGCACAGCACTCTCTTATCTCTCTCTGGTCTTCAATCCTCACTCTTAGTTCGTCTAGCTTGTTTTTTTTCCAGAGACCCTACATTAGCTAGCAGGAGGCTAGGCAGCAGTGGACAGCTAACGCGAGCTTTTAGCCTAGCATGTAGCCCTCCTCTCTTACCCCACCTACGGCGCTGCCTCCAACGCGTTCTCTAGGGGTCAGCATGCTCATGCGGGCTCAGTGCTTCGGGGTGGTGACGATCGTTGCATGGTCGCACAATGCATTGCAGATTGGGTGGTATGAAGCAACTAAATTTCGTATGACTTCTTGTCTTGGCGATGTCCAGTAGTGTCTGTCAGTTGTATGTTAGCACTGCATGACCTTTATGCACTGTAGAAAAAGCAGCAGACATGCAAAAAAGGAGTAAAAATAGGCATTCGAGAACGGAGCGAGCAAAAACATCTGCCTCGGTGGGTGCCATCCTGCTTTTTTAACCGGTGTTACTGATGAGCCACAGTAAGAAAGCACATGTGGAGGCTCCACACACAGGTTTTCCAACTCAACATATTTAATTGGGGTGGCCAACACCACAGGCACCACTGTGCATGTCGGAACCAACCCACAAATTTGCCAACTGTGTGTCTCCGAAACAGAGGGAAATGGGCGTAAATCAGAAGAACCATGACTTGAGTGTGCACAGCCAAGAGCACTGCCCAGACCCAAATCAGCGCCACCAGCCATACCAACATCCAGCCTAAGTCTCTCCAATCGTGCCTGTTTTCATGCTAACTCCTGCAGCAAGGACGCCTTCCGTTGTTCAAAAATCAATCTGGCAGCATTACTGGTCAAACTTGTTGCAGGCATCACAGGAGTTACACACACCAACACACACAAACAAACCAGACTGATGCGTAACAAATCAACACAGGTGCAGCACTCTGCCTAACAGCCCATCACAATTTAAGGAGTTCTTCTGCAAAAACAGATAAGTTCAGTTGAGTTCAAAATGAGAAAAAACACTTTTTCATCTATAGGTTTATAGGTGTTAGCATTTCCAAATCAGCTTCTAAGACATGGTCACTTGAAATATGAGTATCTCAGACATAGCAAAGAAGCAAAAAAAATAAAAAAAATAAAAAAAAAAATCAAACATCACTCATTGTTACTTTTTTGCAATTTATTAGTACGTTGTTTTCGTTTTTTTTTCCCAAAAACAAATATGTCCACAAGCCATTTTTTTTGCAAAAACATATAAGTCCAGAAAGCCATGCTATTTTGTCTGGAACATACTTGAATGTCTATAAGCATCAATGTTTTATGATTGACACACTGATTTAGGCATATCCACTCAGTAAAATGGTATAATAGAGCTATAATAAAGCTATAATTCAAGATCCAAAGATTTTATTGTCAATACTACTATACGTAAAGGACATACAGGAGAATTGAAATGGCGTTTCTCTTTCTCTTCATTGGTGTGCACAGTATAAAAGGAAAAGGACTAAGGCTGGAAAAAAAGAAACTCCTTCCCCATATAGTGTACTACTGTATATAGTGAATGTGCAGCCAATGGAGCAGTGACAGAAGAGCTTCACATCCCAACATAAACTACCTTAAGGTATTTATATTTAATGATTCAGCAAAAACGATTTGAGTTAATGCATATTTACTACAAATTACATGCAAGTATTCATTTATTTTTTTTTACTACCGTCAGTCTGTTACATTTTATTCTCACGGGATGACATCATTAACCATGCTGCAAAAAGAAGCCCAGTGTTGTCCAAAAGTAGTTAATTTTATTTTTATATTGAGCTTACTGTATAGTCCACTATATCTAGATTCATAATATAGGGAGTAGGGATGGAGTGAGTTGGTGAACATTCCGAACACAGCCAGGGAAATCAGTCAGAGCGGGCAGACCCAGAAGGCAGCCAAGATGAGTCATGTGACCCAAATACCAAGCCCTGATTTGCCCTGTGGAGTTATCTGCTTTTGTAAGGAAAAAAAAAAAGCGCTCCCGGCGTTTAACACTAGAAGACCCAGACATTAGCCCTCTTGTGGCCACTTGATGGTCCCCCTATGGGTTTTCTAGCCAAAAAGGCCAAATGGCCCCTCTCTGGGTCTTCTAGTGTTTAACGGCTTTTAAAAAAACAAAAAAAACAAAAACAGGAATTTGTAGTGTCTATAACATAGGACATTGGGCAGTGTGGTGGTGCAGTGGTTAGCACTGTGGCAGCACAGCAACTCACCCTTGGCCATGGGATCCCTGGTTCGAGCCCAGCCCCTGGCCAACAGTGATCTGTGTGGAGTTTGCATGTTCCTCCCGTGTCTGCGTGGGTTTACTCTGGGATTTGTCAGGTTTCCTCCCACATGCCAAAAACATGCAAGTTAGGTTAATTGCTATCAAACTGGGGATTCTAAATTATCCTTAGGTATGACTGTGAGAGTGAATGGTTGTCTGTCTCTTTGTGTTGGCCCTGTGATGGACTGGCGATCTGTCCAGGGTGTACCTTGCCTCTCGCCCAAAGATGCTGGGATAGGCTCCAGCCCCCCGTGACCTGAAAAAGGATTAAGCGGAAGAAGATGAATGAATGAATATAACATAGGACATATCGGCTTTTGAGACAAAATGATTTGAACTTCTATAAGTAGGTAATGTTAACAGCTGTTTGATGTAAAGAGGGAAATTTTCATGGAAGTGGCGTTAATCGGTTTTTGCAAACAAACTCTTCATTTATTCATTCTCTAACTAAAAAAAAACAAAAAAAAAAAACAACAACAAACAGATTCACAAATTAACAGACACTCAGTCACCTCCATGTCTCCCCAACTGGTGTGCGCTTCTTGGCAAATGCTACACAAAAATGAGCACTGACGTCACCTGGATACCAAAGCCACTCACTCATTCACAAAAACTGCTACCCCTCAACTCACACATGTGAGTAGATTGCACAACCGGACCAAACCAAACTGGGTCACACACAGGAAAAAAAAATCTTTCCATACAAAAAATGATACACTGGCAACTCTCCTCCCTTACTAACTAGTCACAAAACCTTATTTACCTAACATAGACCCTGGCCTTTGAGCAGCTACTAGTAGGGGTATCTTTACTCAAAAACCCATTGGGCTGCCGAGCAACAGCAAAACAGCGACTCGCAGGGAATCTCATGGAAGTGGCCCCAGATCACGTTCACACCTCTCTAAACCAAAGACAGGCAGTGAACCAAATAATGAAATTCACTGTTAAGCCTAGCAGGAGAAATTTCCAGTGATATCAAAACCAAATGAATGGAACACACTTACCTGTGAATACACTACTAATACTACTACTAGTTCGAGGACACAGCAACAACACAATGTTTTCCAATGCCTCCTCGGGTCCCATGATACATTTAATGTTTCCAGATTTCCCTATCCAGCATGACAGTCCTAAGTTCTGTCTTGAGTGTCGTGTAGGCCTGTGTCTTTAAGCAGTGTTGTTATGTAATCGCCCTGTTTTCCACCCTTCCTTTTATTACCCTGTGGGGGATCCCAAAGTATAAGTGGGTTGGCTGCCATATTATCATGTCTTGCACAATGTCCAGCCATCTTCAGCCTTCTTTCTCGGATTTTGGTGGACACCCTAGGTAGGTCAGCATAAATATCTACTTTCCTCATGTGGTCTCTCCAAGAGACATTTGGAGCAACCCTAAGCATTCTGGTCTAGGTACCATCCAAGGCCCTTTCCTGCAAGGCCCTTTCCTGCTGTGAAGTCAATGTCCAGGTCTCGGCTTCATACAACAGTAGCTATGTTTACATGAACACAAGTAACCGGATTAAAAGCCTGATCGGAATAAAAATGCTTTATATAAACACGCCAATCTGAATATTCTAACCTGATTACGCTCATTCGGATCAAAATTTCATTACGGTTGAGAGGGGTGGGTTATGCCGATTGTTAATCCGAACAGTGTGCATGAAAACACTTATTCCGAAGTTTGGGTAGAAAATATGTTTACTGCGCATGTCTGTACACCAGCCGTACGTCGACGCGACGTATTTCCGCCTTAGCAGCAGCTAGCGGAAGACATAGCGGGACTAAAACAAAACTGGTCTGTATCGTCCTGCTGTCTCCCTCTGTTCGTCATATGCAGAAGTATGCACTTGTAGCTTCATTACGGAGACCAGCAGAATCAAAAGTACAGTCTGAATAACACAATACAGGTTAATTTCGACAAGAAGCGGGGCTTGCTAACACCGGAAGTTGCGTCTTCTTCTACTATTTTCGGAATGTCGAAATGTCGATGTGCGCATGTCAAAATGATTATTCCGTTCAAACGTGTGACACATGGAAACGCACATCCTAATCGGATCAACTTTTTCAGGATCCATGTAAACAGTAAAATTCTGATCTGAATTGTAATCAGATTGATGAAATTTTGCCCATGTAACTGTGGCCAGTAAGACTCAACTATTGCCGCAAACAGTCGACGCTTCAGGCTAACTTTAAGATTGGACTGCGACAGTTTTGTCATCCCTTGTAGCACTTTCCAAGATAATGCTTGCCTGGTCTTTATGTCTTTCTTAGTAAAAGCAATCCAGGATCCAAGATATCTGAAGTCCGACACAAAAATGAACAAATCCACCAAATAAACAAATAAGCGCCAATTTGTCACATCACAAATGGTTTACAGGCTCAAACAGACCAACCAGGTTTGGATGAGCCCCCATTTGTCACAAGCCCGGCTTCTAGCTTGTGACAAAGAAGAGACCACATGGAGGTGCCAATTTAAACACAAGTTAATTGTTTAAAAGAAAACAAAATAAAAGGGTGTCTGTAAAAATCAGTGATTTTTGAGTGTTGGATGCGTGAAACAAACAAAACAATAACCTAGTCACTTGACAACCCTGCGACCACACGCCTCTGTCGGCTGTAATTATGCCCAGTGGCAATCCCAGAACTACAAAGCCCCCAGGCTAAAGACACACAAACAGGGGCCACCAGCACAACCCCAACCAAGCGACAGACATTGGCAGAAGGCAGAGCACAAACACCAGGAAGGCAACGGGAGCAGAAGCGCTACTGACAGCTGTGCAAAGGTGGCTTATATAGGCACTTCTCAACCAGGGGCGGTCCTTCACAGCTCCACCTACGGCATAAGAAAAAACACACAGAGGACCCACTCCACAGAGGAGCGGGGCTGTAACAGGAAGGATAACCACGGTAAAAAGGAACAGGTGGGACCAATTAAGTTTAATCAGAGATGCAGGGAATGGCAATAGTTACAGAAAACATGAAGGACAGAGATGAAAGGTAAACAGAAACACACACAGACCCAGGACCAAACAGGAGATGACACAGAAGACAATGACAGGGGACTCAGGGAGACACAGAGGGCAATAAATGCAAACAAATACTCATGATAAATGCAAATCAGAGGAAAAACAGAACAAAACTGAACATAAAGCATGGGCATGATCCTGTGATCATACCCCGACTATGACAGTTTCCATCCATCACAAATTGCTTTGGAGATTTATGTACAATGCATTTCTCTTCCTATACAGTGGTGTGAAAAAGTTTTTGCCCCTTTCCTGATATCTCTTTTTTTTTTTGTATTTGTCACACTTAAATGTTTCAGATCATCAAAAAGATTTAAATATTAGACAAAGATAATGCAAGTAAACACAAAGTGTAGTTTTAAAATGAAAGTGTTTATTATTAAGGGTAAAAAGAAACCCAAACCTAAATGGCCCTGTGTGAAAAAGTGACTCCCCCGCCCCCATTAAAACATAAATTAGCTGTGGTTTATCACATCTTTGGAAAGCTGAGATAAATTTCTTGAGCCACACCCAGGTCTGATTACCGCCACACCTGATCTCAGTCAAGAAATCACTTAAATAGGACCTGCCTGACAAACAGAAGTCAATTAAAAAATCCTCAAAAGCATCATGCTGCGGTCCAAAGAAATTAAGGAACAAATGAGAAACAAAGTAATTGATATCTCTCAGTCTGGAAAAGGTTGTAAAACAATTTTTAATGCTTTGGGACCCCAGCAAGCCACAGTGAGAGCCTTTATCAACAAATGGGAAAACATGGAACAGTGGTGAACCTTCCCAGGAGTGGCCGGCCCACCAAAATTACCCCAAGAGCGCAACGACGACTCATCCAAGAGGTCACAAAACACCCCACAACAACATCCAGAGAACTGCAGGCCTCACTTGCCTCAGTTAAGGTAAGTGTTCATGATTCCACCATAAGAAAGAAACAAAAAAGAGGCAAAAATGGCCTGCATGGCAGAGCTCCAAGACGAAAACCACTGCTGAGCAAAAAGAACATAAAGGCTCGTCTCAGTTTTGCCAGAAAACATCTTGATGATCCCCAATACTTTTTAGAAAATACTCTGTGGACTGATGAGACAAAAGTTGAACTTTTTTGAAGGTACGTGTCCCATTACATCTGGCGTAAAAGTAACACAGCATTTTAAAAAAGGGACATCATACCAACAGTAAAATATGGTAGTGGTAGTGTGATGGTCTGGTGCTGTTTTGTTGCTTCAGGACCTGGAAGACTTGCTGTGGTAAATAGGACCATGAATTCTGCTGTCTACCAAAAAATCCTGAAGGAGAATGTCCAGTCATCTGCTTGTGTCCTCAAACTGAAGCACACTTGGGTTCTGCAGCAGGACAATGATCCAAAACACAGCAGCAAGTCCACCTCTGAATGGCTTAAGAAAAACAAAATGAAGACTTCGGAGTGGCCTAGTCAAAGTCCTGACCTGAATCTGATTGAGATGCTGTGGCATGACTTTAAAAATGTTCTTCTTGCTCGAAAACCCTCCAATATGGCTGAATTACAACAATTTTGCAAAGATGAGTGGGCCAAAATTCCTCCACAGTGCTCTAAAAGACTCATTGCCAGTTATTGCAAACACTTGATTGCAGTTGTTGGTGGCCCAACCTGTTATTAGGTTTAGGGGGCAATCACTTTTTAACACAGGGCCATGTAGGTTAGGATTTTTGATTCCTTTAATAATAAACACCTTCATTTAAAAAATGCATTTTGTGTTTACTTGTGTTATCCTTGTTTGATGATCTGAAACATTTAAGTGTGACAACATACAAAAAAATGAGAAATCAGGAAGGGGCTAACACTTTTTCACACCACTGTAGTTGATATGTAGATAGACTGCAACTGCATGGTTACTGATACTGTAGACCAGGCAAAATTTAAGAAAAAAAAAAAAAGATCTGAAATCTGCAATATTAGATGTCATTTTTGACATGGACAAAAAGGGACAAAATTATATCACAACACCAGCTTCACCAAATTAGAGCTTTAATTTGAAACACCAATTTGAAACTGTGTCCATGTATAGTTTAGACAAAATAAAGACCAAAGAAAACCTTCACAACTATTATGAAGAACCTGAATTCCCCAGGTAATGTGCTATTGCAGGAATAGGCCTTTAGTTGAGTCTGTGCAAATGAGATACTTGAAACATTGGTAAGAAGTATTTATAAATCCCAATGAGCTCTGCAGGTAGTACCAATCAAGGGTTTATTACTGAAAGGTGCCAGGGAACACACAGTGCATCACCATATTAATTGGCCACTAGACAATCACAACATGGCCGTGACGAATCAGCGTCTGAAGAATCTCCTGTTGTTACACATTATGTGGATGGCTGTTTGTTTGTGGGATGTATACCTCTGTAAATATGTGTGTGGCATGATCTGCACACACCGTTTTTTTGCATGGACATAATTTAAGTATCATCATTTACAATTTATGTCGCCCAGTTTTTGAAACACATGAATACCCTGAAGTCAGACTGTCAGTTTCCAGACATTTTGCAATTACTTTAAAGCTACATCCTTGATCAGTTTACCCTCTATCTGTGATCTTTTATCCCGCAACACCTTTTTTCTTTTTTCTTTTCTTTCCTTTTTTTTCTTTTTTCTTCTTTTTTTCTCTTTTTTTTCCTTTTCTCTTTCCTCTCGCCAACACTTTGAACACCTCACAATTTTGTGTCCCTACTTATGGAGTGTTTGAATGCACTGTATATGCGAGTGCAATGCAAACTTTCATTAAAATTTAAGGCTGACTTTAAAACCCCTTTAATTGCAATGCCTAACAAAATTAGCCTCCATCACTGAACCCCCAATCCCTTTCATCTCCTTTAGAGCATCCATGTCCTCAAAAGATTAAAAGCTCACCATTAACCCTGTTTTATGACTTTCTGTGAACACACATCTCCTATCTCTGTGGTGGACAGGTCGGCAATCTGCTGAGTGTTTTGAATAAGCTGTTAACAGCAGGTTTAGCTAAGAAACCAAACCTATACATTATGCATCATCTATTTAAAGATCCATACTCTTCTCACTTGATAGTCACAATCACAGTTCACCCATGGGGCTATTGAACAAGTCGATGGACAATCTTGTCAGCATGTCCTCACTTTGCCCTGAGGTCTCCTCCTAAGTGGACATAACTCATGCAGCTACTACATAGAAGGCTTCTTGCAGGCATCCTACATCACCTAAACTGACTCCTTCTACAGCAGAGAGTTCACCTGTGGTAGTTTGCTTTGGTCTGAACCACTTCAGGGTTTTTAAAACTTGTATCATTCTCCTCTCGGTTCAGTTTTTCTTCACAAGGACAAAAATCACAAATCAGTGAATTTTCTTAGTTCAAACTACATAAGAAGACCCTTTGCACATATTGGTCAGATGGAGACGATGATAGCAAGAAATGTACATATGAGGGGGGTGCTGAAAAGTTCATAGTGGTCAAATTTGACCAGATGTGGTTTATTTGTCTCCCCTTCAGTTCACACACTTCTTCCATTGGTGTTGAAGTGCTTGGATGCCTGTGGTTGAAAAATAAACCACATTTTGTCAAATTTGACCACGATGAACTTTTCAGCCCCCCAATACATAAATGGGATGGACAAGAAAGATGGTACCCATAAATTAATATTGTGTGGCACAACCTTTTTCAGCAATCACCACCAAGTGATCTTAATTAGTATCACAGGTGCTGTCAAGCTTTTCATCAACCATCCAACCTATTTATGGGGGGGGGGGGCAGACTACTGTGAGTTTGGTATTATTGTGTGCACCACAGAACGTAAAGGGGAGAGCTGTCTGAGGAGCTCAGAAAAGAGATTGTAGATAACCACATTAAATGTAAAAGCTATAGGACCATCTCCAGGCACCTCCGTGTTCTTGTGACCACAGATGCCAGTATTATTAAAAAAAAAAATATATATAGGGTTCATGGGACTACATTATCATGGGGTTATTCATTAAGTTATTATTTTGGACACAAAATGCAACAAAGTCAGAGACAGCACACTTCACTCCCACACAGATAAAAGGACAAGATGATCCCACTAATACACCATCTCCTCTGAGAACGGAGTAAAAAAAAAAAAAAGTTTTACTCAACTGCAAACAATAAAATGTGTCATGTTTCACCATAGTAGGCATAATGATGGACTCAAATGCAAAGGTGCTCATTCTCAAAATCTATTATAAAGAAACGCAGCACGGGGGCTGAAAACAAAAAGCGAGCGGAACTGCTCATAAACTTACAGAAGTTGAGGCAATCAATAGTGATGAAGCGGCAGGCTCCAGAGTTTATCCAGGAAATATTTGGCGAACCATGTTTCGAGGTGTGCATTGCTGACATATATATATATATTTTTTTGTTACTTATTTGTACCCGTAGGTAGACTTGGTTTGCAGTCTGGTGACAAGCCACCGGCTGCTGGTCGCTGCGTGCGCGAGCGCCCTAAACCTACATGTTTTTGGTGTGCCGGAGGAAACCGGAGAAATCCCAGAGTAAACCCGCGCAACACGGGGAGAACATGCAAACTCCACACAGCTCACTGTTGGTCAGGGGCTGGGATCGAACCCACGATTTCATGATCCCCGCGATCCCCCGGCCGAGGGTAAAACTGTGCTGCCACAGTGCTAAACCACTGCGCTACCGTGCAGCCGATATATGTTGATGTTGTACCACGTGACTGGGTCAGGAAGCCATTCATGATTTTGCAAGCAACATGAAATAAAGTGAGCAGCAATACACAATTGAAATCCCTGTCCCTCACGTTTTTTGTTGTCAATGTTTGACTGTGTAAGGGATTTGTCACAGCCAAAGTTAAGAGGGAGGAAGCAGCAAAAACATAGATTTCTCCTGTTTGGCAACATTTTGAGCACATTTCTCCCATTGATGCATTTTCAAAAATTGTGGGTGTTTATTGTAACTGAGGTGATGGCTTAGTGGGCATCTGCTCTGTAAGTGGGAGGCCTAGGTTCTAATTCCAACTGTGATGTTCTTGTAATTTTATTTTTATTTGCAAGGTGAAGTGTCTGTTGTGTTTCAAAGAGCTTGGATTGTTATTGCGCAACATTGTGCTGAGGCACTCTTGCCATTATGCCCTGCATGAGAATAAGGCCAGAGTTGAATATACTGGGAAAGACAGTATAAGACTGTTGAAAATTTATTATTTCTAAATAAAAATGGTAAGTTATATAAGCACACCAAGTAACACAGGCACATTCACTGGAGTCACCCCAGTTTAATTATTTTTTTTCCCTTATTATCATTGATATTTCTTAAAAGACAGCACATTTATTGAAAGTTAAAAAAATACACACTAAACCAAGAATCCCCTTGTAAAAATCTGCATGATGTATACTTTTGTTGACTACATGGCCAAGTCGAGCAAATTAAATTTCACATGAGGCTTTATTGATATGAACCATTTTGATGGAAAGGCTCAAGTATTCACAAAAGCCTTATCTGGCTGTGATTAAGTGGTAGCCTAGAGGTAAAATGTCTGTCTTGCATCTAGAGAGCTTGGGTTCAAGTCCCAGTGGGTATATTCTTATAATTTATTTTTATTTGCAAGGTGAAGCGTCTGCTGTGTTTCAAAAAGCTTGGATACAACAATTACACATCATTATGCTGAGGCGCTATTGTGCCCTGCATGACAATAAGGAAAGAGATGAATGTACTGGGAAAGACAGTATAAGACTGTTGAAAAGTTATTATTTCTTAATAAAAGTGGATTAGTAGCACAAGCACATTCACTGTAGTCACCTATGATCATTGATATTTCTGAAAACAGAGTGCATTTATTGAAATGAAAAAATACACAAACCAATAACACTCTTGTAAAAATCTTCATGTTGTATACGTTTTGGCCACTAGATGGACTAATAGAGAAAATAAAATTTCACATGAGGCCTCGTCTATATGAGACATTTTGATTTAAGGCCTCAAGTCCTCCAGAAAGCCTCAACTGGCCATCACTAGTAATCAATGCAAGGCATCACAACCACAGATGGGGGAAGAAGCTCTAGACTGCAGCAATGAAATGCAAAAGGCTGCAGTTTAAATACTTAACTGATAATTGGAAAATAAGGAGCACTTGGGCAGAGTTACACAACTGAAAAGAGTAAATGGCAAATCATAGATAAGAACAGGAAACAGAACCCCACGACAATAAGACTACATGAAAAGAAAACCAGAAGTACTTCAAAATAAAGGCAAACTCAGAAACAAAGAAGGGTAAGGCAAAGAATGAGACCTGAAATTATAAAAGAAACTCTAGATCAGCAGAATAATATTAATGATGATACTGACAACACATACAGTATAAAATAACTTAAAGTGTGGACATGGTCACTGACCAAATCCAGAACACTACAAAATGAGGAGGAGAGCTGACTGTGTGCAGCTGGCTACTTACACTCACCTGTTCCCAGCAGCGGCTGCATTTCCTCCGTGTCCTGAGGAAGAACAACCTGGACCAGAAGTTGCTGCTGGCCTTCTATCGCTGCTCAGTGGAGAGCGTGCTCACCTACTGGCTGGGTGTGTGGTACGCCAGCTCCACGGCCGAGACGAGGAAGGCTGTGCAGAGTGTCATCAACACCACCCAAAAAATTATCGGCGGCCCTCTGCCCTCCCTGGAGGACATCTCCAGATCCTCCTGTATCAGAAGGATCAAGGCCATCACAGGAGACCCCTCACATCCCACCCACCACCTGTTTGACCTGCTTCCCTCTGGATGACGGTTCAGATCAATCAGGTCCCACACTTCCAAACTGACAAACAGTTTCTTCCCCTGGGCCATCCGAACTGCAAAGAGTCAGAGGCCCCACCCCCATCCCTCCAAACGCTCAGATGCACAGAACAAAGGACCAGTTTAATTATCATAATAACACTCCTGTCTTTGCACTCAGCGCTTTCATGTACATTGACCCATCCGTGAAACCACTACAATGTATATTTTCCATAAACCTTGGGCCATT
Organism: Pholidichthys leucotaenia; assembly: GCA_020510985.1. NCBI lineage: Eukaryota > Metazoa > Chordata > Actinopteri > Cichliformes > Pholidichthyidae > Pholidichthys > Pholidichthys leucotaenia. The sequence continues at coordinate 417,237,475 of CM035842.1, forward strand.
TTACTCAATTGGGTGTTCAATTGTGTGTCTGCACTCTTACGTATGTACTGTACATAGTTCAATCCGTTAAGCCACTACCATAGCTATGTATATTTCCATAATATGGGGACATTTTTATTTTTATTTGTGTGTTTAATCGTGTGTTCTGAAACCATGTTTTATCTAATCCTTCTCTCTTACTTTATTGCGCAGTAGCCTGGTGGAGGACCCACAATTTTGCTGTACTTTACAACTGTACAATGACAATAAAGCCTATTCTATTGTAGTCTAACTCCTCATGAATGCTGTGACCACAGCCTTATGTTTATTGCTCACGTCTCACATTCAATTGTCAGTATTTTTTTTTTTTTTTTGTATTCTGTATGTTTTTATTAATCCCAGAGGGGAATTCAGGGCATCCACGTGGATGGATGAGGCAGCCATGGTGCGGCACCAAGCCCTTCACCATTCACACACACATTCACACCTAGGGCCACTTTAGAGTCTCCAATTTACCAAACTCGCATGTTGGGCCTGTGAGGAGGAAACCGGAGACCCCGAGTTAAACCCACACAAACACGGGGAGAACAAGCAAACTCCACACAGAAGGGTCAGTGATGGTCAGGGGGTGGGATGAAACCCACAACCTTCTCACTGTGCTGCTACAGTGCTAACCGCTGCACCACCAATCTGCTCTAGTTTTTTATAATACTTTTTTTTCCTATTGTTTCTATGTTGTTTCGGTCCGAGGATAAACTCCTCGCTGATTCCTCCAGTCTGCTGATGCACCCTCCACAGTTTGTGTACACTCAGCCAATAATTAAACTCTTGCCTTCTGGTTCTGGAAATCCCATCCGGTGCGCTTTGAGCTCCGAAGATCAAGTTAGCTCTGCAAAATTCAATCATTATCTCACCGCCTTTCAGCCTCAGGACTCATCGTTGGTTCTGGAATCATTGTAAACAAACCACACCTACCTAGACTTCCTTGTTGACTTCCCTTGTGAACCATACATCTCAGGTCCCCCTTCTACCTACCAGGATCCCTCACCAGTCTCCCAGCTGGCCTGAAAGACACTTGCCATCATTGCACACTACTTACTCACGTTCTTCCTCTCATCTCCCCTGCAGGCAAAACTCCCGCACCGTGGGTTCCACTCAACACTTACTTACCTGTTTCAATAAAAATAACTCCTTTGCCTCAATCACTGCCCCTTGTGTCTGTGCTCTGCATTTGGGTCTCTCAGAATATCATGGCAGGTGCTGTTTTGCATGGAATCAGGTTGCTTTCATCTAGGTTTATTTGTCCAACTTTGTGTACTTCTCTTATCTGGATTCCCCCACAATTGGGCTACATTTCAAGCTCGAGTATTTGTTTGTGTCGTGCATGTGTGAAGACATTAGCATAGAGTATTTGTTGCTGATGATTGATTTGCATAGAAATGGTGGGGATACTCTAATATCTTTTCTCCCCCTCTTTTATTTCTCATGCGGTGCTGTGTGGGTCTGTGGAGTCGGGGGATTTATTATTACAGTTCCCCAGAGAAAAATATGAAAAGGCCGCTGGATGTCAGCGGAGAGTTCTGGAGTTTATGTGACTGGCAAGATTTCATGATTTTTCACCAAGCCCAAGAAAGAAACAGTTATACTTATCAGTCAAGATATTCAAAAATTGGACTCAAGTTCCATATGTAATCACCAAAACAATATTTTTGAAAGGTGATATGCAATTCATATCTTAAAACATGGTTTCCTGCAGTGACTGATGGTCTGAAGGGTTTCAGAGATGCAGCTTGTCATTGTTCTGAAATTCCAACATCCCAGTTAAAGAGCTGTCTCTTTTATTGTGTTTAAATTTAGCCTGGTGAGGAAGGTACAGGCTGTCTGTCAGGTATCAGGTAATCTCCATGCAACAGCGAGGAAAGCTGGTTGTGCAACTGGGGCCACCCAGCTTGAAGCAGTCGGTAGCAGTCCATCCAAAACTCTCTCCCACTGTTTGGGACAAAGCCCGGTGATGAACTCTATGCCAGTAAAGGAATAGCTTCTAACCCGTAACTGTGTGGTGTAGATGCCACAGGCCAGAGTGGAGCTAGATCACAATGCTGTGGTGTCTGTGGGTTTAATGCATGCCTGGGTGACTCTGTGTGGAGGACGGACTATTCCCCGTGCAGTAGTAGATGGAAGCAAAAGAGCAGCAGGGCCGTTGCATTTTGGCACCATGGGCTGCCAGATGTTTAAAACAACACCACACCCCACCACCCACCTTTAGTAGACTTTTTTTTGGGGGGGGTTAATCATTACTCTGCAATTTCTGTACGCACCATGAAGGGTGAACAGTGAGCCTATCCGATCATATGGACTCAAGGTCAATATCAAGGTCAATAATATCAAGGTCAATAATGTCCTATGACCTCATGCTTTTAGTTGTTCCTATATTTAGGCTTGTAAACAACAGTGCTTTATATCAGTGCCAGAACCATCCATCCAATCACTGCAGCAATCTTGTGGTGGAATATGCATTCTTCATGTAACAGAGATGGCTGTGTTGTTCTGGCGTCACCTTTTCACCTGCTTCCCCACCTGTGACCTCCTCCTATAGAGCTGTCTGTCTGTCAGAGGAATTCAAGGGCAGATTTTAGGGGCTGTCAGACATGTGACAGGTGACACAGTGATGGCATCACTGCCACACACCGATCCATCCGCCGCTAGGAAGTCTCTGATGTGCTCTTTGCTGGATCTTAGGGATTCAGTATTACCCATACAAGAGAGATGAGAAGAAAAATGTGATTCTGTATTGGTGTCATGTATGACTCTTAAGACAACAAAAGGCATATGACTTGACCATAAATATGTGGAATCGTATTATGTTATTAATGACAGCATTGTGCATGCAAAATGAAATGATTTAATACTGAATAATCCCCTCCTTCTTATTTTCACTACAACCTGCCAGCTCCGGTCCCCCGATGCATTTCCCCAGAGGGAGGCTGATAAGTTTTCTGTCGGGGCAATCAGTCTGCTTCCTCTTGAAAACGTTTCTTTTCAGACAGACTAACTCTCCCGTGGTGAGAAGCAGCAGGTGATGTTAGACCCGAGATCTGTAGCAGGCTAGAGATTTGCCACTGCACTAAGATCCAGAATAGTAAGAATGCGTGCAATCCTGAAAACTGCACATTTTTTTCGTAGGTATTTTCAGGTGATTTACCTAAAAAAAATTGTGTGACACACAACAGCTGCAAGCATGGTGGACGCGGTTGTATTTGAGCTGTTGTTTTGCATTCTTCACTGGTTTCCTCCATCAGAAGCATTTTGAGGATTGACATTGCCGTGAACATGTCCGGACAATGGATTAAAGAAGAATTAAACGTGCATGATGAGGCTAATAATCACTTTGATAAACTTCAGCATGACAAGAATAAGTGTTATATTGGAAAATTCAAAGTCTTTTCTATTGAATTATATGAATTAGGGAAGAATATAAGATCTATTGTGAAGTATAAACTACAGGTGTTACTGAGTAGTTGCAAAATGTAGAACAAGTGCACAATAATTTATTTTATTCAGTCTCTCCAGGATTTCACGGGATGTTTTTATGATTGTTGTGGTCCAAAAACCCTGAATTCGTGGGAGCTTTTTTAAAAAGTAGCAATAAAAGCTGCAATGTTTTGAGAGGTTTTTTTGCACTAAAAGTTGTGGGAAGAATTACAAATTTTAACAGATGTTTTTATTTCCAGTTTACTGCAGGGACATTCTAAGAAAAGCACAGGATTGTGAAACATTTCCTATTAAACAGTGATTTGTAATTAAGCAGAAACTTCTGCTACACAGAAAAACTCCTGTGCAACAGCAAATGCAGACTTTAACAAAATACCTATTACAACAGCTAAATTGCATTGAATGCATGTTAAAGAGTATAAATCTGGAAATTATTGGCAGCACTTTCATTTGAAAACTCTCTATGGTCCTGAACCACTCAGTACCGAGTGGAGAGGAAAAGTAATTTATTCTCTTGCTCTGTATTGTTTATAGGAGTCTGTGTTTTCGGGAAAAAAAAATGACAGACAACATTCTCTCTCTGTTTAGTCCTATCTGTTTATCTGCTGCGTATCTTGAGACACCCCTGTGTCATCAGACAATAATCTTTCATTTACAGGGGAAGGGAGGGGTGGGGCACATTTGTCTGTGTTCAGACTGGAGATTCACGACTTTAAAGATCATTGGCAAGATATAGTAATGATTTTACCTCTAAAGATGGATAAAATGATTAAACACTGTTATGTCATAAAGAGGAGCCAAGGACGAGATCAGGTGTTGATCTGAACACACGTTTATTGAGGAAGCACTACACAGCAAACAAGCACAGCTGTCAGGCAGAGAGGTGGCAAAGAGACTGCCCCTCCTGCCCACTGCCCTCTTATAGCCGCGGGTGGTGGCGGAACGGAAAGGTGGAGCCGCCACCCGTACCATACAAAAAAAAGTGTAAACTCTAAAACAACATCACCCCCCCTTCACAAAAGCCACAAAAACACACACACAATTTGGACCCACCACAATTTGGAACCCGAATCACGCACTAAAAGTAATTAGATAACACAACACAAATGACCTAACCCAGTCACTCCAAAACAACTAAAACTAGGGGTAGATGGGTAGACTGCCACCTCACCCCACACGGCAAAGCGGGTCATTCTGCCGCTTATACTTCAAACAAGTCCATTTGAAACAAGATACCATCGTTTCCTAATCTAAATATAACATCAAATGAATCCCCATGAACAAATACGAATAGCAAGTACGTAGAGAAAAACATTCTAAAAAAACAAACAAACAAGTAAGCTATAACATGATGACAACTCATACAAAACCTCTAAACCAGGCACCAACCATAAAGAAAAAACTCATCCCCCACCCCACCCCACCCCAGACTGTCCTTCCATCAGTCTGCCCCAGGAGGAAATCCACTTCCTGGGCCACCGCTGACTGTCCTGACTCCGGTGTGCCTCCTCTTTGACACCACTGGAGGAGTCATGCCACAGGTTTCAAGTAAAATGGGAAAGAAAAGGAACTCTCTGCTGCCGAAAAGCATCAAATAGTGCAATGACTTGGACAAGGTATGAAAACATTAGATATTTCATGAAAACTTAAGCGTGATCATCACACTGTGAAGAAATTTGTGGCTGATTCAGAGCACAGATGGATTTGTGCAGAAAAAGGCATAATGAGGAAAGTTTCTGGCAGACAGATTCATCCAATTAAGAGAGCAGCTTCTAAAATGCCATTACAAAGCAGCAAAGCGGTATTTGAGGTATTATCTTCTTCCGGCTTTCAGAGAGAGCAGACGCATTTCTTCCCCTCTCCCTTCTCCTCCTCCCTTCACTGCAATTGACATCATTTTAAAAGAAGATCGGGCCAGGGGGAGCCCAAGTGGGGAGACTCATGGGACAATTGGGAACTCGTGTCTGTGTGATTCGATTGAAGATGTGGAAGACATCTATCTGTTTGGCTTATGATCACAGGATTTCTACTGTTTGGCTCTGGTGTTTCCTGGTGTATCGGAAATTAAAGAAGTTGGAAGAGCTGGTCAAAATGCGGACCCGGCGAAGCTCCTTCAACAATTCGACAAGCTGGGGAGAGCGCTGATAGCGGCAATGGTGAACTGAATGGCGAACTGAATCAGAAGGTGGGATACATCTCGGAGTCGCTGGGTGCTCTCCAGGGAATGATTTTAAAGCCTGTAAATGTGTGATGCACAGAATTGCATGAGAGAGGAAATTTTTATGCTCCAAGTGTACTGTGCTCATCTGGCCTTGATTCGGCATCCTTGGGAGACTCATTCCTCCAGGAGAAGAGATAAAGCAGAAGGGAGTTTTTGCTGGGCTTCTTTTTAACCCAAACAATTTGCTGATGTGCAACAATCTGAACTCTCCAAGGACAGCCATGTGACTAACATGGAAATTACCATCTGGCATGAACTGAGAGACGGACTCTGTGGACATGTTATCTATGTTTAGGACACTAAAGACATAACATCTAGCCGTTGCCTAGGAGACGAGTTTTGTTGTCCACCAGTAACTGATACTTCACACACTGCACTCACACTGATATCATATGACTGACATACACACACTGGTCTCTCTCTTGCTTTTTGCTTTGTTAATGTGTGGATCTGTATTGTCTGCTAATTGTACAATTAGGTTTTTTTTTTTTTTTTCTATGTGATCACAATCTAGCTCATTCGAGCTATATTATGATGACTATGTTTTTTCTCTCTACCCAATGTATCATCCCCTCACCCTCACCCTCTTTACCCCACACTGTATGAGGCGCCTTGTATGGCTGCCGCGTCATTAGTGAGCGCTTAACATGAGCGCACCTTAGTGATAAGTGAAATTCCTTGTATGTGTAAGCATACTTGGCAATAAAGTTGCTTCTGATTCTGATTCTGATTCTGAAGCTGCTGGTGCCTCTGGAGTCCCACTAACTTCAATGTGTAGGATCCTCCAGAGGCTTGCAGTTATGCATAAACTTACTCTTCAGCCACCCCTAACCAATGCTCACAAGCAGAAACGGTTACAGTGGGCCCAGAAATACATGAAGACTAATTTTCAAACAGTCATGTTTACTGATGAGTGCCGTGCAACTCTGGATGGTCTAGATGGATGGAATAGTGGATGGTTGGTGGATAGCTACCATGTCACAACAAGGCTGCAACGTCAGCAAGGAGGTAGCAGAGTCATCTTTTGGGCCAGAATCATGGGAAAAGAGCTTGTAGGCCCCTTTAGGGTCCCTGGAAATGTGAAAATGACCTTGACAAACAATATAGAGTTTCTGACTGATCACTTTCTTCCATGGTATAAAAAGAAGAACCTGCCTTCCAAAGTTTCAGAGATTTTTATTTGTCAGTACTTCTACGTATATGTACAGGACATATAGGAGAATTGAAATGCTGTCTCTCTCTCTTAGTGGAGTGTGCAATATATAAGAAAAGAAGAAATAAGGATAAAAAAAACAACAGCAATCTATGTGTAGTAATTCAATTCAATTCAACTTTATTTATATAGCGCCATTTCACAACAACAGTCATCTCATAGCACTATCAACTGTAGGGGGAACCCCCACAGTTGCAGAAAGACCCCAGCAATAAGGTGATCCCCTGTGAGCAAGCACTTGGCGACGGTGGAGAGGAAAAACTCCCTTTTAACAGGAAGAAACCTCCAGCAGAACCAGGCTCAGGGAGGGGCAGTCATCTGCCGCGACTGGCTGGGGGGTGAGGGGATAGAGAAGAAGAAAAGAACAGACATGTAGAGAACAAACAGCACGATGGGGACTCAATCTATGGGAGAGAACAAACAAATGTTAATGACCAGCAAAAAAAAAAATATTTCATAGAGAGTGAGGAAAGGAGTGAGGCCCAGTGCATTACTGGAGGTCCCCCAGCTGACTAAACCTAATAGCAGCATAACTAAGGGAGGGTTCAGAAACACATGATCCCTCCCTAATTGTAGGCTATATCAAAAAGGTAGGTTTTAGCCCTATTCATAAAAACAGAGATCGAGTCTGACTCCCGAATCCAGATTGGCAGCTGATTCCACAGGAGAGGAGCTTGTTAACTGAAGGCTCTGCCTCCCATTGTACTTTTGGAGATTCTAGGTATTACAAGTAATCCTGCATTTTGGGAGCGTAGTGCTCTGCTAGGATAATACGGTAGTATCAGATCTTTTAAATAAAAAGGAGCCTGATTGTTTAGAGCTTTGTAAGTAAGAAGAAGGATTTTAAACTTAATTCTAAACTCTATGGGAAGCCAATGAAGGGAGGCCAGAACCGGAGAGATATGATCTCTCTTTCTAGTACCTGTTAAAACTCTTGCTGCAGCATTTTGGATCAGCTGAAGACTTTTTAAAGATGTTTTAGGACAGCTTGATAATAAAGAATTACAATAATCTAATCTCGAGCTAACAAAAGCGTGGATCAGCTTCTCAGCATCACTCTGAGACAAGATGCTCCTAATCTTGGCAATATTACGCAAATGATAGAAGGCAGTCTTAGAAACAAATTTAATATGTGAATTGAAGGACAAATCCTGATCAAAAATAACTCCAAGGTTCCTCACAGAGCTATTAAGAGAAAGAGTAACTGCATCCAAACTGAAAGTTTGATTTGGAAAGGAATTTCTAAGGTTTTTTGGACCAACAAGAATGACTTCAGTCTTATCTGAATTTAATAGCAGGAAATTACAAGTCATCCAAGCTTTGATTTCCTTAAGACAGGCTTCTAACTTGGCTAATTGATTAGTATCATCTGGCTTCATTGACAGGTATAATTGTGTGTCATCTGCATAACAATGAAAATGTATACAGTGCTTTCTAATAATGTTGCCTAACGGAAGCATATATAAACTAAAAAGAGTAGGGCCTAGCACAGATCCCTGTGGAACTCCATGACTAAGCTTTGAGCTGAAAGAAAACTCATCATTTACATGAACAAACTGGAACCTATCAGATAAAAAAGATCTAAACCACTGCAACGAAGTTCCATTAAGTCCAACATAGTGTTCTAATCTATCAAGTAGAATATTATGATCAATAGTATCAAAAGCTGCACTAAGATTTAAAAGGACAAGTACAGAAACTAGTCCATTATCAGATGCAATGAGGAGGTCATTAGTGACCTTCGCTAAGGCTGTTTCAGTACTATGATGGATTCTAAACCCAGATTGAAACTCTTCAAGTAAACCATTTTCCTGCAGGTGGTCAAATAATTGCGTAGCAACAACTCTTTCTAAAATTTTTAAAATGAAAGGGAGATTAGAGATTGGTCTATAGTTAGCTAAAGCTCCTGGATCTAGCGTTGGCTTTTTGAGTAAGGGTTTAATTACAGCCGTTTTAAAAGCCTGCGGTACATGGCCTAAAGTTAATGAAGAATTGATTATAATTCACATTGAATTATACATTAATGCTACTCAATGTGCAAATAAAGATAAACGATAAAACCCAGCAATCCTATATACAGAAAAAGTCGAGCCATAGTACCTGTAATTGCAAGTTCAATACAGTACTGTAGGTGTAGACAGTGACAGATCGGACTGCTTACTTACTTGCTTACTACTCCTGCGGGGTGAGGGCTGGGCGGCCATCACAATGCATAGAGGCAATCAGGTTAACCAGTGTGTGCCAACATTGCCGCTTTTGGCCCAGTTCCTCTGTGTGGTCAACAGGGACTTATCGGAGGTCCCCCTTCCTCACCACAATGAACCATTTGGGTGTGGTTTGCTCCAATGTCCTGTCCACCTCAAGGCCCCGGGGCTGAACACGAGGATGGCTTTTGTCAGGTGTTTCGGTGGGAGGTGGAGGACATGGTCAAACCAGCAGATTTTCCACTGTGTAATAAGGTGCGATGCTGCAGGCCGACGCGCACAGGCCCGGAGTACCCAGCCCGACATTCTTGACGGCTCCAAGGGCACAACAGTCAAACCCATCAACTCTCAAGACAAGAGTCCAACTCAGTGGTCATGTCTCCAACCCACAAAGTAGGAAGGAGAGGACTGACTCACTGCACACGCAAAGCCCCACCTCTCGAGAGACCGAACAACAGCACCAGAGAGGCCTCCACAGTACCTGCAGGGCTGATGCAGTGAGGCCACTCCTGCAGCCGATCTCTGGTTTAATGTCCCTGCCGCTGGCCACTACGGAGCCCACACACAAAGGAACTGACAAACTCGACCACATCATTCCAGAGCTGCAACGGGGGTGGGTCCAGTCGACCACCAATATGTATTAGCTTAGTCTTCATCCAGCTCACCTGAAGGCCAGCTTTGCTGCCTCTTTGTGGTAGACAACTAGATCATCTCTCAGCTGACTGTAGGATGGGCTGAAAAGGATGGTATTGTGAGCATATTCAAGGTTAGCCAGATGGTAGTTGCCAAACTGCTTGCCAAGGACCCATTTGAAGACTTTGGTCATTAGATAGTCTATGATACAATTGAAAAGATCAGGAGCGGCCACACAACCTTGTCGGACCCCGTTGTTGATGGGAAACCTGACGGACTCCTTTCCGTTCACACAGACACAGCTCTCCAAGCTGCTGCAGAGCCGCTTAAACAGGGCTATGATCTTGGGTGGGGCTCCAAGGGTCTGCAGGATACTTCAATGAGAAGCGTGGTCCACAGTGTCGAAGGCAGCCTTAAGATCTATAAAGGCTATATAGAGATGCCAGTCCTTGCGTAATTCATGTTTAGTTTAGTTTATTGGTTTATTTATCAGGGACCATGTAAAGAAAAAATATTAAACACAGGGTAAAGATGCTCTGTACCAGATAATAGCATTCTAACTAATTTCCATCTGTAGTCCCTGAGGCAGGCAGGAAGATATTAAAAGAAAAACAGCACAAAGAGAAAGCAATTTTAGCAATAAGCAATTCATAGGCCTTCTCTATTAATACAAAACAGCAGAGATGTGGTCTGAGGTCCAGCGGTTGGACATGAAGCCTGCCTACTGAGGGCGATGGCTGCCTCTGATGGTTGGAAGAGAGCGACTGAGGAGGATTCTGGTGAAAAGTTTACCAAGAATGGACAAAAGGGTGATGCCTTTTTGATTGCTGCAGACGAATTTGTCACCCTTTCCCTTCAAGAAGGGGAGAAGAGATGTCTCTGGTCCAGACCCTGGGGAGCTGCTCTGTCACCCAAACATGATTGATAATGTGGGTGAGCCACTGGATTGCACAATTTCTGCCCATCTTCAGCATTTCAGCAGTTATAGCACAAATTCCATGGGCATTCCTGTTGTTTATCTTGGTGAGGGCAGCGGCAACTTCTTCAGGGGTGACTAGATCGGTTCTGCAGGAATCACAGGAAGCAGTGGCATTGGCAGTGGCTAAGAGATTGGGGTCAATGGGAACAGGAGGCTGATGCGGGAGATGACTAAAGTGGTCTTTCCAGTGGTCAAGTCAGTCTTTCTCAGTGGTGATGAGATTGCCGCTTATGTCCTTCACCCGGGCTATCTTGGTATGTGGGCCAATGCGTGCTTGACCAGAGCATACTGAACACGTGGCTCACGTCTGCCTCGGGGGAGGGGGACCATGTTGCCCCGTGTTTGCTTGCTCCATTAATGAATGCTGACTTTTTCTTGTTTTGGCATGTTTGCTGCTCTTTCTACAGTGCATAAAGGTCATGCACTGTTAACATATGACCAACAGAAACTACTGGACATCGCCAAGACAAGCAGTCATATGGAATTTACTGGCTCAATACCACCCTATCTACAATGCATTGTGAAACCACACAGTGAGCAGCACAACCCCCAGGAATGCCCCGAAGCACAGAGTCCGTGCAGGTGAGGTAAGAGAGGAGGGCTACATGCAAGACTATAAGCTTGCGCTAACCATGCACTGCTTCCTAGCATCCTGCTAACTAACATACGGTCTCTGGAAAACAAGCTAGATGAACTAAGAGTAAGGACTGAAGACCAGCGTAAGATAAGAAAGTGCTGCACCCTAATTTTCTGTGAGACCTTGCTCTCAGACAGAATCCCTGAGTGCACACATCGGGCCGATTGGACTGAAGCCTCGGGTAACGGGGGGGGGGGGGGGGGCATGTGTGTGTTTATAAACAACTCATGGTGCAGAGATGTACAGACTGTTTACAAGCAGTGTTCGCCTGTTGTGGAGTTTTTACTGCTGAAATGCCGTCCATATTGTCTACCGAGGGAATTCACTGCTGTGTTTTTGCCCACTCTCTACATTCCCCCGCCAAGAAACTATACAGTAGTGCTATGCAAACTCCATGACGTCATCAGCGGAGTAGAGACAACCCATCCCGACACTGTTTTTATTGTTGCTAGTGACTTTAACTAGTGCAATTCATGGACTGTACTTACCAAATATTACCAGCATGTGAACATTCCCACCTGTGATAAGAACTCATGTTTACACAAACATGCGCAGTGTGGCACCCCGCCCCCACTTCGGACAGTCAGATCACATCTCCCTGTTTATGTACCCAGTCTACAGACAAAAGCTGAAACAAACAAACCCATTAAACAAATTAAAAATGCCGGACCCCAGAGCCTGAGAGCACCCTGCAAAACTGTTTTGCCTGTACAGACAGGGATGTGTTTAAAGCTGCAGCCACCTGGGACGACTCTTCTGTAAACATACAGGACTACACTGACTATGTGACTGGGTACATCAGCATGTGTGATGATACCATCGTACCCACCACACAAGTCAGGAAGTTCCCCAACCAGAAGCCCCGGATCAACAGTCAGGTGTGGCAGATGCTGCGTGTTTGGTCTCTTACATTTAAATCAGGTAATTAGGTCGAGTACAAAGCTGCAAAGTATGAAATGAGGAAGGTTACAACAACAGCCAAGAGGCAGTACAGGGAAAAGCTGGACAGCCTCTACTCTACTCCTGACCCGCGGTGCATGTGGCAAGGCCTGCAACACATTACAGACTACAAAAGGACCAACGACGACACCACTAGCTCCACAGACAGCCTGCCGGATGATCTCAAAATCTTCTACACCCACTTTGAAACTTCCAACTACAGTGCAGAGAGGAGACATGCACATACACACCCTCCCCCTCCACTAAACTTCTCATAAGGACAGGAAAACAGAGCATTGAGGAATGTCAAACCCTGCAAGGCAGCAGGACCAGACAACATCCCTGGACAGGCTCTCAGAGGATGCGCTGCCGAGCTGACTGAAGTTCTCACATCCACCTTCAAGCTGTCCCTAAACCAGAACATAGTCCCCTCCTGCTTCAAAACAACAATCATAGTCCCCCTCCCCACAAAGAGCCCTCCGAACTGTCTGAACAATTACAGGCCGGTAGCACTCATTCCAATCATCGTGAAGTGCTTCCAGAGAGTGGTGCTGCCCCTCATTCAGGAATGCATACTAGATACCCTGGACCCCCTGCAGTACGCCTACCGGCCCAAAAGGTCCACCTAAGATGTCATTGCTACAGCACTCCATTATTCACTCTCCCACCTAAAAGATAAAGACTCATACATCAGGATGCTCTTTGTTGACTATAGCTCCTCCTTCAACATGGTCATCCCCCACAAACTCACCGACAAACTGTCTTAACTTGGCCTGCACCCCAACTTCTGTGACTGGCTACTGGACTTTCTGATGGGCAGGCCCCAGTCTGTCAGGATGGGTAACAGGACCTCAGCCAGCATCATCATGAACACAGATGTGTCATAGGAAGAACAAACAACATTGTGACAAAGCAAAAATTATTGAATCGGAGAGTAACAGACACAAACTTTGGATCAAGGAGGCCATAGAAATCAGGAAGCGGGGAAAAGACAGCATTAATTGGGATGGGGGTATTTATGCTTTCCCACACCTGGAACTACATTCTCCAGAGACCATTGGATGGCAGAAAGAGGGGTCAACTTGGTGGATCTGACAGTTCTGCTGGGTTGGCCCCACCTACTAAAGTCAGCTGATAAATGACACCTTGCAACAATCAGCTGACACTTCTGATGAAGACTGCAGTGAACAGTTGAAACATGTAAAGAAAAAGAAGGTAAAACCATCCCCTTTCTATTTTTGTCTTTAATAAGAACAAAAGGCAAATAATTAAAAGAAGACAAAATGAATCTACTCGAGCCAGTACCTCTCTGCAACATTCCGTAGATGGTTTAATATGAGGTATTCAATCAGGTCGCCTCAGAGGTGGGCCTCTCGGCAACAGCGATAATACCCAGAGTCCACTGAGAGATCCAAGGTCATTTAGGGAAAGACTGTGAATGTCCCAGGGCATTGCGGGCAGACTGGATGATGTCTTTCTTGAAAATCTCCCAGTCGCCCACTTTGTCCGTGGCCAGGTCACTGAAGTGGTTGTTGATAGAACCTTGGAACTCAGTGGCGATGTTGGGATCATAGAGCTGGAAGAGGTCTAGACAGGACTGGTACTTGGAAGAAGGATTGGCCATTAGCTTCAGCTTAAGCTGCGCGACCAGCAGGTGATGGTCACTGTTACCAAGTTCTGCTCCTCTGAACACTTGGCACTTTGTCACAAATGACTTCCAGCGGTGGGAGATGATGATGTGCTCGAGGGCCTTTCGGGTTCTGCCATCTGGGCTGTACCAAGTCCAGTGATGGATGAGTTTCCAAGGAAACCAGGTGTTGGCTATGCAGAGATTGTGGGAGTGACAGAACAGAAGGAAACGGTTACCATTGTCGTTTGTAGATGGGTCAGCAAAGGTGGTGAAGACAGGTGGACCAGGAGACTGAACTGGGAGCAGATCTCAGGAGGAGAGGGTACTACTGGCATCGGTAAGAATGATGGTGATGTTGTCTGGTGGAACCTGTCCAACAACCTGATGAAGCTGGTCAAACTGATGATCAGGTTAACCAGCTTCATTCGACTGCATATGATCAATATTTCAAAAACAGAAAGACAGCAGACAGCAGCAGGTATGACAGATATGGCATTTGTGCAAATGGTTGAACAGTGAACTGTGCCTTCTGCAGCAAAACTGTCTTCATGCATGGCAATGTGCCATCTCATGCTGCAAAGAATACATCTGTATCATTGGCTGCTATAGGCATAAAAGGAAAGAAACTCATGGTGTTGCCCCCAGCCTCCCCTGACCTCAATACTATTGAGAAACTTTGGAGCATCCTCAAGCAAAAGATCTATGAAGGTGGGAGGCAGTTGATTGATTGATTGATTGATTGATTGATTGATTGATTGATTGATTGATTTGAACATCAAGACAAAAAAAAAGTTAAAAACAAGGAATCAAAACAAAACATAAACATAACAAAAAAATTCCTTGTTCAAAAGGAGTGGGAAGAAGCCAACACTTTTATAGTCCCACCCCTTCTCCATAACCAATAAATTATAATATCATTCTAGTCATTATCCACCTCATAATTACATACATTATCGTCATCATCATCAAGACCTGCTGTCCACACCCAACTCCAGTCATTGAGACCTGCTGTCCACACCCCACTCCCAGCAAACAGCCCCCCAACCTGACCCTCACTAAGATCCAGGTGAGGACGGAGCTGAGGAAGATCAAGGCGAGGAAGGCCTCGGGACAGGACGGCATCAGCGCAAAGCTCCTCAAGTCCTGTGCAGACCAGCTGTGTGGGATTGTGGAGCACATCTTCAACCCGAGCCTGAAGCTGGGGAGGGTACCACAGTCATGGAAAACATCTTGTGTGGTACCCGTACCAATGACTTCCCACCACAGAGACCTGAACAACTACAGACCAGTGGCCCTGACGTCTCACATGATGAAGACCCTGGAGAGACTGCTCCTTGCTCACCTCCGCCCCCTGGTGGGACCAGCGATGGATCCACTCTAGTTCGCCTACCAGCATGGCATCGGGGTGGAGGATGCAGTGATCTTCCTCCTTCACCATTCCCTGTACCACCTGGATAAGCCTGAGAACATGGTGAGGATCATGTTCTTTGACTTCTCCAGTGCTTTCAACACCATCCAACTGATGATCCTGAAGGACAAGCTGCTGTGTGCAGGGGTGAACCAGCACCTGTCATCATGGATCCTGGACTACCTCACAAACCGGCCACAGTTTGTGAGAACCCGGGATTGTGTGTCCGACATGATCATCAGCAGCACGGGGGCCCCCCAGGGAACGGTTTTGGCTCCCTTCCTGTTCACCCTTTATACTGTGGACTTCTCATACAGCACAACACGCTGCCATCTACAGAAGTTCTCTGATGACTCTGTGATCATCGGCCTCATCTCCAACGGAGATGAAGCTGAGTACAGAGGACTTATCCAGGACTTCGTGGACTGGTGCCATCGGAACTGTCTCCAGATCAATGCAAGGAAAACTAAGGAAATGGTGGTGGACTGCCACAGGTGAGGACAACCTCTCACAGTACCAGTAAACATCCAGGGAACAGACATTGAGATGGTGACATTCTACAAGTACCTGGGTGTTCATTTGAACAATAAACTAGACTGGTCACACAATACCGACGCACTCTACAAGAAGGGACAGCGCAGGCTGTTCCTACTGAGGAGGCTCAAGTCTTTTGATGTACAAAGGGCGCTCCTGAAGACCTTCTACGATTTGGTGGTGGCATCAGCCATCACTTTTGGAGTGGTCTGCTGGGGCAGTGGCATCACAGCAGCGGCCAGGAAGAGACTGAACAAACTAATCAAGAAAGCTAGCTCTGTCCTGGGGCTGCGCCTTGACCCAGTAGAGGAGATAGGAGAGAGAAGGATGGTGGCTAAGCTGTCATCTCTGCTGGAGTCCGAGTCCAACCCTATGCAGGACATACTGAACGCACTGAGGAGCTCATTTAGCAGTAGGCTACATCATCCTAGGTGCGCGATCGAGAGGTTTCACAGGTCCTTCCTACCTACGGCTGTCAGAGTTTATAACTTAAGCAGGGCTGCTTAAGTCTGTTGTGTCTATTGAATGCAATAGACACAACAGACTTACACAAATCGTCCCCTCCAGTATACAACAAAGACTATATCAGTCGCTACTGCATGTGACAATATGTATGGGTACATATTCATACTATGTAGGATAACTAAGTAGACGGTTATGCAGTTTATTGCATCTAGCTACAATTCTCCGCACTGTGTATACAGTAAATCAACACATAAAGTACTGATTTTTGAACGTACTGATTGAACATACTGATTTTTGAAAGTACTGATTTTTTTTTTTAACAAAGCCATATGTGGAATTTGTTGCAAACAAAAATTTGATAAAATATGATGATACAATGATGCAAGCCTTTAGTTCCACTTGATTTTGCTTGGTCAAGACAAGACAAGACAGACAGACAGACAGACAGATTCACACACAGACAATATGTTATTATGGTATGCCTAAATTACTTTGCACAGACGTTTTGAAAAATCAGAGAAATTAGTCCAAAAGGTGAAATTACAATTGTGAACTTTTTTTTTTTTTTTTTTAGTCAAGCGCACACCAACTTTTACAAACTTTTACAAACTTTTGCTACATTTGCCAGTGTTAAATTCAGAGTTGGCAAACTTTTGCCAACTTAGGTTAACTCAAGCAAACAAATACTCAGCACAGGTCAGCTGACATCAGCGTCAGGCAACGTTCATATAAAGATCATTGTTTGTGGAGGCTTCCTGCCATTCTGGACCTGCTTTTTTGGGTGGATTCATACTACAAGGTTTGGACCAATTTTTTACTGATGTTTTGGCAAGCATCTTGCTCTGCTGGCAAAAGTTGTTAAAAAGTTAATAATATTTGGTGTTTGCTGGCAAATGCTGGCGAAGGTTGTATTCTTTGAAAGTTTTCAGCATGTTGAAAATTTGCCAATGTTTGAAAATAAATCTTGATGAAAGTTGTGCTCATTTTGTAAAAGTTCCTGAGTGCTGGACTAAGTTATGCAGAATTTGCCTAAGTAAGCCTAAGTTAAGCTCCATTGGCAAAAGTTGACTGAAATGCCCGTGGAAGCAGATGTTTTTAGACCGAAACTTACTTCAGACATGCATGGATGAAAGAGAAATAGAGAGAAGGGGGAATTAAAAAAGAAAAATATTTACTGTATTATACTGTATCATCTCCCAAAAATGTGATAGCCCAAAAGAAAATAAATCTCCTCATTGAGAAATTTACTGTTCTTAATTTTCTGCTCTGTACGTAATCATCCTCCAGGGTTTATTGGTTCGACTTCCATTGTGGGGATTCAAACAGCACAGATGTGGTGGGCTGCCTGTGCATTTTAGGATTCATTTTAAAATTATTTTATTTGTTTTTAAATCATTAAATGGCCTTGCCCTGCCTTACCTCTCTGAGCTGCTCCACCCTTACTCTCCTGCTCGGTCTCTCAGGTCAGATGATCGACTGCTCCTGAAGATACTGAAATCAAAGAGTAAGCTCGGAGAGGACAGACCTTTTTCTTTTGCTCCTCCTAAATTGTGGAGCAATCTGCCTTTTTCCATCAGACAGGCCTCTTCACTGTTTATTTTTAAAAATCATCTTAAAACTCATTTTTAGTCTCTAGCTTTTGACACAGTTTGAGATATAGATTTTATTTGTTCTTAGTATCTCTATTGTATGACTACTGTTTTGTTTGTGCTGTTTTGTACTTTTTAACCTGTATTTTATAGTTTTTATTGTTCTTATGTTTTATGTTTTTATATTTTATTTATTGTTGATGTACAGCACTTTGTGTCAGCTGTTGTTGTTTTTAAAGTGCTTTATAAATAAAGTTATAAAAGATTTATGTGGTGTCAAAAAGTAAATAACATTTATTGAGATTTTATGTTATTTTAATGGAGAGAGTTATAACACTCAAAATGTCATGGTTCGCCCCTTGGGGCAGAGAGCAAGACCAAGATGAACAGTGAGCATTGAACATTTTATTAAACCAAACTCAAAATTCAGCTTAGAAGCTGAAACCAAAAAAACTAACACAGGCAAGGCTTAGGAGGGCAGAAAAACTCACGGACAAGGCAGGCAAGACAGAAGCGTGTGTTGAACGCAAAACGGACAGTTAATGATGCAGCACCCAGCTGAGGGGCTACGTCCCTTCAATAGCAGGTGAACTAATCAATAAAACACAAAACAGCTGTGACTAATGAAGAACTTAGACAATGCAAGGAGAAAGCAAGACTTGGGTGAACATAAACTCTCATTAAACTCAAACCAGAGAGAACATAAACAAGATTAACAAAATGGCAAACAGGACTATAATAAATGAGAAACAAATACAGAAAAACCCAGAGGATGAACTTAAAGTGAGGATGTGGGTTGGAGACCTTGACCTGGTGACAATAAACATAAATGCAACACAAAGAGGAAACAAGGCTTCAACCACGTCCTGACACTACACCCCTCGCAAGGGCAAGGCCACCAGATGATCCAAGGCAACATCAAAACCAAATAAAACAAACAAACAAACAAACAAACAAACAAAAAAACAAGAGAGGCACCCTCCCAGGGTGGGTGGTTGGGGTTCAAGGCCAGGCAGGCAAAAAACTAATACCCCCCCAACACACACACACACACACACACATACAGAGCCAAAACATGAAAAACAGACTGTGGAGCATAACCAAAATCCACTGCCGAAAACCAAAACCAAAAAATGGGTTGGGCAGTCTGTCAAAGTCCTAGGCCACTGGACCAAAAGGCAAGGCAGGTCGGGTGATCTACCAGAATCCTTGGGCCACCATACCGGAGAGCAAGGTGGGCCAGGGGGCCCACCCGAGTCCATAGGCCACCTGAGGGGTGAACATGACGTATCGGGCGGCCTATCAAAGTTCCTGGGCCACCAGACGGGAGCAAACCTACGAGCCTTTCGCTCTGAAAACAACACACAAGTTCTTAGGTCAGAAAACAACACAGGATCATCATGTACCAAGGATAACAAAGATTTAATTACAGAATTTTTGCTTTCACAAGAAAACGCAAGGTCTTCTTCTACCAAGGATAACATGGATTTCAATACAGAATCTTTTCATTCAAAAGATAACACAGGATTTTCTAGATGACAAGAAAACATAGAAACCTCAAAAAGATGATAACAAGGAATCCAAAAACTCAAGAGATGACAACAAGGAACCCAAAAATTCAGGAGAAGGTAGCATGGACATATCAATCTCAACCTCAGGACATGATAACAGACAAATCATCCTCTGGAGATGGTGACACAGACATTTTACCCTCTGGAGGTGATAACATGGAGATTTTACCCTCTGGAGGTGATAACATGAACATTCTACCATCTAGAGGTGACAACACAGACATCTCACCTCTGGAGGTGATAACATGGCAACTTCAACCTCTGGAGGTGACAACATGGCTTCTTTAACGTTCTGGGGGTGACAACATGGCTAAGTTAACCTCTGGAGGTGACAACATGGCTATTTAACCTCTGGAGGTGACAACATGGCTCCTGTAACCTCTGGAGGTGACAACATGGCTAAGTTAATCTCTGGAGGTGACAACATGGCTACTTTAACCTCTGGAGGTGACCACATGGCTACTGTAACCTCTGGAGGTGACAATAAGGACATATTAATTGCAGGAACATTAGGTGGTGGTGCGCTGGCTTCAAAAACGGCAGGTGCAGGTGCACCAATCCCTGGAGCAATGGCTGGATGTCTCCTGACCTCAGAAACATCAGCTAGAGGTCTCCTGACATCAGGAACATCGGCTAGAGGTCCCCTGAGCTCAGGAAAATTGGCTAGGACATGGTTCTCCTGCGACTCCATCGTAGACACTGCCACCTCGGGCGATGGAGGATAACAGCATGTCAGTGAGGCGACACCACAGTCATGAACTGCAGACACTGGTGGGGAGGACTTTACGGCTGGTGGAATCTGTGCAGGGGTCTCCTCACCAAGAGCAAGGCAAGTGTTTTCAAAAATTTTGTTTGAACATAAATGAACACGTACTTGCCTTAACTCCTGGTTTCCTGTCGCTGGGGTGACCATCTCAGAATCAGAAGGAGGAACACTGACAGGCTGGGCAGGAACAAGAACTGGTGGTGGTGCTGAGAAATGATGCGGAACTGGTACAAGAACTAGGGAATGCCATGGAGCAGGTGCAGAAACTAGGGAGTGATGTGGAGTGGGTGCAGGAACTAGGGAGCAACGTGGAGTGGTAACAGGAACTAGGGAGAGCTGTGTGGCTGGTACTGGAACTAGGATGAGATGAGATGAGATGAGATTCAACTTTATTGTCATTACACATGTATGAATACAAGGTAACGAAACGTGACTTGGCATTTGGGCACGCTCTACAGAGCGCATTCAAGGCCGGGGCAGCCGCTAGGCGCCAGTCATAGTGGGGATAAAGAAAGAAATATGGAATGACACAGTAGGCGAGAGAAAAAAACATGTTTATCAAAATATCGCTCAGTGAGTGAGCGAAATTTTGATTGCAGGAAAAAAAAACCCTCAATGCACATTTAGCAGACAGATCACACAATAACAAGCAAGAGAGACCAGTGTATGTAGTCAGCATATGATCAGTGTGTAATGCAGTGTGGAGATGTGTCAATTGCTGGTGAACAGCAGAGGGCACCCCCTGGCAACGGATAGTCATGTGTTCTACATGGCATGTCCAGAGTTTATCTCTCCTCATGCAGGTGGCAAGTTCTGTAAACACATGAGTGCTGTCCTTGAGGAGCTCAATCTGCAGAACAACAGCCATTGTTTGTCGATGTTTGGGTTAGCAGAGCCACTCTTCCGCTTATCTTCATCAGGAGGAATGTAAATACAGGGTACCAAGACAAGGTCAAATCAAATCTGCACAGTGCACTCAGAGAATAGATTTTTCCTCACCCGTGCAATTCTGTGCTTTCATAATTTCCATATGCAGGCTTAAACTTTAATCCCATGGAGAGCACAGGGCTCCAGATGTATTCCTCCACTGAATCACTGTCATTCAGTTCACCGTTTGCCGCTACTCGTGCCCTCCCCAACTGGTCGAATTTGATGAAGGAGCTTGCCGGGTCCGCTTTGATCAGCTCTCTCATCTTCCTTCAATTTCTGATACATCAGGGAACTTCACAGCCAAAAATAGAAGTCCTGAGATCATAACCAATAATGATGTTTCCACAGACGCATGAATTCCAATGTCCATGAGTCTCCTCGCAGGTTCCAATTCTTGGGCTCCCCCTTGGCCCGATTCTTGTTGAAAAATAGTGACAATAGCACATTTAAGCCGCTTCCAAATCCATAATTTCCGTTTAGATTAAGATTCAGCAAAGAAGAGCAACTAAACAAAAACACATTGCAAAGCTGGGAATAGGTCAGGAAGGCAGATGGGAGGAGGGAAGAAAAAATGCGACTGCTCTCTCTTAGAGCAAGAAAAACGTTTATTGTATTGTATGTGGTATAAAAGGAGAACCCATGGTGTATTGAGACATGCTTTTCTGTGTGTGACTGATGTGAGAGTGAATAAAATGGTCTGCTGCATAAATCAGTCTTGTTATTTACACTCTCCACACTGGTGACCCCTTGACGAATTATGGAACACGAGGCAAGAACCCTAGAGTTGGCCCAGACGGAGCAACATGAAGCAGGAACTGGAGCTGGATGGCACCGTGGAGCAGGTTCTGGAGCTGTGGAACGACGTGGAGCAGAACTGGAGCTGGGTGGCACCGTGGAGCAGGTTCTGGATCTGGAATGTCCATAGTCAGCTGGATCCAACCCAGCTGGGGCACATGCTCTAGTAGGAGCCACAGCTTGTAGTCCAGCATAAACTCCTCCTGTGGTAACACGGCCTGCCATTGCTCCTCCTGTTCCTTCTTGTCATGCTCACACAGGGGTTCCAACATTGCAGCTCCAATACGGCAAATCTCAGCATCCAGCGCCATCAGTGTGGAGGCAGCTGTTGGCCCTCTAAAGCAGCACATTCCTCCCAGACAATCTAGTTTCCACCTAGAATTTGCAAACTCTGACAAAACAAAAGCAGACTCAGGGGATGTATGTGAGTATGGAGGGATGGAGCAGGCAGCAGAAAAAACGGCAGAGGCTGGTGGTAAGAGCTCAACAGTGGCAGATGGCCGCTGCCGGCCCCTCCCACCAGGAACCCGGCAAGTCCTATCATTTGTAAATGTTAAAAAAATGAACGGGTACATGTCTGAGTTCCTGCTCTGCTGCCACAAATTGTCCAGATGACTCCCTCTGAGTGGCCTTGGAGATCATCTGCTTGGGAGCTGTGGATGAAGAGGAGGAGCAATCAGAGGAGCAGTGTCTCCTCAAATCTTCTTTCCACCCAGGGCCCACAAATACCAACTTGCAGCCACAAAGCTCTCTTTGCTCCATCGGAGAGAGAACAGGCGACCCGACAGCTGGCTCCAGTGAGGAGGGGACAGCTGGTAATTGAGGCAGTGAAGGAAGCATCTGTTTTTGAATCCAGGGATGGGAGTGCCAACTCAGTCGCTCATTGTGACTACACCCCCTCCTCTACTTGGGCTTGCTAGCTTAGTCCATGAGGGGCTGTGTCATTCTGTCATAGTTCGCCCCTTGGGGCAGAGAGCAGGACCCAGATGCATACCGAGCATTGAAAATTTTGTTAAACAAAAGCCAGCTCGGAAGCTTAACACAAAAAGATATTACAGGCAAGGCTTGGCAGGGCAGAAAAACTCATGGACATGGCAGGCAAGACAGAAGCGTGTGTTGAGCGCCAGACAGTTAATGATGCAGCACCCAGCTGAGGGGCTGCATCCCTTAAATAGCCAGTGAACAATTCAATAAAACACAAAACAGCTGTGACTAATCAAGAACTGAGACAATGCAAGGAGAAAGCAAGACTAAAGTGAATATACAGTGGTGTGAAAAAGTGTCTGCTCCCTTCCTGATTTCTAATTTTTTTGTATGTTTATCACACATACATGTTTCAGATCAAACAAATTTAAATATTAGACAAAGATAACACAAGTAAGCACAAAATGCAGTTTTTAAATGAAGGTGTTTATTATTAATGGGGAAAAAAATCCAAACCTACATGGCCCTGTGTGAAAAAATGATTGCCCTAATAACCTAATGGGTTATTAGGGCAATCATGGTTGGGCCACCCTTAGCAGCAACAACTGCAATCAAGAGTTTGCGAAAACTGACAATGAGTCTTTTACAGTGCTGTGGAGGATATTTTCCCCACTCATTTTTGCAGAATTGTTGTAATTCAGCCATATTGGAGGGTTTTCGAGTATGAACCTCACACCACAGCATCTTAATCAGATTCTAGTCAGGACTTTGACTAGGCCCCTCCAAAGTTTTTCTTAAGCAATTTAGAGGGGGACTTGCTGGTGTGTTTTGGATCATTGTCCAGCTGCAGAACCCAAGTGGGCTTCAGATTGGGGTCACGAACAAATGGCCGGACATTGTCCTTCAAGATTTTTTGGTAGACAGCAGAATTCATGGCTCCATTTACCACAGCAAGTCTTCCAGGTCCTGAAGCAGCAAAACAGCCCCACACCATCACACTACCACCAACATGTTTTGCTGTTGGTATGATGTTCCTTTTCTGAAATGCTTTGTTACTTTTATGCCAGATGTAATGGGACACACACCTTCCAAAAAGTTCAACTTTTGTCTTTTCAGTCCACAAAGTATTTTCCCAAAAGCCTTGGGGATCATCAAGATGTTTTCTGGCAAAACTGAGACTGTGGTCGCAGACAGGTTGGCAGGAGGCAGCAGTCCTGAACTCATGGCCACCAACGGATCCACCATCAGGATGTTTGGTGAACGAACACTGATGATATGCTTCCATGGATGCAATTTCCAGTGGAACTTTGTAGTAGCTGCATGTTCTACCCCCATTTTAGGCGCAGATTTGTTATGTGCTTATGGGTTTTTAGTCATTGTTCCTAAAAGACATTTAGTGTACGCTGTCTCTTTCACCTCCCTGCCTTGCATAGCTCGGGGAGCGGGGTCAACAACACTGGCTAACATTATAGCTCCAGGGGGTAAGTACCAGCATTTTCTTGCACAGTTCCCAGCACTCACGGTCCTGACATTTTCGGCTACGGTAACGAAACAGGGGGTTGAACATTTCATAACTACAAAAGGCCCGCCGGTGTTCGCATGGCATCGGCGCCTGGACGCAGCTAAACTGGCCAGTGCGTGTGAGGACAATGTCAACTTAGAGCAGTTGGGCATTGTCAGGCGCTCCAACAGGCTGTAGGCATCCCCGCTACACATGGTGCCTAAGGCCGATGGGTCATGGCAACCGTGTGGCGATTTCAGGCTGTTGAACAACCCCAAAGAACACGATGGGTATCCCATCCTCTACATCCAGGATTTTTCCATGCACTTGGCCGGGACATTTTTTTTTGAAAGTTGATCTGGTCCGCGGTTACCACCAGGTCCCGGTGCGCTCGGAAGATGTTCCTAAAACAGTGGCAATAACTCCTTTCGGCTTTTTTGAGTTTTTACGCATGTCATGCGGATTAAAGGGCGTGGCACAGACCTTCCAGAGAATGATGGACGCACTGCTCTAAGACTTGTCTTTTGTTTTTTTCTACTTAGACGAGATTTTGGTAGCTAGCGCATCCAAGGAGGAGCACATCGCCCATCTCAAAATTGTTTTCCAGAGGTTTGAAGCGCACGGGCTTATAGTGAACTGCCAGTTCAATGCACCAGTGATCGATTTTTTGGGCCACTGCATTTCGCCGGACGGTGCGATTCCGCTACGGGATAAGATGCGTACCATGTCAGACTTTCCGCATCCACATACCGTGAGGGCCCTACAGGTGTTTTTGGGAATGGTAAATTTTTATAATTGTTTCCTCCCCCAGGCAGCCCAGCTGATGCAGCCGTTGTATGCCACGCTTAAGAAAAAGAAGGCCGCAGAAAACATCAACTGAACTTGCAAGCGAGTCCAAGCTTTCAGAGATGCCAAAACAGTGCTTGGGGATGCCGCTTTGCTAGCCCACCCTTACCCGTCGGCACGGATAGCGCTCACCACAGACGCGTCTGATGTTGCCATAGGGGCAGTGGTGGAGCAGTACGTCTCTGGTTCATGGCAGCTGCTCACATTTTTCAGTCAAACTTTATGCGACAACGAACGCAAATACAGCATGTTTTACAGAGAGTTGTTGGCTCTCCACCTGGCAATGCGCCATTTCCAGTTTTGGCTAGAGGGCCACAAGTTCACCACGTTCGTTGACCATAAACCACTAATGTACATGATGTCCAAGGTCTCAGAACCATGGTCATTCCGGCAGCAATGGCATTTGGCCGCAATCTCGGAGTTTACAACCGACATTCAACATGTTGCCGGTAAGCTCCCATCTGGTGGCCCAGTGGGGGAGAAATTTGTCTGGCCGCACTTGCACAAGGACGTGAAAAAGTGGGTTGCATCATGCATCTCATGCCTGTGAGCCAAACTGCACAAGCACACCAGAGCCCCCATCGAGCCATTCCAAATCCTGGCCAGGAGGTTCGACCACGTCCATGTGGATTTGGTGGGACCCCTCCCGCCATTGCAAGGTTTCACGCACCTTTTGACAATCGTTGACTGCACCATACGCTGGCTTGAAGTTGTCCCACTGGCTTCCGCCACGTCCGTGGAAGTGGCTTGCGCTTTTTTGTCAACTTTGGGTTGTACGGTTCGGATCCCCGTCAGACATCACTTCTGACAGGGGTCCGCAATTCCTTTCGGGACTCTGGTCCACAATGGCCTGGGGGTCAGAATTCACCGCACTACCATGTACAACCTCCAGGCTAACTGGTTATGTGAGTGTTTTCATAGGTCACTTAAGGCAGCGCTCAGAGTTTCACTCACGGATGCAAATTGGGTCGACCACCTGCCCTGGGTCCTGTTAGGATTGTGCTCCACACCTAAGGAGGATCTGGCAACTTTCCCGGCAGAACTCATTTCTTCTCAGCTGCTGTGGATCTCCGGAGAGTTTTTTCCGAAAAACCCTGCGACCATGGACAATTTCTGAACAGTACGGAGGCTTTTAAATTGCCGTTCCCGGCCCACGATTGTTTTCCCCGCACCTTCATTCCAAAAACCTTACATAACGCCTGTTTTGTTTTTGTCAGGCATGATGCACACCGGACCCCGCTGCGCCCACCATACGACAGACCGTTGAGGGTGCTGGAACCTGGTGCAAAGCATTTTGTGCTACCTTTGGGGGGGGGGGGGGCATAGGTAGACCGTCTGCATCGATAGGCTGAATCCCGCTTTTGTGTTTGTAGATGAGCAGGTGGTGTTGGCCCAAGCTCCCCAGCGTGCATGCCAACAGTAGTTGGCTCTGCAAGTTGGTGTTTCCTCAGTAGAGACCTGTGCTCGCTAAGGTGACATGATTCCCCCCCCCCCACTCTTTTTCCCTCCACAGACTGATGTGCCCTCCTGTACACCTCGCCAGCAGAGTGTTTGAACCGGATCGGCGACCCCCCTCTACAGCCACTATGGACGCCGGCTCAAGCCCGGGTGGGGGGGTTAGTGCCCTTTATGGGTGTTTGGGGGGGCTGTGTGGTTGCACGGTGTGGGGGATTCTCCATCCAGAGTCGGGAGCCGGGGGAAAGAGGGAATAATGGACTGAAGGAGGAAGTGGTACCGAGGGGTCTCAGATGGGACAGAAAGAACTATTCACCTCCGGGGAGTTCAGGAGGAGCCAGAACTGCTGTCGAAGGAGAGGGTATGAGGAGCGGTACTGACGCTATGTGATGTTAATGTGCCACGCATGTCTTTGTTCCACTGAATGTATTGTTATCAGGCTCCCTGGGTCTCAAGGCATGGAACTAAAGGTTATAAAAAGAAGGTGCTCAGAGACCCAGTCAGAGTTTTACTGTACTTGATGTTGGAGAAGGAATAAGGTTTGTGTGTTGTTTAGCTCGTTGCCTCGTCTGCTTCCCTCCACCACAAGATGAGCCTTTATATTCTTTTTGCTCAGCGGTGGTATTTGTCTTTGAACTCTGCCATGCAGGCCATTTTTGCCCAGTCTCTTTCTTATGGTGGAGTCATGAACACTGATCTTAACTGAAGCAAGTGGGGCCTGCAGTTCTTTGGATGTTGTTGTGAGGTCTTTTGTGACCTCTTGGAAGAGTTGTCGCTATGCTCTTGGGGTAAATTTGGTCAGCCGGCAACCCCTGCAAAGGTTCACCACTGTTAAATGTTTTTGCCGTTTGTGGATAATGGCTCTCACTGTGATTCGCTGGAGTCCCAAAGCTTTAGAAATGGCTTTATAACCTTTTCCAGACTGATAGATCTCAATTATTTTATTTTTCATTTGTTCCTGAATTTCTTTGGACCGCAGCATGATGCTTTTGAGGATTTTTTTTTGTCAACTTCAGTTTGTCAGGAAAGTCCTATTTAAATGATTTCTTGAATGAGAACAGGTGTGGCAGTAATCAGGCCTGAGTGTGGCTACAGAAATTGAAGTCAGCTTTCCAAAGATATGATAAACCACAGTTAATTTATGTTTTAAAGGGGGGGGGGGACTTTTTCACAAAGGACCATGTAGGTTTGGATTTTTTTTTCCTTAATAATAAACACCTTCATTTAAAAATTGTATTTTGGGTTTACTTGTGTTATCTTTGTCTCAAATTTAAATCTGTTTGATGATCTGAAACATTTAAGTGTGACAAACAAACAAACAAACTGAGAAATCAGGAAGGGGGCAAACACTTTTTCTCACCACTGTAAACACTCATTAAACTCAAACCAGATAGAACATGAACAAGATTAACAAAATGGCAACAGGACTATAATAAATGAGAAACAAATACAGAAAAAAAACCCAGAATATTCCTCCAAAAATGCTTATCTTTTGTCATGAATAGCCTCTCCGGGGCAGAAAGACAGGCCAGGGCGGTGAACTGCAGCAGTGACATTTAATAAAAAAAACTTCCCAAAAACTGTGCAGACAATACAAAAATACAAACAGGGGTAACTTACAGAAGGAGGCACTCCTGAGCCAGAACTGCTGTGGAGAAGAAGATGAGATTACATGAAGGAATAAGGTCCATTCAAATCCAAAAAAGACTGCCGCAAAGAAACAATGAGGTGACAGTGCTTATTTAACAGACACATTAATGAGCAGCAGGTGCGGGTGGCTGACCAGGCAGGTGACCTAATTGCACAACTGCTCACAGCTGAGATGACTGGTAAACAGACTGTGAGCAGCTAGTTGGAGTGTCTGGAGAACAGGAGTCACATGAGTCAAAAACCCAAAACATATACAGAAACTAACAAAATAATGCTAGCAGACATACAATACTCATAAATAAATTAAGAGTCTGGGTTCTGTGGAAACACTGTGCCCAGACTCGTGACAGAGCCCCCCACCCCCACCCCTTTAAGTGGTGTAGTCCAGACACCCCCAGGATACACCAAAAAACACCCCCCCCCCAAAAAAAAAGGAAAAAAAAAAGAGAAAGGGTACAGCAACCAACCACCCTGGATGGTAGGTGGGGAAAACAGGTGAGGAGGGGAGGCCCCGATGTCCTTGGTGGTCCTGGGCTGAGGAATGGTAGCACCCGTAGTTAGAATTGCAGCAACTGCGGTGGCTCCAGGCTGGATCATTGCAGCACCCGTGGTGCCTCTGGGCTGGAGCATTGCAGCACCCCTGGTGGGCTCAGACTGGGCCCTAGCTGCACCCTTGGTGGGCCTGGACTGGGCCAACGCTGCACCTTCAGTGGGCCCAGGCTGGACAAACGTTGCACTCTCGGTGGTCCCGGGTTGGGCCAACACTGCACCCTCAGTGGACCCAGACTGGGCCAATGCTGCACCCTTGGTGGACCCTGGCTGGGCCAGTGCTGCACCCACGATGGACCACAGGCTGGGGCGTAGCCCCCGTGGCGGGCCCATACTGGAACACAGCACCCATGTAGGATTTATGCTGGGGCTCAGCACCCACGAGGGTACCCAACCGGGTTGCAGCACCCACGGAGACTCAGACCGAGGAGGAGGGGCCTAGATGATGACCTCGGAGGTCCCGGGCTGGGACGGGACACACGCAATGACCTCAGCAGGGGGAGCTGGACACACAATGACCTCAGGTTGCCAGCCTGGACCCAGGGAGACATCAGGTAGTGGTGGAACCTCCTCGGTGACCCTGGGCGAAAGCTCAGACAGTACAGACAAAGAGACAGGGTCAGGACTGCACCCAACTCTCCTTACCAAGAGCCAGGCAAGATTTCTCCAGAACAGATAAGAGAAAAACAAGGGAGAGCACTTGCCTTAGTGCGAGCTCAACCACTGTCCAGGACTTGACGACGTCTAGGACCCAGTCTCTTGGAGGTCCAGCTCTGTTGTTAATTCTGCTGCGGTGGCCTCCACAGCAGGCATGATGGTGGTTGCAGTCTTGGTGTCCCCAGGTGGAGTGACCAATGCTGGTGACTCATCCAGCATGGCAGCTGGGGTTCGGCTAACTGCTGTCACTAGAATTGGGTCCTCCATGGCCACAGGTTCCTCCATCACCTGGCAGCTCAATTCCGGGGCCAGCGGAGACTCAGAAACAACAGGAGAAGACACGGTGAGGGCAGGTGAGCATTTATTATTTGCAGCAGGTGGAGAGAGCTCAGGGAACTGCACATCCTGAGTGTCTCTACCGGGAATCATCCAAGGCATAAGATAAGATAAGATAAGATAAGATAAGCCTTTATTAGTCCCACAACGGGGAAATTCCAGGATTGCAACAGCACAGGGATAGCAACACTCAGAGCAACAATCAGAAGGCAAAAAAAAAAACAAAAAAAAAAACAAAAAAAAAAAACAAGCAAGCAAGAGCAGCTAATATACATATGTACATATTACTATAAAATATATATATACACACACAGACACACAGTGCAGAGCATTGTAGCTGGATGGAATAAATATATGAATATATGAACACACAGTGCAGAGCATTGTAGCTAGATGGAATAAATATGTAAATATATAAACACCCACAGTACGGAGCATTGCAGCTAGGTGGAATAAATATGCAAGTATATAAACACACACAGTGCGGAGCAATGTAGCTAGATGGAATAATATGTAGATATATAAAAACACAGTGCGGAGCATTGTAGCTAGATGGAATAAATATATAGATATATAAATATAAACACACCCAGTGCTGAGCATTGTAGCTAGATGGAATAAATATATAGATATATAAATATAAACACACCCAGTGCAGAGCATTGTAGCTAGATGGAATAAATATGTAAATATATAAACACACACAGTGCAGAGCATTGTTGCTAGGTGGGATGAAACAGCATAACCGTCTATTTAGTTATCCTACATGGTATGATTATGTGCCCATACATATTCTCACCCTCCATAGCGACCGGTATGTTCCTAGTTGTATGCCGGAGAGGACCATTGTGTAAGTCTATTGCATCTTTTGCATTCAAAAAACTATTAGTTTGTTACGTCTTTTTGCTATCTCTGCGAGCAGCCCTGCTTAGGTTGTACAGTCTGACAGCCGTTGGTAGGAAGGACCTACGAAACCTCTCGGTTGTGCACCTGGGATGCTGTAGTCTGCTGCTAAATGAGCTCCTCAGTGCATCCAGTATGTCCTGCATAGGGTGGAACTCGGACTCCAGCAGAGATGACAGTTTAGCCACCGTCCTTCTCTCTCCTATCTCCTCCATCGGATCAAGGCGTTGCCCCAGGACAGAGCTAGCTTTCTTAATCAGTTTGTTCAGTCTCTTCCTATCGGCTGCAGTAATGCCACTGCCCCAGCAGACCACTCCAAAAGTGATGGCTGATGCCACCACCGTGTCATAGAATGACTTCAGCAGCGCCCCTTGTACACCAAAAGACCTGAGTCTCCTCAGCAGGAACAGCCTGCGCTGTCCCTTCTTGTAGAGTGCGTCAGTATTGTGTGACCAGTCTAGTTTATTGTTCAGATGAATACCCAGGTACTTGTAGGATGTCACCATCTCGATGTCTGTTCCCTGTATATTTACTGGTGCTGTGAGGGGCTGCCCATGCCTGCGGCAGTCCACCACCAGCTCCTTAGTTTTCCTCGCGTTGATCTGGAGGCAGTTCCGATGGCACCAGTCCACAGAGTCCTGGATAAGCCCTCTGTACTCAGCTTCATCTCCGCTGGAGATGAGACCAACGATCGCAGAGTCATCAGAGAACTTCTGTAGATGGCAATGTGTTGTGTTGTGTGAGAAGTCCGCAGTATA
The DNA here is from genome assembly GCA_020510985.1 of Pholidichthys leucotaenia. Classification (NCBI taxonomy): domain Eukaryota; kingdom Metazoa; phylum Chordata; class Actinopteri; order Cichliformes; family Pholidichthyidae; genus Pholidichthys; species Pholidichthys leucotaenia. The sequence continues at coordinate 417,269,039 of CM035842.1, forward strand.
AAGAGTGAACAGGAAGGGAGCCAGCACCGTTCCCTGGGGGGCCCCCGTGCTACTGATGATCGTGTCGGAAACACAGTCCCGGGCTCTCACAAACTGAGGCCGGTTCGTGAGGTAGTCCAGGATCCATGATGACAGGTGCTGGTCCACCCCTGCGCGCAGCAGCTTGTCCTTCAGGATCATTGGTTGGATGGTGTTGAAAGCACTGGAGAAGTCAAAGAACATGATCCTCACCATATTCCCGGGCTTCTCCAGGTGGGACAGAGAACGGTGAAGGAGGAAGATCACCGCATCCTCCACCCCAATGCCATGCTGGTAGGCGAACTGGAGTGGATCCATCGCTGGTTCCACCAGGGGGCGGAGATGAGCAAGGAGCAGTCTCTCCAGGGTCTTCATCAAGTGGGACGTCAAGGCCACCGGTCTGAAGCTGTTCAGGTCTTTGGGGTGGGAAGTTTTTGGTACAGGTACCACACAAGATGTTTTCCACAGCTGTGGTACCCTCCCCAGTTTCAGGCTCATGTTGAAGATATACGTCACAATCCCACACAGCTGGTCTGCACAGGACTTGAGGAGCTTTGCGCTGATGCCGTCCGGTCCCGACGCCTTCCTCGCCTTGATCTTCCTCAGCTCCGTCCTCACCTGGGTCTTGGTCAGGGTCAGGATGGGGGGCTGTGTGTTGGGAGTGGGGGGGGTGTCGGTGGAGTGGGGAGTGGGCAGCAGGACTTGATTTCTTAGTGGCAGCAGTGGTTGTTGTGCAGACAGGGGGGAGGGCGGTTGGTCAAATCTATTGAAAAACAGATTCAGGTTGTTCGCCCACTCCCTGCCCCCCGTGGCCTGGGGGGAGGTATTCTGGAGCCCCGAGATGGTTTTGAGGTTTCTCCAGACCCCGCTGATGTCGCTCTGTAGCAGCTTGTCCTCCATCTTCTTCCTGAAGCTGTCCTTGCCTTCTCTGATCTTTCTCCTCAGCTCCCTCTGTACGGACTTCAGCATCTCCCTGTTCCCCGACCTGAAGATCCTCTTCTTCTCTCTCAGAAGTGTTTTTATCTCAGGGTTGATCCAGGGTTTGTTGTTTGAGTGACGCCGTATGGTCTTGGTGGGAATGGATTTGTCCACACAGAAGCTGAGGTAGCCCGTGAAGGTGTGGATGAGGCCATCGATGTCCTCACCATGTGGATCGCAGAGCTGCTTCCAGGCGGTGGCTTCAAAACAGTCCTTTAGAGTGTCCATTGTCTCCTCAGACCATAACTCCACAGTGTGCATGGCCGGAGGTTGTCTGTGCACTAGGGGTTTGTACACCGGCCGGAGATGAACCAAGTTGTGATCCGATCTCCCAAGTGGGGGGAGTTGTGATGAGGTGTACGCCTCCTTAGTGTTTGCGTAGAACAAATCCAGTGTTTTATTGTCTCTAGTGTGGCATGTGACATACTGGGTGAAAGTGGGCAGAATGGGAGACAGTGAAACGTGGTTGAAATCGCCTGAGATGAGGAGAAGAGCATCTGGGTGTTCTGTCTGCAGCCTGCTGGTTACTGAATGGATGACGTCACGCGCTGTCCCAGCGTTCGCCGTCGGATTTGCATAAACAACAATGCAGATCACGTGTGAGTGTTCTCTCGGGAGATATGTAGGCCTCATGCTAACAGCTAGCAACTCAATGTCTTTGCTGCAGTGTCGTTGTTTAACAGTGATATGTCCCGGTCTACACCAGTTGTTGTTAACATACATTATCACTCCACCGCCCCTAGTTTTGCCACTCTCTGGTGTTCGGTCAGCTCGTATCGTGTGAAAACCCTCCAGCTCAATGTTAGCATCTGCTGCTAGTTCAGTTAGCCACGTCTCAGTAAACAAAAGGAGAGAGCACTCCCGGTAAGTGCTATCATAACGGGAGATAGCCGCTAGCTCATCTAACTTTCCCAGTATCGACCGTACATTTCCCATGACAACAGATGGAAGGGAGGGTCTGTACCTTATATTTTTTGTCCTCCGCCTTACTCCAGCCCGGCAGCCGCGGCGTTTTCGCCTCAGTTCTCTCGGTATGTCGAGTTTTTCCAGTGGGACCGGGTGGCGGTTAAATGCTAGCAGCTCTTCCCTGTTGTATCGAATCCTGCTATAAACAGTGGCTCCGTCCACCGGCTCAGGAGACATTTGGGACGATCTGTGTGTCCGTGATATAAGTGGGGTGAAAAAAAAAAAAAAAAAAAAAAGTGATCAAAAGAGAGAGGAAGGGAAAAAAAAAAAAACTCGGAATCGAGCCGCTGTTGCAAAAGGCAGCCGACTGGTGTGGCGCCGAGAGATGAATAGAGCATATCATCATAATTTGAAACAGAATGAAATGAAATTTGCCTGTTTTCCCAGTTAGCGATGTTATCTGACGCAGCAGGTGAAAAGTCATCCTTCTCCGTGGCTATGGTGAGCATGGGCCCCTCTGAGGATTGTGGAGGAGCCAGCCCTGTAGTCACGGAGGCAGACGTAGCCGGGAAAAAAAACGGAGGACCTCTTTGCAGCAGGAGGACGCGTCCAGGGTACGGAAGTTGCATCAGCAACAGAGGGAGAGGAGGCTGGTGGGACAGCCAGTGAAGTTGAAGAGAGAGGAACTGCTATGGGAATTGTCGGGCTCGGTGTCAGGGAAATGGCTGCCGAAGAGGCGGGAGGATTCCTCCAGTGGTCTGGAGTGGGACGATGGCACCGTCGTGGAGTTGATGGCACAGGCAAAGAGAAGGCTGATGGCAAAGGTGGGAGTGGAGGAAGCGAGAGTCTCAGCACCCGGGGGTGGAAGCGCATGCCAGGTTTGACCTCCAGCAAATTAGTGACTTCACCCCGACACAGCATCTCGTCCTTACAGGATGAGCAGTTCTTAAAACCATTCTGAAAACCTCAATCATTGAGAGGAACTCCAGCTCATCCCGATTCCACTTCCTCCCCCTCTGGTCTGCTTCGCCTGTTGGAAACATGACAGCTCCAACGAGCAGGGGAGTGAAAAATCAAAAATAGCAAAAAAAAAAAAAAAAAAAAAAAAAAAAATCACTAGTGCAGCAGCTTGGTTTTAATTGTGGCGGAAGTCTTCTGTCATGAATGACCCCTCCAGGATAAAAAGACAGACACAGGCACCGAACTGCAGCAGTGACATTTAATAACGACAATTCCAAAAATTGTGCAGACAGTACAAAAATACAAACATAGAACTGTATCTGGGAATATGGGCTCTGTGGAAACACTGCGCACAGACTCATAACATCATGAGTGTCGCCTGACACTGATGTCAACTGACCAGCGCAGAGTATTTCTCTGATTTTTCCAAAAGTCTGTAAAAGTCAGTCCAAATGCTATAGTGTGAACCCAGCTTTACCTTAGGCTGACTTAGGTAAACTCTGCATAACTTAGCCCACCACTCAAGAACTTTTACAAACTGAGCACAGCTTTCACAAACGTTTATATCCAAACGTCGGCAAATTTTCACCATGCTGAAAATTTTCAAAGAAGACAACTTTCGCCTGCATTTGCCAACAAACACCAACTATCATTAACTTTTGCAAGCAGAGCCAGATGTTTGCCAGAACATTAGTGAAAGTTGGTCTAAACGTTGTAGTGTGAAGCTCGAGTATGTTCATTTTGTCTTCTTTTTCATTATTAGACTTTTGTTTGCTGATTAAAGACAAGGATAGGATGGAGATGTTTTTACCTTTTCATGTTTTGACTGTCCACTGCAGTCTTCATCAGAAGTGCCAGCTGATTGCTGCAAAGTGTCATTTATCAACTGGTTTTCCAAGGCTGGGCCAGCCCAGCAGAACTGTCAGATCCACTGGGCTGGCCCCGCCTTTGGTCTTTTGATGGTCTCTGGAGAATGTAGTCCCAGGTGTGGGAAAGCATAAATACCCCCTCATCCTGATTCATCCTGTCTTTTCTCCGCTTCCTGATTTCTATGGCCTCCTTGATCCAGTGTTTGTGTTTGTTACTCTCCTATCCAATGGTGAAGGAATATGAGAAAGAAACACAAGGACGGCTCACATGATCACAAAAAGAAAAGGAAGAACAAGCAATATCAAAATCAGCTATATCAGATCACTGCAAAAGAAATGATCACATTGTAGTGTTATTTAATAAAATATAGTGTAATAAGGTACAGGAATTATTTATTTTATTTAGTAGTGGGTGTGCAAGGGGACAGTTAAACCGTCACTCCCATGCTCACTAAATAAAATAGGAAAGCACTCCTAAAAAGGGGGCACCAGTTCTAAAAGAATGACTTGTATTGTTAATTTAATTTCAATTTATTAATTTCTGTACCTTCAATTACTTAATGGATCAGTCTCAAAATTTAAGGGAGTTCTTTTCCTGTCGTGATCTAGGAGACTTATATGCGAAAGGAAAACGCTTCAACTTCTCTCATTTACCCTTTTATTAAACTCATTCAGGTTACATGATATGGCATTGAAATGATGGATAAACAGATTCAAATGATAAACAGGTGTCTAATATTACATCAACTCTTAGTGGATTCCTGAACATAAAATCTAGAGTTAAACCTTTGGGGAACCAAGGAGAAACCAGATTTTATCTTTCAACGGTAATGGACGGTTTAAATGTCTAACAAAACAGAATGCAATTTTATGGGGAAAAATTCTTAAGCTGATTATCTAAAAATGAACTTTTGAATTAATCTACAAAAATGAAAGGAGGTTACTTAAAAATGAATAAGAATCTTCCTTCAGTTTATAGCTTTGTCCTATGGCTGAGAGACTAATTGTACAATGAAATACTGGTTATGTTCAATTGTAATTTAAATTTTTACGACATCACATTTAAACCCAGCAGATAGGAAATGGGAGTCTCACTTACGAACAGCTGTAGGTCCATGTGTTCAGCAGGTCGGTGCAAGCTGGGGTTTTAAAATTGGGACCCAGGGATGAAGCGACTGCTGCAATGCTTTGTGATAGTCACAACCAACAATAAGAAGTGTAGACTTAGCCGGGGGCTCACAGATGAACAGCGAACAGCAGCAGTAACGGCTGTCTTGGAGCAGGCGTGGAGAGTCCTTTTGGCAACCAATCCGAATTTATGATGTCTCTGGCCACGGAATAGACCAAAAAAACTGAAGGAAGAATGTCTCAGTCAGGCGTGGATGAGGCCGGAAATAAAGTCCAAAAACACAATCTCTGTTCACTTTAAAATAGGAAAATTAAAAGTCCACTTTAACTGCATGAAAAGTCAGAAAAATCTAAGAAAAACATTCAACTAGGATAAGAATGGTTTCTGAGGTGAAGGAAAAGGGATTTTGAGAGTAAGAAAGTAAGTAAGTAAGGCGAGCTCGTAAGAAAAGAATGATTTCTCCTCAGTTACCCAGAAAAACAAGAAAACTAACGCAGGATTGATAAAGTTCACACACAAAAACTTCTTAAAATTCACAGAACAATTTAGATAAAAGAAAACTGCAAGAACTACAAAGAACCCTGAAAAAACCAAAAACTTTCTTTGTTCTCTTTACGATCTAGATCTTTTCTTTTCTAGTAACTTATTCATCTAACATGCAGGGTGGCTCTCACACATTTAACTGAAGGGTGCTGCCGGGTAATAAAAACAGGGCCGACGAAGACAGGCCAACCATCTTTCGTAAAGAGGAGTTTGAATGGCTTTTGTCGAATGAGGGAACATTTCTTTGTTTGGGAACAGCCAATCAAATGAAAAGGGGCATTATCGCTTGTAAGGTAGCCTAGGGAGTAGTACAGGAATGATAGCGTACAGGAATTGATACCAATTCAGTTCTTATGAAATTATGTGCTCAATATAAAATCTAACTAAATTAAGTGACTCGGCTAATATTCAGTGATCATGCATTTATACCATTACTGATAATATTAACATTCATTTGAATAACACTCATGAAAATAAACATTCCTAATACATGTTCCTAATACATGCACTCACATTTAAATCAAGGATTAATGAATTATTGCAAACTATGGTCAGTGATCCAAAGGATGATTTTCAGATTAATGAATTATTGCAAACCCTGGTCGGTGACCAAAAGGATGATTTTCAGTGTTCTTAGAGTCCTGGGGAGATGATAGCTGGAAGGAGAAAACTTTAATGTTTAGTCAGATTACACAATGAAACACATTCCGTAGATGTCCACTAGCAGGTACTGTTGAGCTGTAGATAACTTCTTTAGGTCTCTGGGATCTGTCAATGGAAGAAAGAAGGCCATATATCTGTCTATGTAAGAAGTTTATGACTTTTTTAAGAGCATTAGTTCCTGTAGGGTGGATGCTATCAACATGAACTGTCCATTTTGGGGATCTGGACTTCACGAGTTTTATGGTCCACTTAAGCCTTTAAAAGCAAATCCTTATCAAGTCTATCTCTGCAAAAGTGAAGTTATTTACACTGGGGTCCTGTTGAAGACAGCATTCTTGACCAAACCTTGAGTGAGAATTGTTTTAAAATGAAGAAAAGTGAAATTTTTGTAAAATTAAGAAAAGTGATCTCCTGGATTGGCCTGAGGAGATGTTGATGCTACAACATCACGGACTGGGACAACGCAAAAATCATGTGGAAAAAGTGAAGCGCTGTGAAGACTTTCCGGATGCACTGTAACATAAGCTTTAAGAATCAAATGTAGCAGTGGAAGGACTTAGTGTTTTAATATTGAAATTGCTGCATAATTAAGCACAAAACTTAGTTCGAAAGTTGTTGTTTTTTTTTTTTTCTGTCGCTCAGCTGTTTGCTGTGTTCCACCATGTTTAGGAAGTTGTCTGTGTGCTGTAAAAAAGTCACACTGCCTCCTCTAATTAGCTGGCATAGTTATTACAAGACCTTTTTTGCAACTTTATTACACAGCAATATTAAGTTAAATTTGTTATTTTGAAAACAAAGCCTTATGTTGAAGTTGTTAGTGACATATTATTTGGCCCAGGAAACACGCACGCAGGCTCAGGCAGATTTGAAAGCTTTATTGTTAACCAATGTGCAGTGTATGGATGCGTGTGTGAGAAATAAGGATGTATTGTGGGTGGAGGATGCAGGTCAGGACAGAGCAGCATGCCGTACAGCCAGACAACCCTATGGGTGCGAAGAGAACAGGGGTTAGCTGGGCAAACCTCACAGGAGAGTGACAAAGTTGTGTGGTTACTTGTAGTAATTGTGGTGGCTGGTATTGGCAAGGTCCCGAGCCTGGGAGACAGCGTCCTGCTGTGCGTCCGAGGAGAAGCGGCGAGGCAGAGGTGCGGCGAGGTGAGGGAGAGGGTGTCCGCCGCCGGGAGATCCACCTGTGCACAGAGGAAGGCTGACAGGAGAGCAGGTGAGACAATAAATGACAGCTTACTTGTCGTGAAGAGGAATCAGCAGGCCTGGAGGAAAGGAAGCTGCTGAAGGTTCCAGTACGCAGGGAGACAGACGGCTCCAGGCCGAAGCTCAGGGTGAGGTGGAATAAGTAGCTGCGCACTAACGAGAAGCAGGTGTGCGTGCAGCTGAGGTGGATGCCCGTGAGCGGTGAGTGATGACAGTTAGTGTTTAAATATTGAAATTGCTGCATAATTAAAGCACAACTTTCAAAGTCCCCCTTCCCCTTACTTAGCTTTCCGCTATGGTCTGCTATGTTTAAGAAGTCATCCATGAGCTGTAAAAAAAAAAAGTCACTCTGCCACCTCCAGTGGCCCAGCATAGTTATTACAATACCTTTGATCACAGCTCCATCACACAGCAATGGTGAGTTAAATTTGTGTTTATTTAGAAAACAAAGCCTTATCTCAAAATTCTGGAAATTTAAAAGTTAAGAAAATATGGCGATATAGTCCTTTAGTTGCATTTAATTTTGACCGGGCAAGCTGAAAAGCTGGTAACAGACAGACAGACAGACAGATATTGACACACACACACACACACACACACACACACATGCACATGCATGCGAGCGCGCACACACAGCCACATACCCACACACATATGCATTTAGTGATTACCATATGCTGCCGTTGCACCGAGGGATAAAAATATACAAAAATGATGGAGGATAAAGTATAGCCACTTACCACTGAGAAGAACTTTGGTCTACAACCCAGAGCATTTTGTAAGCAAGAGTAGAAGATAGTGAGCTTCTAACACCCCTTGTTTCTAGCCACCTCACGAGGATGACGATGCACCTGCTCTGTGGTCTAACACTCTCCACTTACTCACTGCCCTGTTATGCTCTGACTCTGATTATATTTTTTGTGGAACATTACCTTATTTTATCAGCTAATATTACACTGTGTCCCTGTTATTATGTTCCTAGACACAGTATATCATGTTTCTTCCTTAGATACTGAGAGTCTGGCCTGTCAAGGTCATTTTCGGGAGACAGCTAGGCTCCATACTGCCACAGAACATTCTCATAACATTTTATTTTTCTTTGCTCTAATGTATAAAATCTGTCTATACCATTTTGTCAGTGAACATTTCTGCTGAACTTCTGCATGAAATCCTCCTTTTGATCAAGAACAAATTATACATCAATATTATTTGCAGAGCCAAGAAAGGCATCTTTTACTCTGCACCTTATTCTTTCACCAGATTCACAAAAAAACATTTATGTAAATAAAGGAAATCCACAACAACTGCCATAAACCAGGGTACTGAGAAAACATGCCTAAAAAAAAAAAAAACAAAAACAAAAACTTTGAGTGTGGCGTTTAAGGTTAGCTGGTTGTGGTCCCACACTCTACCGATAATGATGTGCTTGTCAATTTCTTTGTCAAGTGCCAGGTTGCTTGTGATGATAAATCCTCTAAGTCAACACCATGGTCCAGACCAAAGTTCACATTTTACATTGTCTTCATATGGTCACGTTTGGGGTCACACCACTCCTTTTTTAAGCAAACTAAATAACTTGATGTGATGCAACTACATCTTGCTGTCATGATGACGTTTGCATTGTTAGCACAGACCAGAAGTTAGCAAACATGCTACTCACCTTCCAAAGTGCTTTCTGCAGCTCTGGACACATCAGTAACCACACTTTAAGATGAAACTGGGGAAGACTCCATCTGTCTGTGAACTAGATCAGTTAGGCTATAATACAGTATTTTACAAGTCTCCATTAAAATTGACATTTGCCCTCATCAGCTGTGATGATTTTCCAATGGCTTTACTTTTTTTTTCAAAAACTCTGTTACACTGTTTGAAAATATCTGGAAAGTTTGTGCATATTCATGATTTTTTCAAGGGACTATTGATGATACAAACATTCCTTTTCCCTCTTATCTTAACTTCCTGTGTTTCATCTTAAATCTGAACTTTTCTGAGAATTGTCTTCACGCTAAACCAGTCCAAATATCAGTTTGACAAAGACCACCTCTTTTTGTCAGATCAAATTTCGGTGGAGGTTTAACACCTAAAATTTTGGTATGAACTAAACTGAAAAGACCAAAAGCCTGGACCAAAAGGAGTCACTGTGAAAACACTGAAACTGAATCACAGATCAGGTTTTCAGATTTGTTGAGCTGCACCAGTAAACTCTTTTTTTTGCAAAAGTCACGCCATAGACCACTGATGTATGGAACCCTCCATCATCCTTAATAGGACTTTGGTGCCTCTTTTAAAACCAAGTATTACCTCTGAAAGTAATACCTCCGATGCAGCAGTTTCACTCTGAAGCCAATTACAAAGTCTCACACCTACAGGCTCCTTCCACGTATGTCATTCATAGAAGTTAATTTGACTTAAGGAAATCTACAGTATGATGCACAAAGAAGGAGCATAATTTTCTTCTCTTCATGAATTGATTCCATTATGAAATCCACTCAAGGTATTCCTCACAGAATAGACTGTATACAGTGGAATGTCAGTATAGGTAATGCAATTTATCAGAAACCCGATGGAAAGAAACAGAGCTTTAGATTCACATAAGATTTACAAAAAGAAATACATTGTTAACAAGGAAGCTTCCTCTACTCCACAGTTTATGTGACACACAAAAGCCCACACATATTTCTTTTTCTTTTAATGTGGCCTTCAAATGGACAGATAATTTTAAAATTGAGGAGTAATTGCCATGTCAGTTACGTTTTGATTAAAAGAATCCAACCTTTCAAAAAAAAAAGCCTCAAAGTGACATTTTTAAAAAAGCTTTCACATACTGAGTGACAATCTGCAATTACTGGGTCATTTTTTTTAACAAAAATGATAATTTTTCTTAAAAAGCTTTGAGGTAAGCTAAAAATTGAGACCTTGAGTCAAATCATCGCACACTTGAATGTTTCACTTTATTTCCTATTTTCGATGAGTGCAAATGCATTTTTTGGAATAGCTTGTCCTGCATACAACAACTCTAGTAAATAGCTAACCACTGCAAATAGCCACATATACTGTACATACTTATTATTATTAACTTATTATCTGCCAAAAGCAACAATTTTTTCGGTTTCATCTTGTATTTCCGTTTTTGTTTGTACTTTCTTCACAGATTCAGACTAGCAAAAACAATATCTGCTGGTCAACAGAAATTATATATATGTATATATACAGTATATATATATATAAATGTAAGTCATGAGCCGAGCTGGCTTGGTTTTCCCTGGCTCGGCCCTGATCTCTCTGTGGGTTGTGGCTTCACTGTCTATGTGCATTTTGTGTATTCATTTTGTCTTAGCCACTGCCGGACCGGCAGCTGTTAGTCAGCCTCTGATCTTTTTCCCACGCTGCTGACAGTCTGTCGGTCCTACCACGCCACCTCGCTCTTCATATTCCACCAGCTGTCCTAGCCCAGGTAATTATCTTTCCCATGCCTCAGGTGTTCCCAATTAGTGTGACCAGTGGCATTTGGATTTAAGCAGCTCATCGCTAGACAAACGCCGTTGGGTCATTGAGTGAATCACCCCTGCTCACCACGGAGTGATCGCCATGTCTGGAAGGACTGTTATTTGCACTCGCTAGGAGAACTGGACTTTGTGGGACTGCTCCAACTTGCGAGTAAATTGTTTGTGACTCTTTGTGGTTGCCGCTGCACTGAACCAGAAGCGTTCCTTCCCCAGTAGACTCCCGCTTCGCTTCCGGCAGCGTTTCCTCTCGGCAGCACTATTGTTACTCTTGGGCTGTGCCCAGTTTATATTCCCCGCAAGTTTGTCGAGCTACTCGCTGACTTCCCTACTTCCCCGAGCACAGCCATTTTGTACATATTCACTTGTTCATCTGTTCCTGTTACACTGGTTGTCAGTAAATATCTGTTTGGTGAATCCTAGCATTTAAATTGTCATTCTTCCTTCTCTCCACCGTGCACAATTGTAGTGTGCACGGGGAGTTTATGGCAGAATGACCCAACCAGGAAAAAGGATTTAGCGGGTTCACCCACACACAATTTTTCCCTTATCACTATAACTGTTCCTTTGTTTTGGACTAACCCGTGTTGGAGTTCGTTATGGCCTGGTCCCGCCAGAGAAAGGGAGCGGCAGCGGGGTCTCTGAGCGAGGAGGAGGAGTTGGAAGCTGTCTACATCCGGAGCTATGTGGATGAGCTTCTTACTGCCAGCGGGCCCGAGAGGGATTGGTGGTGCGTCCACGGAGCGGTGGTGATTTTGGAAGAATACCCCGGGCTGTGGATCTACCCACAGTACACCGACTTGCTCTCCACAGTCTGCTCGCTCTAGCGCTCCTCTCCGGGTCTGGCATTTCCCACGACGCCAGAACGGAGGCCTGCTTACCTGCAAACTGGCAGCCTCCGTGGCGCGTTGCTCGACCCTCCATTCACTCCATCACGGTCGATTTGGCCACATAAAGGACAGCATCGTCCCACAAGGAGACGGCGGGGGAATCCCTCCTCTTCTCCAGCGGCCATCATTGCTTCAGCCGCCGAGAGACCCGCTGGATTCACCCCAGCCACGCCTACCTCCGTCGTCAGGGAGAGGGCTCCTCCAATAGCCTGCGGAGGGGTCAAAATCATTGCTGGCACGGAGAGGGGAGAATGCCTGCCTTCTGCAGCTGCAGATGTCATCAACCGGGGTGACAGGCAAGTATTTTTTCATTCTAAATCATTCATTAACACTGAACCTTGCCTGTCTCCCGAAGGGGGAGGTCCAGTATCAGCAGTCCACTGGGTTCTCTCCTCCAGCTGCAATTAATGATTGTTTCCTTCCCCTCTCTGTGTCTCCTCCCATTCTCCCTGAGGGCCTGCTGGACCAAGGACCAGGCCGCCAGATGATGGAGGAGGTTGAGGCCCTGGATGATCCTGCCCAGGAGCCCGCACGGAGGCGTTCCCCCGCAACCACACCAACGGACAAAGGAGTGGGTGAATCTGATCGCCTTTGTCAACTGCCGGGTCGAGGAGGAGCGCCGTGAGAGGGAGCTATGGGGACGCACTTTCCCGGCTGGGAGGGTTCCACCTCCTACGCCTGCCCATGTCACCATGGGGTGAGATGCCGTCTCAGCGCTCAGCCCATGTGTCCCTTCATCCCTGCTTCCCATTGAGCAGCATCTCAGCAGGCTCCAAGCTGGCAGCATTACGGACGGCTGGGGCCAATTAATCCTCATCAGCTGGGGCGCTGCCAATGAGAATAAATAGGAGCAGCCTCGATGACTCGGGGCTGCGACATAAGCACTGCTAGGCTGAAGCCCCTTCGTCTGGTGTCAGCCTCTACTCCCTTTACAGCATTCCTGTGATTGTAACCCGCTGTGAGTATGTACGCCTTGTTACCCCTATGTCCGGTACGAGCTTCCTGCTCCTGCGCTGTGCAACCTGTGAGTGTACCACTGTATGAGTATCTGTGCTCTCCTCATCCCTCATCCCTCACCTTTAATAAAACATCACGACTCACTGGCTCGCCCTTGGCTCTTATTGCGTGGCTCCCTAGAGCCGTGCGTGACAGTATGTCGCAGCCAGATGAGTTACCGGCGGCCGTGAGTCGCCGTGGAATTGTACCTTTCTGTCCGGGTGTCAGCGCTGCTAGCAAGCCGTTTCCCAGGAGTCACTTCCGGCACCAGGGCGACAAGCTGAGATCCATCTCGGGGGCTGTCGACGGGACGCTCTTCACCCTGCACGATGCCTCCAACGCGAGACGCTGGCATCCGGGCCGTGCTGAGGAACTCCTGGACTGTTACCCTCATTCTGTGTTCCATCTCGAGGACAGTGCCAGGATAGACGCCACAGGTACACAGCGAGGGAAGCTCCGCGGGTTGGATGGAAATCCCGGCAGGAAGCCGAAGTGGATGACGTTGCCCCCCGCTTCGGGATCCCGTTCCTGCTGCCATTCCAGTCCGGGAGTTCGCGCCAACCAGAGGGCTTCCCCCGACCTGCGCCACGTCACTCGGGATTCCCTTCAAGGAGCCGCAGCTAACAGCAGTTACGTCTGGGGCCGAGTGGCTGTCGCGAGCTCCACTGTGTGTCCTGTCACCACCTTCAGGCATGTGGCGGCGGCAGTGAGATTGGTGGAGAGGACTCCAGGGCTACGAAGCTTTCCCGTGCTCGACGCCTTCCTCGCCTCGATCTCTGATCTGGAGCGGCGATTCCTGGGTTCCCCCCTCGCTTCGTCCCCTGGGAATAGCCGTCATCACATCGCCGAGTCACCTCTGCACGAACCTCGTCCGGATCCAGTTCTGGGCTGCCGCCAGGACCGTTCCTCCCACGCAGCTGTCACCTCTTCGTCTCGTCAGCGTGGAGTTTTCACAGCCTCGTTCCCTGAGCCTCATTTCCCCGCTGTCATTCCTGGACATTCGGGCTGGCTCACCCCGGCTGTTTTCCCCTCCTCCTCGACGCGCTTCCTGACTGCTGTGTGTGCCTGGAATTCCGGCCTGGTGAGCTCTCTGCTGGAGACAACGCGAGCGATCCTCAGACGATTTCCCGGGGGGTCCTCCATTATCGTCGGGCGGGGAGAGGAAGAAGCAGTATCCACCACAGCAGGCGATATTCAACCTCCAGGAGGCAGGCAAGTCATAGTTTTTTCACATCTGCTTAATGATTTCCTCTGTCACATTCCTGGAGGAGGAGTTCAGGGTTCGCAGCTCCCTGCACTCCCCCCACCTGCTGTAACCTGTGTTCCTAATCCCGCATCCTCTGTGTCTCTCTCCGCCGAGCGATCCCCGGCTCCGGGTCAACGTGGTGGGATAAGGAGAGGGCCTGTGGCTCTGCAGCTACGTTGCGGACGGAGGAGGGGGACTGACTGCTGCGTGAAGTCTGTGCCAACGACTAAGCGTCCCCGGGTCTCCACGGAGGAGTGGTTCGGTCCAGCGGGACGAGATTCTTCTGGCTTCACGCCGAGTGGATCGTCGGCGGGGTTACCGGAGCTGGAGGAACCTCAAGCTGCGCTGACCATCGTGCTGGCTGCGGGGCCCGACGCGGCTGGATGGGAGCCTGACAACGACCTCCTGACGACGGATCCTGGATCTTCGCAGTCCTGGACGGCGTCAGAACCCGAGATCAGGCGAGTGCTCTCCTTTCTTTTCTCCTTTTTTATCTTTGAGCACTTCAGCCTGTCTCTAGGGGAGACGAGCCGGGTGCAGCCGCCCGTTGCGTCTGAGCTCGTCTCACCGGGTTCTGGCGCTGCCGGTGATCCTGATCTCGGTTCTGTTTTCTCTTCTGAGCCTTCTTCCAGGGTCACCGGCGAGGAGTTGCTGTTCCTCGTGGTGCTGGAGGGTCCAGGTTCAACGTTGGAGGTCGGTTCTGGTGCGGTGTCCAACGTGGGTTCGCCCGAGACCCAATCGGGGTCCAACGTGGGTTCGCCTAAGGCCCGATCGGGGTCCGACGTGGGTGCTGCCCCAGTGTTGTCCAGGTCCGGTGAGGAGGTGGCCGTTTCCCTGCGGCCCGACGCTCGTCGCCCTCACCATCGGCTCTCCCCTGAGCCTCTTCCACCGGGACCCGCTCTGACCCTTCGTCCGTCTCAACGGTCCTGGTGGTTGAGTGATGCAGGTCGACGACCCGACCCGCAAAACTTCCGGTTCGGTGATGTGGTTTCCCCCGCTGATCTGTGTTTGCCTTTGGGTGGCCTGGTTCGGCTGCCGGTGGACTGGATTCCTGGGATCTGGGTCCGGAGTTTGCCGTCCGAACATTTCCCTTTCCCTGGTTCGCCAACTGGACAATGGGCGGGGAGATCTCCGGAGCCATCTCAGCCATTTTTGGACTCTGCCTGCCATATTCCTCGGGTGTCGCTTTTCTTTTATCGTTATTAAGGTCACTCGGGTGTAATATTTTGTCCTGTTGGTGGATGCATATTATAGTGCTGTGTATTGTTTTTTTTTTCCCGTATTAACCGTACTCAGCATTTTATCCCATTGTCATCTTGTGTGCCTGTCACCAGTGTTTCCCTAGGTGACCCTCTGTATATTTGCCGCCGTGTATTGTGTTCTCTCCTTTTCAACCATACTCGGCATCTTGCCTCATTATCCTGGGGACCTGTTCCCATTCTCCCTCTAGGGGACCTCCCGCATATTTCGTGCTGTGTATTGTGTTTTCCCCTTAGCCATACTCAGCTTTTTACCTTTTTGTTGTCCTTTTACCCTGTCACTGTTATTCTCCTAGGTGTCCCTCTTGGTATTTGGCGCCGGGTATTCTGTTATCTTTTTATTTACCGGTGCATGTCATTCTCATTATTTTTTGTCCTGTTGTGAACATGTATTCATAGTGCTGTGTGTTTTCCATTATCCGTGCTCAGCATTTTTCTTTTTGTGCATTGTTTTTTAGCTTTGTCTGTGCATTATAGGGTTGTGTTTTCTTTCTCGTCATACTCTGTAATTGCTTTATCCGTTTTTGTCATTCTTTTGGTGGATTGTTCTGTTCCCGTGTTTTATATTCTCTCCGTCTGTGCCCTGTTTTTTTTTTTTCTTTTCCCCTTTTTTTGGTGCAATGTAGAGTAGCGTATTTGGGTTTTTTTTTCTCTGCCCTGTTACCCTACGTTTGTCTACTGGGGTTGTCCTTCCCCTTGCTTCCCCCCCCCTCCGGTCCTGCCTCCCTTCCTCCCACCCCAGGTGGGGGGGAAGGGGAGGGGGGCTGGGATGTTCCTGGTCGTTCAGGAGCCCGACCTTGAGGGGGAGGCTCTGTCACCATGGGGTGAGATGCCGTCTCAGCGCTCAGCCCATGTGTCCCTTCATCCCTGCTTCCCATTGAGCAGCATCTCAGCAGGCTCCCAGCTGGCAGCATTACGGACGGCTGGGGCCAATTAATCCTCATCAGCTGGGGCGCTGCCAATGAGAATAAATAGGAGCAGCCTCGATGACTCGGGGCTGCGACATAAGCACTGCTAGGCTGAAGCCCCTTCGTCTGGTGTCAGCCTCTACTCCCTTTACAGCATTCCTGTGATTGTAACCCGCTGTGAGTATGTACGCCTTGTTACCCCTATGTCCGGTACGAGCTTCCTGCTCCTGCGCTGTGCAACCTGTGAGTGTACCACTGTATGAGTATCTGTGCTCTCCTCATCCCTCACCTTTAATAAAACATCACGACTCACTGGCTCGCCCTTGGCTCTTATTGCGTGGCTCCCTAGAGCCGTGTGTGACAGCCCAGCCCACGGATTCACCCTCAGATGAGGAGTGGGCTAATCCGCTCACCGCAGTAAACCTGCGGGTGGAAGAGGAGTGTCTGAGGACCAGGACCGCAACCACCATCATGCCTGCTGCAGGGACCGCTGCAGCAGAGCCACCCCCTGGACCTGACCCCCAGCCGACGGGATCCGGATTGTCACCATCGACAGCGTTGAAGTTCTGGGCGGCGGTGGGAGTCTGGGTGCAGCTCCCAGCCACACCTGGACTCCCTCACCGGGCTCTGCCGCTGCCGGCGACCATAACCGTTTCTTCTCTCCCATGCCTGTCGAGCCCCTCACTAGGGTCGCCGGAGAAGAGCGGCCATCACTGGCGTTGCCAACCGATGACAAGAGGTTGGCAGTCCTAGAGGAGGCCGGCGGGGGCACAGCACAGGGCACAATGATGGAAGCTACGGACCCCAAATCGCTGGAGTGCTGGATGGTGGTAGATCCCGAGTTCAGGCAAGTGTGCTCCATTATTTCAATTCCTCATTTGTCTATGACACACTGCCCGACTCATGGCGAGGGGGACCCAAGGCAGCTCATAGTAGCCCTTGGGGCCGCCTCGCCGGGCTCTGCCGCTGCCGGCGACCCTGACCCGGTCTCTTTTTCTCTCCCTCTGGGGTTGGAGTCCCCAGCCACGGTCGCCAGAGCGCAGCTGATTTTGCCAGAAGCCACCGAGGATCAGGATCCAGCGCTAGGTGGCATTAGAAGCACCACCTCCCTTGCTGGGGATGCTACCGCGGGAGCAATGAGGTTCCCGATGGAGGTCACCGCTGGTGCAACGGTGCTTCAACTGGAGCCCATCGTGAGTGCAGCCACGTCCCAGACCAGGACCGTCATGGGTGCAGCTCTGGCCTGATCGGGGCCCACCGTGGGCGTTGCGGAGTTGCCGGTGGAGGGCAACGAGGGTCTGGTCCTGCCGAGGGAGGACATCGCTGCTTCAGCCCTTCCTGCCAAGGTCATCAGGGCTCCCCCCATCGATTGCCTCCTCCTCCTGGTGTTTCTGCAGGTCGGTCCTCTCACCGCGGGTGCAGCTTCTACCCAATCGGGGTCCACCGCGGGTGCAGCTGAGCCTCAGCCAGAGGCCATCGTGGGTGCAATGGGGCCGTCCCAATTGGGGGCCATTGTGGGTGTAGCTGAGCCTCAGCCAGAGGCCATCGTGGGTGCAGCGGAGCCGGCCCAGTTGGGAGCCATCGTGGGTGTAGCTGCATCTCAGCCAGAGGTCACCACAGGTGCAGTTAGGCTCCCACTGGAGTCCACCATGGTTGCAGCGGAGCCGGCCCGGTCAGGGGCTTCCATGGGTGCAGCTAGGCTCCCACTGGAGCCCATCGTGGATGCAGTGGAGCCGGCCCAATCAGGGGCCTCCGTGGGCACAGCTGGGCTCCTGCTGGAGTCCATCATAGGTGCAGCGGAGCCAGTCTGGTCGGGGCCCACCGCGGGTGCCACTACGGACCACCCTGAGGACACCGTGGTCCCCTTATCTCCGCACTACACCGTGAAGGTTCCCTTTCGCCAGTCCCGTTTCCCACCAGTGAGCCTTCCAGTGGGCAGACCGCCTCCTGCTTCACCCCTTCCGTCCTGGTGGCTGAGCAACATTGGTTGGCGGCTGGAAGAATGGACTCCCCGGGTCAGGTGGCCCACATGTTCTGGCAGGCTGCCGGACGCCATCCACTGGACCTTCTGCTGGGCCTGGGACTCTGGGCGGCCTCCTGAGCCCCAACGCCCGTGGACTTGGGGGGGGGGGTTTAATTGTGGGCCCTGGGTGGGGCGTTGTGTTCCCTCCTTCCTATTCCCCCTTCCGCCCAACCGGGTTCGGGTTGTTTGTTGTTGTTGTAACTGTTGTGGGGGGAGACACATTTGACACATTTCCAACATTAGCGGGGGTTTTACAAGAAACGGAGTTTGGGCTTTCCTTTTACTGGTGCATGATCACTTACCTTTGCTTTCAAAACAGTTTGAGTGCTATTTCCCGACCACCAAAAATCCATGTACTGCAAAGGAGTGGATCCACGACCCTTTTACAGGCATTTCACACCAGTCAGCCCTGCCTGTGTAAGAAGAACGATCATCTCCTCTCTGAGAAACAAGCTCAGGGCTCTCACTGAAGGTGATTTTTTTTTCTTAATCACACACTTTGATTTTATGCTGATGTATTCTTTTCATTTTGTCCCCTGCTTATTCACGAAACCAGTTTTCACGTGTAACCAGTGTGGTGAAAAAAATGTCCTAGGTAATTGTCCTGATGCTCACCAAACTCCCTCACAATGATCCTCAGGTGGGTCTGCATCCAAGTTGAGCTCAAGGTCAAAGAGATCTGAACACTCTCAGGCTCATTTCATCTGGAATGAGCTACTCCATCACTGATGGTCTGGTATTGGTAATAAAATGCACAAGATATTTTTACTTTGTGTGCGATTTCTCAGTCATTGCCCGTCAGTTTAAGAACTGGAAAGTTCACTGCCTTATCATCTTGGTGGTAAAAGATCTAAACAGGACTCTAGTTGTCATTATATTTTATTACATGTGGTTTTTGTGGGGGTTAATCAAGGAGAAGCTGAACATTAAATTATTTTAAGGCAGGACATGGAGAAGTGATTTATAACTCATTTTAATTTTTCCCTCTTCAGTTCTCTCACCTCTGCTGTGTCCCATTCTTAAAAAAAAAAGAATGAGAAAGAAAAGAGTATTATTCTCCAAAAAAGACTGAACAGAATATTAAAATCAGCCATTGTTGCATTTTTGTTCCCCTGTTATGTTAAAAAGCAAGGGTTACAGTTACTATGGTTACATGGAAACAGAGTAATTAAACTGAGTCAGAAAACCATGGATATTAAGTGAATTTAAAGGAGTCACTGATTGCACTTTTTTCCACATTTTAATAGCTCACAATTGGCTTAATGAAATGTTTCTTTAATTCATTATCGCAGCTTTTTTGTTGTTGTTTTTCCAGCCTTTGTGAGAATGCTTCATTGCTGTCTCTTGAATGAATCCCTAACGGGATCCAACTCTGCGTTCCCTCTTATGTCACTTTTGCTTACATTAGCTGCTGGTTGGGGCCTAGCTTAGAGGCATCTAATGTAAATTTGTCTAAAAGAATGAATGAAATAATGCATCACAGGTGGGTAGGGGTGTGTGCTTTCAGAGGTCGATAGGTTTTTACCAATCCCTGGACTACAGTAAGCACAGATAACATTCATGAAGGAATGGCTAACTGCTAGCTTCAGCTACTACAAGAAAATAAAATAAAATAACATTTAAGAATGACATAAATGGTCAAGTGTTATTAGATTCATAAGGATAAGGGCGGAAATAGAATTTATAGTAAACAGATATCAAATCCAGCTGGATCAACAGCTAAGCTAATGCTAGGAAGCCTGTTTGTCACCTCCTCCCCACTGAGGTGAACGATAACCGGTTTCATACACTTGTTACACCCCGGAGGGCGAAGAAGAAGGAGAGGGCCAACTGGCAGACTTTTCAGCGGTTTACTGACTTTCTACAACACCAGGTACGGCACTCTTACACGGCACATCACCCAATAACAGTGACATCACTCTTCACCATTTTCCTTCACTCTCTACAACAGTCTCCACTCTTCTTCTCTCCCGCTCTAACACTGAACAGTGTCTCATCACTACCGAGCGCCACCTGTGGCGCAAAAGCGCTACTGCTTCTATTGACAAACAGTTTACATTAAAACAGTTCAATTTCAGTCCTTTAGTTACATTTCCTATAAATGCTCATCTTTGCCATCAATATCTAAATTACAGTCATTTAGATATATTTATTAGAAATGTCTATTAGCCATCAGCATCTAATCAAAACTGTTTTCTGGGGTTTCCTAGAGGTTGTCCAAAATTGACTTTTTCCTACACTCGCCCCTCGAAAATTTAATGTCGACCCGACATTACAAACAACTTTTCCAAAACTCTTTTTTTTTTCTCTTTCACAGTCCACATTTGGTAACCATGTATCTCATGTAAGTAGTGTTGTCAAGACCTCATCAAGACCAGAGTCTCCCAAGACCAAGACCAAGACTGAGAAAAAGTTGAGACCAAGACCCACATACAAAGCGGTCTTGACTTGGTCTCAGTCTTGGGATTCTGGTCTTGGTTTGCTCTCGACTACAACTCTATTTCCAAGTAACTAGTTACTTTAATCATGCAGTAATTGGTAAAGTAGTTCAGTTACTTTTGAAAAGAAGTAACTAGTAACTGTAATTAGTTACTATTTTTTAGTAACTTGCCCAACACTGGTTATATGAATACTGCATATGAATGTGCATGTCTGCAATACCCACATATTATTTATGCATTCTTCACAATAAGCGATGGCAATGTTTGCTCCTTTGCTTCCCATAGAGTTGTAGTCGAGAGCAAACCAAGACCAGAATCCCAAGACTGAGACCAAGTCAAGACCACTTTGTATGTGGGTCTTGGTCTCAACTTTTTCTCGGTCTTGGTCTTGGGAGACTCTGGTCTTCATGAGGTCTTGATGAGGTCTTGACTACAACACTACATGTAAGTAGGATATTACTAAACAGGAGTCAGAGTTCTTTAAAGTCCATAAAGATGCAAACTGGTAATAGTCCGTAGTACAGCATGTATCACCTGTTCCATGCAATACATTCGCAGAAGAGGTCTTTGAGTACAATGACCATCAACCGCTCCTTCCATCATGGTGGGTATCTGCATCTTTCCTGAGAGTAAGGGTACTCAATCTAGTCATAGCCTACCAAATAAACCTTTATGTGATGCCTGTACCTTAGTAACACACTGAAAATCATTTTGTTTTTTTTTTGTTGTTGTTTTTAAATCAACCATAAAAGTAACTTGGTGATGAGTTTAGTCACTACTCATTTGCTTTCCAAAACATTCTTGTCTGAACAATGGTTATCTCTAGCTTCTACACACTTTATAATTGTTTTAAACAGATTAAGTGCAAGGTTGGCCTAACTTATCATAAGTAAATCTCAACGTCTGTTTTCTCATTCTTGAAGGATACGTTTTAGCAGGGATCTCGACAGGTCCCTCCTGGTCACTGGAACTGGACTCCGACACCACATCACCCTGGTCCTGGTCTGCCTCAGCTGGATCTGGGTCCACTGGACTGTTGACCTCTGGTGCCAGCTGCACCTGTGTGACATCATCTGTGTCCTGGTCCTCATCCTCCGGAGTAGTGTCACTGTGTGTAGAACTCCGGTGGGTCGGCTCTCAGTGGACGGTGATTTTGATCCTTTCCAGCTCGTAATCCGATTATGGCACCCCAGCCCTCTTCATCTTCATCGACTGTGCTGTTTTGTCTGTCCACATTCCTTTGCCTTTTAGACTCTCTTTCTCTTGTTTTATTAGAGGCAGGCTCCACTCTTTCCATGGAAAGAAAGTCACAGGGTAGAAAAAGGTTTCTGTGCATGACCCAAGTGCGCCCCTTGCCGTTTTCAGGTCTGATCTCATACACTAGACTGTCTGGGTACTTCTTTTGGGTCACGACATACACCTTGTCTTCCCAGAATGATCTTAATTTTCCTGGCCCACCTTTTTCGGTCAAGTTTCGGACCAGTACTCTGGATCCAGGGGGCAACTCAGCACCGTGAACCTTTTAATCATAAAGGGCTTTACTTCTCATCCCTTCTTTGTTTGCTGTTTTAGAGGCAAGTTTGTAAGCTTCAGCCATTGTAGCTCTCCACTTTTCAGCATAGTCCTGCTGAGAAGCACTCTGCTCTCTTGTTGTGAGGCCAAACATTAGATCAATAGGCAACTTTGGACTACGGCCAAATAGCAGAAAATATGGCGCATACTCCGTAGTCTCACTGCGCGTGCAATTATAGGCATGAACCACTTTTACCAGAGAGGACTTCCAGTCTGCCTTGGCTGCTTTGGGCAAATTTCTGAGCATTGCCAACAGTGTACGATTGAATCGTTCTACCTGCCCATTCCCTTGGTCGAGGACTGAAAACCACGCACTCCCATTTAGACTGTTTAGCATATATTGTATGCAGGGAAATGGGTGTCTGTCAGGGATGGACTTCTTGTTCAGCTCTCTAAAGTCGCAGCACAAACGCAGTCCTCCATCTTTCTTTCGCACACAGACGATTGGACTGGAATACGATGACTTAGATTTGGTGATCCAGCCCCTGTTAAGCAGGTCTTCTAAATACTCCTTTACTTCTTGATGAAGTGGTCTGGGAACAGAGATATAAGTCTTTTTGACAGGAGTGGAATCTTCGAGTCGGATCTTCAACTGTAAAGAGAGAATTGTCCCTACATCATACTCATCATGGGAAAACGCTTGCCGTCCCTCCCATAATAGCTGTTTTACTTGCTCTTGTTGTGTGGGTGAGAGATGATCAAGGGGAACTGGGGGGTCCCACATGTCCATAGTCTCTTTGACGGCACAGTTCATTTCGGTCTCTTTCTTCCTTCCGGTTTCACTCGTCGTCGGGTCTGCTGTCGCTTGGTTTACAGTAGTGCGTCTAATGTCTGCCGGGTAAGCAGTTTTAACTCTCTGTGTTTCTCCCAAAATGGTCTTAGCGGGCAGCTGGATATCACGGGACGTACTGTTTGTTATAGGTATTTTGAACATAGATCGCCTCCCTTTCCATAACTGCACCAACCACTTTGCATCTGCAAACCCTCCGGTAATTGGGTGTACTGACTCGGCTCAAATAAGACGTCTTGTGTGTCTGGAAGTGAGCCTGCCCTGACAAAACCTTTAACTGCTTTGGTTTGGCCAGCAGGGACGGTGACCAACTCACTGCCAACTTTTACCATTCCTTCCCCCAGCCTATCCTCCTCACTTTGCATCACTTTCAAAATTACCTCTGTTTTTTTTTACAATCAAATGAGAAGGCTGCACTAACAGCTTCACAGATGGCACAAGGAGGGTTAATGCCCATCTTCAGGACATGGTCAATCACGTTGAACCCAATGATAGGCGGCTCTGCCACTCCATCCTCCTTCACCACTAGCATGGGAACTAAGAGTTCCACCGGTGGGCGACTAGCTGTCGGCAGCTTGAAAGTGACTTCGACCCACCCTGAGAATGGAATCGGTGTCTGGTTCACTGCCCTCCCATTCAGAATATTTGGACCCACCAACTCGGCTAAGTCTCTGACGGTGGTGTGTGGCAGGTGCTCCTGTCTCCAGGTGTCATTCATTAAGCCGACCTGTGACCCTGTGTCCCACAACGCTTCTGTCTCCTTATCATCGAGGAAGCAGGTTATGACATATTTTTTCCCAACCAAATTGAGTAACTATAATTGGCGATTAGGGGACAGTAGATTAACATGGACTGTTTCTTCAGGAGGTGCCTCTGCCTTAGCTACCAGCCTTGCTTCCAACCTCCGAATACTGTCAGTAACTAGCTCATACAGTTCTTGTGTGTTAGCTTGTTCTGATGTGGTTGTGACAGTATTGGTCGCTGTGTCTACTTGCCCTGTCCTTTTTCCAGGTCTCCTTCCTATCCGACATTCCCTTGACATGTGGCCACTGAATCCACATCTGAAGCAGTGGTCGCACTGATTCCCATTGCTGGTGGACTGACAGCTCTTGCAGCCATGTGTCCTCCTGGCTCTTTTTGCGTGAGGTGCTCTGGGAGACTCACGTATGGCCTTCTTGATCTCCTCCATGTCACTCTTCAGCTGCATGACTATGTCCAGGAGCTCAGATTACGTGCGGGTCACTGTGCTTTGGGATTTAAGGATTTTATCTTTTGTCGATGGTGGATGGCACTCTTGGCCATCCACTCCCTCCACGGTTGCATACTAACCCGTCAGATTTTCCACTCGGCATTCTCCAACTTTGGGTTCTTTCGTGTGCCTCTTGAATTTTTGGTGTCGTTCCCATTCAAGACTGGCTGCTGCATTCGTCTTAGAAATCAGAAGCTCGTCGGTGATGGCAGGATCCTCCAGATAGCGCTTCAGTTGGTTTTTCATGTCAGCACTAAAGTCCTGTTTCCACTGCCCTCAGAAACTTCCTCTGAATAAGATCAGAACTATACTGCTCTTCCGTGCCAGGCTCTCTGGATGCTGCTAAAAGTCTTTCCTTTAGCTTGATGGCGCGAAACAGGAAGTTCTGAGGTGACTCGTTACTGTCTTGTGTGATGTTTGTCAGGCGATGGTACAAGTCGGTTGAACTATCCTCTTTATAATGTCCTCACAGGATGATGCGCAACTGTGACAGGGTGAGATCTGACTTGATCTCCAGCATATCTCTCAGACTCATTCCGGGACTCACTGCTCTGACAACAGCCTCAATTATCTCAGCCTCACTGTGCTTTTTCTTTAGGCCCATATCAATCTGGTGAATGAGATTGGAATAAGGCAACTTGTCTCTTTGGCTCCTATCTGCCCATTTATCCTAAACTCTCGTTTAATGGTCACTTCTGGCAGTAGGGGCGCTGCGGGGACCTTGGGCTGTGTCACAAAATGGTGACTCTGTGGCTGAGTGGCCTCATTATCAGTCAGCCTCGCTATTTCCTCTTCAAGCTTTTAGTTGAATAAAGGAAACTTTCATGCAGAGCGGCATATTGGTTCTGTAAACTGGCGAGTGCCTCTGCCCCCCGGCGCGTGCCAGCCGCTGCCGCCGCCTGCGTCAACAGTTCACCTCGCTTAGCTTCGATAGCACATGCTATTAGCTTTAGCAGAAATGCGCGGGCTACATCCTCCTCTTCGCTTTCAATGGTTTTTTCCACCTCCTCGTTTAACAGTCGTATCAGTGTGTACTTTTTAGACGGCTTGGCTGGGTTTATCTTTGCAAACAAACAGACCTCGTTTAGCTGTTCGGTCTGTAATGGCACCAAGGCCTCGCTTAGCTTATCTAGCAGCTGCTCCAGTTCCATTGTTTCTGCTCTTTTTTTTTTTGCACACTCACCGTCTTAGGCACGACTGAACCATCCTCTGCTACCAAATTTTGTTACACCCCTGAGGGCGAAGAAGAAGGAGAGGGCCAACTGGTGGACTTTTCAGTGGTTTATTGACTTTCTACAACACCAGGCACGGCACTCTTACACGGCACATCACCCGATAACGGTCACATCACTCTTCACCATTTTCCTTCAGTCTCTACTTTCTCCGCTCTTCTTCTCTGGCGCTCTAACACTGAACAGTGTCTCATCACTACCGAGCGCCACCTGTGGCGCAAAAGCGCTACTGCTTCTATTGACAAACAGTTTACATTAAAACAGTTCAATTTCAGTCCTTTAGTTACATTTCCTATAAATGCTCATCTTTACCATCATCATCTAAATTACAGTCTTTTAGATACATTTATTAGAAATGTCTATTAGCCATCAGCATCTAATCAAAACTGTTTTCTGGGGTTTCCTAGAGGTTGTCCAAAATTGACTTTTTCCTACACACTCAAATCACCAAGTGCAATAATGCTAACAGCTGGCTGTAGCATCATAGCGAAAATGTAAGAAAATAAACCAGAATGATGCAAGACATGTTGTGAACTGTAGATTAGTGAACCAGGTGGAAAAAGGGATGGCTAGTAGGGTGACTGAGATCTAAAGAAAGTAACAATATAAAGCATGCTTGGTGCGAGCTTCCTAATACCACTGTTGGCTTGAATGCTAACACCTTTGGCTATCCACCCATCTGCACAGCAGACAGTTAGGCTGGCCAATAATAGAGCAATGGGCGGGTATCAAGACAAGTGATGTTTCCCATTTCTTTATGTACAGGAACATCCCAGGAAGTGACTTCAGTTCATGTTTTCACAAAGTTTATGACTTGTTATCTACCAAATATACTGTATCAGAAATGAAAATCACATTTTCTGTTGTCCTATTGATATTTTTTAATCATAGGGTTATTATTCAGAAGAACTGAACAGACCAGATTTCTTCTGGTCTTGTGCTGTAATGGGATTTTTTTGCATTTTTGAGTGCGACAGAAATCCCTGACATTGTGCTGGCCCAGGAGGAGGAAAATCTCCAGCGTTTGGGTGTGTGAGGATTAAGTTGTGATGTTATCGGAGATGCTGGCTGGTGGCGCCAGGAGCAGGTGTATTGACCGTGTAATCCTTGGCAATAGACTTTACCTTGATCTGGCATTCATGTGGAATTACAGGTAATTACTGCTTCTCACTTTGCTACAAAGACCATAGAGGAAGATTCATGACTCAATCAAGCCAATTAAATACAATTTATAAGAAAAAATATTTGCCTTCCCATCTCTGGATAAAGCAGAGCACTCTGTCAGGGGTCTCCAACCTTTCTGCATCCAAGAGCTACTTTTGAAACATTAACTTTCGGGAGGGTTACTCATGTTTTATCACATATTCAAATTTCACTGCAAAGGGATTCTTCTTTTCCCCTCATGGATCATCACCTTTTCATGGTAAGGGGTTTACATGCCCTAGTGATCCCAGGAGCTATGTTGTCTGTGGTAATTTGTCTCTGGTAGGGTCACCAAAGATTAAACTGGTCCTGGGCGAATAGCCAGACTAACAACGATCCAACAGACTCCCATGATGAATATTAGAACAACGATTCAGTGTACTCCACTTGGTATGGGTTTACCGGGACCCTGCCTTGGAGCAAGGCCTGGGAGAGTGGCTTGATGGCGAGCTTCTGGTGGCCGGGTTTCTGCCCATGGGACCCAGCTGGGCTCAGCCCAAAGGAGTTACATGGGTCTCCCTCCAGTCAGCTCACCAGCTGCAGAAGGGACCATGGGGGTCTGGCACTTTGCGGATCAGGTGGCAGTCGAAGGCAGAGACCTTGACAGTCTGATCTTTGGCTTCCTAAACTGGCTTCTGGGACATCGAATGAGCTTTCTCCATAGGATTGCTGAACTCACCTTTAGAGATAGGGTGAGAAGCTCAGAGTAGAACCGCTGCTCTTCCACATTGAAAGGAGCCAGCTGAGGTGGTTTGGGCATCTGATCAGGATGCCTCCTAGATGCCTCCTACTTGAGGTGTTTCAGGAACGTCCTTCTGGGAGGAGACTCCGGGGCAGACCCAGGACCTGCTAGAGAGGCTATGTTTCCCAGCTGTCCTGGGAACACTTTGGCTTCCTCTCAGAAGAGCTGGAGCAGGTGGCTTGGCAGAGGGAGGTCTGGGCTTCTCTGATTGAACTGTTGCCTCCATGACCCAGATGTCCGGAAAAGTAGCAGAACACTGATGGATGGATGCATGGATGATGCATGGGATCCTTCTTTTGTCCTTTGGCCGTGCAATCAAGTGCACGGTCATGTGTTCCTAGATGTGTAGACATTTTGTGTTACAGCCAATAACCTGGGGCCGATGTCGCCTGTCTTTGATGGATAGATCCCTTTTCTTTCTTCAAGCTAAAAGGCACCATTTTTACCTGGTTGTTGGTATGATCCAGCTAGGACGTGAACCCACAACTTCTAAGCTACGGGGCAGATGCTCTACCATTAAGACACCACTCCCACCCATTGCAAAATGCTATTTTTATTATTTCATTTCATTATTTGTGATTTAATTGTCATTACTGATATATTCACTGATATAAAGTGCTTTGAGTGGTCTTTGTGACTAGAAAAGCGCTATATAAGTGTAGGTTAGTTAGTTAGTATTGTGGAGATGTGACAATGACGAGGCAGAGTTCTCTCTCAAATCAGCTTTATTCACATCACCATCATCTCAAAGCAGAAAGCAGAAAAAAGAGAGCCACACAGGAAACTCTCGTCCTTAAATATCAGGACTCTTACAGTTCACAGGTCACATGTATCACAGACTACGTTGCATTATAATGACAGTAACAATGCATCCTCACTCCATGATATCACTTCCACTGTCTCCACTGCATCCCTTCTTTAATCCTTTAATTATACCTCCCACAGTCTCCAGCCTTGCATACCAAAGCTAAGATTCTTGCAGCTTCCTGTAATCACGAAGGAAGTTCTGCTTTTGTTCTGATCTAAAATGTGAGTCCAAAACAGGTCACGTCTGTGTGTCCACCACACAAAGCCCCCCCCCCCCCAACATTTTAGAACAAACAAGAGATTAACAACATGCATGCCATGATAGTATCAATACATATCAGTCCACATGCTGTCTAGGCTTCAGCCTCCTGCCGAATCTGCTGTGGCTAGGATTCAACGTCTCTGCGGCGTTGTCATGCTGGGGGTTTGCCGTCTGGGGGTGGAAACCTTTTGTCAGCACCTGTGGGTGTTCTGGGGAAACATTACTCTGTGAAGCTTCCCGCGGTGGTCTACCTCGCCGCGGGGCCCTCACCAACAGCACTTGCTCATCTGCCACCACAAAAGCTGGTTTGAGTCTGTTTATGCAAACTTTCCCTTTCCTACCCCCCAAATCTAGCAAAAACTGCTTGTCCCCTGTTTCTAGCACTCTGAAAGGTCAGTCATAAGGCGGTCGCAGCGGGGTTCGATGCACATTGTCTGACAAAAACAAAATCTGCGTTCTTCAAGGTTTTAGGCACAAAAACGCGCGGAAAACTGTGGTGCGCGGGGCCGGGCAGCGTGCTTGATTCTATGTTACTCCGCAACAGCTGAGACGGAGAGGCGTCTGGCGCAGGGTTATCTGGGAGAAACTCCCCGGGCAGCCGGAGTGGCTGCGCAAACACGAGCTCAGCTGGGGAGGCTTCTAAGTCCTCTTCAGGCACAGAACACAATCCCAATAACAACCACGGTAACTTGTCTACCCAATTTGCACCCGTCAGTGACGCTCTGAGAGCCGCTTTCAATGACCTATGAAAACGTTTGCATAACCCGTTAGCCTGCGGATTGTACGCAGTTGTGCGGTGAATTGTGACCCCCAGGCTGCGGGCCATTGTCGACTAAAGCTCGGACACGAATTGAGGGCCTCTGTCGGACGTAATGTCCAACGGAACGCCGAAGCACGCCACCCAAGCTGTTAAAAATGCACGTGCCACCTCCTCGGCTGTGGTTGATGGCAGCGGGACCACTTCAGGCCAGTGCGTGGTGCGGTCCACCATTGTCAGAAGGTGTGTGCACCTTTGTGATGGCGGGAGGGGGCCCATGAGGTCCACATGAACGTGATCAAACCTCTTGGCCGGAATGTGAAACGGCTCCAAAGGAGCCCTCGTGTGCCTGTGTACTTTGGCTCGTTGACACGCCGTGTAGGCTGCTGCCCACTCCTTAACTTGTTTGCTGAGGCTCGGCCACACAAATTTCTCTCCTACCATTTTGACCGACGCGCGCACTCCAGGGTGTGCCAAAGAATGAACCGAGTCAAAAACGCAGCGGTGCCACGCGGCCGGTACTACTGGATGCGGCCGTCCAGTGGAGACATCGCAGATTAGGGGGGGCATACCGTCTTGCAGCACCCTGCTCTCCAGCCTTAACCCTGTTGGTCCAGACTGAAGCGCGCGCACATCCGCGTCACCAACCTGCTCCGCAGCCATGGCTGCGTAATCTACTCCTACGCTGACTGTGGCCGCCACGGCGCGCGAGAGGCAATCTGCCACTACACTGAGTTTGCCCGCCACATGCCGAATATCAGTGGTAAACTCTGATATTGCAGCCAGCTGTCTCTGCTGCCGGCCTGACCACGGTTCAGAAACCTTGGTAATCGTGAATGTTAGCGCTTTGTGGTCAACGAACGTGGTGAAAGAGCGTCCTTCTAGCCAGAACTGAAAGTGTCGGATGGCCAAATGGAGAACCAGCAGCTCCCTGTCGAACGCGTTGTATTTATGTTCGCTATCGCGCAAGGTCCTGCTGAAAAATGCGAGGGGCTGCCAAACCCCGGCTACATGTTGCTCCACGACCGCCCCTATGGCCACATCTGACACGTCAGTGGTGAGCGCTATGCGGGCCGTTGGGTCTGGGTGTGCCAACAACGCGGCCTTTGCCAAGGCTGCTTTCACCTCCGAGAACGCTTGGTCCCGCTCCGAGGACCACTCAACCTTATCCGCGGGTTTCTTTTTTTTGAGCGTGGCATACAGCTGCTGCATGAGTTGCGCCGCGCGGGGGAGAAAATGGTTATAAAAATTCACCATTCCCAAAAACTCCTGCAACGCCATGACAGTCTGCGGCCGGGGAAAATCTGCCACCGCACGCACTTTGTCAAGAAGCGGAACTGCTCCTTCGGGGGAGACGCGGTGTCCTAAAAAATTGATCTGCGCCACCCCGAACTGACACTTCGCTGGGTTGATTATTAACCCGTGATCTCCCAACCTTCGGAAAACTGTGGCCAGGTGTTTTTCGTGTTCGTCTTCGGACGCGCTGGCTACTAAAATATCATCCAAGTAGACGAACACGAAAGGGAGATCGCGAAGCACCGTATCCATCATGCGTTGGAACGTCTGAGCAGCCCCTTTAAGTCCGAATGGCATGCGTAAAAACTCGAATAGGCCAAACGGAGTTATTACCGCTGTTTTTGGTATGTCCTCAGCGCGCACTGGGACTTGGTGGTAACTGCGGACCAAGTCTATTTTAGAAAAAATGCTCACCCCTGCCAAATGAATGGAAAAATCCTGGATATGCGGGATTGGGTAGCGGTCGTGCGCTGTAGCGTTGTTTAACCTGCGGAAATCCCCGCAAGGTCACCATGATCCGTCAGCTTTCGGGACCATTTGCAGCGGGGAAGCCCACGAGCTGTTTGAACTTCTGATAATGCCCAACCTCTCCAGGTTGGCAAACTCCTCGCACGCTATGGCCAGCTTAACTGCGTCCAAGTGCCGAGCTTTTGCGAAAACGGGCGGTCCGGTAGTGGTAATAAAATGCTCCACCCCGTGTTTAGCAACAGTTGCCGAAAATGTGGGGACCGCGAGTGCTGGGAACTGAGTGAGCAGTGTGTGGAACTTACCGCTTGCAGCTGTGACACTGGCTTGTGCTGTAGGTGGGGCCACTCGCGCTGTACAGGGGATAGAATCAAAAGAAAGTGCATTAACCAGGCGCCTGTTTGCGAGGTCAACCAACAAACCATGTGAGCACAAAAAATCAGCCCCCAACATATTGAAATTTACTGCTGCTACAACAAAAGTCCACTCAAATGTACAGTCTTCTCACCAAAGGTCTTAATCTCCAAGCCGTTCGCTGCTGTCACCCGGGGACCTCTGGAACCAGCTAGTCTGTCCGCGTAGGAAGGTGTGATGAAACTCAACTGGGAGCCTGTGTCGACGAGGAACTGCTTCCCCGAGCGTGCGTCCGACAAGTAGAGCAGCTTGTTCTCCTCTCCGAGGGCCGCGGCTGCTACCGACCCCCGGTCTTGGCGTTTCCCGAACGCCTGAACTGGCACGGTGGTACACATTCGCGTGCCCTCTCTGCAAAACAGCAATGGTAGAAACAAAGGACGTCCGAGCCGCGTTCCCTGGCCCCTGCCGCCGCCGTCGTCGGTGAGTCTGGCACCGCTGCCTCTGGCCCCCTGTCGTCTCCGGTCCTCTCGTCGAGTTCTGCTGCAGAAGCCGTGGCTGCGCGCCGCTTGGTGGCATTGACAATCCGCTGCGCCTCTCGGCCCAGAACGCGGTAGTCCCGTTGGGCCAACAGTGGCGAACTGGCCAGGGTCGCTCTCGCTGCTGACGGTAGAGTCCTGAGGAAAAGGTGAGTGAAAATGAAGTGATCGCCGTCAGAGTCTTTCAACCTCAACAACTTCTCCATCAGGTTCGCGGGCATGTCGTTTTCCAACTCCGTCAGCGCCAGGAGCCTCTCTGCATGCTCCTCCGCCGAGGGGGTGAATTGCTGGATGAGTGCAGCCTTCAACGTGTCGTATTTGTCGCTGTCCGGCGGTTGGTCGATCAGGCTCTCCACATGTTGGGCCGTGTTGTTGTCCAACTTTGCGACTACGTAGTAGAATTTTGTGGCGTCTACCGATATCCCCCGGAGGTTGAACTGCGCCTCAACCGCGTTGAACCAGGAGAGCGGATTGTTCTGCCAGAAGTCTGGTAGCTGGACTGTGGTGGCATTCGTTTGGCTGGGGGCTCCTGACGAGGCTGTCCCGGGGGAATTCTCCTCTTGCATGATATGTCTCGGGTCACCAGTGTGGAGATGTGAGAATGACGAGGCAGAGTTCTCTCTCAAGTCAGCTTTATTCACATCACCATCATCTCAAAGCAGAAAACAGAAAAAAGAGAGCCACACAGGAAACTCTCGTCCTTAAATATCAGGACTCTTACAGTTCACAGGTCACATGTATCACAGACTACATTGCATTATAATGACAGTAACAATGCATCCTCACTCCATGATATCACTTCCACTGTCTCCACTGCATCCCTTCTTTAATCCTTTAATTATACCCCCCACAGTCTCCAGCCTTGCATACCAAAGCTAAGATTCTTGCAGCTTCCTGTAATCACCAAGGAAGTTCTGCTTTTGTTCTGATCTAAAATGTGAGTCCAAAACTGGTCACGTCTGTGTGTCCACCACAGTATTCTCATTTCATTTTTACCTCCGCCAAAGGGGGAGGTTATGTGATCATCGGTGTTGGTTTGTCTGTTTGTCTGTTTGTTAGCAAGATAACTCAAAAAGTTATGGACAGATTTTCATGAAATTTTCACAGATTGTCAGAAATGGGGTATCCTACAGATGATTAGATTTTGGTGGTGATCCGGATCACCGTCCACAAGAAAACCGAGGATTCTTTATTGTAACAATAATAGCTATCATGATCATCATCGTAACTACAATAATAGGTATCATCATCATCGTGATGATGATATGATGACTATGATGACGATGATGATGATGATAATAACTATTAATTGTTACTACGATGATGATGATACCTATTATTGTTGTAATAACTATGATGATGATGATGATACCTATTATTGTAACTATGATGATAATGCTCAGATGATAATGCGCAGACCTCTGCTTGGTCTGCACATTTGTCTGGTCGAGTGCTTTTCTAGTTTCCAGCTGTATTCATACAATTTTTATCTTAATTTTTATTTTGTCTATTTTTGATTTATGTATATGTTGTGACCACAGGATCTCATCTCTGTTGTTTGCAGATGATGTTGTCCTGTTGGCTTCATCCAGCAATGACCTGCAGCTCTTGCTGGGATGGTTTGCAGCTGAGTGTGAAGCGGCTGGGATGAGAATCAACACCTCCAAGTCCGAGTCCATGGTCCTCAGCTGGAAAAAGGTGGATTGTCTTCTCTGGGTTGGGGACAGGCTCCTGCCCCAAGTGGAGGAGTTTAAGTATCTTAGGGTCTTGTTCACGAGTGAGGGGAAAATGGAGTGAGAGATTGACAGATGGATTGGAGCAGCATCTGCAGTGATGCGGATGTTGTACCAGTCTGTTGTGGTGAAGAGGGAGCTTAGCTCTAAGGCAAAGCTCTCGATTTACCAATCAATCTACATTCCTACTCTCACCTATGGTCACGACCTTTGGGTAATGACCGAAAGAACGAGATCGCGGATACAAGTGGCTGAAATGAGCTTTCTCCGTAGGATTGCTTGACTCACCCTCAGAGATAGGGTGAGGAGCTCAGTCATCCGGAAGAGGCTCAGAGTAGAACCGCTGCTCCTCCACATTGAAAGGAGTCGGTTGAGGTGGTATGGGCATCTGATTAGGATGCCTCCTGGACGCCTCCCACTTCAGGTTCAGGTTCAGGTTACTTTATTTGTACCCGTAGGTAGATTTGTTTTGCAGTCTGGTGACATCCATATTTACAAGCCACAATTACATTCAACATAGACACAAACATAGGCACACATGAAGCTGACTATAAACATGATAAAAAATACTCAAGGCTCCATCAATCAGGGTATAAAGACAAAGAGATGAGAGAAAAACCAGAGATAAGAGAGAAGGGTCATATTAAAAAGTTAAAAACTAGTCAAAGAGGTTAAAAACTCAAAGGTCTAAAACCCAATAAAATATTTAGAACCCAAATAACATCCTACAAAAATAAGTAAATATAAAGTGGAGTTAATAAATAGGTACCTAAATTGTGTGCAATATATTGTTACAACTTGTTCAACTCTTTGACAGCAGCAGGATCAAAGCTGTTTTTGTAGCGCTGGGTTTTACTTTTTGGGACAGCAAACCTCCGTCTTGAGGGAAGAAGCTGAAAGTTGCAGTGCAAAGGGTGGGAGTCATCATTTTATATGGAGGTAGCAATCCTCTGTACTTGTCTGGTGTACAGGGATGTCAGGCTCAGCTTTGACTCACCAAGCAAACGACTGGACCATCTAACTACCTGATCCAAGGATTTCCTCTGTTTCAGTTTTATCTGACCAAACCATGACACTAAAGAAAAGGATAAAACGGATTCAATAAAAGCCCGATTAAACATTGTCATTATGGTTCGATCAGTTTGGAAGCATGCAAGTTTTCTCAAGCAATGCAAATGTTGCTGACCCTTTTTGCACACCCTTTCACAGTTCTTTTCAAAGTTGAAATTACTATCAATAATCGTCCCAAGATATTTGTAGGATTGTACACATTCGGTGGTCTGGCCTTTTGGTACGGTGACTTTGTGCCTGGGAGTATTCCTCCTAAAGTCAATAATCATGTCTTTAGTTTTTGTCGTATTCAGCTGCAGGTAGGAATCCTCACACCAGTGAACAAAATCATCAACTACTGGGCTGTGGCCACTCTCACCATCCTGGAGGAGACTGACAATAACTGAGTCATCACCATACTTTATAATGTGCCTGTTGTCATGTCTGCTCCGACACATGTTCGTGTACAGGATGAAGAGTAGTGGTGA
Organism: Pholidichthys leucotaenia; assembly: GCA_020510985.1. Classification (NCBI taxonomy): domain Eukaryota; kingdom Metazoa; phylum Chordata; class Actinopteri; order Cichliformes; family Pholidichthyidae; genus Pholidichthys; species Pholidichthys leucotaenia. Next base: position 417,304,119 of record CM035842.1, read on the forward strand.
CAACACACACCCCTGAGGAGAGCCAGTAGAAGAGCACTTTAGGTCAGACAATGTACCATTGACCCTTACTCTCTGTGTCCTGTTGGTTAAGAAATCCAGAATCCAAACCACCAGATTATTACTCAAATCAAATTGTTGCAGGAGCCTTTCAACTAAAATATGAGGTTGGATTGTATTAAAGGCAGAGGAAAAGTCCACAAATAAAAGCCTGGCGTGTGTCCCATTAAAATCCAGATGTTTAAAAAGCATGTTAAACAGAGTGACAATGGCGTCCTCCATCCCTCTGTGAGGTCTATAGGCAAACTGCAGAGGATCCAATGCATGCTCAGTCTGCTTTAGGACCTCACATCTGACCAGTTTTTCAAAAAATTTTCATTAAAATTGAAGTCAGAGCAACTGGTCTAAAGTCGTTTAGCATTTTAGGACAGCTGGATTTTGGAACGGGAACAATCACGGCATCTTTCCGTCTGTAAGGACTTATTGAAAATGTAATGAAATACAGGACTCAGTTCATGTGCACAGGACTTTACCAAGCGCCCACATATATTATCAGGGCCCTGACTTTTGTTCACTTTTACAGCGCAGAACTCCCTTTTAACATCCTGCACCTCAATATTAAAGTGCTGATTGTCTTTGAGTTTCTGTTTCAAATCTTGGGTTTCAGTGCTAAAATCAAAGGAGTCCAAACGGCCATAAAAACAATTAAGAGCATTAGACAGCTCTGTGTCTGAGTTAAAACCATCTAAAAACACACGATTACTGCGTTCTGTGTTCTGAAGGCCTGCAATAGTTTTCATACTGGCCCAGGCTGAACCAAGTTTCTTTGTTGCCATCTTGCTTTCCAATTCTGATTTATAATTCTGTTTTGCTCTTAAAATTTCGGCCTTCAGCTCTTTTGTGGCAACCTGTAGCTCAGAAACAGACCCCTGTTTAAAGGCAAGTGCTTTCCTCTGTAAGCAGGATTTAACTGATTTTGTAACCCATGGCTTGTTGTTGGGATATATTTTGACACTTTTACGTGGAACGATCGTATTTTTACAGAAAGCCATGTATGAGCATGTGACGTCCACCAAAGAGTCCAACTCATCCTCGCAGGCCAGTGTGAACATCTCACACTGGCCTGCCTCCAGGAATGTTAAAGCATTCCTGGAGGCTGTGCACTGAATCTTCTGTCCACACATCTATGTCTCTGGTCTCCACCTTGCCTCTTCTGAGAGCAGTTTTATATGTGGGCAGCAAATGTACACAGTTGTGATCTGAGGATCCTAAAGGAGGAAGGGGGAGTGATTTATAGGCCCGCTCTATGGATCCATAGCACAGGTCCAATGTCTTTTTTCGCCTGGTTGGGCAGGAGACATACTGATAAAAGTTTTTAAGTGTCTTCTTAAAAGAAACATGGTTAAAATCCCCAAGAATAAAGTTTGGCGCCTCTGCAGAAATTGACTGCAGCCGCTGCACCTCATCAAAGATGGTGCTAGAGGCGGAGTCAGCATCTGCCCTCGGGTGGATGTACACAGTCGTGCTGAAAAGTTGGGGGAACTCGTGAGGCAAATAAAAGGGGCGTAGCGATATGGACAGAAGCTCCACATCGGGTGTACAGATGCGCTCTCTGACCATGACAGATGTGCAGTACTGCTTATTAATATATAAACATACGCTTCCCCCCTGACATTTCCCCGTTACCTCTTCCTGCCGATCAGAGCGGAGTGGGGCTCTAAAGCTGTCAATCCACAGGTCCGCGTCCCGGTCATGCGCAGTAAGCCAAGACTCGGTATAAGCCATGACACAGCAGTTCTTAAAGTCCTTCTGGTAGCGTACATTCCCTTGAATTTCATCCACCTTGTTCCTCAGATATTGTACGCTCCCAAAAATCATAGAAGGAAGAGGAATGTTACCAAACTGACGTCTTCTCAGGCGTAATTTCACGCCTCCACGCTTTCCGCGTTGCCTTCTCCCATCTCTCTTTTCACCGCTGTGTCCATCTCTCAAAATAAAGTCCAGCAGTTGCGGCTTAGACTCAATCACAGACGCTGCATCATCCGTGTTTAAATGCAGCAACATGTCCCTGGAATAATGTATTCTGCCCGCCATGATCCCAATCGCGCTCACCTCAGAGACACAGACCCGGTGTGAAAGAATCAGCAGTGCAAAAATGGGGAGGAAATCCATATTGATGGAACCAGGGAGCTCTTCACCATACAGTCCACAAACATTCCAGGACAGAAACGACACAGAGAATTTCGTTAAAAACACATTAAAGTGCGTAAAAATAGACACACAGACGACTGACTTTTTCACCAGCTGCCGGTCGCTGCGAGCGCATGCGCCCTTACTTGAGGTGTTTCGGGCACGTCCCACTGGGAGGAGACCCCGGGGCAGACCTAGGACTCGGTGGAGAGACTATGTCTCCCAGCTGGTCTGGGAACGCCTTGGTATCCTCTCTGAAGATCTGGAGCAGGTGGCTGGGGAGAGGGAAGTCTGGGCTTCTCTGCTTGAACTGCTGCCTCCGTGACCCGGACCTCCGGAAAAGTGGTAGAAGATGGATGGATGGATGGATGGATATATGTTGTTTATTTATTTAGTTTTAAATTAAAAACATGTAACAGCACAAAGCTAAAACTGTAGAAATAAAAATCTGCATCATTTCCAAAATCTGATCATGATATTTGTACTGTATATACTTATATTGTTTTGAACACCATATTCAGTTCTCTAGCCTCACTAGAACCTTTACTAGTGAAACATGGAGGGGAACTGGGGGCAGCTGGTCGAACGAACCACAGCATGCTGTGTGTATTGAAGTGGTCAAAGACCATATGGCCATGGTGAACAATAAGGACAGGAACAACCCTGAATGAGACATTACTAAAACATGGAACCTTCCGTATGTGTTCCATACCCATTCCATCCGAGTTTGGTATACCTTCCATATGGAACACTCCATACATTTTCCATATGTGTAATGTACACTGCTATTCCCAAGTGCCGTAGAAACAGAACGTTCCTTATGGAGTACTAGCAGTCCTACTTACTAGCCATTTTGAGTGTTTTAGGAACATGTACAGTACATAAGAGGGATAAGGGGATAAGGACCTGTACTTATATAGCGCTTTTTCTAGTCACAAAGACCACTCAAAGCACTTCACTAGTACTAACCCTCTATTCTAAGGGCCTATAGGAGACAGATATTTAGGGACAATTTAGGACAACCAATTAACCTAACATGCATGTCTTTGGTTTGTGGGAGGAAACCGGAGCCCCCAGAGTAAACCCACGCAGCACAGGGAGAACATGCAAGCTCCACACAGAAAGGTTCCTACCCCTGCCAGCCTGGGGATTCGAACCTGGAACCTTCTAGCTGTTAGGCAACAGTGCTAACCACTGCACCACCATGCTGCCCAATATATGTAATGTTAGATACAGAATGTTCCTTGCGGAATGCTAGCTAGTCCTGTTAGCGCAAGTGTTTGACTAACATAAACATAAAACATTACATGTTCGATTGCGGTTCTGCTAGCTCATGGTCCGTGCATGTTCCATAGATACTGAATGTTCTGTTCGGATGCTAGAAAAGCATAGGAATTGGAGACATTTTGATTATAAATGATTTTTTTTTTAATTAAAACAAGACTTACCAATCTGTATCTATCTCTCCAAATTATTTTATGTCCAGTTTTTCTCTGTGCCTTCTGATTCAAAAGATCTCAAAACTATATGGTTACCTGGCAACGGGTCACATTGGCCACAGCTTACGTGGCCATACACGTGCATGCATAGTGTCAGCCATGTTTTATGGCTGACTGTCTGGAATAATGATCATGGATTCATGGATTAATAAACGGATATAACCGGGCAACCTGACAACCAACAAACCTTACGTTATGTCCCTTAATTTCATATTGCATGCATTTATTTATTGATAATTGCACTTGCGTTTATTTACAGCCATCAGGTACATAACATGTGTGGTATATGTACAGAACATGCTAAGTGCTAAGTGCAGACTACAGATCATGACAAAGGCACATTGACATAGAACTGACAGCAGGCAGGATCGGTAGACGCCTCATATGGAACATGTACGGAACGTTCCGTACCATATCATTTGTTACATGTTTTAGTAGGCTCCCCCTGAATAGATGACAGGCTAATTCTGTGAACAAAAGGTTGCTAACACAAGCTAGCCAAAGTGCTAGTGGCCTATTACATCCAAAATATAACAAAACAAGCCAGAATGATGCAATATGTATTCTCAATTGTGGAGTAGTGAACCAGGTGTTAACACAGATGTCTAGTCAGGGCATCCACCCGACAGCTAACAGCAGATGGGTCATCCATCAGTTTTTCCCCACCAGTGCGATCTCTCAGGCAGTACGTAGCCCAGCCTCGGCAACCTAGCCAAAGTGCTAACAGGCCAATGTGCTTGTCTAATATCTTCAAAATGTAAAACTAGGGCTGTGCATTGTTTTACAAAATTTAACTAATTAGTAGCACACTTTTCTATAATTAATTGTGATTAATTGCTAAAAATGCAATGAAGAAACAATAAAAACCCTCACATTCCACAAAAAATACTGCTAGAGTATGTGAATTTGAGGCAATCAAAGGGCAAAAAAGTGCCACTGGCAAGTTTGTTTGCTTAATGACCCACCTCGAGTAATGTACTCTTGTGTGTCGGAGAGACTCAGATGTCTTGGCAATGGTGCCTGGGTGTTTTGCTCTTAGGTGACACAATAGAGATGATCTGCTTCACTGATAATGAAATTCAGCCTTGCTGAACGCACATGAACTGTAACTTTTGTTTTGTCGACAGAGTCATCAGTACTTGTGACGGCAAGTTGACTTTGTGGTGCATTAGCACCACCACCTGGGCTAGAGTGTAGACAGGGGATAATGCAGGAAAATAACAGGAAGTGACGTGAGAGTGATAACATAAGCCAGAATGACATAAGATGCATTATCAACTGCAGATTGCGGAAGAAGGTGGGAACAGGGATGTTTAGTGGGGGCACTAGAATTTAGAGTCCCTAGGAAGTTAGCAGTTGTGAAAAATTTCATTATTTTATCAGTTAACACTACACTGTGTTCCTGTGATTATGCCTCGAGACACAGTATATCATGTTTATTCCTTAGCCACGGAGACTCTCGCCTGTCAACGTCAGTTCCAGGAGACAGCTAGGCTCCATACTCCCACAGAACGTTCTCATATTATCTTTGTTCCAAGGTATAAAATCTTCCCGCACCATTTTGACTGTGAACATTTCTGCTTAACTGCTGCACTAAATCTTCCTCTTGATCAAGAATAAATACATAGAAAAAGGCATCTTTGACTCTGTACTCTTAACCAGATCAACAAGGGACATTTATTAATATAAAGAAAATCCATGACACAGCCACAGTAGCACTGTCAGTGTGGGGTTGAATGCTCACAGGGAGCCTCCCACCATTACTAAAATTTGTGGAGATGAAGCTGAGAAGGTGGTATCATAACAGAGAACTCCGGTTCTCACGTTAAACCTGGAGCAAAATCAAAACTGCTCATTTAGATAGCGGCACGTTAACAAAGGAGGACCCTAACAAAGTGACAGGGCTATGTTTTTTTTCGATAACATGTGGACGTTACTGTTCTGTAAAACAGGTCCTGCTATATTCCTGACAGCGGTGTTGCTATTGCCCGACATCAAGGACTGTTGCCAGAAACCTCATATAAAATGATTAGACACAGGTGGCAACTGACAGCTGCAAAATACGATGTTCTGAGAATATTAATCTCGCAGGAAATTCGTTTAAGGTAATGGCATGAGAAAAGCTGAATCAGAATGATTCAGATTTGTCTACGTAGTTGGAGAAACAAATCATCAACTGGGATTCAGCCAACATTTTTGCATTTACCTAATATTTTTCATCAATGCACCCTTCATCCAAAAATCTCCTCTTAAAATACTTCCCCACAGCATCACTTTGTACCCATTTAGAGGAAAAGTTCAGTTTAGCTCAGTGAAGTCAGTCCTGTCAGGCAATCAGGCTGCTGTTTTTAGCCTTGTGCCCCCTGAAATGATTCCACCTTGAAAGAGCTTGATTAGGCTGAGGAAGATAAGGTCCCATGTTGTCCGGGGGGGTGGACCTGGGTGGAAATGCAGCACAACACAAGATGAACTCACAGTAATGAACCTTTGTTGTATCTCCCACTGCCCCAATCCCAGGCCTGTCCGATAGCTCATCACAGACTGATCACTCCACTCCAGCAGCTAATAGCTCCATTGGGCCTCTTCTAGCCACGGTGCCTTTCCCTGAACCCGTGCACCACCTTTTCTCCAACCGTCTGTGATGGACGTGTAATAAATCTGCCCTGATGGTGGTAGAGACAGAATGGGCACAACTTGATTTGATTCATTGGCTGCCCCGTTCCCAAGTTGTGCGAAAGCGTTCGGTTCCGGGTGGTAAGTGATGGAGGCGGTGTAGGGGAGGCGGGGGGGGGGGTGGGAAGCACTGATGTTAACTGGATATGAGAGAGGGGTGGAGGCTGGGGGGAGAAAAAGTTTTTCCCTCACACTTTCTTTGATGTGCTATTTACAGCATGTCCAGAGTACATTCTGTATTCAGTTGGGCTTTTGATTTTTGTATTTAGCACCAAAAAGCATGTGAAATAAGATATTACCATCACTAATGTACACCTAACGACAGCATTCATAAATATTATCAGTTGTCAGTGGTTTGCTGTGTGTCATAGATTTTTTGCTGCCCACTTTATAGGGCATATGACATCACTGACCCACAGTCTTGGTTCATTTCTGCATGCTGGATCTTCTGTAGGTTTATGATTAAAACTGAACACATGGACAAAGCCTAAATGTCATGTCTGAGACTAAACAAGGACCCGAGTGCAGGACACAGACACACTGAGGCAGGAATTGGGGTGATGAAGGTGTTTACTGAGCAGGTGAGTCATTGGATCCACACTGTTTTAATCCTGCAGGGACAGGAGTAGAAGAGAGTGAGTGGCAGGGATTCAAACAGAGGGGCGTATGATTTGGTATTGTTGCTGCTGAGCGTGCTTACTTAGCTTTGGTGAGTGTTTTATGGGTGAAGGGTTTCCAACGAAAGGATCGCTGGCCAGAGTGGACAAGAGGTGAGAGTCCATCACTGCGGGAACAAGGTAGGTACCCTACCAGTGAAAACTGGTTCAAACAATGTTGAAAAGACAGCTTTGTCAACTGTCTAAAAAATGTCTGGATTTGGTTCAAAAGTGAAAGATGAAGCCTTCTTTTTCAGGATGTTAAAACAAAAAGAAAAAGTAACCATTTAGATCTGTAACCAACATCATTCATCTTCTGCTCCTTTTTTTGTATGTGCACCTATCCCGGTATCACTGGGCAAGTGGCAGAGTACATCCTGGACAGATCACCAGTCTATCACAGCACCTGGTATTCTCTGGCAGTCTCCCATGCAAGTACTTACCAAGCCAGGCCCTCTTTAGATTTCAAGATCAGATGAGACCACTGGTGTCTAGGGACACCCAGAGCCCAAGGGGTGAACATCAATAAAAAGACACAACATGGAGAGAAATTTGTAAAAAATACTTGCATGCAAACATCCATCCATCCATCCATCCATCCATCTTCTACCGCTTTTCCGGAGGTCCGGGTCGCGGAGGCAGCAGTTCAAGCAGAGAAGCCCAGACTTCCCTCTCCCCAGCCACCTGCTCCAGCTCTTCAGAGGGGATACCAAGGCGTTCCCAGACTAGCTGGGAGACATAGTCTCTCCACCGAGTCCTGGGTCTGCCCCGGGGTCTCCTCCCAGTGGGACGTGCCTGAAACACCTCAAGTGGGAGGCGTCCAGGAGGCATCCTAATCAGATGCCCATACCACCTCAACTGACTCCTTTCAATGTGGAGGAGCAGCGGTTCTACTCTGAGCCTCTCCCGGAGAGGACTGAAAAGAAAAGAACGAAAAGAACTGTTTGCATGCAAACAGTGCTTTTTAAATTGTATAGTACAATAACATTAGGACTGGTTTCAAATTGTTCTAGATATTGTTTAACAACCACTATGCCAAATGTCAAACTTTTTTAAAAAAAAGTTGCTAAAAAATGCCTTTTTATGCACTGTAAACAAAGACTCCCAGTGGTTGTAAAAGTGTACTGACTTTTGAGAGACAGACCACCACCACCATCACCAAATGCCAAAAACTATATTGAGGATAAATTTGGGCCAAATCCTGTGGACTAAAAAGCCCAGTTACTGGACTATTTCTTTGGTTATTATGGTCTGATCCAGACCAGTTTTCAACAGCTGTGTTTGGGTTCCGTATTAGACAGACTAAGCATAGCCATATTTTCATTTTCTATTTTTGAGCTTTCAAATTAAGGCTTGGACCAACTGACGCGATTTAGCCCAGAACAGACCCACTGGAGAAGTAAGTGATTTCTCGCTGGGTTAGCATGCATGGACGAAGGAGGGCTAGTCAGAAAGCTGGCAGACAGGGTTTCCTAGAGGTGGAGGAGCACAAAAGGTGAGCAGGAGTCATAGAACTAGTACAAAAGCGTTAGCTCACAGAGGCCATGAGGACAGAGCTACCATGTGACGATCCCGTGGTGAGCTGCTCTCGGACTAGAGCATTTATATCGGGGACTAGTGGTTACCTGCAGGCGTGAGTAATCAGCCAGCTGCAACAATCAACCCCCTGAGGCCTGATGAGAGAGGATATTCAACAACAGCCACATACAAGATTGTATAATGCCCACTAGATCCACTACACAAACCTATTTGGCATCTTATTATGTAAATATTAAAATGACAGGTAAAAATTGTCATGAACCGGGCCAGTTTGTCCTCCTGGCTCGGTTCCGGTTACGTGTCCTATTTTATCATCTGTGTATTGTCTAGTTTACCTTTGTCATGTGTTATTTTGTGATCATTCCTGAGTTTGTTGTGTTGTTTTGGTTTTGGCTGACAGGCTGTCAGGCAGCACGTGTAGTCTGCACTTGGTGTGGGTGTTGCCTGTCAATCTGCCAGCCAGACCACTCCCCCCTCTTCTAGCTGTCAGCTGTTCTCTCTTCCCGGTGACTACTGCCCAGCTCCCGTGCTCAGGTGCACCCAATCACTAGTTCATTAGTCCATGTATCTAGTCAGCTCATCTTGTCTTTCTCTTTGTTGGATTATTGTTTCTGTCTCTGTCACGCCACGTTACGCCGTGGCTTGCTCTCGCCACATTACGCTGTGGTATGCCCTCTACACGTTACGTCGTGTCTATGTAAGTTTTCCTCTTTGTATTTTTGCACGTCTGCACAAGTTTTGGGACTTTATGTTAATAAATCTGTCTGTGGTGTAACGCTGCTGAATCCGTCTCTTCTCCTCCGTGCGCTGCATAAAAGCGCACGGGAACAGGACAAAAATAGATTGTGGCAGACGTTTTATGACCTCATCTGTCAAAACGACTTAAAATTAAAAAGTCTAATGCAACTTCTGACTTGGAGAATACGTCAGGCATGCTTTTTAATACTACACTTTATTAAAGTATGCTGAAAGTCAGACAATTTAGTCCCAAGAACTATAGAATTAGTACACATACCAGTATACTACCAGCACACTGATGTGAGTATACTTACTACAAAAATCTCAATTCACTTGCCTCAGAAAGATGTTATTTTTCTCCATGTGTGATCAATAAAAAATGCATCTGTATACATATGGGAAGAGAACTCATGCAAAAGTGTTCAACTTTTTAAGTAAATGATAAAAAGGGGGGATGCCATTGCAGGTTCAAAGTTGTTAAATGTTGAAAAAAGTGAGACAATTAAAACAAAGTGGTAAATGAAAGTCCATATAGCAAGATTAAAACCTATTTAGAAGTCATCTGAATATACCATCTGGTGCTACATCTGTTGTCTTCTTCAAGTTTTGTACCGTCTTCATCGTGTTTGCTGATCAAGGTACCCCTGTGTATAGGAAAATATGTGTTACCCTGTGGCAGTACCAAGAGATGGATTCCCTGACTAAACATCCATATGTTGGGAAAGAAAATGAGTCCTAAAGTCAGCTCAGGCAGCTTTGACTGCAGAAGTGGCCTGTCGTGTCAGGGAGTGTGATCTCTTCAGGCTGAGCATTTCGGGGTGAGGACTGCACCTTAAACCAGTGTTTTTCAACCTTTTTTCATCCAAAGAATACTTTTTACTTTGAAAAAAAAAAAAAAATCAAGGAACCCCACCAACCAAAAGTGTTACAAAATGAACAAAAAAACCTCATGCATGCAGGCCAGCAACCATTGGACAGCAGTATTGAGAAATCAGGTTTTATGCTCCACTCCCATTTCCTCACATAAAGATGCAAATATGCAGCTTTTCTGAGGTCTTGTCTTTACAAAGTTTACCATCTCTGGCTATGGCTCTGCAGGAGGCCAGCGAGGCCTACCTGGTGGGTCTCTTCCAGGACACCAACCTGTGCGCCATCCACGCCAAGAGGGTCACCATCATGCCCAAAGACATCCAGCTGGCCCACTGCATCCGTGGAGAGAGAGCTTAGACTTTCTGCTGCACATCCACCAACCACAATGCTCCGCACTGTGTGTCTATATATATATATATATATATATAAAAATATACAGTATATATACAGTATATAGTAATATGTACATATGTATACTAGCTGCTCTTGTTTTTTCTTGCCTTCTGATTGTTGCTCTAAGTGTTGCTATCCCTGTGCTGTTGCAATCCTGAAATTTCCCAATTGTGGGACTAATAAAGGCTTATCTTATCTTATCTGCACAGCACCATCCAACACAGGAGCTACCTAGGTCTGCTGATAAAGTTTTGGTAATGAGTGTCTCGCGATGCATAACAACAACATCTGGGTGTGTCTCACTCTGCTAATGAAGCCCGACCATGGATGTAGTGGTCTGGACCAGTCTGCAGCCCCTGTCCATGCTTTGTGTTCTAGTTTGACCCATTTTTCATGTTTGGTGTGTATCCCTCTGTGTTTGTGAAGCCCCATCTGTCCGGTCAGCTGTTTCCTCATGTGTCAGCCATTTGTCATGATTCCCCCCCCCCCCCCCGTTGTATTGCCATGATTAGCCCTCTGTCTAAATATATGCTTTTTCAGTCTGTGTTCTTTGCTGTGTCGTTATGTTCACATCACGCTTTGATACCATGCTGTCTGGATTTATTGTGTCTTATCCGCTGTGCCCACATGCAGTGTTTATGTTCTGTTTTCTGTGCTTCATTAAATCATGGTTTACCAAATTTCGCTGGTGAATGGGTCCTCTCCTTGTTTGCCGAGGAGGAGCAAATGCTTCTCTGACAATGGTGTCTGCTCAGTCAGTACAGGGCTCAGTTCAGAGTCTGAATCTTCCCTCATCTTATTTTCCATTTTTCTTTCATCTAGTCACTGCAACATCTAGCACATCTTAACAAGGTCAACCTCCCTAAAACACATGAAGAAGAAGAAGAAGATGAAGAAGAGGGTAGATAGATGTACTTTATTGATCCCAAACTGGGAAATTACAGTGTAACAGCAGAGGGGACAGAACAGAACAGAAGAGCGTAGCCACTATTATTGCATTCATACTGCTATCGACTGATGTGGAAGAGCCACTAAAGGCACCCATGCAAAACAATGGCAAAATATTTGCTATTTTTGGGCTAGTTATTAAGAAGTGAAATTGAACAATTTCCTGAGGACCCCTGAACATTCTCTCAAGGACCCCCTGGGTTCCTAGGACCCCTGGTTGAAAACAAGGCCTTAAATACTGTATGACACTCTGACAGCAAGTCAAACCAAACCCAGGACAATACTCACAGGTCCTTCAGTCTTTCCGTGTAGACAGTACACATATTTTCAGGGAGTTGTATTTCAAAATCAATCTGAGGCCCTGTCTGCACAACACCGGATCCAGCCCACATCTGCACATTTCTGAAGCAGTCAGTCCTTTTGAAATGGGTACACACTGGACAGAGATGCTGTAAGTGTTACACAGTGTCCTGCTCTGGATCCAGTTGTGAGGTATAGCCATGAAACAAGATTAACAAGGGAGGCTTGGCAGAAGAGGACAACTGACATTTCCCACATCATTGTTTCCCCAATAACTAATTTATTTGGCCAAATCTGAACCAAGAAAGCACATGGAGAGCAGAAACCCTCATTTAGGCAACTAATATTCTGCCTCCCAAAAATGCGCTTCATTCATTCACCCACTAGGAATCTTGAAATAAGAACTGGTAGCAAAGATTTCTAAGGTATTGCATGTGTTGTAAAATAACCTAAAACTCTTGGTCTTAACACAGAAGCTAAAAATTGCCTTCAATCCAAAGAAATCTAATCAATTGGTCCTTAGTCCATTCCATTCCTCTCCAGATAACTTCATCAAAATCCATAAATAGGTTTTTGAGTTGTGGTATTAACAGTGTAAAGGCATCCTTCCTTGTGAGGGTACCTACCAATTCTACATGCAAAATAAGCATTACCCTCTGAACCAAAGGCATTATTGTCAGAATGCAGATCACGTTTCTCTCTGTGCATTTCTGTAGAGTTGCCGGGGTGCAAGCACATCCATGACATGCACAGGCTCGTAAATCCATCTCCCTCGTGAGCAAACTGTCACGTGGGAAATCAAACACCCCTATTATTTCATCAGCACTTTCATCATCACTTCAGCTTAGAGCACAAGGTACAAGGCCTGGCTGTGTGTTACTGAGAATGGTGACCAGTTGAGTTGAAATTGAATTTCTCTGCAGTAAAAATTCACAATATTGCAAGGATGTGATGGGCCTTATACTGGTTACTAAAAACTAACATCCATTGTGTAAATTACAGACAACTTCCAACATCCATTTCTTTAATTCAAATTTTATTTAACTGTAATTTAGTTTAACCTGCATCGGAAATTACAATGTTTCTAAATTAATACCATACATCCCTGATGCCGCGGCTGCCGGGCTGGAGTAAGGCGGAGGACAAAAAATATAAGGTACAGACCCTCCCTTCCATCTGTTGTCATGGGAAATGTACGGTCGATACTGGGAAAGTTAGATGAGCTAGCGGCTATCTCCCGTTATGATAGCACATACCGGGAGTGCTCTCTCCTTTTGTTTACTGAGATGTGGCTAACTGAACTAGCAGCAGATGCTAACATTGAGCTGGAGGGTTTTCACATGATACGAACTGACCGAACACCAGACAGTGGCAAGGCTAGGGGCGGTGGAGTGATAATGTATGTTAACAACAACTGGTGCAGACCGGGACATATCACTGTTAAACAACGACACTGAAGCAAAGACATTGAGTTGCTAGCTGTTAGCATGAGGCCTACATATCTCCCGAGAGAACACTCACACGTGATCTGCATTGTTGTTTATGCAAATCCGACGGCGAACGCTGGGACAGCACGTGACGTCATCCATTCAGTAACCAGCAGGCTGCAGACAGAACACCCAGATGCTCTTCTCCTCATCTCAGGCGATTTCAACCATGTTTCACTGTCTCCCATTCTACCCACGTTCACCCAGTATGTCACATGCCACACTAGAGACAATAAAACACTGGATTTATTCTACGCAAACACTAAGGAGGCGTACACCTCATCACAACTCCCCCCACTCGGGAGATCGGATCACAACTTGGTTCATCTCCGGCCGGTGTACAAACCCCTAGTGCACAGACAACCTCCGGCCATGCACACTGTGGAGTTATGGTCTGAGGAGACAATGGACACCCTAAAGGGCTGTTTTGAAGCCACCGCCTGGAAGCAGCTCTGCGATCCACATGGTGAGGACATCGATGGCCTCATTCACACCTTCACGGGCTACCTCAGCTTCTGTGTGGACAAATCCGTTCCCACCAAGACCATACGGCGTCACTCAAACAACAAACCCTGGATCAACCCTGAGATAAAAACACTTCTGAGAGAGAAGAAGAGGATCTTCAGGTCAGGGAACAGGGAGATGCTGAAGTCCGTACAGAGGGAGCTGAGGAGAAAGATCAGAGAAGGCAAGGACAGCTTCAGGAAGAAGATGGAGGACAAGCTGCAACAGAGCGACATCAGCGGGGTCTGGAGAAACCTCAAAACCATCTTGGGGCTCCAGAATACCTCCCCCCAGGCCACAGGGGGCAGGGAGTGGGCGAACAACCTGAATCTGTTTTTCAATAGATTTGACCAACCGCCCTCCCCCCTGACTGCACAACAACCACTGCTGCCTCTAAAGAAATCAAGTCCTGCTGCCCACTCCCCACTCCACCAACACCCCCCCACTCCCAACACACAGCCCCCCATCCTGACCCTGACCAGGACCCAGGTGAGGACGGAGCTGAGGAAGATCAAGGCGAGGAAGGCGCCGGGACCGGACGGCATCAGCGCAAAGCTCCTCAAGTCCTGTGCAGACCAGCTGTGTGGGATTGTGACGTATATCTTCAACATGAGCCTGAAACTGGGGAGGGTACCACAGCTGTGGAAAACATCTTGTGTGGTACCTGTACCAAAAACTTCCCACCCCAAAGACCTGAACAGCTACAGACCGGTGGCCTTGACGTCCCACTTGATGAAGACCCTGGAGAGACTGCTCCTTGCTCACCTCCGCCCCCTGGTGGAACCAGCGATGGATCCACTCCAGTTCGCCTACCAGCATGGCATTGGGGTGGAGGATGCGGTGATCTTCCTCCTTCACCGTTCTCTGTCCCACCTGGAGAAGCCCGGGAATATGGTGAGGATCATGTTCTTTGACTTCTCCAGTGCTTTCAACACCATCCAACCGATGATCCTGAAGGACAAGCTGCTGCGCGCAGGGGTGGACCAGCACCTGTCATCATGGATCCTGGACTACCTCACGAACCGGCCTCAGTTTGTGAGAACCCGGGACTGTGTGTCCGACACGATCATCAGTAGCACAGGGGCCCCCCAGGGAACGGTGCTGGCTCCCTTCCTGTTCACTCTTTATACTGCGGACTTCTCACACAACACAACACACTGCCATCTACAGAAGTTCTCTGATGACTCTGCGATCGTTGGCCTCATCTCCAATGGAGATGAAGCTGAGTACAGAGGGCTTATCCAGGACTTCGTGGACTGGTGCCATCGGAACTGCCTCCAGATCAACGCGAGGAAAACTAAGGAGCTGGTGGTGGACTGCCGCAGGCATGGGCAGCCCCTCACAGTACCAGTAAATATACAGGGAACAGACATCGAGATGGTGACATCCTATAAGTACCTGGGTATTCATCTGAACAATAAACTAGACTGGTCACACAATACTGATGCACTCTACAAGAAGGGACAGCGCAGGCTGTTCCTGCTGAGGAGACTCAGGTCTTTTGGTGTACAAGGGGCGCTGCTGAAGTCATTCTATGACACGGTGGTGGCATCAGCCATCACTTTTGGAGTGGTCTGCTGGGGCAGTGGCATTACTGCAGCCGATAGGAAGAGACTGAACAAACTGATTAAGAAAGCTAGCTCTGTCCTGGGGCAGCGCCTTGATCCGATGGAGGAGATAGGAGAGAGAAGGACGGTGGCTAAACTGTCATCTCTGCTGGAGTTCGAGTTCCACCCTATGCAGGACATACTGAATGCACTGAGGAGCTCATTTAGCAGCAGACTACATCATCCCAGGTGCACAACCGAGAGGTTTCGTAGGTCCTTCCTACCAACGGCTGTCAGACTGTACAACCTAAGCAGGGCTGCTCGCAGAGATAGCAAAAAGACGTAACAAACTAATAGTTTTTTGAATGCAAAAGATGCAATAGACTTACACAATGGTCCCCTCCGGCATACAACTAGGAACATACCGGTCGCTATGGAGGGTGAGAATATGTATGGGCACATAATCATACCATGTAGGATAACTAAGTAGACGGTTATGCTGTTTCATTCCATCTAGCAACAATGCTCTGCACTGTGTGTGTTTATATATTTGCATATTTATTCCATCTAGCTACAATGCTCAGCACTGGGTGTGTTTATATATTTATATATCTACATATTATTCCATCTAGCTACATTGCTCCGCACTGTGTGTGTTTATATACTTGCATATTTATTCCACCTAGCTGCAATGCTCCGTACTGTGGGTGTTTATATATTTACATATTTATTCCATCTAGCTACAATGCTCTGCACTGTGTGTTCATATATTCATATATTTATTCCATCCAGCTACAATGCTCTGCACTGTGTGTCTGTGTGTGTGTGTATATATATATATATTTTATAGTAATACGTACATATGTTTATTAGCTGCTCTTGCTTGCTTGTTTTTTTTCTTGCCTTCTGATTGTTGCTCTGAGTGTTGCTATCCCTGTGCTGTTGCAATCCTGGAATTTCCCCGTTGTGGGACTAATAAAGGCTTATCTTATCTTATCTTACAACCTGACTTCTGGTGGCGACAATGAAGGAGAAGGTCACGTGAGAGAGGTCTCCTGGTGGAATTGTTAATATATCCCTGTAAACACAAAAATTGATTTGGGAACGTGCACCAGACGTCTGATTACAGTTTCTGCTACTATTCGGTGTGAAATGAGTGGCTCAAAAGGTAAATCGAGCGACACACAGAGCCACCAGGTCACACGTGGTGGGGCGGGTATTGTAGCTTGTAAACTCGTCAAGATAGCGGCTGCAAGCTCGAGGCTAATAACTCACCTGGACCAGTCAAAGATTCCTCAGACACTTTGTCAATGAGCCAGCTGGTTTCAGAACTGGAGAAGCAACGAGCCTTACTTCGGAACAACATGTTTTCACTAATCCAGGAGTTGATAAAACCATTACAGACCTCAATGGACACACTCCGAGAGACCATGAACAATTTTAACAGCTGCCTCACTGTTGCAGAATCCCTGGCTGGAGAAAATTTTGAGCACCTCACAAGCCCTGAAAAAACAGTGAAGTTGCTGCAATCACAGAGCAAGTCCCTTTAGGACCTCTTTCATGATCTTGAAAACAGGTCCCGTAAAGTTAACCCTTTGAGTGTAAGAATTTGCCTGCCCCTAGTGGCAGAGCACAACACTGTGCCTGCCTTCTCACTCTGACATGATCGCCTGCATTGGGAATTTGTACTGATTGTACTGATTTGCCAGTTTCAAAAGGTGGCAGACATCCGTTGGAGGACTCAGTGGATGACATGTAATACAAAAAGAGAACAACTCCTCATTTCCTTTTCCTGTTTGTAGCAGTTAGCCCAGAAAGCTAATATGGCCACGATCATCACTGTCACTTTTTTGGCTTTGTACACGGAAAATAGCCATGGGATACAAGCAGAATTTATGTGGGATAATCATAAGACTTTGTAGATGTGATAGAGATTTTAAATTACCGGCAGAACACAAAATATGGACCATGATGGGTGAAAACACAGCAGCTTAGCCAGCCAGCCCCCCTTTGTCAAAAGTAAGTGAGAATTTAGTTTTTTTGTTTGTTTGTTTGTTTTTTTTATATTATACTGATTTCTTGTTCATATACTTTGAAGATAAGATGATGGGGTACCTCTGTACAAAAAACGGTGGCAAAAGACTGAACCTTGGCTTTGTTTAACTATGTCCAAAGTCCAGTTTTGACTGAGTTACAGAATTTAAAGAAATGCCGTGACATTATGCAAATTAGATATATAAATTTATTTCTATCTGAAACTTTGGATCATATTTTACATCCTTCTAATTGACAGCAAGCCATTATCTCTTACCACTTTCAAGTTATAGCCTTGGAAATCTGAACTATTTTATTGACAAAAAAAATATTTACCACTCTTGACCACTAGGGCTTATGTCGCAATTTGGCAACAGACACACTCAAAAGGTTAATCTATGGATAATAACTATCCCAGAGGGCAGCGAAAAAGGCCAGGACCAGGCTGAGTTCATTTGTGGTTTGTTGTTTAGTAGTAGTAGTAGATTAGTTTATTTGACAGGGACAGTGCAATAAACATAGACAATTAATCAAAGACAATCAATCTGATGTGTTGCACATAGAGTGTATAGCTATTAGCTAATTTGCAACTCTTGTCCCTGGATGGGCTTTAGAAAAAAGAATCAAGGACAACCTGATAATAAAGAATTACAATAATCTAATCTAGAGCTAACAAAAGAGTGGATCAGTTTCTCAGCATCACTCTGAGACAAGATGCTCCTAATCTTGGCAATATTACACAAATGATAGAAGGCAGTCTTAGAAACAAATTTAATATGTGAATTGAAAGACAGATCTTGATCAAAAATAATCCCAAGGTTCCTCAGAGCTATTAAGAGAGAGTAACTGCATCCAAACTGAAAATTTGATTTGGAAAGGTATTTCTAAAGTTTTTTGGACCAACAAGAATGACTTCAGTCTTATCTGAATTTAATAGTAGGAAATTACAAGTCATCCAAGCTTTGATTTCCTTAAGACAGGCTTCCAACTTGGCTAATTGATTCAGAGGCTGACAATTAGTAACTTTATTTTTTTCCCGCTAACCTAATTAGGTAAAACTAATTACCTCCTTTTCCGTTTTCATTTCCCTGTGCCATATATTGCCCTGATGTGGAGCTTACACAGTGGGATAGTTTCCTTATTTGTAATACAAATCAAGCCAAATATATTAATGGTTTATATAGCTTAGTTAAATGTAAAGATGGATATTCTTTCCTGTAATCAGATGTCATTTCGTGTGGTGCATGTTTTTATATTGTTGAACCTACTGACCTCTTGAACGAGAGAAGGTTATGGAAGCAGAAACTTTTACCCTACTGGGATTGAGGGTGTGGATGTGTTTGGGTCATATAAGGGAATGTGGGGTGGGTGAGATGTGGAGGGATTATTTTGATGTTATTTTTTTTTTTTTTTGGATTGGTTATTTATTATTTTATTTTATTTTCCCTCCTTTTCTTTCGGCTCAGAACTCATGCCAGAATTGGGAGGGTTACTACTTTTTGTACCTTTTTTTTTATATGACAACTCACGGTCAGAATCTTCGCTTTATCTCCTTAATCCTGAAGAGCATCACTGGCCTATTAAACGTAATAAGGTAATGGCTCACTAAAAACAACTTAAGGGTGATATTTTCTTCTTACAAAAAAATCACCTCTGCTCTTCAGAGGTTAACCGAATCAAGCTGCCTTGAGTAGGGAACATATTTCACTCTAAATTTCCAGTGAGGGCAAGAGGTGCAGCCTTCCTCATTCCTAAGTGTTTTGTCAAACTGCAATGAAAACAAAAATGGTCGATTTGTAAATATTTCTGCCAGATTATGTGGTGTAGCTGTGGTTATGGCCTGTGTTTCTGCACCTACATGGGATGACGATAAATTAATTTCAAGTTTTTTCCTCTCTTCCCAACAGTTGACGACCACTACTTAATTACACTGGTCAACACCAAATTTATTGTCTAAGTTTTTTTTTTTATATTTTAGCTGATTTAGGACAATTTTGATGTGCTGAATCCAAAAGTCATGTTGGTTTTGTTCAATCAGGTCAACTTTTTGAACTACGGCCACATGTTTTTTACATTTTTGTTTACATGTACGGGTATTTTCACTTTATATGATGCAAAATTCATTTTTATTTCTTGAAATTCTCTGAATTTTGAACAATGATGACTTAACATTCAATTTACATGTACTTACCTTTATCAGTGTCTACTATTCAATTTACAGTACAACTGTACAACTGCTTACAACTTAGCATAAAATCCTGACCTGATTAATTGAAACTTGAAACATTTTCAGATTCAGCGGTGCAAAATTGTCTTAAATCAGTTAAAAAATAACATAGACAACTTATAAAAAATATTTTTTGTTGTGTTATTGGTGGTGATTTCAATCTAATTCAAAACCCTTCCTTAGACAGGTTGTCATCTAACCTTCAGGTGTTGTCTAAGTCAGCTAAAGTCCTTGTGATGGTTCACTCTGGCTGCCTATTCTCCTCAGCTGTGCGCACACCTGCTCCTCATCACGGTCAGGGCTATTAGTCCGCGCTGGACCAACCGGAACAGTGGACACTGTCCTCCTGGCCGTAGCCACTGAGCTGAACCTGATCTTTATTACATCTACACAAACAGTAAGCCCTGGACTATACTGTACATCTCCACCGGTGATTGCCACTAACTCTCCCTGTCTCTATTTGTCCCTAGGGTTTCCAGGTTGCACGGTGTTCTGCTCTCCCCCAGCTGCCACAAGACCACACACCCACACACGCACACACCTTCACTATTATCAATAAAGATAATTGTATCTACTTCTGAGTCTGAGTCTGCTCTCTGGGTCAATTAACCATGTCAGTATGACTCCACCAAAGTGACCCAGCAGACAGCATGCCGGCACGCAAAGTTAACAACCTCAATACTCAAGTAGAAAAATTAGCTTATCAACAACAAATCATTCTCACTCAATTGACTCATTTAACTGACCGGTTGGATCGCCTGGCAGGTCTGCAGGCTATTCCTCCACTCCCCCCGGCCCTATGTAACTCCTCTGTTCCTGCTAGCTCACAATCCGGCCAACCCGGGCAGGGTCCCTCATCCCAGCTAACTCCCATCCCCACTCCCACCCGTTTAAGTGGGAAACTAGGGGAGGCAAGGGGATTTATTCTCCAGTGCAAGGTAGTTTTTCAGCAGGTGACTGGGGACTTTCCCACACATCACAGCCAGATTGGCTACATAGTCAATCTGTTGGAGGGGCGAGCACTAGCGTGGGCATACGTACTTATGGCTAGGGCGAACTATGCTAATTTGACATATAATCAGTTTTGTCAGTGAGTTCAATGAGGTGTTTGACCACTTCGACTATGATAGTGTGCTTACCTCCCGGCTGTTAAACCTGAGAGAGGGAACCAAGTCCGTAGCAGACTATGCTGTCGATTTCTGGGTGGTGGCCACAGAGGTGGGGTGGGAGAACGCCTCGCTCTGCAGCATCTTTATTGGAAGCCTTAGCCCTAGCGGGACAAGTTAGCCCACTTAGAGAAGCTGAGTAGACTAACTGAATTGATTTCCCGTGGCCATTAGCCTCGATAACAGTCTAAGGGAGCGGGCAGCTGAATGTAGGACTTCCGGTCGCTCGGATGCCCGATATCACCACCCCCCACAGCCTTCTCTATTGGCCCTACCTCCCTCTGATTCCCCGGATGCCCGGATGGTAATGGGACAGTCCAAGTTGCCTCTAGCGGAGAAACAGCGCCGCCGTGAGCTGTTGTTGTGCCTCTACTGTGGGAGCAAGGAGCACAAGGAAGCGTCATGCCCTATACAGCCAAAAGGGGGAGTCCGTGCATCGCAGTAGGGGGACTCACGGACTCACCTCAATCCAATCCTCTCTCTAGGTTTCTCCTCCCTATCCGCTTCATTCATAACCAAACTGAAGTAGTCACACACGCATTGATTGATTTGGGAGCTGAGCAGAGCTTCATCTTGGGGGAACTGGCAACCTGGCTGGGGCTCCCCTGTCAATCGTTAAAAACCCAACTTAAACTCATTGCCTTGTCTAAAGCCCCCCTTGCCAAGGTATCCCAACAGACCGCCCCATTGTCAGTCATAGTATCTGGTAATCATCGGGAAGAGTTGAGGTTTTTGTGCTGCCGGTTTCCTCTTCCCCAGTATTTCTCGGTTATCCTTGGCTACGCCTCCATAACGCCTCGATTGACTGGCGCTCCAGGAACGTGGTGTCATGGAGCTCATTCTGCCTCACTGCCTGCATGTAATCGGCTGCTTGCTTGCCGTCCTTGCCCGTGGGTGCCCCCGTCACCCCTCCTCCCGATTTGTCTAAGATCCCTCCGGAGTATCATGACTTGGGGGCCGCCTTCAGCAAGACCCAGGCCCTTTCCCTGTGCAATCAACCTCCGTGCCGGAGCCCCGCTTCCATCAAGTCGTCTTTACAGCCTGTCAGCTCCGGAGCGGGAGGCCATGGAGCCCTATATTAAAGAGTCGTTAAACTCAGGCATAATCCGGCCGTCATCCTTGGCGGTGGGGGCGGGTTTTTTTGTGGGCAAAAAAGACGGCTCGCTGAGGCCGTGCATTGACTTTCGGGAATTAGATAATGTCACCATCAAGGACAAGTACACTCTTCCCTTAATTAATATGGTGTTTGATTCCCTCCGGGGGGCCTCCTGGTTCACAAAGCTGGATCTCTGCAATGATTACCATCTTGTGCGGATCTGGGAAGGTGACGAGTGGAAGATGGGGTTCCGGACCCCTAGCGGGCACATCAAGTATCTGCTTATGCCGTTCGGACTGACCAACGCCCCCGCCATATTTCAGCGCCAGATCAATGATGTGCTGAGGGACTTTTTGGGTGTATTTGTTTTTGTCTATCTGGATGACAGCCTGATTTTTTTTCACAGTCTTTGGATGAGCATTGGGGGCACATGAGGTGAGTATTGCAGTGGCTCCTTGAGAACAAGCTATTCATCAAGGCCGAGAAGTGTGAGTTCCACACCTCCAAGACATCCTTCCTGGGTTTCATCATCTCCTATAATGAGATCATCCCAGATCCCAATAAGGTAAAAGCGGTGATAGATTGCCTCACTCCTTCATCCAAAAAACAACTCCAGCAGTTTTGGGGATTCGCCAATTTCTACCGCTGCTTCATTAAGAATTATAGCATCATTGCTCTGCCCCTGACCTGTCTTACATCTTCTAAGGTCCCTTTCCGGTGGATGGAGGAGGTGGCTTCGGCCTTTGCTGAACTCAAGGGTAGATTCTCTGCCTCTCCCATTCAGGCTCAGGTGGACCCCGCACTCCAATGCCTGGTGGAGGTGGACACCTCGGACTCGTTGGTTAGAGCCGTGCTATCCCAAAGCTCTCCGGCGGATAGCAGGATTCGACCCTGTGTGTTCTTCTCCCATCAGTTATCCCCAGCAGAGCGCAATTATGACATCGGTGACAGGGAGCTCCTGGCGGTCAAGCTCGCGTTGGAGGAGTGGCGCCATTGGTTGGAGGGGGCCTCCCAGCCATTTGTGGTCTGGACGGATCACAAGAATCTGGAGTACCTCAGGACGGCCAAGTGTCTGAACACACCTCCAGGCCCGCTGGTCCCTGTTCTTCAGACGCTTTGACTTCACCATCATGAACCACCCCGGGTCCAAGAATACCAAACCGGACGCCCTGTCCAGACAGTTTGCCTCGGATGCTGTGGAGGTAACTGAACATCCTCTCCTTCCTCCATCATGTATCATGGATGCCCTCTCGTGGGGCATCAGAGAGAGGGTCCTGAAAGCGCAGGAGGACGAGGTGAACCTTGGCGGGGGGCCAGCGGGGAGGCTGTTTGTCCCATCTGCTGTTCGGGGTGAGGTTATCCATTGGGCCCACTCTTCCAGGTTCTCGTGTCATCCCGGGAGGGCTCACACGGTGGCGCTTCTGCAAAGGATGTTTTGGTGACCTTTGCTTCAGAGGGACATCAAAGAGTACATCCGCTCCAGCCCCCAGTGTGCCGCCGGCAAGACATCCTCTTCTCCTCCGGCCAGTCTGCTCCAGCCCCTCCCTACTCCCAGCAGGCCATGGTCCCATGTGGCACTGGACTTTGTCACCGGTCTCCCACCTTCTAATCACCACACGGTTATTCTCACCATTGTTGATAGATTTTCTAAGGCCGCCCACTTTGTTCCCCTGCAGGGGCTGCCTACGGCAAGGGAGATGGCGGACCTTCTCGTCCACCATGTGGTGAGATTACACAGTATTCCCCTGGATATCTTCTCCGACCGGAGACCTCAGTTCATCTCCCAGGTGTGGAGGTCTTTTTGCAACGCCCTTGGGGCTACAGTGAGCCTGTCTTCAGGATACCACCCACAGAGCAACGGACAATGTGAGCTGGCGAACCAGAAGCTGGAGGCTGCGCTGCGGTGTGTCGATACCGCCAACCCGGCGTCTTTGAGCACGCATCTCCCCTGGATCGAATATGCTCATAATACTATGGTCTCTTCTGCAATTGGCATGTCACCGTTTGAGGCTCCGCTGGGCTACAACCCCCCGTTGTTTCCTGAAGAGGAGAAGGACATCGCAGTCCCTTCCGTCCGGGTTCACCTGGGGCGCTGCCGCTGGCTGTAGAGCCCAACCCGGACCGCACTACAACGCACGGCAGAACGCAACTCCATGACTACTAACCGTTGCAGGACACCAGCCCCTCCCTACTGGATGGGTCAGCAGGTATGGCTATCCACCAAGCATATTAACTTGAAGTTAGAGGTGAGGAAGATGTCTCAACGATTCACTGGGCCTTTTGCCATAACTCACATCATTAACCCTGTGTCTGTGTGCCTAGCTCCCCCCCCACACACACACACATCTGTCCAACCTTCCATGTCTCGCAGGTCAAGCCCTTCTATTCCAGCCCTCTGTGTCCCCCTCCCACGTCTCCACCTCTGCCGATGTTGATTGACGGCGACCTGGCATGGAAGGTCAATGCCATCCTGGATGTCCGCCGCCTGGGCCGCGGCCTACAATATCTGGTGGACTGGGAGGGTTATGGGCCTGAATGGAGGTCCTGGGTGCGTCCCTCCTTCGTTTTGGACAAACAACTCATCAGGGACTTCCACTGGACGCACCCAGGTAGGCTGGATCGACTGCCGAGAGGCGTCTCGTAGGGGGGGAGTACTGTAATGGTTCGCTCTGGCTGCCTATTCTCCTCAGCTGCACACACACCTGCTCCTCATCACAGCCAGGGCTATTAGTCCGCGCTGCCCTCGGATCAGCGCAGAGTCGGCTGTCTCTACTCCTTATGAGACCTGCATTCACCTACTTCCTCGTTCCAGAGTTTCCTCACCTCAGACTACCCTCGTCTTCGTGTCCTACCTCCTGCCTTCCTACGTCAGAAGGAATCCTCTCCACAGCTCCAAGTAAGCCCTCGCCTCATTCACCATTATCTTCATTAATTCCCCTGTGCACAGGCGGAGATCCGTGGCGCCTGACCTCTCTCCTTCCTGACAGCGGATCGAGCTGCACTGCTCCACCCCAGACGCACCAACCACCTCCAGCTGCAACCGGAACAGCGGACACTATCCTCCTGGCCGTAGCCGCCGAGCTGATCCTGAGCATTATCACATCTCCACAAACAGTAAGCCCTGGACTATACTGTACATCTCCACCGGTGATTGCCACTAACTCTCCCTGTCTCTTTTTGTCCCTAGGGTTTCCAGGTTGCACGGTGTTCTGCTCTCCCCCAGCTGCCACAAGACCACACACCCACACACGCACACACCTTCACTATTATCAGTAAAGATCATTTTATCTACTTCTGAGTCCGAGTCTGCTCTCTGGGTCAATTAACCATGTCAGTCCTTGACACATATAAAAACAGTTTAGGTTTATTTGACCCATGGGGAGCTTCATCTCATTCAGACAAAGTTTTTTCTTTCTTTTCATATGTCCGCCATACATATTCTGAGATACATTTTTTTTTCTTTTAGATAATTATTTTTCAGCATGTGTTCACTCATGCAAGTACCTTAGCATTGTCATCTCAGACCGCACCCCGTATCGATTGATATCTGTCATCCTAGTCGTGTCCCGCCTTCCAGACAGTGGAGACTTAATTCTGCTTTATCCCAAGCTGCTTTTAAAGAATTTCTTCATGCACAAATTTCTCTGTTCTTTGATACTAAGGATTCTCCAGAGATCTTGATATGCACCCTGTGGGAAGTCTTTAAGGCGTTTATGCAAGGGCAAATAAAATCATGTCTCAATCCTAAAAAAGAGAGAAAATGCAGAGTTGGAGGCAATCACTGAGAAAATATTGAGAGTAGATAATGTGTATGCCTCTGCCCCTACCCCTGCCCTTTATAAAGAACGTCTTCAGTTCAGTCCAAATTTAATTTATTATCCACAAGTAAAATACAGAAGCAGCTATCCCAAACTAAGCAACGTTTTTTGAGAATGGGGATAAAGCAGGAAGGCTATTAGCACATCATGAATGTAGAGCTACATTGTCTAGATTAATCGCCAAGATCAAATCTGTGACCTGTGATGTTAACTTGGATCCTACAGAGATTAATAAAATATTTTCTGCTTTTTCCTCCGACTTCTACAACTCACAGTGTCCCTCAGATGTCTGGGTGGGGGATAACCATTTCGATAAGATTGTTTTCCCTAAGGTAAATGATGATTTGTGCAGGAAGCTTGGCAGCCCAGTCTCTGACAGGGAAGTACAGGAGGCAATTATGGCACTTCACAATGGTAAAACTCCAGGCCCTGATGGGTTCACTGCTGAGTTTTTTTTTTTTTTTTTTTTTTTTTTTTCCAAATGCATTTTATTGAAAATCTGATACTGAATATACATTTCATAATAAAGCACATCTTATTTTTTCCATTATTTTTCAAAAATAAAAAAAATAAAAAAAAAACACAAAAGGCTCTGAACACCCCTCACCCCACCCACGCCACTATTTCTACTAATAAAATATAATGTATGACAGCTGTTGTGATGAACAATAATAAGGAAAACAGGAAAAAACAGTATCCTGGTTATATTGCATTGACAATACAGAGGATTAATGAATTATTATTATTATTTTTTTTTAGATAACAGGTGAGGGGTAACCAGATCCTATCAAACTGCACTCTTTATTTTTTATGAAGAATCTATTTTTTGCCAAATGGAGTGTATCAGCTAATGCCTTATGCCAGAGCTTAAAGGTAGGAGCTTCCTTCTTTTTCCAGAACATCAGAATCAGTTTTTTAGCTGCAATCAAACTAAAAGAAAGGAGTTGGTTTTGTGTTTTCTGTAATGTAGATATATTAGTAGATACTCCAAGTATGATTAAGATGGGGTCTGGTTCAATTTTAATCTGGAGAATTTTTGATAAGGCATCAAAAAATTTTTATCCAATATCTTGTTAATTTGGGGCACAAAACAAAGGAGTCAACAACGTTTGTCTCTGCTGCTGAGCATTTATCACATTGTGAAGAGACGTCTGGAAAAATTTTGTGGAGCTTGGATTTAGAATAGTGTAGTCTGTGAAGGACACCAAACTGAATCAAACAATGCCTAGCATTTAAAGAGCAAGTACCAATGTCTTCAAGACTCTTATCCCAGAGTTCATCAACAATTTGTGTCCCCAGCTCATTTTCCCAATTGTTTTTAATTTCGGACATTGAGGGAGGGTTGATGGATTGTAAGGCATCGTAAAAATGTGATACTTTTCAATCAGAGTCTATGTTTTGAAGAAGGCATTTGTCTAGGACTGTAGGTGATGCACTTTCAGAGGAAGATATGTACTGTAGGTACGCACACAATTTCTAATTTGTAGAAACCTAATAAAATTACTCCTGGGTAATTCATACATTTCTTGTAGCTGCTCAAATGAATCTTAGGCACCATTCAGGTGAAGATCATTGATAGTGTGAATACCCAGGTCTCTCCAGTGAAAAAACAATTATCAAACTGAGATGGTGGGAAAGACAGATTCCCAGCAATGGGAAGTAAAAAGAAGAGTGATTTAACCCTGAAATACATCTTAATTTGTTTCCAAATTCTGATTGTGCTATTTATAACAATACTTTCATCATAAATAGACATCTAAAGTTACAGGAGACAGGATCACTGCCCCCAAACTGCATGGGCGGCAATGCTCCCGCTCCAACTGCAGCCAGTGAGGGAAGTAACTGAGTTATCCAACCATTTTGAAATTATTTTGATGTTGAAGGCCCAGTGATATAGACAAAAGTCAGGGAGAGCAAGTCCTCCCACCTGCCTGGGTTTACAAAGATGAGCCTTTTTGTCCTATGGTTTTTGTAATTCCAAATAAAAGGTAAAATGACAGAGTCTAAATTTTTTAAAAAGGATTTTGGTAAGAACACATGTAGACATTGGAAGAGATACAATAACTGAGGAAGAAATATCATTTTGATTGTGTTAATCCTCCCAATCAATGAGACAGGGAGAGATCTCCAAAATTGAATATTAGTCTGCAATTTGGCCACAAGAGGGGGATAGTTAGCTTTGAAAAGAGAAGAGAAATATTTTATCTGAATCCCAAGGTAAGTGAATACCTGAGTAGAAACTTTAAATGGTAAATGTTGTATTAGGGATAAATCCAACAATCCAACGGGCATCAACTCACTCTTAGTCCAATTAATTGTGTAACCAGAGAAAGTTCCAAATATATTTATTTTGTCTAGAATCCCAGGAAGACTGGACTGAGGTTGTGTGATAAACAGGACATCGTCAGCATAAAGGGAAATCTTATCAGACGTGTCCAAAATATTAGCGCCATGAACATCAGGGTCTGTACGAATCGACTAAGTGAGAGGCTCAATGGTCAAGGCGAACAGGAGGGGTGAGAGGGGGCAGCCCTTCATCACATCCCTAAAGAGGCTAAAATGAGGGGATAGCATTCCATTAGTTAGTATCTGAGCTCTGGGGTGCTTGTACAAAAGTTTTATCCAGGTAGTAAATTTATCACCTAGATTAAATTAGTCGAAAACGGCAAATAAGTAGGACCATTCTACTTGGTCGAATGTCTTTTCAGCATCAAGAGAGACTACAACAAGGTTACTCAAGCTAGGCTTGCAATGATACATTACATTAAAGAGACATCTAAGGATGGAAGAAGAGTTTCTGCCAGGAATAAATCCAGTTTGGTCTGGATGGACAAGTCTGTCCTTGTATTTACTAAGTCTATTTGCAAAAATTTTGGCTAATATTTTTTGATCCACATTAAGGAGAGAGATGGACCTATAGCCTCCAACCTTCTCTGGGTCTTTACCCTTTTTTGGGATAAGAGTAATTACAGCCTCACTAAGTGTTTGTGGTAATAAATCATTTTTAAAAGTGCAGATGAGCATATTGAGCATATAAGGTGTAAGCAAGTCAGCGAATGATAGATAGATAGATTAGTTTATTTGACAGGGACAGTGCAATAAACATAGACAATTAATCAATGACAATCAATCTGATGTGTTGCACATGGAGTGTATAGCTATTAGCTAATTTGCAACTCTTGTCCCTGGATGGGCTTTAGAAAAGAGAATCAAGTAAAAAAAAAGAAAAGAAATAAAGAAAATACACAATAACCACATACATCAATGCAAAAAGATTATAAATACACAATTATAAATATTATAAATATTATAAATACTATAAATACACAATTATAAATATTATAAATATTATAAATACACAAATATAACAACCTGACTCACATTTGCCTATTTCAGGCCTCCCTCCCTTCGTCACTCACTATAAACAAACACATTCATTCCTTCCCTTCATTCACTCTCACCTTGTAGACAATCAATTCATACATGAGTACATTCTTGTTTATTTTTCAGCCAGTTTTTAACCTTTTTAGTGAATGTTTTAAAGTCCGTTATTATTTTAATTTCATTTGGCATTGTGTTCCAGATGTGACTGCCCTTTATAGAGAATGCTGTTTGTCCAAATGTGGTTCTGCGGTGGAATATTTTACAGTTATTGTTAACAGAACTCCTGGTGGCTCTGCTGCTGTCCTGTCTTTGAATGAAACCAGCAAGTGGCTCGGGTGCTGATTTATGGAGACATTTGAATGTTAATTTCAGAAAACAGAGGTCAATGAAACTCTCAAAACTCAATAGGTTGTATTTTTTTAAAACATTACAGTGATGCCACCTAATGGGCTTTTTGTCCAAGATTTTTAGGGTTTGATTATATAATGAACTTATATGTCTTATTGTGGAAGGGGCTGCTTGAGCCCAGACTGTCAAACAGTATGATATATGACTAACTAACTAACTAACCTGCACTTATATAGCGCTTTTCTAGTCACAAAGACCACTCAAAGCGCTTTCATTAATACTAACCCTCTATTCTAAGGGCCTATAGGAAACAGATATCTAGGGACAATTTAGAACAGCTAATTAACCTAACATGCATATCTTTGGCATGTGGGAGGAAACCGGAGAAATCCCGGAGTAAACCCACGCAACACGGGGAGAACATGCAAACTCCACACAGATCACTGTTGGTCGGGGGCTGGGATCGAACCCACGATCCCACGATCCCCACAATCCCCCGGCCAAGGGTAAACTGTGCTGCCGCAGTGCTAACCACTGCGCCACCGTGCAGCCATATGAGAAAAAAAAAAAAACATAGAATGCATATACAGTACAGCTGCTTCGTAAGGTATGTAATATCTAATTAATTTAAAGCAGTTCAGATTTTTTTTACTGTTTTTGAAATTTTCTTTATATGAAGATTAAATTTGAGTTGAGGATCTAGTACAATGCCAAGGTATTTGAATTCTGTAGCTAAACTGATGTCATGATCATGTATATTAACTTTAAAACGTTGCAGGTTACATTTTTTGATTGAAAAGCACATTGAGACTGTTTTCTGAAGGTTTAGCAATAGATGGTTCTGGAGGAGCCACTCTTAGACATCAACCATACTTGTAGACAGTACATCTGCAGCCTGTGCTGGAGTCTTGGCAGCTGTGTAAATAACTGCATCATCTGCATAAAGTTGGCATGTTGCAGCTGAGCAGTGTAACGGCAAGTCATTAATAAAAATGCTGAAAAGTAATGGACCAAGAATGGACCCTTGTGGGATACCCATGCGGTTGTTTAAAAATGAGGATTTATCCTGGTGAACTTTTACACACTGTTCTCTATTCTGGAGATAAGATGTAAACCATTCTAATGTATCTGGGGAGAAGTTAAAAGTTACCATTTTGGATAAAAGCAAACTGTGGTTTACAGTATCGAAAGCCTTTTTGAGATCTAGAAAAACAGCTCCTACCACATTACCCCTGTCCAAGGACTGTTTGACGTTTTCAATAAGGCAACAATTTGCTGTTTCTGTTGAGTATCCTGGTCTAAAACCAAATTGATGTGGATGAAGGAGTTGACTGTCTTGTAAGTAGTCTATCAGCTGTGTAGCTACAACTTTTTCAAGAACTGACTTGTACAGCTGATGACTGACTGATGACTGATGACTGACTTGTACAGCTCGGTAGGAAGCCCATAAGGGCCAGGGGTTTTACTATTTTTTAGAGTGCCTATTGTATCTTTTAACTCCCTCAGGGTGATGTCCTTATTTAGAAAGGTATAATCCTCATGTTTCAGAGTAGGAAAATTAATACTTCTCAAAAATTTTTCCATATAGTTTGGTCCTGCATTTGTTTTGGACGAGGAGAGAGATTCATAAAATTATTTAAAACAGTTGAAATCTTTAGCCAAAGTAAAGCAGGCTCCTTGTTTGGACTTAATTTTATAACAGGTGCGATCATTTTCCAATTTGCGTAATTGTCTTGCAAGCAACCTTTGCGGCATTTCACCAGATTCAAAGTGCTTCTGCTTTAAAAAAATAAAGGATTTAGAAATCTTGGCTGAAACAATCTGATTATATTGAATTCTCAACTCTATAATTTGCTTATACTTCTCTATGGAAGGGTGGCATGAATTCTCTTTATCCAATTGATGGATCAGCTCTTCCAAACTTAAAAGCTTTTCTATATTTAGCTTGTTTCTATGCCCCATGTAGGAAATTATGCAACCCCTTAGATATGCCTTAAGTCTCCAACAATTTTCTCCCGAAAAATTAGTACTGGCACCCCCCAAGGGTGTGTCCTTTCCCCACTGCTCTTCTCCCTCTACTCCAACGACTGCACCTCAGAGGACCCTTCGGTGAAGCTCCTGAAGTTTGCGGACGACACCACAGTCATCGGTTTGATCCGGGATGGTGATGAGTCTGCATACAGGCGGGAGGTGGAGCAGCTGATCCTCTGGTGCGGCCAGAACCATCTTGAACTTAACCCAGCCAAAACGGTGGAGATGACTGTGGATTTCAGGCGAGACGCTCCTTCATTCCCCCCACTCACCATCCTCAACAGCACAGTGTCCACTGTGGACTCCTTCAAGTTTCTGGGTACCACAATCTCCCGGAACCTGAAGTGGTCCTCCCATATAGATACTGTCCGGAAAAAGGCCCAGCAGAGGTGGTTTTTTCTGCGTCAGCTCAAGAAGTTTGATTTGCCTCTGGAGCTGCTGGTTGTCTTCTACACCACCATCATCCAATCTGTCCTCTGCTTTTCCATCACTGTCTGGTTTGGATCTGCCACTAAACAGGACAAGACCAGACTGCAGCGGCTCATTAGGTCTGCAGAGACGATCATTGGTACCGACCTACCCTCCACTGAGAACTTATATCAGTCCATAACCAGGAAACAGGCGAGAAACATCTGTGCTGACACGTCACACCCCGGCCACAAACTGTTTGAACTTCTATCTTCTGGTTGTCGTTA
The DNA here is from genome assembly GCA_020510985.1 of Pholidichthys leucotaenia. Lineage (NCBI taxonomy): Eukaryota > Metazoa > Chordata > Actinopteri > Cichliformes > Pholidichthyidae > Pholidichthys > Pholidichthys leucotaenia. The sequence goes on from CM035842.1 coordinate 417,336,259, forward strand.
CAGATCACTGAAGGTCAAAACTACCCGTCACAGGAACAGTTTCTTTCCTCAAGCACATCACTGTGATGAACTCCTAACGTTCACCTAGTCCTACCTGTTGCTGTACTCATGACTTTTCATCCATTCTTACATTGCACATAACTCTCACACTGCTTTTTACTTAATTCACATTATATCACTGAATCTGAGTTCACACTGAAATACTGTATTACTGTATATTTTTTCATATATTTCTGCAAAGTGTGGATAGTCTGAGTAAATAACTGCATATATTCCTGTATATATTTGCATCCTTTTATAGAAACGTGGACAGACTGTAATTTACTGTACATACTCTGTTGTCATTGAAACCTTATTTAAATCTTATTTAATTCCTCCACTTGAACAACGAGAGCAAGTTTTTAGCCAAAGTCAAATTCCTTGTATGTGTTGTGCATACTTGACCAATAAAGCTGATTCTGATTCTGATTCTGATTCTGATAAGCATGGGGAGATCTTTGGGGTGTCCTTGCCTTCAAAAAATATTTTCATTTGTGTGAGAAGATAATCAGAAAATTTAGGGTCGTTAACAAACTGAGGGTCCATCTTCCATAAAGGCCAAAAAGTTTTCAGGCCATTTAAATTGAGCTAAAATATAACCAGGCTCTGATCTGAAATCAAAAATATCACCATAACGAGGGTTATCAATACAAGCCATCAATTTAGAATCTACGAGATAGAAGTCAATACAAGTAAAGACATGTACATGTGAGTGAAATAAATAGTCTCGTTCAGAGGGGTAGAAAAATCTCCAAACATCAGATAGAATTGAATTATTAATATATGCATTTAAAAAATCCCTTGTATGAGAGTGTGATGCCCGTTTTTTAGAGGAAGTATCCATATAAGGGTCCAACGTACAGTTGAAGTCTCCTCCAATTATAAGATTAGTTTGTGGTACATCTGTTATTATGGAGAACACTTTGCAAGTTAGGTTAATTGGCATCAAACTGGGGATTCTAAAAATTGTCCTTAGGTATGACTGTGAGAGTGAATGGTTGTCTGTCTCTCTGTGTTGGCCCTGCGATGGACTGGCGAACTGCACAGGGTGTGCCTCTCGCCCAAAGATGCTGGGATAGGCTCCAGCCCCCCTGCGACCCGAAAAGGATTAAGGGGAAGAAGATGGATGGATGGAACTTTCTTAAAAAAAGCTGGATGATCAAAATTCGGACAGTAAACATTCACTAAAGTTACTGGGATAGAGTGAAATTCCCCAGAAACAATAAGGTAGTGTCCCTCTACATCTGTTATTATTGAACAGTGTTTAAATGCCACGCCCTTACGAATTAAAATAGCAACACCCCTTGCCTTAGTAGAGAAGGAAGAATGATACATTTGTCCAATCCATCTGCTTTTTAGCCTGGTTTGGGAGCTGTTCTTTAAGAGTGTTTCTTGAAGAAAGAAAACGTCTGAAGACAAGGATTTCAGATGGGCTAGTACTTTACTTTTAACTGGATGATTCAGCCCCTTCACGTTCCAAGTGACACAGGTAAGGCCTCCTCGTCTGTTATCATGGCCTAGATCTGTGTCTTGCATTAAAAAAATAGCACTTGACAAAAGCTTTGAAATTCCTTCACAACTCAAGAAATATCCATTATCATGCAGAATCTATACCCCCCCAACATAATCATAGAGCCCCAAAATGTCTTGCCACTGCTAAAACAGTAAACACGGCATAACTCCATAAGGGAGAGTAGGAGACAAAATGACAATAACAATAAAACAAAACAGATAAAAAAAACCCCGCTCCACAGCCATCTAAGGTTTACAGAAACAAAATGAACAGGCCATCATCAGTTCAGGACAGTAGAACAAAATGACCTTAGAGCACATAGTCTGAGCTCTAAACAAATATAATTAGGCAAAATAAAAAAGAAATGAAAGAAAAAGGGACAGGCCTATTTTCCAAGACATTGTAGCCAAGACCGTAAGCACTTTTCCAAGCTACACAGTAAGCATATAACGATTAACCACCAAATCAGTGCTCAGTTAAGAACAATATCATCAAAAACATGCCCGTCCCAATGAATCTAAAAAAAGGGAAGAATAAAAGTAAAAATATAAAAACAAACAAATGCGATAACCTCTATAAAAAAAAAAAAATCTCAAAAATCCAAGTATTAATTCAAATAAATCACTCTTCAGATGAGGGGAAAAAAAAAGTCACAATGATATGATGCCAACACTGTCTGATCTGAAACTCTGATCGATGAATCAGCATGCCATATATCCAAATCCTGCACATATCAAATCAGCCTGAGGAGCCGGCTCTGAAGTGCTGCTCCAAAAATTTAGTCGCCTTATGAGGATCTATGAAGAAATGTTCCTTACCATTGATACTAACCCTCAGCTTCGCTGGGTACTGCATGGTAAATCCTACTCCATGTTTGTCCCTCAGCAATTCTCTGGCTCTTTTAAACATGGCCCGATGCTTCACAACTGTTTCCAAGCTTCACAACTGTTTCATTGGGCGCATGCGCACGTAGCGACCGGCAGCTGGTGAAAAAAGTCCGTCATCTGTGTCTCTGTTTTTACGCACTTTAATGTGTTTAAACGAAATTCTGTGTCGTTTTTGTCCTTGAATGCTTGTGGACTGTATAACGAAGAGCTCCCTGGTTCCATCAATATGGATTTCCTCCTTATTTTTGCACTGCTGCTTCTTTCCCACCGGCTCTTTGTCTCTGAGGTAAGAGCAATCACGATCATGCTGGGGAGAATACAATATTCCAGAGACATGTTACTGCATTTAAACACGGATAATGCAGCGTCTGTGTTTGAGTCTGTGCCGCGACTGCCGGACTTTATTTTAAGAGACTTTCATGGACACAGCGATGAAAAGAGAGACAAGAGGAGGAAACGCGGAAAGCGTGGAGGCGTAAAATTAAATCTGAGGAGGCGTCAGTTTAACAGCATTCCTCTTCCTTCCATGATTTTGGGGAACGTACAGTCCCTGAGAAATAAAGTAGATGAATTTCAAGGGAATGTACGCTACCAGAAGGACTTCAAGAACTGTTGTGTCATGGCTTACACGGAGACGTGGCTTACAGCACAAGACCCGGATGCAGACCTGTGGACTGACAGCTTTGGAGCCCCACTTCGCTCGGATCGGCAGGAAGAGGTAACGGGGAAACGTCAGGGGGGCGGCGTATGTTTATATATTAATAAACAATACTGCACATCGGTCATGGTCAGAGAGCGCATCTGTACACCCGATGTGGAGCTTCTGTCCGTATCGCTACGCCCCTTTTATCTGCCCCGCAAGTTCCCCCAACTTTTCATCACGACTGTGTACATTCACCCGAGGGCAGACGCTGACTCCGCCTCCAGCACTGTCTTTGATGTTGAACAGCGGTTGCAGTCAATTTCTCCAGAGGCTCAAAACTTTATTCTTGGGGATTTTAACCATGTTTCTTTAAAGAAGACACTTAAAAACTTTTATCAGTATGTCTCCTGCCCAACCAGGCAAAAAAAGACATTGGGCCTTTGCTATGGATCCATTGAGAGGGCCTATAAATCACTCCCCCTTCCTCCCTTAGGATCCTCAGATCACAACTGTGTACATACATTTGCTGCCCACATATAAAACTGCTCTCAGAAGAGGCAAGGTGAAGACCAGAGACATAGATGTGTGGACAGAGGATTCAGTGCACTGCCTCCAGGAATGCTTTAACTGTACGGACTGGGAGGTGTTCACACTGTCCTGCTGGGATGATTTGGACTCTTTGGTGGACGTCACATGCTCATACTTGGCTTTCTGTAAAAATACGATCGTTCCACGTAAACGTGTGAAAATATATCCCAACAACAAGCCATGGGTTACAAAATCAGTTAAATCCTGCTTACAGAGGAAAGCACTTGCCTTTAAACAGGGGTCTGTTTCTGAGCTACAGGTTGCCACAAAAGAGCTGAAGTCCAAAATTTTAAGAGCAAAACAGAATTATAAATCAGAATTGGAAAGCAAGATGGCAACAAAGAAACTTGGTTCAGCCTGGGCCAGTATGAAAACTATTGCAGGCCTTCAGAGCACAGAGCGCAGTAATCGTGTGTTTTTAGATGGTTTTAATTCAGACACAGAGCTGGCTAATGCTCTTAATTGTTTTTATGGTCATTTTGATTCTTTTGATTTTAGCACAGAAACCCAAGATTTGAAACAGAAACTCAAAGACAATCCGTCGTCGGCCTCCGTCGGTCTATGATGACCATGGAAGAGAATCCTAAACGTCTACTCTGCTGGAACAGCACCGCCTGTGGCTGAACAGGCCGATGCGCGAATGGCAGTCCCTGTCACACAGGTCGCACTTGTGGGTGGTCTCTATGCTGCTGGGTCTGTGGCGGTTCTTCCTGCGGGTCCTTTTTTCATCTGCTGCAGCAGTCAGTCTCTCTTTACCCGCCTTGAGCTGTCTGGTCAGGGTGCCTCTCCATTTGGAGTGGTCCGTTGCAAGGTCCTCCCAGCACTCTGTGTTGATCTCCAGGGCCTTCATGTCTCTCTAGCAGACGTCTCTAAAGGGCAGCTGTGGGTGGCAAACGTCTCTCCTGCCAGTCGCCAGCTCTCCGTAGAGGACATCTTTGGGGATTCTGCCATCCTCCATACGGTGAATGTGGCCTAGCAAGTGGACCCTGCGCTGCCTGAGTAGAGTGAACATGGAGGGAAGGCCGGCGCGGGACAGAACTTCTGTGTTGGGCACTTTGTCCTGCCAGGATATGTTCAGGATGTGGCGAATGCAGCGCAAGTGGAAGGAGTTCAGTCTCTTTTCCTGCCGGGCATATGTTGTCCACGTCTCTCTCCCATAGAGCAGTGTGCTGATGATGCAGGCGTTGTACACTGCCATCTTCGTCTTGACAGAGAGTTTGGGATTCTCCCACACTCGTGTGGTGAGGCGAGCGAGTGTGAAGGCTGATTTTCCAATCCTCTTGTTGATCTCTGTATCAAGGGAGAGGTTGTTGCTGATCATGGACCCCAGGTACGTGAACTGATTCACAACCTCCAGCTCGTAGTCGTCGATGGTGATGGTTGGTGGTGCTTCCGTGCCTTGCGCCAAGATGTTAGTCTTCTTCAGGCTGATGGTAAGCCCGAAGTCCTTGCATGCCTGGGAGAAGCGGTCCATCAGGGTCTGAAGCTCCTGCTGTGTGTGGGTTGCGACTGCAGTGTCGTCTGCGAACAGCATGTCTCTGATTAGAGCCTCGCGTACTTTGGTTCTGGCTTTCAGGCGGGCGATCTTGTGTGCAGGTAGATTCCCTCTGTTGCTGTGCTGAAGGCATGCCTCAGGAGCATAGCAAAGAAAATCCCAAAGAGGGTTGGCGCAAGTACACAGCCCTGTTTCACTCCACTGCGTATGTTGAATGGCTCTGAGACGTTGCCATCATGCTGCACTATCCCCTGCATGTTGGTGTGAAACGATTCGATGAGGCTTTGCAACTTTGATGGGCATCCTATCTTTGGCAGGATCTTGAAAAGGCCTCTCTGCTGACCAGATCAAACGCTTTGGTGAGGTCAGTGAAGACGACGTACAGGGGCATGTTCTGTTCTCTGCATTTCTCCTGGAGTTGGCGGATGGAGAATATCATGTCTACCATCAATCGCTCAGCGCGAAAGCCACACTGAGACTTGGGGTAGACACGTTCGGCAAGCTTCTGTAGATGAACGAGAACAACTCGTGCGTAGACTTTGCCAACAACGCTGAGGAGAGAGATGCCCCTGTAGTTGTTGTAGTCGCTTCTCTCCCCTTTGTTTTTGTAGAGGGTGATGATCTTGGCGTCCCTCATGTCCTGTGGTACGGCACCTTCCTTCCAACACTGGCAGAGGACGTCATGCAATGGCAGCAGTAGGGCGGTCTTGCAGTGCTTGATCAGGTCGGGGGGTATGCCGTCGTTGCCGGGTGCCTTGTCAGTGGCCAAGCTATCAATGGCCTTGCTGAGTTCGTCGATGGTTGGCTCGGCATCAAGTTCGTCCATGGATGGCAGGCAGTCGATGGCATCAAGGGCTGACGGTGTCACGGTGTTCTGTCTGGAGTAGAGGTCGGAGTAGTGTTCCACCCATCTCTCCATCTGCTTGTTCTTTTCTGTGATCATCTCCCCAGTGGAGGATTTGAGGGGGGCCGTCTTGCTCTGAGCTGGACCAAGTGCTTTCTTGATGCCATCGTACATACCACGGATGTTCCCTGTTATGGCAGCGGTTTGAATGTCTTGGCTGAGCTGAGTCCAGTACTTGTTGGCACAGCGCCGAGCAGTCTGCTGAACTTTGCTTCTCCCAGCCCTGAGAATCTGGAGATTCTTCTCGTTTGGGTACATCTTGTACTCAGCAAGTGCTGAACACTTGGCTTCAATGACGGGGGTCATCTCGGTCAACTTGGCATCAAACCAGTCCTGTGACTTCGAGGTCTTCCTCCCAAAGGTAGCCAAGGCTGTGCGGTGGATGGTGTTTCGCAGCTCCTCCCACTTCTGCTTTGCAGATTCTCCTTCTTGTGGTACACCAAGTTCCTTCTCAAAGGTGGAGGCAAACTGCTCAACAAGTTCTGGTTGAGCCATCTTGCTGGTGTCAATCCGTGCCTTTTCAGGCTGTCTAGCACGATGGAATTTCTTCAGCTGCAGCTTGACCTTGCAACACACCAATGAATGGTCTGTGTCGCAATCTGCACTCTGGAACGAACGGGTGATTAGCATGTTCTTCAGTGAGGTGCGCCTGGTCAGGATCAAGTCCAGCTGGTGCCAGTGCTTTGAGTGCGGATGTTGCAAGGAAACCTTGTGTTGGGGCTTGGTCTTGAAGAATGAGTTTGTGATGCACAGATCGTGATATGTGCAGAGCTCGAGCAGCCGCTGTCCGTTGTCGTTCATTCTGCCCACGCCAAAAGGTCCAAGACAGGAGGGCCAGGAGTCGTGGTCAGCACCCACTCTGGCATTGAAGTCTCCAAGGAGAATGAGTTGTTCAGAGTTGGGGATGATCCTGATAGTTGTTCCGAGATTCTCGTAGAACTCGTCTTTTGCCTCTGGTGTGCCTGTCAGTGTTGGGGCATACACGCTGACGAGGGTGACTGGGCCTTGAGTGGTGTTCAGGCGGAGGGTGAGGAGTCGTGCAGAGCCAGTGCTGCCCGGTTCCACCATCTTCAGCAAGGTGTTCTTCACTGTGAAGCCCACTCCGTGTTCCCTGTGTTCATCACTGCCCTTTCCCTGCCAGTAGAACGTGTAGTCCTTCTCTCTCAGTGTGCCTGCGTCAGCCAACCGTGTTTCCTGGAGAGTGGCGATATCCACTCTCAGTCTCTTCAGCTCATTATTGATGATGGCAGTCTTCCTGGTGTCGTTGATGTCCTTGAGGTTAGCAGCGAGTCCTGTCATCATAGTGCGGACGTTCCAAGTTCCCAGTTTTAGAGTTGGTCTCTTTTGTTTTATTGTCTTGCCTGGTGCGAAGGTTCTCAGCTTGCTGTTCGGACTTCTCCTCATCCCCATGCACCCAATGAGGAAAGCAAGCTGTGGCAGGACAACACCTTATTGGCTGGGGGCTGCCCAGCTTGAGGCGGGCGGTAGCTGTCCAGTGAGATCCGATGATCCCTCCCACCGTCGGGAACAACCCCTGGCGCCGCGCTCTACGCCAATTGAGCGGTGGCTTATAACCGGAAACTGTCATTCTCCGTGTTTTGTCTGCGCCAAAGGTGAACCTGGAGTGTCCTCCCCAGTGATCCAGTGTTCTACCTTCCAGCATTGGGCGTTGGTAGGATTCAAGCCTGGGCAGGAAGATATGGAGGACAAGATGTTACCCATGCAGCATATCACCCCTCTCCACATCACTGATGAATCCAAAGGAACAGCAGGGCTGCTACAGTTTGGCACCAGCGCCGTTGCAGGAGCTGCCAGAACGATGTTGAGCACAACATAGAACTGCCTTAGGGGCTCCGACTCCGGATTTTTCCTCAGGGTTGACTCCCAAAGCCTTTCCCGTGACCGGGTATGCCGCAAGGCAGCGGAGGTTTGAAATCAGGGTTTACCTTTCCCTAGATGGGCTACCTTCCCAGGTTGACGAGCCACCATCTACCCAAAGCATCTGGTTTTAAGGCGCCAGAGATCCGCCCTCGCCTCTTCTCCTATTAGTAAAAGCAGTTCCGCCGGGCTTAGAGACTAAACCACACGGGCAGGCTAGGAGTTGGACTTAGTTGTCAGAGGCTTTTCGAGACACACCCCATAAGGAGCATTTTATGAGCACTGGGAGCTTAACCCCAGTGCCGCTCCTGGCTATGACAACCTTGGAACCTTGGAATATTGAGGTGCAGGATATTAAAAGGGAGTTCTGTGCTCTAAAACTGAACAAAAATCAGGGCCCTGATAATATATGTGGGCGCTTGGTAAAGTCCTGTGCACATGAACTGAGTCCTGTATTTCATTACATTTTCAATAAGTCCTTACAGACACACCATGTGCCCAAGATCTGGAAATTTGTCGTGGTTGTTCCCGTTCCAATATCCAGCTGTCCTAAAATGGTAAATGACTTTAGACCAGTTGCTTTGACTTCAATTTTAATGAAAATTTTTGAAAAACTGGTCTGCAGTTTTTCAGAAATGCATGATCCAATGCATGTTCAGTCTGCAGACTGAACATGCATTGGATCCTTTGCAGTTTGCATATAGGCCTCACAAAGGAGCAGAGGATGCCACTGTCACTCTGTTTAACATGCTTTTTAAACATCTGGATTTTAATGGGACACACGCCAGGCTTTTATTTGTGGACTTTTCCTCTGCCTTTAATACAATCCAACCTCATGTTTTAGTTGAAAGGCTCCTGCAACAATTTGATTTGAGCAATAAGCTGGTGTGTTGGATTCTGGATTTCTTAACCAACAGGACACAGAGAGTAAGGGTCAATTGTACATTGTCTGACCAAAAGTGCTCTTCTACTGGCTCTCCTCAGGGGTGTGTGTTGTCACCACTACTCTTCATCCTGTACACAAACATGTGTCAGAGCAGACATGACAACAGACACATTATAAAGTATGCTGATGATTCAGTTATTGTCAGTCTCCTCCAGGATGGTGAGAGCGGCCATGGCCCAGTAGTTGATGATTTTGTTCACTGGTGTGAGGATTCCTACCTGCAGCTGAATACGACAAAAACTAAAGATATGATTATTGACATTAGGAGGAAAACTCCCAGGCACAAAGTCACCGTACTAAAAGGCCAGACCACTGAATGTGTACAATCCTACAAATATCTTGGGACGATTATTGATAGTAATTTAAACTTTGAAGAGAACTGTGAAAGGGTGTGCAAAAAGGGTCAGCAACATTTTTTAAGGAAACTTGCACGCTTCCAAATTGACCAAACCATAATGACCATAATGTTTTATCGGGCTTTTATTGAATCTGTTTTATCCTTTTCTTTAGTGTCATGGTTTGGTCAGATAAAACTGAAACAGAGGAAATCCTTGGATCAGGTAGTTAGATGGTCCAGTCGTTTGCTTGGGTGAGTCACAGCTGAGCCTGACATCCCTGTACACCAGACAGGTAGAGAGGATTGCTACCTCCATTTTAAATGATGACTCCCACCCTTTGCACTGCCACTTTCAGCTTCTTCCCTCATGACGGAGGTTTGCTGTCCCAAAAAGTAAAACCCAGCGCTACAAAAACAGCTTTGTTCCTGCTGCTGTCAAAGAGTTGAACAAGTTGTAACAATATATTGCACATAATTTAGTTACCTATTTATTAACTCCATTTTATATTTACTTATTTTTGCAGGAGTTTTATTTGGGTTCTAAATCTTTTATTGGGTTTTAGACCTTTGAGTCTTTAACCTCTTTGACTAGTCTTTAACTTTTTTTAATATGACCCTTCTCTCTTCTCTCTGGTTTTTCTCTCATCTCTTTGTCTTTATATCCTGATTGATGGAGCCTTGAGTATTTTTATCATGTTTATAGTCAGCTTCATGTATGCCTGAGTTTGTGTTTATGTTGAATGTAATTGTGGTTTGTAAAGTGTTGTGCATACTTGGCCAATAAAGCTGATTTTGATTCTGATTCTGATTCTGATAAATATGGATGTCACCAGACTGCAAAACAAATCTACCTACAGGTACAAATAAAATAACCTGAACCTGAACATGAACCAGGTAGTTGGGAAATATCAGGATCCACTGAAAGTGATCCGCTGCATTTCAGCCGCCTTCTGTAGTATTTCCTCCAGCTCGTGGGCTGCACGGTGGCGCAGTGGTTAGCACTGCGGCAGCACAGTTTACCCTTGGCCGGAGGATTGTGGGGATCGTGGGATCGTGGGTTCGATCCCAGCCCCCGACCAACAGTGATCTGTGTGGAGTTTGCATGTTCTCCCCGTGTTGCGTGGGTTTACTCCGGGATTTCTCCGGTTTCCTCCCACATGCCAAAGACATGCATGTTAGGTTAATTGGCTGTTCTAAATTGTCCCTAGATATCTGTTTCCTATAGGCCCTTAGAATAGAGGGTTAGTATTAATGAAAGCGCTTTGAGTGGTCTTTGTGACTAGAAAAGCGCTATATAAGTGCAGGTTAGTTAGTTAGTTAGTTAGCTTCTTAAGGATGAGAGGGCAAATGGGTTCACCATCTCCTGGGCGGACTTGGAGCACTCGGTGGCGTCTATCGATAAGTGGATGTTCTTTAAGAGAGTGTCCGTCTTTCAGGAGTAGAGCAGCAAAGTCTGTTTTCTTACCCGACTCAGCTCCCTCCTTAACAAACAGTATTTACAAGTTTTGTCTCCTACTGCACCCTTCAAGATCAGTGCATTTATCAGAAAACTGATCAATCAATTTGCTTAGGCGTCCCACTTCCTGCTCCAGCTTCGTAATTGCATCAGCGGTGCTGGAAGCATTTAGCTCCAAGTCTGCTAGCTTGTTCAGTGACGGAGGCATTCATGGCTGCTACAGCAGTGGTAGTTTCCCATTTAAGGGCTGTTAGCTCTCCCTTAATAGTAGCCGAAAGCTGGTCAATTCTTGCATCAATTGTGTCTCCAATATCTGTCTTGAATGAATGTAGTTCATGGTGGAGAGAGGCAATAGCTTCCAGCACCGTACCAGTGTCCAGGCTTGGGGCCTGACCAGACGCTGTCTCTTTCTCAGGGCAGTCTGAGGTAGCGTGGCCTGCTTCGATGTTCTTACGAGGTTGGTTAGGCATGATTGTAATTCAAGTGAAATTTCGGCGGGAAAAAGAGAACAATAAAAAAAAAGAGATTACTAAATGTTTAACTTAATTTCTGGCATGAATGTCTTGTTTCAAACAGCTTTACAACATTTGGCTGTGGGAGCTGTGAGACACATGTCTTACTTACTCAGGCATGATCTGAAGCAACTCCCCCCGCATTTCAATCACTGCTGAGGTTTTTAAATTGTCCTCTGCCAACATTGCACCAGCTCTACAGAGAATGTATGAGTCTTTGCTGAGGATCATCAGCCCCCTTCTCTGTTGGAGGCCTCAATTTCTCTTCTGCTCAAGAGTGATAAAGATCCTCTTTTCTGTGTCAGCTATTGGCCCATTACCCTTTTAAATGTTGACTTAAAGATCATGTCAAAGATAGCCCAGCACCTACAGCATGTCTTGCCAAGTATAATATCAACTGACCAAACAGGATTTCTGCTTGGAAGGCACTCATTTCGCAACACGAGGAGGCTCCTAAATACCATTAACTCTTGTAGTTCAAGCTCACCTGAAGTGATGATCTCACTAGAAGCAGAAAAAGCCTTTGACAGGTGGAATGGACTTTGGGAAAAGTTCATAAGGTGCCCTTGTATGCCAACAACCTCCTTTTATACATGTCAAATCCTGCTACTTTTCTCCCGGTGGTTCTCAATATCCTTGACAAATTTTGGTCCTACTGAGGCTATAAACTGAACCTCCACAAGAGTGAACTTTATCCCATCAATTCTTTGGCCAATAATATACGCCAAACTATTTTTTTTCCATTTAAAATATACTGCAGTTGGCTTTAAATACTTGGGGGTGCTTATTACTAACCAAGTCAGCCGTCTTTTTTTGAAAACTTCTCCATTCTCTTTTAGAAGTGAGAATTAGATTTTGGCAGATCGGGTGACCTCCCATTATTAGAAAGATCAAAGAAAATCCACACCCTGAAAAACTCCCATTAATTAGTTATTTACTTATTAGTGTAACGTTTGAGGCTAACTGCCCTTCCTCAGACTTCAATCAATACACCAAAGGAAAGTCAACATCTTAAATACCCATAATCCAATTAATCACATGATTAAATAACATGCAAATTCAAAAGATAAAGAAATAACTTCAAAAAATTCACAGATTGACAAAATCATCAAACATTCACAAATAGAAAAAAATAATTATCTAAAAGGGGATATAAATAAACCTTCAAAACAGTATAGTAGAAATAATCATAATATCCCCTACAGAAAAAAACAAAAAAACAAAAAACATCTTATCACATGGAAATATCAAAGATACCAGATCAATAATAAAGAGGCATCAAACAATATTGCACACTATAAAATTAGGAATATCTAAAGTATCACAAATCTTTAAAACTATCAGGAAAAAAGTTTCAAATGATTATCAAACCCCAAAAGCTCTTAAAATATCAAACGTGACATCTCTTTTAATTTAAAGTCATTTATCGTTTTGTTTTATTGATAATGATATTTAGACTAATAAGCCTTCATTTAAAGAAGGAACCATCATTATATTGTTTTCAATTACAGTACTACATGAATACTGTAATTGAATTACAGTATTCGAGCAGGGGTGGGTATTCTTGTATCGCCCCACCTTGCTGCCTCTATATTGGAGTTTTCCGCGGTGGACGAAAGGGTTGCTTCCCTGCGCCTTCGGGTTGGGAAACGGGTCCTGACCATCATTTGTGCCTATGCACCAAATGATGTTTCAGAGTACCCACCCTTTTTGGAGTCTGTGACTGGGGTGCTAGAGGGTGCTCCTCCTGGAGACTCCATTGTCCTACTGGGGGACTTCAATGCACACGTGGGCAACGACAGTGAAACCTGGAGGGGGGTGATTGGGAGGAACGGCCTGCCCGATCTGAACCCGAGTGGTGTTCAGTTATTGGACTTCTGTGCTAACCACAGTCTGTCCATAACGAACACTATGTTCAAGCATAAGGGTGTCCATATGTGCACCTGGCACTAGGACACCCTAGGTCGCAGGTCGATGATCGATTTTGTTATCGTATCATCAGATCTGCGACCGTATGTCTTGGACACCCGAATAAAGAGAGGTGCAGAGCTGTCAACTGATCACCACCTGGTGGTGAGTTGGATCCGATGGCAGGGGAGGAAGCCATTCAGACCTGGTAGACCCAAACGTATAGTGAGGGTGTGCTGGGAGTGTCTGGCTGAGGCCCCTGTCCGGGAGGTCTTCAACTCCCACCTCCGGAAGAACTTCAACCACATTCCGAGGGAGTCTGGAGACATGGAGTCTGAATGGGCCATGTTCTCCACCTCTGTTGTTGAAGTGGCGGCCCAGAGCTGCGGCCGCAAGGTGGTCGATGCATCTCGTGGTGGCAACCCCTGAACCAAGTGGTGGACACCAGTGGTGAGGGGGCCATTAAGCTGAAGAAGGAGTCCTATCAAGCTTGGTTGGCTTGTGGGACTCCCGAAGCAGCTGAGGTGTACCGGCAGGCCAAGCGGAGTGCAGCTCGGGTGGTTGCTGAAGCAAAAACCCGGGTATGGGAGGAGTTCGGTGAGGCCATGGAACAAGACTTTCGGTCGGCTTCAAAGAGATTCTGGCAAACTGTTCGGCGGCTCAGGAGGGGAAAGCAGCTCCCCATCCACACTGTGTATGGTGCGGATGGGACACTGTTGAGTTCAACTGGGGATATCGTCGGGCGGTGGAAGGAATACTTCGAGGATCTCCTCAATCCCACTGATACGCCTTCCACAGAGGAAGCAGGGTTTGGGGACGAGGGGGATGACTCGCCTATCACAGGGGCTGAGGTCGCCAAGGTGGTTAAAAATCTCCTTGGTGGCCGGGCCCTGGGGGTGGACGAGATTCGCCCTGAGTACCTCAAGGCCCTGGATGTTGTTGGGTTGTCATGGTTGACACGCCTCTGCAACATTGCGTGGAGGTCGGGGGCAGTGCCTTTGGCATGGCAAACCGGGGTGGTGGTTCCTCTCTTCAAAAAAGGGGACCGGAGGGTGTGCTCCAACTTTAGAGGGATCACACTCCTCAGCCTCCCTGGGAAGGTCTATGCCAAGATACTGGAGAGGAGAGTCCGGCCGTTGGTCAAACCTCGGATTCAGGAGGAGCAATGTGGTTTTCGTCCTGGCCATGGCACATCGGACCAGCTCTTTACCCTCTCGAGAATTCTTGAGGGTTTGTGGGAGTTTGTCCAACCAGTTTACATGTGTTTTGTGGACTTGGAGAAGGCATTTGACCGCGTCCCTCGTGGATTTTTGTGGGGGGTGCTTCGGGAGTATGGGGTATCAGGATTGTTGTTACGAGCTATTGGGTCTCTGTACTACCATTGTGAGAGTTTAGTTCGTATTGCCAACACTCGGTCGGAGTCATTCCCAGTGAGAGTTGGACTCCGCCAGGGCTGCCCTTTGTCACCGATTCTGTTCATAATTTTTATGGACAGGATTTCTAGGCGCAGCCAGGGAATGGAGGGTGTCATGCTTGTTGACCACGGGATCTCATCTCTGTTGTTTGCAGATGATGTTGTCCTTTTGGATTCATCCACCAATGACCTACAGCTCTTGCTGGGACGGTTTGCCGCTGAGTGTGAAGCGGCTGGGATGAGAATCAGCACCTCCAAGTCCGAGGCCATGGTCCTCAGCCGGAAAAAGGTGGATTGTCCTCTCTGGGTTGGGGACAGGCTCCTGCCCCAAGTGGAGGAGTTTAAGTATCTTGGGGTCTTGTTCACAAGTGAGGGGAAAATGGAGCGAGAGATCGACAGACGGATTGGAGCAGCATCTGCAGTGATGCGGACGTTGTACCGGTCTGTTGTGGTGAAGAGGGAGCTTAGTTCTAAGGCAAAGGTGTCGATTTACCATTCAATCTACGTTCCTACTCTCACCTATGGTCACAAGCTTTGGGTAATGACCGAAAGAACGAGATCGCGGATACAAGCCGCTGAAATGAGCTTTCTCCGTAGGATTGCTGGACTCACCCTCAGAGATAGGGTGAGGAGCTCAGTCATCCGGGAGAGGCTCAGAGTAGAACCGCTGCTCCTCCACATTGAAAGGAGTCAGTTGAGGTGGTATGGGCATCTGATTAGGATGCCTCCTGGACGCCTCCCACTTGAGGTGTTTCAGGCACATCCCACTGGGAGGAGACCCCGGGGCAGACCCAGGACTCGGTGGAGAGACTATGTCTCCCAGCTGGTCTGGGAACACCTTGGTATTCCCTCTGAAGAGCTGGAGCAGGTGGCTGGGGAGAGGGAAGTCTGGGCTTCTCTGCTTGAACTGCTGCCTCCGCGACCCGGACCTCCGGAAAAGCGGTAGAATATGGATGGATGGATGGATGAATTACAGTACAGTACTGTAATTGTAAATTACAGTAACTTACTGTTGCCAGTATATTACTGGCAACAGTATATAGTGTTGCCAGTATATTACTGGCAACACTCCTTGTATGAATATTCACCTGGCCCTATGTGAAAAATTAAGGGTGCGTCCTAATTCACTCCTTCACCTGACCTCTTAGCCCAACCCCTCCCTTTTGCATACTCATGGTGAATGAACAAAACAGAGGGGTAGGCCTATGGGTTGGGTGAAGGGGTGATCTGGGATGTACCCTAATAAGGTTGGGCCAGCCTTGGTGGAAACAACTGCAATTAAGCATTTGCGATATCTGGCAATCAGACTTTTACATCGCTTTTGAGGAATTTTGGCCCACTCTTCTTTGCAAATTGTTTTAATTCAGCTACAATGGAGGGCTTGAGCTTGAGCTCAAGAACTGATGGCCAGACATTCTCCTTCAGAATTTTCTGGTAATGAGCAGAATTCATGGTTACATCAATTACAGCAAGTTTTCCAGGTCCTGATCAGCAAAGTAGCCCAAGACCATCACATTATCACCACCATGTTTGACTGTTGGTAAGATGTTTTTGTTTGGTTTTTTTTATGAAATGCTGTGTTAGTTTTGCACTAGATGTAATGGGATGAATGTCTTGCAGAAAGTTCAACTTTTGACTCGTCAGTCCAAAGAATATTTTCCCAAAGGTCTTGGAGATCATCGGGAGATGAATCTTTGTGTTCTTTTTGGCAATGGATTTTGCCTTGGAACTCTCCAATGGATGTCATTTTTGCCCATTCTCTTTGTTTTTCTTGAATCATTGACCAGTGTCCAAACTGAGGGAAGTGAGGCCTGCAGTTCTTCTGGGTTTTTGTTTCTCATCCGTTCTTGAATTGCCTTAGAGCAAGGTATGATGATGTGTTGCTTTTTGAGATCTTTAAGCCTACTTCGCTTTGTCAGACAGGTTCTGTTTAAATAATTTCTTGATTCATCAAGTTGGTAGTAATTAGTCCTGGGTGTGGCTAGACAAATTGAACTCAGCTTTACAAAAAAGTTAAGGAAGTAAGAAGTGGGGGAGCAATATTTTTTATTTTTTTTTTCACATAAGGCCAAGTAGGTTTGGATATCTATTTTACCCTTAAGGAATAAAACTGTCATTTGAAAAGTACATTTTGTATTTATTTGGATTATCTTTGTCTAATATTAAAAATAAAGCAGTCTGCCAAGGTCTCCGCCTTTGACCGCCACCTAATCCACATAGCACCAGACCCCCATGATCCCTCTTACAGGTGGTGAGCCCACTGGAGGGCAGACCCATGTAACTCCTTCGGGCTGAGCCCGGCCGGGTCCCATGGGTGGAAACTCGACCACCAGACGCTAGCCTTCGAGCCCCTCCCCCAGGCCTGGCTCCAGGGTGGGGCCCCGGTAACCCCATACCGGGCGGGATACACTGAATCCTTGATATAGAATTTATCATGAGAGTCTGTTGGATCGTTCTTAGTCTGGCCCTTCACCCAGGACCAGTTTGTCTTGGGTGACCCTATCAGAGGCAAATTGCCCCGGACAACATAGCTCCTGGGATCACTGGGGCACGCAAACCCCTCCACCACGATAATGTGACGATCCATGAGGGGGATGTTGCCCATGGGAGTTTGCCCAACCAGTTTACATGTGTTTTGTGGACTTGGAGAAGGCATTTGACCACGTCCCTCATGGTTTTTTGTGGGGGGTGCTTTGGGAGCATGGGGTATCGGGCTTGTTGTTACGAGCTATTCGGCCTGTGTACGACAGTTGTGAGAGTTTGGTTCGTATTGCCAACAGTCGGTCGGAGTCATTCACCGTGAGAGTTTGACTCCACCAGGGCTGCCCTTTGTCACTGATCCTGTTCATAATTTTTATGGACAGGATTTCTAGGCGCAGCCAGGGAATGGAGGGTGTCATGCTTGGTGACCACAGGATCTCATCTCTTTTGTTTGCAGATGATGTTGTCCTGTTGGCTTCATCCACCAATGACCTACAGCTCTTGCTGGGACGGTTTGCCCCTGAGTGTGAAGCGGCTGGGATGAGAATCAGCACCTCCAAGTCCAAGTCCATGGTCCTCAGCCGGAAAAAGGTGGATTGTCCTCTCTGGGTTGGGGACAGGCTCCTGCCCCAAGTGGAGGAGTTTAAGTATCTTGGGGTCTTGTTCACGAGTGAGGGGAAAATGGAGCGAGAGATTGACAGACAGATTGGAGCAGCAACTGCAGTGATGCGGACGTTGTACTGGTCTGTTGTGGTGAAGAGGGAGCTTAGTTCTAAGGCAAAGCTGTTGATTTACCAGTCAATCGACATTCCTACTCTCACCTACGGTCACGAGCTTTGGGTAATGACCGAAAGAACAAGATCGTGGATACAAGTGGCTGAAATGAGCTTTCTCCGTAGGATTGCTGGACTCACCAGATAGCAGGTGGGCTGCACGGTGGCGCAGTGGTTAGCACTGCGGCAGCACAGTTTACCCTTGGCCGGGGGATTGTGGGGATCGTGGGATCATGGGTTCGATCCCAGCCCCCGACCAACAGTGATCTGTGTGGAGTTTGCATGTTCTCCCCGTGTTGCGTGGGTTTACTCCGGGATTTCTCCGGTTTCCTCCCACATGCCAAAAACATGCATGTTAGGTTAATTGGCTGTTCTAAATTGTCCCTAGATATCTGTTTCCTATAGGCCCTTAGAATAGAGGGTTAGTATTAATGAAAGCGCTTTGAGTGGTCTTTGTGACTAGAAAAGCGCTATATAAGTGCAGGTTAGTTAGTTAGTTAGTTAGATAGGGTGAGGAGCTCAGTCATCCGGGAGAGGCTCAGAGTAGAACCGCTGCTCCTCCACATTGAAAGGAGTCAGTTGAGGTGGTGGTATGAGCATCTGATTAGGATGCCTCCTGGACGCCTCCCACTTGAGGTGTTTCAGGCATGTCCCACTGGGAGGAGACCCCGGAGCAGACCCAGGAATCACTGGAGAAACTATGTCTCCCAGCTGGTCTGGGAACGCCTTGGTGTCCTCTCTGAAGAGCTGGAGCAGGTGGCTGGGGAGAGGGAAGTCTGGGCTTCTCTGCTTGAACTGCTGCCTCTGCAACCCAGACCTCCGGAAAAGCGGTAGAAGGTGGATGGATGGACAATATTAAAAATAGTTTGATGACCTGGAACATTAAGTGTGACAAATATGCAAAAAAATATAAGAAATCAGGGAGGGGGGAATATATATATATATTTTTTTTCACAGAACTGTATTTAGTCAACATTTTAGAAAATGTATTGTTTACTTATTGCCTCTTAAGGAAAAGTAGACCTAGATTTTGCAAAAAAAAAAAAAAAGTCACAGTTTTCCTTTGTTAAATAAGATAAATTGGATTGTGTTACTGTGCACCTATTGTTCTGCGATTAGTTATAATGGTTAGAGGCATCTTCACCACTGGTTCATTTATTTGATAAGATGCTATTAAGAACTACCATTTCTTCATTCTACATATCACATCTTCAACATTTTTGATTGAATAAACCCTCATGTAAATACAGCTGACTCGACCATGCAATAGTAAATCAATGAGAAAATGCCCACTGACAAAATGTGTAATTTCCAACCTTTAAGAAAAATATCTTTCCATATGCGTCATGGCGGATGGCGGAGTGAGTGGTCTCAGTCTTGCAGGCTCAGCTTAAAAAATTTTTTTTAGTTGTGGTTCAGCCGGTCTGGATTCGGGGGTCAGACTCGATCTCTGTTTTTAAGAGTTGTTTTGCGCTCGCTGTGAGAATTGGACTTTTGGGACTGCTCTCATTCGTGAGTGAACTGATTGGCATTTCTTTTCGTGGTTCGCTGCTACGCTTTACCCGAGGCGTTTGCTAGGCTAACACTATAGCTAACGCCATAGCTAGTCATAGCACCAAGCACCGACACGGAGCAGCGACTCTGTCCCCGGTGATTGAGGCTCACTGGAGGAACAAGCCGAGGCAGCAGTTGGACGGGAGCCGGATCGGAGCTCAAGTGCAGCGGTGGTGGGAGACGGGGACCAGTGGAGGACCGCCGGGGCCCCAGCCGGAGTCGGAGCCCAGTTGCAGTGGCGGGGCTCGGCGGAGGAACTACTGAGGAAGATGGCGGTAGGTGGCGGGGCTCAGCGGAGGATCTACCGGGACCCCAGCCGGACAAAAGCAGGATCGGAGCTCGGCTACAGCGGCGGTGGGCGGCGGGACTCGGTGGAGGAGCTGCCGGTACCCCGGCTGGAAAGGAGTTCGGTTACAGCGGCGGTAAGCAGCGGGACTAGCAGCGGAGGGGGCTAGCTGAGGCCCAGCTGGATTCGAGGTCGGTCGGATCAGATACCGGCGACACCAGCAGAGATTGTTTTACTATCAACAGGTGAGTAAAAATGCCACCAAAGAAGGAGGAAATGGAAGAGATCAAAAAATCTCTGAACTTCTTGTCAGAAGAAGTGACCAAAGTGGCTAGTCAGCAGGCCAAAATATTAGGGCTAATGGAAGAATCCGAGAATTAAAATTAACAATTCAGGAAAAAGACAAAAAAATTACGGACTTGGAGCAACGCGTCGAGGATCTTGAACAATGTTCTCATATGGATGATCAAATTATAAGTGGACTAGACATCAAATATCAATCATATGCTCATGCTACATCAGGATTGAGAGGTGAGGAGGCTCCCCTGAGTGAATCAGTCTCCCTGGAAAACCAGGTGCTTCAGTTCCTTGATAGTAGAGATATAAAGGTCGAAGCAAATGCAATTTCAGCCTGTTATGCTTAACCCAGAAAAGATAATAAAACAAATAAATCAATTGTGATGCGCTTTGTGAACAGAAGGGTAAAGAATGACATACTGAGGCAGGCCAGAAAGCTACGGAGAACAGAAGTTTACCTAAATGAACACCTAACAAAAATTAATGCTGAAATAGCACGGCAAGCACGGATGCTGAAAAGACAAAATAAGATACAGGCAACATGGACAAGAAATTGTAGAGTTTGGATCAAACTAAATGGAACACCTGAGGAAGCAAAGAGTATAATGATCAGAGATGTTACTGACTTAAATAAATACAGATGAACACTGATTAAGAAAATTAAGAGACAATGATAATCCATATCCACACACACGGAAAGAATAGTTCGTTTGACATAACATGTCAATGTACTTTAAAAATAAAAAAAATAAAAAAAATAAACAAAACAAACAAAAAAACTTATGACTGACTTGAGTATACATCAATTATCTCCAGTTGGAGGAAGTCATTTGACACAGAGTGAGGAAATTCAAACTCTGAAAATATGCCATTATGCTGAACATAAACTACAAGAGATGTAGAATGATATTGATCCTGATAACCACTTTTTCAATAATATTCATAATCATTGTGGATATTACACTGAAAAGCAATTCAAAAGTCAAGTGCAACTAGATGGTAAACTATCCATAATACACTTCAACAGCAGAAGTCTTAACAAAAACTTTCCACAGATTCAGGACTATTTAAAACAGCTAGACAGAAAATTTACAGCTATTGCAGTCTCTGAAACTTGGCTTAATGAAGAGCAGGCTCCCTTGATGGCAATAGAGGGATATCAGATGTTTCATATTAACAGATCTCAAAAAAAGGGTGGTGGTGTTGCACTGTATATTGATGACCTGTATAAGTGTAAGCTTGTAAATGGAAAGTCCTTTGCACTACCAGGGATTTTGGAATGTGCTACTGTTGAGATTGACCAAGATAAAACAAAAAATCTAATTATAAGTTGTATACAGTTAGGCCCAGAAATATTTGGACAGTGACACAATCTTCATGATTTGGGCTCTGCATGCCACCACATTGGATTTGAAATGAAACATCTACAATGGAATTGAAGTGCAGACTTTAAGGTTTAATTCAAGGGGTTGAACAAAAATATATGATTAAACATGTAGGAATTGTAGCTATTTTTATCCTCATTTCAGGGGCTCAAAGTAATTGGACAAATAAACATAACCCTAAGTAAAATGTTACTTTTCAATATTTTGTTGAGAATCCTTTGCAGGCAATGACTGCCTGAAGTCTGGAACCCATGGACATCACCAAACGCTGGGTTTCCTCCTTTGTGATGCTTTGCCAGGCCTTAACTGCAGCTGTCTTCAGTTGTTGCTTGTTTGTGGGTCTTTCTGCCTTAAGTTTTGTCTTGAGCAAGTGAAATCCATGCTCGATTGGGTTGAGATCTGGTGATTGACTTGGCCATTGCAGAATATTCCACTTTGTTGCTTTAAAAAAACCTCCTGGGTTGCTTTTGCAGTATGTTTTGGATCATTGGTGAAGCACCGTCCAATCAACTTTGCTGCATTTGGCTGAATCTGAGCAGAAAGTATATCCCTATACACTTCAGAATTCATCCGGCTACTTCTGTCTTTTTTCACATCATCAATAAACACAAGTGACCCAGTGCCATTGGGAGCCATGCATGCCCATGCCATCACACTGCCTCCACCATGTTTTACAGAAGATGTAGTGCTTTGGATCATGAGCTGTTCCAATTCTTCTCCAAACTTTCTTCTTCCCATCATTCTGGTACAGGTTGATCTTAGTCTCATCTGTCCAAAGAATGCTGTTCCAGAACTGGGTTGGCTTCTTCAGGTGTTTTTTGGCAAAGTCAATTCTGGTCTTTCTATTTTTGAGGCTGATTCATGGTTTGCACATTGTGGTGAATCCTTTGTATTTACTCTCATGAAGTCTTCTCTTTATGGTAGACTTAGATACTGATACACCTACTTCCTGGAGAGTGTTCTTCACTTGAGTGGATGTTGTGAAGGGGCTGTTCTTCACAAGGGAAAGGATTCTGTGATCATCCACCATTGTTGTCTTCCGTGGATGTCCAGACCTTCTTGAGTTCCCAAGCTCACCAGTGCACTCTTTTTTTTCTCACAATGTACCAAACTGTTGATTTGGCCACTCCTAACATTTCTGCTATCTCTCTGATGGATTTCTTCTTTTTTTTCAGCCTCAGGATGGTCTGTTTCACCTCCATTGAGAGCTCCTTTGACCACATGTTGTGTGTTCACAGCAACAGCTTCCAAATGCAAACACCACACCTGGAATCAACCCCAGACCTTTTAACTACTTAACTGATGACAGGTTAATGAGGGAAGAGCCCATGCAGCCTTGTAATTTTTTTTGCAGCCTTCTGAGTCAATTGTCCAATTACTTTTGGTCCCTTGAAAAAGAGGCGGCTACATATTAAAGAGCTGTAATTCCTAAACCCTTGCTCCAATTTGGATGTGAATACTTTCAAATTACAGCTGAGAGTCTGCACTTTAAGCTCATATTGATTATATAACTGTGTCCTGAATATGTTTTCTTAAACAGCTAAAATAACAAAACTTGTGTCACTGTCCAAATATTTTGGGGCCTAACTGTATATAAAGTTGCAAAGCCTCATTGAATCATTTCACACCAACATGCAGGGGATAGTGCAGCACGATGGCAACGTGTCAGAGCCTTTCAACATACGCAGCGGAGTGAAACAGGGCTGTGTACTTGCGCCAACCCTCTTTGGGATTTTCTTTGCTATGCTCCTGAGGCATGCCTTCAGCACAGCAACAGAGGGAATCTACCTGCACACAAGATCTGACGGCAGGCTTTTCAACCTCGCCCGCCTGAAAGCCAGAACCAAAGTACGCGAGGCTCTAATCAGAGACATGCTGTTCGCAGACGACACTGCAGTCGCAACCCACACACAGCAGGAGCTTCAGACCCTTATGGACCGCTTCTCCCAGGCATGCAAGGACGTCGGGCTTACCATCAGCCTGAAGAAGACTAATGTCTTGGCGCAAGGCACGGAAGCACCACCAACCATCACCATTGACGACTACGAGCTGGAGGTCGTGAATCAGTTCACGTACCTGGGGTCCACGATCAGCAACAACCTCTCCCTTGATACAGAGATCAACAAGAGGATTGGAAAATCAGCCTTCACACTCGCTCGCCTCACCACACGAGTGTGGGAGAATCCCAAACTCTCTGTCAAGACGAAGATGGCAGTGTACAACGTCTGCATCATCAACACACTGCTCTATGGGAGTGAGACGTGGACAACATACGCCCGGCAGGAAAAGCGACTGAACTCCTTCCACTTGCGCTGCATTCGCCACATCCTGGACATATCCTGGCAGGACAAAGTGCTCAACACAGAAGTTCTGTCCCGCGCCGGCCTTCCCTCCATGTTCACTCTACTCAGACAGCGCAGGCTCCGCTGGCTAGGCCACTTTCACCGTATGGAGGATGGCAGAATCCCCAAAGACGTCCTCTATGGAGAACTGGCAACTGGCAAGAGAGACGCTGGCCGCCCACAGCTGCGTTTTAGAGACGTCTGCAAGAGAGACATGAAGGCCCTGGAGATCAACACAGAGCGCTGGGAGGACCTTGCAACGGACCGCTCCAAATGGAGAGGCACCCTGACCAGACAGCTCAAGGCGGGTGAAGAGAGACTGACTGCTGCTGCAGATGAAAAAAGGACCCGCAGGAAGAACCGCCACAGACCCAGCAGCACGGAGACCACCCACAAGTGTGACCTGTGTGACAGGGACTGCCATTCACGCATCGGCCTGTTCAGCCACAGGCGGTGCTGTTCCAGCAGAGTAGACGTTTAGGATTCTCTTCCATGGTCATCATAGACCGACGGAGGCCGACGAACTGTATATAGAACGCCGGGAACTTGCATTGAGACATTCAGAGATAAGTTAGTCGAGCTGTACAATAATATTACTAGTAAGAAAATGGTAGTAATTTGTGGAGATTTCAATATTGATTTACTAAATCCATTACAATAAAATGGTAATTACAGAGTTGAGTCTCTCTGACTCACTTCAACTGCTGCTGCAGACACACACTTTGTGTCTCTTATTTCAGAGCCAGAGGATCCCGCTCCAGCCTGCACACACTTGGGCTGGAGCGGGGATCCTGTGACGGTGGTGTGATATAATAAACTCTACTTAAAACCTTCAACAACGCCGCTTTATTTCATGCCACCGCACTGGGTTGACGCACAGAGTTGATTTATTTATTTAGCGAATGCAAAGTCCTTAAGCCAAGCAGTTGCCTCCTGGTTTGCTGTATGGAGGTTGTGTAATCCTCCTTCCAGTCTTTGGAGCGGGCAAGTCTCTATGATGTGTTCCATAGTTTGCTCCTCTCCACATGCGCACAGTGGGCTAGGGCTACTGCCCCATCTGTGAAGGCTGGCCAAGCAGGGGCCATGTCCAGTCCTGAAGCGATTGAGTGTAGACCACTGTCTCCTTGGGAGGTTGGTGCCCGGGACCTGTTGGTTGGGGTTTATCACCAGCTGTTTGTTTGGGACCTCCTTGGTCTCCCATTCCTCTTGCCAAGCTGTCTGGATGGTAAAGTCAGCTGGGGGAGGGTTTTTCCAAATCGGCCGTCTGGATGAAAGTCGGGCAGTGGGTGGGGTGTAGATATCTGCATGGATTGGTAAGTGAGGAAAATCTTTAACTTTTTGGAGCATCCTTTGAGTTAATGCTGCTCGCCGGATGTGTGGAGGGGCTATGTTTGACAGTACAGAGAGCCAGGGGAGTGGTGTTGAGCGGATTGTTCCAGTTATAGTTCTCATGGTTGAGTTGAGCTGGGTGTCTACATAGTGTGTGTAAGATGACCTGGACCAGACAGGGGCACAATATTCTGCTACAGAGTATGAAAGGGCCAGTGCTGAGGTGCGCAGGGTGGAGACTGCCGCCCCCCATTTTGCACCAGCGAGCTTGCAGAGCAGGTTGTTTCGTACTTTCACCTTAGCAGCCGTCCCCTTTAGATGTTCCTTGAAGGATAAGGTCCTATCAAGGGTCACTCCAAGATAAGTTGGATTTGGGGCATGCTTAAGCTTGAGTCCGCTCAGGTGGATGTTTAGTTCTCTGGCAGCTTTTGCATTGTGGAGATGAAATACACTGGAGACGGTTTTTGCTGGGCTTGGTTTTAGGCGCCAGATTTTGCAGAACTGGTCCAGTTTAGCAAGATCTTCCGTGAGCACCCGTTCCAGTGGTTCAAAGTCTGGTGCTTGGAATGCCAAACAGATGTCGTCTGCATAGATGAATTTGCGGGATTTTGTAATAGGCAGGTCGTTTATGTAGAGGTTGAACAGAGTTGGAGCTAGAACTGAGCCTTGTGGGAGTCCGTTTTTCTGCATTCTCCATGCACTTGTGCTCTGACTGAGGTGGACTCTGAACCTTCGGTTGGTCAGCAGGGTTTTTATAATTGCTGTTGCCCAAGCAGGGATCGCCTTTTTAAGTTTCAGGAGGAGGCCTTTGTGCCAGACCGTATCATAGGCGGCTGTAAGATCGAGAAACACAGCCCCTGTCTTCAGTCTGCTCTCGAAGCCATTTTCAATGAAGGTGGTTAGGGCCAGTACTTGTTCTCCTGTACTGCGGTCCTTGCGGAAACCTGCTTGATCCACACTTAGAATATCCTCTATTTCTGGGGAAATGCGTTGCAGTATTAGGCGTTCCATGATTTTGTAAGGAACGCTGAGTAGGGAGATTGGGCGGTAGCTTGCTGGTAGTTTGTGGTCTTTGCCAGGTTTTGGGATGGCAATGACCTTTGCTGTCCGCCATTTCTTTGGGATCGAGTTTGTTTGTGTGATCCTTGTGTAGAATTGTGTCAACCAGGTTAGGGCTCGGGGGCCAAGATTTTTCATGAATTCTGGGAAGATGTTATCGTATCCTGCTGCCTTTCCACATTTCAGGCCCTGTAGGACTTTCTCCAGTTCAGCAGCCTCGAAGGGTTCAGGGTTCGTTTCCTCTACAGGCATTTTTTGGTGTTTTTTTAGCTCAGTTGTAACTGCTCTTCTGGTGTCTTTGTCTTGGGGTGCTTTGGCGATAGTCAGTAGGTGGGATGCAACTTGGTTGGGTGTGACGGATGCTCGGCTTTGGCTAGGGGGCTTCTGTGCAGCTCCTAGGCGACGGATGAGGCTCCAACATTTCCTGCTAGAGTGGGTAAAGCTCCGGTCAGCAACTGTCTCCTCCCATTTCTTTCGCCGGGCTGTATTTAGCGATTCAATGAGATGGTCTGCTATCTCTGGGTCCCCTGATGTTTGATAGGATTGTAGGAGGGCAGCACTTTCTCCGTCCAAACATGGGACATAGAGGGGTCGGTAGCCTCGTGGGATTGCAGTATGGGCAGCCTTGAAGATTGCACTGCAGAAGCGGTTGTATGCTTCATCTACAGTGATGGTGTGGAGTGGGATGGTAACAACGCTCCGGTCCAGAGTTTCACTGAATTTCTTCCAGTTGGCTTTGCGGAAGTTCCAGCGCATCTTCCTTGGGCTGTATATGACTGGAAGTTGTAGGCCAATGTGTACAAGCAGGGGCCGGTGTTGGCTGTGTGGAAAATCATCAAGAATGAGGATCTGTGTAGGATATGGCTCCCCATTCAAAGAGCTGACCCAACACAGGTCAGGAGAATAGTCCTTCTTCCACCTAGCAGAGTGGAAGGTTCCTCTTTGTTTGGGGTCGTATATCAAAGTGAGGTCATTTCTGGATGCCCAGTCTGAAAGTGCCTCCCCATCACTGTCCACTGCTGGGTACCCCCAGTCAGGGTGATGGCTGTTAAAGTCCCCCACATAGATGGCAGGGTGGGGTAGGGTGGGTAAGACCTGCAGATCCCAGTTGGCATTAGGGGGCTTGTACACACTGACAATATGGAAGCCACCAATGATTATGGTGTCTGAGAAATGTGTTGTTATCAGGTGATTTGCTTCAACTATGTCAGAACGCACATAGGTGGCACGTCCATGTTTAGCATGTAGAACATAGCACAGGAGGTCAAAGCCTTTGATGGTGAAGCGGCCAGCTTCCTCTGTGCCAATATGAGTCTCTTGGAGGCAGATTACATCAATCGAATGTTGGAAGGCGAGGACTTCGATAAGGCTTCGCTTGGCTGCAGATAGGCCTTCAGCGTTTAGTTGTAATATGCGAAGGGCAGATCCTACCACAAAGTGCTCTTGGGGCTGTTTGCTTTCTGCTTTAGGACTGTGACTAGGATTCTTCTTTGACTTGGCACAGAGGCGTCGTCTCTTCGAATTTAGTCTGCTGGTAGGATCATTAGCTTCCCCAGGCGAGCCCGGGTACTGGCGGAGGGCGCGACGAGAACGCTGATCCATTGATGAATTCTATGTACAGCATGAGTCTATATCCCACAATAACACATCCCACATCCCACATTAACACATCCCAGTAGAATCACAGTTCACACTGCTACACTTATTGACAACCTGTTTGTTAATATTTATTGATAAGAAAATAGAAAGTGGATTATTGATAAATGATATACAGTAAGTGACCATTTACCAATATTTGCACTTATCCATGGCCACACGGGGGCCAATACAGAAAAAAAAATAAAATCTTTGAAATACAAATTACAAAATGCAATCAGTTCTTTTAAAGAAGACTTGCTGAAACAAGACTGGAGAAAAGTCTATGTATCAGATGTAAATGAAGCCTATGACACATTTATGAACATTGTAACCACTCTTTATGAAAAAAAATGTCCATTAGTAAAGAAAAAGCTTAAACATAAATTTGTCGATAAGCCATGGTTAACCAAAGGATTACAAAAGGTGTGTAAAAAGAAAAATTCATTATATTATGGCGGCACATGGGGAGTGTATAATTGTATAACATCTTAGACAAGAACAAAGAGCAGAGGTTCCCTGGGAGATAACAGGGAGGTGTAAAGGATGAATGCAGTGTGACCTTTTGTGTGTTAGAAACTTCTAGAGGAATGATAAAGGATTAAGGAAGTGAATGCAATGTGACCTTTTGTGTGTTAGAAGCTTCAAGAGGAATGCTATGCTATTTAAGAGAAGAGTCTCTGCTGAGTTGTCATTCTGTCTATGCTTCTTGTGTGAGATGTGTAATAAATTGTCTGAGCCAAATCCGCTTCGTTATTTAAACGCTCCACAATATAAAGCTTTTCTAAAGAAAAGGACAAAAGAAGCAGAGCAGTGGTATAAAACACACAAAAATAAGTTAACATATACGTATAATGAGATGTAGTAAAAGAGACTATTACAGTAAAGAACTGGAGAAAAAAAGAGACAATAACAAAAATACATGTACAATACTTAACAATGTTCTTGGAAGTAAAAACAGAAATACAAGCTACCCAACAATTTTTTTTCAAAAAATAATAAGATAAGATAAGATAAGATAAGCCTTTATTAGTCCCAAAATGGGGAAATTCCAGGATTGTAACATCACAGGGATAGCAAGACTCAGACCAACAATCAGAAGGCAAGAGAAAAAACAAGAGCAGCGAGTATACATATGTACATATAAATATAAATATAAATATAGATATATAGACACACAGTGCGGAGCATTGTAGCTAGATGGAATGAATATGTGAATATATAAACACACACAGTGTGGAGCATTGTAGCTAGATGGAATAAATATATGAATATATAAACACACAGTGTGGAGCATTGTTGCCAGATGGAATAAATATATAAATATATAAACACACACAGTGCGGAGTATTGTGGCTAGATGGAATGAAACAGCACAACCGTCTACTTAGTTATCCTACATGGTATGATTACGTACCCATACATATTCTCACCCTCCATAGTGACCGGTATTTTCCTAGTTGTATACCGGAGGGGACCATTGTGTAAGTCTATTGCATCTTTTGCATTCAATACTATTAGGTTGTCACGTCTTTTTTGTTATCTCTGCGAGCAGCCCTGCTTAGGTTGTACAGTCTGACAGCTGTAGGTAGGAAGGACCTGCGAAACCTCTCGGTTGTGCACCTAGGATAATGTAGTCTGCTGCTAAATGAGCTCCTCAGTGCATTCAGTATGTCCTGCATAGGGTGGAACTCGGACTCCAGCAAAGATGACAGTTTAGCCACCATCCTTCTCTCTCCCACCTCCTCCACTGGGTCAAGGTGCTTCCCCAGGACAGAGCTAGCTTTCTTGATCAGTTTGTTCAGTCTCTTCCTATCGGCTGCTGTAATGCTACTGCCCCAGCAGACCACTCCAAAAGTGACGGCTGATGCCACCACCGTGTCATAGAATGACTTCAGCAGCGCCCCTTGTACACCAAAAGACCTGAGTCTCCTCAGCAGGAACAGCCTACGCTGTCCCTTCTTGTAGAATGCGTCGGTATTGTGTGACCAGTCTAGTTTATTGTTCAGATGAACACCCAGGTACTTGTAGGATGTCACCATCTCGATGTCTGTTACCTGTATATTTACTGGTGCTGTGAGGGGTTGTCCTTGCCTGCGGCAGTCCACCACCAGCTCCTTAGTTTTCCTCGCGTTGATCTGGAGGCAGTTCCGATGGCACCAGTCCACAAAGTCCTGGACAAGCCCTCTGTACTCAGCTTCATCTCTGTTGGAGATGAGGCCAACGATTGCAGAGTCGTCAGAGAACTTCTGTAGATGACAGTGTGTTGTGTTGTGTGAGAAGTCCGCAGTATAAAGGGTGAACAGGAAGGGAGCCAAAACCATTCCCTGGGGGGCCCCCGTGCTACCGATGATCGTGTCGGACACACAGTCCCGGGTTCTCACAAACTGAGGCCGGTTTGTGAGGTAGTCCAGGATCCATGATGACAGGTGCTGGTCCACCCATGCACACTGCAGCTTGTCCTTCAGGATCATCGGTTGGATGGTGTTGAAAGCACTGGAGAAATGACTGGCGCCTAGCGGCTGCCCCAGCCTTGGATGCGTTCTGCAGAGCGTGCCCAAATGCCAAGTCACGTTTCGTTACCTTGTATTCATACATGTGTAATGACAATAAAGTTGAATCTCATCTCATCTCAAGTCAAAGAACATTATCCTCACCGCATTCCCGGGCTTCTCCAGGTGGGACAGAGAACGGTGAAGAAGGAAGATCACCGCATCCTCCACCCCAATGCCATGCTGGTAGGCGAACTGGAGTGGATCCATCGCTGGTCCCACCAGGGGGCGGAGGTGAGCAAGGAGCAGTGTCTCCGGGGTCTTCATCATGTGGGACGTCGGGGCCACTGATCTGTAGCTGTTCAGATCTTTGGGGTGGGAAGTCTTTGGTACAGGTACCACACAAGATGTTTTCCACAGCTGTGGTAACCTCCCCAGCTTCAGGCTCAGATTGAAGATGTACGTCACAATCCCACACAGCTGGTCTGCACAGGACTTGAGGAGCTTTGCGCTGATGTCGTCCGGTCCCGACACCTTTCTCGCCTTGATCTTCCTCAGCTCCGTCCTCACCTGGGTCTTAGTGAGGGTCAGGTTGGGGGGGCTGTGTGTTGGGAGTGGGGGGGTGTTGGTGGAGTGGGGAGTGGGCAGCAGGACTTGAAGTCTTCAGAGGCAGCAGTGGTTGTTGTGCAGTCAGGGGGGAGGGCGGTTGGTCAAACCTATTGAAAAACAGATTCAGATTGTTCGCCCACTCCCTGCCCCCCGTGGCCTGGGGGGAGGTATTTTGGAGCCCAGAGATGGTTTTAAGGTTTCTCCAGACCTCGCTGATGTCACTCTGTTGCAGCTTGTCCTCCATCTTCTTCCTGAAGCTGTCATTGCCTTCTCTGATCATTCTCCTCAGAGAAACGACTCAGAGTGTGAATGCAGTCTCACCTGCAGGTGAATTTAATAACTTTTTTGTTAACATTGGTCCTAATTTGGCTCAAGAAATACCCATTATGGCACCTACGGGTGATACAATAAGCAAAAACACTGCTATAAAAGACTCCATTTTCATAAAGAACATAGACAAGAGAGAGGTCATTGAAATTGTTATATCGTTTAAAAGTAAAACATCTACAGACTGTGATGGTATTGACATGCTCTTAGTCAGAACTATTATTGAATGCTTAGTGAAACCACTGACGCATATTTGTAACCTGTGTCTCCAAACAGGTATATTTCCCAATGCAATGAAAATAGCTAAAGTAATTCCGATATACAAGACTGGTGACAGAGTGCAACTTTCAAACTATAGACCAATTTCACTATTGCTGCAATTTTCCAAGATACTTGAAAAAATATACTGTGAGAGAATTGACAACTTCATAATGAAGAATAATTTATTGTGTGAGCAGCAATATGGGTTCAGACACAAGAGGACAACTGAATTTGCTCTAATGGAATTTATAGAAAAAATATCAACTGCCATTGAAAATAATGAGTACTCAGTTGGGGTATTCCTGGATCTTAAAAAAAGCATTTGATACAGTGGATCATAATTTATTATTAAAGAAATTACAAAATTGTGGTATTAGGGGGGTAGCACTGTCCCGGTTATGTAGTTACTTCAAGAATAGATATCAGTATGTATGTGTTGGTAATAAAAACTCACAGTTACTGAAGGTTACTTGTAGAGTCCCACAGGGTTCAGTTTTGGGGCCATTGTTATTCAATATGTATATAAATGATATATGTAAAGTTTCGGAAAAAAATGGATTTAATATTGTTTGCCGATGACACTAATCTATTATGCAGTGGAAGCAATTTGGAACAACTTTTGGATACACTCAAAAAGGAATTAGGAAAGTTTAAAATGTGGTTTGATTCAAACAAATTAACGCTCAATTTAAGTAAGTAAAAATTTATAGTTTTTAACAACCATCACAACAACTTAGTATTGAAACTCAGTGTAAATGGTGTAGAGATTGAAAAGGTATCCAAAACTAAATTTCTTGGAGTAATAATTGATAATAGACTGTGTTGGAAGTCACATATTAATTATATTAAAGGTAAAATATCTAAATCAATTGCAATACTACACAGAGTGAAATATTTGCTGAATCAACCCACATTATATACTTTGTATCATCCATTAATACTCCCATACATGATATATTGTACTGAAGTATGGGGAAATACATATAAAACAAACATATATCCAGTATTTATGCTTCAGAAGAGAGCCATTAGAATAATAAACGGAGCTGCTTACAGGGAACCAACAAACCCACTTTTTTTCTTAAATTAAAAGCTCTCAAGTTGAAAGATCTGGTTGACTTTAAAACTGCAGTAATAATGTTTAAAGTGAAGAATCTATCACTGCCCGCAAATATCCAAAAGTTGTTCCAAATAAGGGAGAAACAATATCATTTCAGAGGAACATGTATATTTCAAAAACCTTCAGTGAGAACTACCACCAAGAAACACTGTGTTTCAATGCAAGGAGTCAGATTATGGAACGATTTTGGACCTGAATTAAAATCGTGTACAACGCTTGGACAATTTAAACAAAACTAAAGGAAGAAATACTCCAAACATATATACAAGATGACATGTAAAATCACATAAGGATTGTCATATCCAGTCTGTGTTGTGCTGTTGCTTAGTTTTGGTTTTTTTTGTCACATTTTGTCTTAGCTTTGTTCCGAATTGTAATCGCTCTTGTTTTGTTTTTCTTTTGAATTCTTGGATGGAATATGGGTGGGCAATATAAGCTGCGGCTTCAGCCATCACCCATTTCGGATAACTTATGTTGAACTGTATAATCAGAGGAGTTATTGTTTAATTTGACCTTGTTGGATTTTTTCCCCCTTTGTTATATTATTCTGTTTCTTTTTTAATCTTTACTTTTAATCTATCCGAAATAAAGATTCATTCACTCATTCATTCATTCACAATAAAACACCTATAAACCAATTAATCTAAATCTACTACAACAGCTTGAGTCAGGGAGATGTTGAAGATGTCGGCCAGGACATTATTGAGCTCCTCTGCACAGTCCTTCAGGACGCAACCCAGTGTGTTGTCTGGGCCAGCTGCCTTGCATGAATTGATCCTGCAGAGGGTCCTCTTCACACTAGCCAGATCCAGACTCATGGCCTGCTCATCCGGACGAGGAGTGGTCTTCTCTGCTCATGTGCTGTTTTGTGCTTCAAAGCGGCCAAAGAATTTGTTTAGGTTTGTGAGCAGTGTGGTGCCACTCACACAGGTCTGGGGTGGAGGTTTGAAATTGGTGAGGGTTTGTATGCCACACCAGAGAGAAGGTGCACTTTTGGTGTTGCTGAAGAGTCCAGATATTTTCTTGCTGGACAGGTTGGCCCTAGCTGTTGTTAGTCCTGCAGTGTCGCCGGCCCTGAAGGCTGCATCCTGAGCCCTCAGAAGCCTGTGGACCTCTGCTGTCATCCATGGCTTCTGGTTAGCACAAGTAGTGATGGTTTTGCAGTAAGTGACATCATCATTGCACCTCACTATGTTTGCTACAACAACCTCAGTTTATTCCTCTAGGTTTGTGTATCCATTGTGAGTGGCTGCATGCTTGAAAGTGTCCCAGTCTATAGTGCTGAAGTGGTCTTTTAGGGCATCAGAGGCCCCCTCTGGCCACACATGTACCTGCTTTTTTGTTGGTCTGATTGTTTTCACTCTGGGTTTGTATGCTGGCCTTAACAGGATGGTGATAAGATAAGATAAGCCTTTATTAGTCCCACAACGGGGAAATTCCAGGATTGCAACAGCACAGGGATAGCAACACTCAGAGCAACAATCAGAAGGCAAGAAAAAAAACAAGCAAGCAAGAGCAGCTAATATACATATGTACATATTACTATAAAATATATATATACACACACACAGACACACAGTGCAGAGCATTGTAGCTGGATGGAATAAATATATGAATATGTAAACACACAGTGCGGAGCAATGTAGCTAGATGGAATAATATGTAGATATATAAACACACAGTGCGGAGCATTGTAGCTAGATGGAATAAATATATAGATATAGAAACATAAACACACCCAGTGCGGAGCATTGTAGCTAGATGGAATAAATATGTAAATATATAAACACACACAGTGCAGAGCATTGTTGCTAGATGTGATGTGATGTGATCAGAGAGACCGGGGGCGGGGGGCGGGGGGGCTCTGTATGCTTTCTTTTGAATTTTGTACACAAGGTTCAACAAATTTTCTCCTATTGTTGGAAAGTCTACATGTTGATGTAGGTTTGGTACTAGAGCCATTAAATCTGAATGGCTGAACTCTCCTGCTGTGATGAGGAATCTGTCTGGATGTGTCGTTTGTGTCTCACTTATAGTCTGATAGAGCTCTTTTAGTGCTTTGCTTCTCTTGCTGGTGTCGGTGGGCGGGGCATACACGCCGGCTAGTAGGACAGCTGAAAATTCTCTCGGCATGTAAACGGGTCGGCATAAACTCCACTAAAGGAGAACAGTGTTTATGCACAACATTATAATCACGGCACCAGGAGTCATTGATGTACACACAGACACCGCCGCCTCGCATTTTTCCACCTTCTGTGAGCACTCTGTTGCTACGATAGCATGTTAGCACAATTAACTGGATGGCAGAGTCTGGTATATTGTCATTTAACCATGTTCCTGTAAAGATAAAAACGCAGTAGTTCCGCACATCCCGTTGTGTAGTTCTCATGAGCTGTGTGTGGTCTATTTTGTTGTCTAGTGACCATACATTGGCCAGAATGAGTGAAGGAACTGGAAGTCTGTGCAGTCTAGCGGTTAGCTTCGTTCGGAAACCTCTACATTTACCTTTCTTTTGTTTCTGCTCACACCGTCTATGGCAGGGGTGTCAAACTCTTTCCATGGAGGGCCAAGACCCTGCAGGTTTTACCTCCACCCAGTTTCTTCAAAAGGTGATTCACCAAATTTCTTCCAACTGATTGATGATCAGTGAAAACAGCTGCTGAAGACACTGGGTGGAAGTAAAACATGTAGGGTCTTGGCCCTCGATGGAATGAGTTTGACACCCCTGGTCTATGGCATCTCCATTTGGGATGTGACACGGCAGTCAAGTCCGGAGGTATGGTGGACTGGTGGAGAATACCTAGGCCACCGAAATCGTCTGTAATGGTCTGATCCAGGACGTAATGTTTGGTCATATTCCTTATCTCCAGAAGGCTGTGGCGACTGTAGCTTGTGTGCAGCATCATATATATGGACATTAAACGTGAATATACACTTAAGTGTAATTTGAAAAACATTAAGTGGCACAAAAAACTAAGAGAGAAGAGAGACCACTGCCTGTTCCCGTGACACCTAGTGAAAAATAAAAAAATAAAAAATCTAAGGATTTATACGTGGTTTCCTGAAGTTACGAGGGTGTGCATCCCCGAGTATGGAGTCGCTCAGTCAAAATATGCAATTTTTATCTATGAAAGTTTAGCCATCACTCTGTTAGCACTCATTGTCTCTTCATGCCCTGACTTCAAGAAGTGTGGGCGGGCTCTTTCATTGACTCCGTGCTGATTGGATAATACGTGTGTAGCGTGACCTTGAGTTCCAATTTATTAAAGTCATTCTATGCTGAAAAAAAATTTGTTCAACTGCTAGATCTGGCTGAACTGCTGCTCTCACCCAAGGACTAGAGCTGTAACCCTATCCATTGGCCATAAAGTGGAAGTTAATCACTTTCTCCAAGACTCTTTGGCAAAGGAATTTTCCTAATCAGCAGATTTGTGGTCGACATAGTCCAGACGTGTGGGGAAGCCAAGACTTTACAGTAAACAGCCAAACAGTTTCACAGTGCAATCTGGTGGCTGAATCAGGAATATGTAAGCAGTGGAATTTATGCATTTTAGAGAATGAACTAACTCATATTCTTTCTCTTCAGTATCTGCTACTGAAGACCAGATTGAACTCTGGGGATGGACATTGTGGTTTCAAATGCTTTTATTGAGAAGGTTTGATATGATTTTGATATGTACTGTTTTATTTTCAAGAAGAAATTAATGTCTGCATGCTTACTATCACAAATTAATTACAGTTACAATGTAAATGCATTTTATGCTCCTTTATCAAGTAGAATATCTTAGTCACTAAAGTTTAAAGAAGTTATGCTTTCATAGGCTGCACCCATACTTTAGGATATCAAATTGTCTATCTCTGCTCTGGGGGAGACCCCCACCATAGCTGCACTGAACTAACCAATAGAACTCCAGGCTTTACTTTTATTTAACAAAGCTCAAATATAATTGGACCTTCTTACGGCTTTCAGAGACAGCAGACACTTTTCTCCCTCCTCCCCCTCCTAATCCTACTCCCTTCTGATCCCAGCTTGCAATGTTGCGTTTTTGTCTGTGTTGTCGTTCTTCTTCTGGCTGAATCTTAATCCAAACGGAAATTATGGATCTGGAAAGTGGCTTAAATGCGATTGACACCACTTTAAAAGAAGATCGGGTTAGGGGGGAACCCAAGGGAGGAGACTTATGGACATTGGGAACTCATGTGTCTGTGTGATTCGACTGGAGATGCAGAAGACATCTATTGGCTATGATCACAGGACTTCTACTTTGGCTTTGGAGTTTCCTGATGTATCAGAAATTGAGGAAGGTGGGAGAGCTGTTCAAAATGCGGACCCAGGCAAAGCTCCTTCATCAAATTCGACCAGTTGGGGAGTGCACGAATAGCGGCATGGTGAACTGAATGGTAACTGATTCAGATGGTGGAATACATCTCGAGTCGCTAGTGCTCTCCAGGGAATGTTTTTAAGCCTGTGGAAATTATGAAGCACAGAATCGCATGAGAGAGGAAAATTCTGTACTCTGAGTGCACTGTGCAGATTTGACCTTGTTTTTGGTGCCCTGTTTACATTCCTCCTCGATGAAGATAAGGTGGAAGAGGCAGCTGGCTTCTCCCTAACACAAACAATCTGGCGTACAGTAATCTGAACTCTCAAGGATAGCGCCATGTGACTGGCTTAAGAATTACCATCGGACATGCACTGAGAGTTGGATCTCTTGTGGACATGCTATCTAAGTTTCAGACACTAAAGACATAACATCCAGTTGCTGAGAGAGGATTTTTGCTGTACACCAGTAACTGACACACACTGCATACAACATCACATGACTGATACACATACACTGAAACACATACACTCACACTGTATCTCTCAACTTGCTGCTTTGTTAATGTGTGATCTATTGTCTGCTATTTGTGCATTAGAGGGTTTTTTTCTATGTAATCACAATTTTGCTCATACGAGCTTTTACGAGCTTTAAATGAGCTTTATTTTGATAACTATGTTTTTTCTCTCCACCCAATGTGTTCCCCCCTCCCCCTTCCTCTCTTTACCCTCCACTGTATGACAGGCGCCTTTGCATGGCTGCCGCGTCATTGGGATGCGCTTATCGTGCGCGCCCAATGTCAAGTCAAATTCCTCGTATGTTTACTTGTATGTTTACTTGTAAATGTGCTTGGCAATAAAGCTCATTCTGATTCTGATTCTGATTCTGACCAGCTCAGGTTTAATGAAGTTTTGGACCACCCTGCAACACCAGAGAAAACTTGATTTTTATTGCCCTTTGTTTCAGACAGACAGAGTTCTAGGGCACTGGCCAAGCTTTTAGGATCCCCTTTCTGCTCTCCCATTACTTTTCCTGTCCTTTAAGAAGGCACAGAGCTTTTCTTTAAAGTTCACTTTTCTTATTTAAATCTTTTCTTTAATTTTTATGCAAGAAGATTTTTGATTTTTTTTTTTCTCTTAAGATTAAACCCACTCATTTAAACCACCAACACTGGAAAAAAAAGAAAAAAAAAAAACAGATGTGATTTTTTTTTTTCTTCATTTTGACTCTGTGATGGAACTTTGCAGAATAAACCAATTCCTTCTTCACTGAGAAGACCTCTCCAGATTGCTGACAAACAACACAATTTCAATCTCAGGAGCACGGCCTTGTGGGAGAATGAGTCTCTCAGCCTCTCCATAAACAGAATCCACGGACATCTAGCTAAACCAAGGTTGGCACGTGGGGGCCCTGCTGCCACCAGGGAAGTGATCTGACTCTGCCAGATGGTCTGTTGTTATTTATCCATTCATCCATCCATCCATCTTCTACCGCTTTTCTGGATGTCCGGGTCGCGGAGGAAGCAGTTCAAGCAGAGAAGCCCAGACTTCCCTCTCCCCCGCCACTTGCTCCAGCTCTTCAGAGAGGATACCAAGGTGTTCCCAGACGAGCTGGGAGACATAGTCTCTCCACCGAGTCCTGGGTCTGCCCCGGGGTCTCCTCCCAATGGGACTTGCCTGAAACACCTCAAGTGGGAGGCGTCCAGGAGGCATCCTAATCAGATGCCTATACCACCTCAACTGACTCCTTTCAATGTGGAGGAGCAGTGGTTCTACTCTGAGCCTCTCCCAGATGACTGAGCTCCTCACCCTATCTCTGAGGGTGAGTCCAGCAATCCTATGGGGAAAGCTCATTTCAGCCGCTTGTATCCGCGGTCTTGTTCTTTCGGTCATTACCCAAAGCTCGTGACCATAGGTGAGAGTAGGAACATAGATTGACTGGTAAATCGACAGCTTTGCCTTAGAACTCAGCTCCCTCTTCACCACAACAGACCGGTACAATGTCCGCATCACTGCAGATGCTGCTCCAATCTGTCTGTCAATCTCTCGCTCCATTTTCCCCTCACTCGCGAACAAGACCCCAAGATACTTAAACTCCTCCACTTGGGGCAGGAGACTGTCCCCAACCCAGAGAGGACAATCCACCTTTTTCTGGCTGAGGACCATGGAAAAGGACTTGGAGGTACTGATTCTCATCCCAGCCACTTCACACTCAATGGAAAACTGTCCCAGCAAGAACTGTAGGTCATTGCTGGATGAAGCCAACAGGACAACATCATCTGCAAACAACACAGATGAGATCCTGTGGTCACCAAGCATGACACCCTCCATTCCTTGGCTGAGCCTAGAAATCCTGTCCATAAAATTTATGAACAGGATCGGTGACAAAGGGCAGCCCTGGCAGAGTCCAACTCTCACTGGGAATGACTCCCACTAAGTGTTGGCAATATGAACCAAACTCTCACAACGGTCGTACAGAGACCGAACAGCTCATAACAACAAGCCCGATACCCCATACTCACAAAGCACCCCCCACAAATAACCATGAGGGGCGCGGTCAACTGCCTTCTCCAAGTCCACAAAACACATGTAAACTGGTTGGGCAAACTCCCACGAACCCTCGATAATTCTCGAGAGGGTAGAGAGCTGGTCCAATGTGCCACGGCCAGGACGAAAACCACATTGCTCCTCCTGAATCCGAGGTTCGACCAACGGCTGGACTCTCCTCTCCAGTACCTTGGCATAGACCTTCCCAGGGAGGCTGAGGAGTGTGATCCCTCTAAAGTTGGAGCACACCCTCCGGTCCCCTTTTTTGAAGAGAGGAACCTCCACCCCAGTTTGCCATGCCAAAGGCACTGCTCCCGACCTCCACGCAATGTTGCAGAGGTGTGTCAACCATGACAGCCCTACAACATCCAGGGCCTTGAGGTACTCAGGGCAAATCTCGTCCACCCCCGGGGCCCGGCCACCAAGGAGGTTTTTAACCACCTTGTCGACCTCAGCCCCTGTGATAGGTGAGTCATCCCCCTCATCCACAAACCCTGCTTCCTCTGTGGAAGGCGCATC
Source organism: Pholidichthys leucotaenia (assembly GCA_020510985.1). Classification (NCBI taxonomy): domain Eukaryota; kingdom Metazoa; phylum Chordata; class Actinopteri; order Cichliformes; family Pholidichthyidae; genus Pholidichthys; species Pholidichthys leucotaenia. The sequence continues at coordinate 417,376,116 of CM035842.1, forward strand.
AGTGGGATTGAGGAGATCCTCGAAGTATTCCTTCCACCGCCCGACGATATCCCCAGTCAAAGTCAATTTACACTTAATTTTTCCGAATATTCCTGGTATAAGTTCCTTTAACTTAATTTCATGCAAACCCCCATCAGGATTTCATAATACATGTGTCTTTCATTAACCCTTTGAGTGTGTATGGTGCAGAACTGCAACATACCCCCAGTGGTCAAGAGTGGTAAATATGTTTTGTCAGTAAAATGGTTCAGTCTTTTGACACCATTTTTTGTACAGAGGTACCTCATCATCTTATCTTCAAAGCATATGAACAAGAAATCAGTACATTTAAAAAAACAAAAGAAATTTCTCACTTTTGACAAAGTCAGAGTGAGAAGGCAGGCGTAGTGCCACACTCTGCCACTAGGGACACACAAATTCTTACACTCAAAGGGTTAATATACTTTCTTTTTCAGAATAATACCAGTTTTCCAATTTTGATGAATAGTTAATCATCCTTTTCTCCATAAAATTGCATCCACTTTTCTTATTCAGTGCTATTTTATGGTTTCCCAATTTCCACTATAGGAAACAAGTCTTCATTTGGTTTCACAAATGCTTGATTCAAAAGAAACTCTGTCTATGATGCCCATGATACATGTTTAATTGTCTGTTTTAAAGTTATCCAAATATGTTTACCTATTCTGACATTTCTTATTAAACCACTGAAAGACATATGGGAGTAAGTGTTTGATTTCATGTCCATCTTCTTGATTATCCAGAGACAAGAACTCACAAGGGTTTATTTTGAGACTGATTCATAATTAGTACAAATAAAAAAAATAATAAAATTGTCTATTATATGGAATGGTGCCCCAAACGAGGATTTGAGTGTAATGAGAGTAAATTTTTATTCCTACTCACATTCATATTTATATTAGTACTTGTACCAACATTAAATTACCTATAAAAACTCATAAATCCACAACATTAATTTAATGTGCCCCGTGTGAGGCGTCTACAAATCTGGAAATTGACATGAAATTATGATTTCAAAAACTGTGGGTATAGTCAAAACTTGATCTTTATGCACGGTAAAACTGTTTAGTTTTTTTTTTGTTTGTTTTGTTTTTTTATCTCTGTATGGCACCTGAGCCAGTGTTTAACCCCCATATTTGGACAGCCAGGCATCTGTGTGTGTGACAGAGCACAAGGGGGAGGAGGATTCAAACCCTCAAACCATTCAAACATCCGCCCCCCTTACTTGCCCTGCACAGCCAGGTCTGTGCTGTGAAGAAACACAGAGGGGAGGGGTCGAAGGCCCCCACTCAAGTCCCACTCCATTGACTGTGTTTTTTTTGTTTTTTTTTTAAGCATGCTTTAAGTTCAGAAAAGCGGTATCATACGCTGAATTAATTAAGATAAATTCCTGAAAAGATGGGTTGCAATGAATCCGATCTGTTCTTTTGTTAATTCAACCTGTTGGCGAGAATTCCTGGTGAGATAAATTGATTTAGCTGTAGGAGTCAAGAATTGAGGAGACTGGATGATTTTTCCAGTATCTGCTTTAATTCTCATTCATCCTACGTCCTCTCTCGATCGGAGTGAAAAGAGACAGGATGCAGTCACACACATACATTTATACATTCATCTCTAACAATACATCACACAAAAGTCTCAATACTCAGCTACATCCTTTCATCTGTAATAGAACACCCAGAGTCCTTCTGTTCTCCTCTCTGACCCCCAAAGGTCAGGCCGGGTAATCTTCTCCTCTCTCCTGAGTCCCCAGGGGGTGCAGACACGTCTTCCTCTTGAGGTGTGAAGTCAATACACATGGCTAGCTCAAAGTCTCTCTTGGCTGAATTCAGCCAGCCACATGTGAGTCACATAGGTTATAACTATGGGCTCCACATCACTCCCCCCTTCCACGCGAAAGACTGGGCACCCACATACAGTCATACAACAGTCATACAGCACGTCACTCCCCCAACAGAATTTCACAGCAACCTCAACAACCTGACCAAAAAACACATCATTCTGCATGCAGCTTAGGTTTCAATCTTCTCCCGAATCTGCTGTATGCAGGTCTCCTGCTCTGTGTTGGGTCGTCCTGCTGTGCATCTGTGGAGTGAGGGGGAGAAGGGTTATTTGCCCCCCGTGGGGGGTCCCGGGGCCGCCCCTTCGGAGGCCTGCCGCGTCGAGGCGTGCCCGCCCGCCGTACAGACTCGTTATGCAACACAAAAGCAGGTTTTAATCTATCGATACTGATCGTCTCCCTCCTGCCCCCCAAATCTAGCACAATATATTTCTCCCCGGTTTCCAGCACTCGAAATGGACCGTCGTAAGGTGGGCAGAGGCTAAAACAAACTCTGCGTCTCGTAAAGCCTGGGGCACGAACACACGCGGGAAAGAGTGATGAGCGGGGCCCGGGAGCATTTCTGCTCCCGTGTTACTCAGAGACCCCCGGATCGGGGGGGACCCTGGTGCCGTGTGGTCGGGTAAAAACTCGCCTGGCAGCCTGAGCGGTTGTGCAAAGACCAATTCTGCTGGTGAGGCATCTAGATCCTCTTTGGGTGCCGAACGCAACCCCAATAAAACCCATGGTAGTTTGTTTACCCAATCTGTGTCTGTCAGTGACGCTCTGAGGGCTGCCTTCAAAGACCTGTGAAAACGCTCGCATAAACCGTTGGCCTGGGGATGGTAAGCGGTCGTGCGATGTACCGCCGCTCCTAAGCCGCTGGCCACTGCTGACCACAGTTCCGATGCAAATTGAGGTCCCCTATCAGACATAATATCTGACGGGACCCCGAACCGCGCTACCCAGGCTGTTAAAAAAGCGCGTGCCACCTCTGCCGCTGTGGTCGATGTTAACGGGACCACTTCCGGCCAACGAGTGGTTCGGTCTACCATTGTCAAGAGGTGCGTGAACCCTTGTGAAGTGGCCAGGGGGCCCACGAGGTCCACGTGCACATGATCAAACCTTTTAGCCGGAATGTGGAACGGTTCTAAGGACGTTTTAGTGTGCCTGTGAATTTTAGCCCGCTGGCAAGCCATGCAGGTTTTAGCCCACTCCTTCATGTGCTTGCGCAGGCTCGGCCAAACAAACTTCTCCGCCACCATTTTCACCGAAGTGCGCACCCCTGGGTGCGCTAGGGAGTGCAAGGCATCAAAAACGCGACGGCACCACGCGGCTGGCACCACCGGGCGCGGTCGCCCTGTGATTACATCGCAGATCAGCGGGGGGAAACCGGTTTGTAGATTTCTGCGTTCCAGCCTTAACCCTGTTGGTCCAGACAGGAGCGCGCGCACCTCCGCGTCCTCGCTCTGCTCCGCCACCATGGCTGCATAATCTATTCCCACGTGGACCGGAGCCGCGCGCCTGTCCACGCTGTTACCGCGCTCTGGGTAAGCGGCCGTGCAATCCGTTTCCGCGCGGACGGGTGCTGTTACTGCGCGTGACAGACAGTCTGCCACCACATTGATTTTACCGGCTACGTGCTGAATATCGGTGGTAAATTCAGAAATTGCGGCCAGCTGTCTCTGTTGCCGCCCTGACCACGGTTCTGAAGTTTTGGACATCGCAAAAGTGAGCGGTTTGTGGTCGACAAACGCGGTGAAACGCCGCCCTTCCAGCCAGAACTGGAAATGGCGAATAGCCAAGTGGAGCGCCAGCAGCTCCCTGTCAAACGCGTTGTATTTTCGCTCAGCCTCGCGTAGGGATCTGCTGAAGAATGCAAGTGGTTGCCAAACCCTGGCAACCTGCTGGTCCACTACGGCCCCTATGGCCACATCTGACGCGTCTGTGGTTAGCGCTATGCGGGCTGCCGGGTCTGGGTGGGCCAACAGTGCCGCGTTTGCCAGTGCTCGTTTAACCTCTGTGAATGCACGCTCCCACTCCGGGGACCATTCAATCACATGGGAGGGCTTCTGCTTTTTGAGCGCGGTGTACAAGGGCTGCATAAGGTGCGCTGCGTGGGGTATGAAACGGTCATAAAAATTTACCATCCCCAAAAATTCTTGCAACGCTTTTACCGTTCGAGGCTGGGGAAAATCTGCCACTGCGCGTATTTTGGCCGGCAGAGGAACTGCTCCCTCCGAGGAAACGCGGTGCCCTAAAAAATCGATTTGTGCCACGCCAAAATGGCACTTGGCCTGGTTGATTATCAACCCATGCTCTCCTAACCTCTGAAAAACTGTCGTGAGGTGTTTTGCGTGATCCTCCTCGGAGGTGCTGGCTACCAAAATGTCGTCTAAATAGACAAAAACGAAAGAAAGGTCGCACAACACTGCATCCATCATCCGTTGGAAGGTTTGTGCGGCGCCTTTAAGTCCAAAAGGCATTCGTAAAAACTCAAAAAGCCCGAACGGGGTTATTACGGCTGTTTTGAGGATGTCCTCTGGTTGGACCGGGACTTGGTGATAACCGCAGACCAGGTCTATTTTAGAAAAAATGCGCGCCTTCGCCAAGTGCACTGAAAAGTCCTGGATATGCGGAATCGGGTACTGGTCCTGCGCTGTGGCATTGTTCAACCTGTGGTAATCGCCACAAGGTCTCCATGAGCCATCAGCTTTAGGTACCATGTGGAGGGGGGAAGCCCAGGCGCTCTTCGAGCGGCGAATTATGCCCAACCTTTCCAGGTTGGCGAACTCCTCACGCGCAATGGAGAGTTTTGCTGCATCCAAGCGCCGAGCCTTCACAAAAACGGGTGGGCCACTCGTGGTAATAAAGTGCTCCACCCCGTGCTTCGCCACCTTAGCTGAAAAAGTAGGAACTGTGAGTGCTGGGAACTGGTGTAGAAGGCTGTGAAACTTATCACCTGCTGTGGCGACGTTGGTCTGAACTGGCGGCGGGCACACCCGAGCTGCACAAGGGATAGAACAGAAAGAGAGTGCATTTACTAGTCGTTTGTTGGCCAGATCAACTAACAAACCATGTGAACACAGAAAATCAGCACCTAACATATTGAAGCTCACTGCCGCCACGATGAAATTCCACTCATAGGCACGGCCGTGGAAGGACAGAGACAAGGTTTTCTCTCTGTACGTCTTGATGCTGGAGCCGTTGGCCGCTGTCGCTCCGTCTCCGCGGGGTCCCGCGACCCGATCAGCATAGGTGGCAGTGACAAAGCTCCTCTGGGCTCCGGTGTCCACTAGGAATTGCCGCCCGGAGCCCGCGTCTGTCAGATAAAGCAGCTTATTCCATTAGCCGATAGTGGAAGCTGCTAACGGCCCCCGGCCCGGTCATTTCCCTGCTTTTTGAACTTGCAGGGCGGGATGCATTTGTGCGCCTTCCCAGCGGAACGTCGATGGTAAAAACAAAGGCCGTCATCTCCCCTGCCACGGAATCTCGCCGCTGCTGTCGCCACTGAGGTGGTCACTGCTGTCTCTGGCTCCACACTGCCCCTGGCCGCCGCGCCGAGGTCTGCCGCTGCCACGGAAGCCTCTTGTTCCTCGCAGGCGTTGAGGAGCCACTCCGCCTCTTGGGCCAGGTCGCGGAAGTCCTGCTGGGTCACACATCTCCTGCTGGACAGGGAACCTCTCGTGTGCGCTGGGAGGGTTCTCAGGAAAATATGCTTGAAAAGGAAAGCGTCGTTGTCCGTCCCGATCATTTGTAGCATGTCCTCCATGAGGACAGTCGGCCAGCGTCCACCTCTGTCACGCAGGTCCAGTAGCTGCCTGGCTCTTGCCTCAGAAAACGGCACGAAGCTCCTGATGAGGGTGGCTTTCAGCGTGTCGTATTTACCGACAGCGGGTGGTTGCTGCACCAGGCTCCGCACACACCGAGCTGTGCGGCTGTCGAGCGTCGCGATGACATTATGGAATTTAATGTCATCCGCTGAAACTCCCCCGAGCAGGAACCGCGACTCCACATGCTGGAACCACGAGTGCGGGTCGCTTTGACAGAACTCGGGGAGCTTAATCAGTCTTGTGCCCCTGCTGGCATTCCCCGGTGAATCCGGGTCTGAGCGGCTGTCTCCCAGCTCTTCCATATCGATCACGAGGCTGTCCTCCAGCCTCGGCGTGCTCAGATTCATGCGTAGGTCACCAATTGTAGGAGTCATGAATTGAGGAGACTGGATGATTTTTCCAGTATCTGCTTTAATTCTCATTCATCCTACGTCCTCTCTTGGTCGGAGTGAAAAGAGACAGGATGCAGTCACACACATACATTTATACACTCATCTCTAACAATACATCACACAAAAGTCTCAATACTCAGCTACATCCTTTCATCTGTAATAGAACACCCAGAGTCCTTCTGTTCTCCACTCTGACCCCCAATGGTCAGGCCGGGTAATCTTCTCCTCTCTCCTGAGTCCCCAGGGGGTGCAGACACGTCTTCCTCTTGAGGTGTGAAGTCAATACACATGGCTAGCTCAAAGTCTCTCTTGGCTGAATTCAGCCAGCCACATGTGAGTCACATAGGTTATAACTATGGGCTCCACATAGCCATTGTTTTAAGAGTACTCTTGCATGGGTGAAAACCGGATTAATGGGAGCCATCCTCCATTCTTTAAAAAAAAAAAAAAAAGTTGCTGGCAGAAAGGCCAGTAGAAGCGTGAAACAAAGCAAGGCGTGGTTAACAGTCGAATCCGCGTCCGAGTGTGTGAAACATGTGTGCGCTCACATTCGCGCAGGACCGAAACAGCTACATGCATGAGAACTGCGCATGCGCAGACAAAACAGTGCACACACCATTCTGGTAAGCCGGTAGGGCAACACCATTTTAGAGTTGAGACTGAGAGGCCGCCTCTGGGGCGACATCACTGTCTTCTCCTGTTGGAGTGCAGGAATAACTGCATCCACCTTGTGGTCAACTATGAGAGTTGTGTTCCTTTCATGAATTTACACCCAGATTAAAGCAAAATGCGAATTTATCTAAGCTGATTTATAACTAAAGCACGCTCTCAAATTAACTTTAAAGGAACCCATATTATTAGGAATAACCTAAATTTTAAAATCAATTAAAAGTTTTATGCCAAAAAGAAGTGCAAAAAGAAGCTTGTTGGCTGTTGGAAGTTTTATTCTCAGTGGTGGACTACAGTCTAACACATGTACACCCAGTAGGAAGCATATAGTACAAGCATCCACATTGTATTTAATCCCCTATATTAACCACACATTTCAGTCTTTTAAGTTAAAAGTAAATATTTACACATTTTATGCAACAACTGCAAAATTTTGAAGTTATATGTGTGGGTTTTATTTTATTCAAATACTGCATTGTGTGATTTCTTCCGCAAGAAGCCATTCAACTGAGGGATTCTAATAAATGCTAATGCTTATTCAAGAGTTATCTCAAAGTAGTGTCAAAACTTTGCATATTGGTAAAAGATTTAGTGATTCACTGAATATTTATCAAAATTTTTCAAAATTGGGAAACCACATTATTCAAATAACACTTAAAAGCTTAGGTGTTTTTTAAAGTCACTGTGCTATTCTGGGTTCATGTTTTTTCCTCCACAGGAAAAGAAAAAACAGTAACCAATTCACTACCTTGCCCCAGGCTTTAAATAGAGAAAAGTAAAAACATGAAACTGTCATGTGCGGGGTCGTTTTCACCCCGTCATGATTTGTGGCTGCAGTGCCTTGATTGTGCTTATTATTTTCAGCTGGCAGATTATTTGAGCCTGGCGCTCTGCCAGTCCTGAGGTCACTCCCTCTTCTCTTGCCAGACATTCACCGGCTGTATTGGATCACCACATACATGCACGCACACACGCACGCACACACACACTCACACACACACACACACACACACACACACACACACACACTTCCAATTAGTCACACACTTGCTTGCCACACGGCTGTGTCCACTTGCCTTGGTTAGTGTATGTTGTACTTATGGGGAGGCAGTGTGATCAGTCAGTGTGGCAGCTTAAATCAACACTGGACTTCCTGGCTCGTGACTGTTGGTTTTTCCCTGGACTGAAAAGTGTTGTACCTCAGAGCCTATCCGCTCCGACATGTATGTAAGTCTTTCCTCAATTATGCCTTTTCTCTCCGCTCCTACCCTGCCTGGAGTGTGTATGGTATTTAATCCAAGCCAGCGGAGTTTGTAGCCGGTTGTCTCATCTTGTCTCAACAGTGACTGTTATTTGGACATTTTGTATATGTGCCCTTTTGTAAATAAAAAAAGTTACATTACTGCATTTTGGGCTTTAGTCAGTTTATATGTTTGCTGCACAATTACGCAGCGGGCATGACAGAAACATTGATTATTCTGTAAATAAAAACTTAATTAATTAATTAATTAATTAAAACTTTTTAGAATAACAATAAAACAACCACTCATCATTAGCTTTAATCCTAAGAAATCCTTGGTGACCTAAATACACAAAAACAATTCACTTGCATTTCCTCATCTGTAAATATTAAAACATTTAAAGCTTCAAATGAAAATAGGCTTTAACAAATAAAACAAAAGTCTTTAAAACCTTAAGTTCAAGAGAAAGTGAAAACATATAACCTTAAATCTCTAAAGCATTTAACCTTTTCTTTTTTGTGTGTTGTTTCCCTTTTTGCAAATAAAGTAATCACTTTAAAGTGACATTCAGCAAAATTTCCAAAGCTAGTTTTTGATGAAGAATTCAAAAACTAGGCTTGGAAAATTTAAGTAAAGAAATAAATCCACACATTTTTTTTTGTTTGTTTTGTTTTTGTGAAACACAAATTCAATTCAATTTCAATTCAACTTTAATTATCAAAATACAGTTCAATAAACAAATAAATTGAAACATCTCCACATTTCTAATTCCAAAATTCTACCTCCCTTCTTAAAAGCCTGCAAGTTGGAACAAGTTCTGAAAAGAGCTTATCACTAACAGTGTTTTAAAATAACACTCAAGATTAACCCTAGACTAACAAATTTAGCTACAATAAAAAAAGTTGATTCTTATGCTAACTGGTAAAAAAAATGGAAAAATATGGTGGGTCTATGAAAAACCAACCGATTTACCGAACTGGATGACCTTCAAGTAACACTTGAAGAATGGACATCTGATTTTATATTTAGCTTCACAACATGGGTCAAGAAAACACAGCCCAAAGATCTGAAGATACTCACTGAAGAACTTGTGGACAATTATGCAGAAAACCCACCAAAAGGGAAGAATCTCACCAGTGCGTTGGGAAAGTTTGCGATAGCATTAGTCACAAGATTAAAAGTAGCTGAAGCTAAAGCGTTATGTGCCGAGAATGAGCTAAGGAATCAACAATCAACAACTTTCTCTCTCCAGGAAGAGAACAAATCATTAAGGAAGAAACTGGAAAAATATCAAAATGAAAATGACGACATGAAAGCTCAACTTGATAACACGTTATGAGATTTACACCAGACAAATCCAGAAAAGTGACGGTTGACTCATGACAACTTCCTTCGCAAAGAGAACAGTAAACTTGAAGATGACCTTCAGGACACAAAGAAGGAACTCAGAAGAGTTGAAGGTCAACTTGAAAACATTAAGTCTGACTACGAAGAATGTCAACTGCTCCTACAGAAAGCACATCAAAATCTAAAGTAGAGGAATACCAATAACAAAAGGAAGTAAGACCACTTTCACTTCCACGACCTCCAGAAACTCCGGCTGCTCCCCAGCTGATGCCACGAACTGGGAACATGTTGGGCTGAAAGGAGAATGCATCTCAACAAACCGGGACTTCCACCGCGCCCCATCGCCCGACTCCTGTTTTGAGTATGGACGATTGCACGGACAGCGTGTGGGTGCCCCTTCAGACCGTGACCTTGACAAGATTGCACAACATCTTATGAAATTTGATCCAGGTCCTACGGGTTCACCTGATACAAAAGCCTATTTACAAGACATTGACTACTACCTGCGTAAGATCCTGATGCTACGGTCGACGATCACATCTATTTGATTAAACTAATATCTAACAGGTTGGTATCAAAATCATAGACAGACAGCTGACAGACATAAGGACGGACTACATGCGACTCTGCGAAGCCATCGAGAAGGAATTTTCCAACAGCTGCCTACAATCAGGGCTATCGGCAGCCCTGGCTGTAAAGCAAGGTCGCTCAGAGCCTCCACAGGCCTACCACCAGCGACTCCTTCTTGTATATTTTGGATCTCAAAATACACCACAGATGGAAAAAGACCACAATTTCAAGACCCTCTTCATCCAGAACCTCCATCCCACTGTGAGTCACTACCTTGGAGTTACAGCTAACCCAAGGTCAAGCTCAATAAGTCAGCTGAAAGAGTACACACACTATGCGTTCCAAAAACAGCACCAAGGTCTCAATAAGCACGCTGAGCCTGGCACAGTGCTAGCTATCAGCGCTGCTTCAAACACCCTGGAGTTGGAAGGAGCTCCTCGCTCTACTCCATTCCCTACACCACGATCACCTGAAAATCAGATGTTTCACCAGCCGACCTCACCAAGGTCAAAAACAAAATGGGTCCTCTGGATCCCACTCAGGACCAACTTCGCGAAAGCCTGACTACTGTCATAGGCCAACTCCACCAGATAGATAGCGAGAATACGGTATGGATTCTCAAGATGATAGATACTGATACAAACACATGCGTAACTGTGGCAAATGGTCTCCTCCACCTCATCACAGATGCTCAGAAGCAGAGACCAATCAGAATCCTTGGAAGAAGAAAGAAACTCCTAATCTTAGTAGAGAAGATATAGAAGCGCTCAAACATCTCCTAGCAAAGATTAAAAAAAAAAGAAGATGAAACAGCTGACATCCTAGCTATTGCAGCTTTGCCAACTCAGAAGAAATGGTCTAAATCACGAAGAAAAGGCAAAAGGAAAACCCTTCCTACAAATAGAGAAGACCCAAAGGACCCAGTGCAGTCCAGTGCTGTTCTGGCAGCCAAACCACAAGCCAAAGACCACACCTCTAAAAACGACATTTGGGAAATCCGTGTCGAACCACCGGTTCCACAATTTCTGTGAGACTTAAACGAGAGGGGGATGGCATGGAAATTCTATCTTCCACCACCTTTGAAGACGTGATGTGTCAGGATGCTCTTTTAGACACCACCACTGACATCACTCCGATGTCACGCAATCTTTTTGACCAACTATATGTAGCTGCTAACCACGCTTACAAAGATTTAAAACTGGAACCTTGTTCATTAGCCGTTCGACCTTACACGCCCACTAACACGACTCTATCCAGCGTGTCACTAATCAAAGTCTCCATTGGTTCCATGACCTTGACACATCTGGTCTGTGTCCAAACTTGACTCCATACCATTGCTCATTAGCAAATACGTATTGAATAGCTTTGAGCCACTGATTGACGTCAAGAATTTCAAGCTATGTGCTTAAACTTGACACCCTCACCCACTGGACCTACCAAGAACAACTGAATCACTGTACTTGGTTCTTAACACTTCAGACACCCTGAGTCTCACACAGCTAGCACTGTTGGAACAACTGAAACCAACTGAAAGTGACCACAAAAAACAAAGTGAATACTGTCCTCAAGAAGTAAAGGTCACCTTCAAACACAAGGTCAAGACAAAGAACCGAATGACCTTGGGAACTCAATAGCTAAGCAGGACCATAATGTGAAGATGAAGACCCTGGAGAGACTGCTCCTTGCTCACCTCCGCCCCCTGGTGGGACCAGCAATGGATCCACTCCAGTTTGCCTACCAGCATGGCATTGGGGTGGAGGATGCAGTGATCTTCCTCCTTCACCGTTCCCTGTCCCACCTGGAGAAGGTCGGGAACGCGGTGAGGATCATGTTCTTTGACTTCTCCAGTGCTTTCAACACCATCCAACCGATGATCCTGAAGGACAAGCTGCTTTGTGCAGGGGTGGACCAGCACCTGTCATCATGGATCCTGGACCACCTCAATAACTGGCCACAGTTTGTGAGAATCCAGGATTGTGTGTCCGACACGATCATCGGTAGCACGGAGGCCCCCCAGGGAACGGTTTTGGCTCCCTTCCTGTTCACCCTTTATACTGCGGACTTCTCACACAACACAACACACTGCCATCTACAGAAGTTCTCTGACAACTCTGCGATTGTCGGCCTCATCTCCAATGGAAATGAAGCTGAGTACAGAGGACTTATCCAGGACTTCGTGGACTGGTGCCATCGGAACTGCCTCCAGATCAACGCGAGGAAAACTAAGGAGCTGGTGGTGGATTGCCGCATGCAAGGACAACCCCTCACAGCACCAGTAAACATCCAGAGAACAGACATTGAGATGGTGACATCCTACAAGTACCTGGGTGTTCATCTGAACAATAAACTACACTGGTCACACAATACCGACATACTCTACAAGAAGGGACAGCGCAGGCTGTTCCTACTGAGGAGGCTCAGGTCATTTGGTGTACAAGAGGTGCTCTTGAAGACATTCTACGATTTGGTGGTGGCATCAGCCATCACTTTTGGAGTGGTCTGCTGGGGCAACGGCATTACAGCAGCCGATAGGAAGAGACTGAACAAACTAATCAAGAAAGCTAGCTCTGTCCTGGGGCAACGCCTTGACCCAGTGGAGGAGATGGGGAGAGAAGGATGGTGGCTAAACTGTCATCTCTGCTGGAGTCCAAGTCCCACCCCTTGCAGGACATACTAAACGCACTGAGGAGCTCATTTAGCAGTAGACTACATCATCCTAGGTGCGCGACCGAGAGGTTTCGCAGGTCCTTCCTACCTACGGCTGTCAGACTGTATAACCTAAGCAGGGCTGCTCCCAGAGATAGCAAAAAAACATGATGACCTAAGAGTATTGAATGCAAAAGACGCAACAGTCTTACACAAATGGTCCCCTCCAGTATACAACTAGGACAATATCAGTTGCTATGGAGGGTGACAATATGTATGGGTACAGTGGGGCAAAAAATTATTTAGTCAGCCACCAATTGTGCAAGTTCTCCCACTTAAAAGATGAGAGAGGTCTCCAATTTTCATCATCGGTATACCTCAACTATGAGGGATAAAATGAAAAAAAAAAAAATCCAGAAAATCACATTGAAGGATTTTTAATGAATTAATTGGTAAATTCCTCGCTAAAATAAGTATTTGGTCAATAACAAAAGTTCATCTCAATACTTTGTTATATACCCTTTGTTGGCAGTGGCAGAGGTCAAATGTTTTCTGTAAGTTTTCACAAGGTTTTCACACACTTTTGCTGGTATTTTGGCCCATTCCTCCATGCAGATCTCCTCTAGAGCAGTAATGTTTTGGGGCTGTCGGTGGGCAACACAGACTTTCAACTCCCTCCAAAGATTTTCTATGGGGTTGAGATCTGGAGACTGGCTAGGCCACTCCAGGACCTTGAAATGCTTCTTATGAAGCCACTCCTTTGTTGCCCGGGCGGTGTGTTTGGGATCATTGTCATGCTGAAAGACCCAGGCACGTTTCATCTTCAATGCCCTCGCTGATGGAAGGAGGTTTTCACTCAAAATCTCATGATACATGGCCCCATTCATTCTTTCCTTTACATGGATCAGTCGTCCTGGTCCCTTTGCAGAAAAACAGCCCCAAAGCATGATGTTTCCACCCCCATGCTTCACAGTAGGTATGGTGTTCTTTCTCCTCCAAACACGACAAGTTGAGTTTTTACAATAAAGTTCTATTTTGGTTTCATCTGACCATATGACACTCTCCCAATCCTCTTCTGGATCATCCAAATGCTCTCTAGCAAACTTCAGACTGGCCAGGACATGTACTGGCTTAAGCAGGGGGACACATCTGGCACTACAGGATTTGAGTCCCTGGTGGCGTAGTATGTTACTGATGGTAGCCTTTGTTACTTTGCTCCCAGCTCTCTGCAGGTCATTCACTAGGTCCCCCCGTGTGGTTCTGGGATTTTTGCTCACCGTTCTCATGATCATTTTGACCCCACGGGGTGAGATCTTGCGTGGAGCCCCAGATCGAGGGAGATTATCAGTGGTCTTATATGTCTTCCATTTTCTAATAATTGCTCCCACAGTTGATTTCTTCACACCAAGCTGCTTACCTATTGCAGATTCTGCTCAAGCCCGTGACCCTGTGTTCCATAAAACCGTCAAACATCAGTCAGACCCGACCATACACGCGTCAAATTCCTTTAACATACCGAAATCAAAAACATTTCCTGTGATGCAACCTTTTCTGCAGCTATGCAATGGCAATCACATTCCTACTTCCGATGAACAATCATCACCACCGCTCATAGTCCCTCGAAACCAGAGGGGGGTGATTACTGCCAAAGCCCATGACCTTCCAGCTGCAGAACACAGAGGCGTCAAAATGACGTACAATGCTCCCAAGGCCACATTTCAAAAACACTTTGATTGATCCGCCAAATGACACAAAGAGTACAACGACCAAAAAGCCTTCCATTGCAAACCTCAACGGGGTGACAAGGTCTTCCACTATGCATTTGTACCACAAGCACAACAAGTCAATCTAAAGGCAGGGAAAATCACTCCTAAATTCCTGTCCAGATGGATGAATCCACACATTGTCAATAACAAACTTTGGCTACTTAACTTCCAAATCCAGGACCCCATTTTCTAATGGGCTCATCACAATCAAAGTGAACTTTACCAAAACCCCATGGGACTTGTTGGGTGCAACACTGTCACAGTAAGTCCATAAATAAGATTAAAATCAGGCCTACATCTGAAAAATAACCGTTAGCTAACTATTAGCCTTAGGTTTACTCGGTCGCATTTTGCTTAACCAATAAGTTAACTGCATAAAAACATACAAAAGAAAAAGGAAATCAAAACCAAATTTTCCCTTAAACTAATCTTAAAGGCCTCTGTAAAATTCTAATCAACTTCAATCGATTTACTATTATCAAATAGTACACACAAAACATCCAATACCATTAGCTTGAGCTAACAACATCAAAATTCCCACTAAAGGTGACAAAATATCTAAGGTTTAGACTGCAATCTCTAAAATAATTTGTTCCACCTCTTAGAATAATTTTCATCTGCCACTCAGGTGTCTAAAGAAAAATCAACAAGAAGGTTGAGATTAAAATCACTCACTCCTATTTGTTTCCCTTCACTTCCGCCCTCCAAAGAGAGCAGACGCCTTTTTCTTCTCTCCTGCTCTGACTTAGCTCCTTCCTCCCCTAACTAACTGGATCCCAGCTTGCTATCGTCTGTCTGTGTGTCTCTACTGCTGATTATCGAAAGAAATTATGGAATTAATAAGCTGGGCTTTGAACGCAATTGACACTATTTTTTCAATGAGGAAAAGTGCCCCGGGGGAGGTTGTTTGCCCCGCGGGAACGGCTGCTGCGGGCTATTTGAGGGACACAAGTAATTGGAAACTCTTGTGCCTGTCTGACCTTTCCATCGAAGATGTCGAAGATTTGTACGTCTTCGTAGTAATGGTCATCAGGATCGTTCTGATTGGATCTGGGATTGTTCTGGTGTACCGTAAATTGATGAAGATGGACATAACCTATCAAAATGCTGGCCAAGCGAGGTTTAACCATCAAATTAAAAAAATGGAGAGAACTCTGACAGCGGCAAATGGAGAACTGTCTAGGAAAATGGATTGCATCATGATCA
The DNA here is from genome assembly GCA_020510985.1 of Pholidichthys leucotaenia. Taxonomy (NCBI): domain Eukaryota; kingdom Metazoa; phylum Chordata; class Actinopteri; order Cichliformes; family Pholidichthyidae; genus Pholidichthys; species Pholidichthys leucotaenia. Next base: position 417,391,623 of record CM035842.1, read on the forward strand.
CGCTGAGAGCCGTCCATGAAGGATTCAACGTCCAGCAATGAAGGATTAAGTACTGAATCTGTAAGAGGATATAAAGTTTCTTTCTCTGGGATCAGTACTATTCGACTAATCTGACTCCCCTCACACAAGTCCTCCAGATTATCTGCAGTTTTTTGTTTTCAAAACATTTGAGCTGCACGGCCTTTCACGGACAGCCAGCTGCATGGCCCAAGGACAATGCCAGCAGCTAGACAAAACATCTCCTGCCAAAGAGACCTTGTTGTTCTTAACTGATACAAACACCTACACTCAACACTACACCCACACTGACTCAAAAACTGATGAAAAAGATCACTCACTCACTGCTCTCTTTGTGTCCTTGTGTACTTTTTTGTCTGCTAACTGTGCATTGAGGGCTTTTTTTTCTTGTAATCATAATATTGATCATATATGACCAGTTTTCTGACAATCAATGGTTTTTTGCTCCTTCCTATTGTATTATCCTTTTTCTTCCCTATGCATCCTGTACCCTTCTGATGACAGGCGCGTTCACAGATGCTGCCGTGTCACCGGAAATGCAGGTCGTTTTCTGTGTCAAGTCAAATCCCTTGTATGTTATCAGTTTTCATATCTGTTAATGTACTTGGCAATAAATCCTTTCTGAGTCTGAGTCTGAGTCTCCTGTTTTTCAGTTTAGCCCTCTACCTAGCAATCATACCTACTGTCACCCAGTCAGAACTGGCCAGATCAAAGACAAAAGGTCAACAATCGTTTGGTAGATTCTCAGTAACAGCCTCATCGTTAGGGCCTCTTGTTAGCCTTAGCACGTCCACTGTTAACTCGGTCAACACCACTACACCGAAATGCCTGGTAGTTGAACCACAAACCGTTACCAAAACTTCGCAGGATACTGTGTTGGTTTTGAATGTTTGCTCCTAAGCTTCAGTCAAACTCAACAAGGTCTTGAACTTGTTGCTCTTCATGTTAAAGGTTGACTATGCTCACACACAGCTGGTGTCTATGTTACTCGCAGAAGTAGCTAGAAACATTAGCTTTTCAGTTAACGCTTTAGCGATGAGCCTGATTTCACCTCATCTTGTTTTTTTTTTTGTTTTTTTTTTTCAGTAGTCACAAATTTACTCTTCTTTGCCATTCAAAGGACAACAATAACATTCCATGTTTGCCCAGTTTTCCAGAACAAAGGTCTCAAACACCCTATGACTCAGACATCTGTGGACCGGTTTAGTCCAGCTAAACCAATCCAATTTGAACTGTCTTGAGTGACCTCAATATAACGTCTCTGAAACTTTTAACTCAGGTATGTAAAAACTACAACTACAGGGCGGCGCAGTGGAGGAGTGGTTAGCACTGCGGCAGCACAGCAACTCACCCTTGGCCGGGGGATCCTGAGTTCGATCCCAGCCCCTGACCAACAGTGACCTGTGTGGAGTTTGCATGTTCTCCCCGTGTCTGCGTGGGTTTACTCAGGGATTTCTCCGGTTTCCTCCCACATGCCAAAAACATGCAAGTTAGGTTAATTGGCAACAAATTGGGGATTCTAAATTGTCCTTAGGTATGACTGTGAGAGTGAATGGGTGTCTGTCTCTCTGTGTTGGCCCTGCGATGGACTGGCGATCTGTCCAGGGTGTACCCTGCCTCTCGCCCAAAGATCCTAGGATAGGCTCCAGCCCCCCCGCGACACGAAAAGGATTAAGCGGAAGAAGATGTAAAAACTACATACTTTTTATTTTTGTACTTTGGGACCCCAAATTTCTTTTTGTTCTTAGGTCCCAGAATTTTTGTCTTTGCATGCATATATTGTATATTTTAGAATATTTTAGACAACTTTACAATGTTTATATTTGTCCATATTCAAATTAATTTTGAATTTTTCTAGAAGTTTTTTTTTTTTTTTTTTTTTTTTTTTTTTTGTAAACCAAACCCAAAGATCTATACCAGGGGTGTCCAACCAGGTGCCATGGAGAGCCAAGACCCTGCAGGTTTTCTCTTCTACCCAGTCTCTTCAGCAGGTGTTTTCACTTATCAGCAATCAGTGGGAAGAAGTTCACAGAAATCTGCTGTTGAAGACACTGGTTGGAGGTAAAACCTGCAGGGTCTTGGCTCTCCATGGCACATGGTTGGACACCCCTGATCTATACTTAGGAATAAATTCTGTTTACAAGCTATTGCTTATGGACATCAGAACCGTTAGCTCAGCAGTTGAGTCAAGAGTCGCCAATTGGAACCAGCCGCCAAGGATGTTTACCAAAGCTGACGATAGCTCACCATTGCTATAGAGGGGGGGTATGTAGTGCTACCTGAGAGAACCTACCGAGAGAACTGAGGCGAAAATGCCGTGGCTGCCGGGCTGGAGTAAGGCGGAGGACAAAAAATATAAGGTACAGACCCTCGCTTCCATCTATTGTCATGGGGAATGTACGGTCGTTACTGGGAAAGGTAGATGAGCTAGCGGCTATCTCCCGCTACGATAGCATATACCGGGAATGCTCTCTCCTTTTGTTTTCTGAGACGTGGCTAACTGAACTAGCAGCAGATGCTAACATTGACCTGGAGGGTTTCCACATGATATGGGCAGACCGAACACCAGACAGTGGCAAAGCAAAGAGCGGTGGAGTGATAATGTATGTTAACAACAACTGGTGCAGACCGGCACATATCACTGTTAAACAACGACATTGCAGCAAAGACATTGAGTTGCTAGCTGTTAGCATGCGGCCTACACATCTCCCGAGAGAACACTCACACGTGATCTGCATTGTTGTTTATGCAAATCCGACGGCAAACGCTGGGACAGCGCGTGAAATCATCCATTCAGTAACCAGCAGGGTGCAGACAGAACACCCAGATGCTCTTCTCCTCATCTCAGGCGATTTCAACCATGTTTCACTATCTCCCAATCTACCCACATTTACCCAGTATGTCACATGCCACACTAGAGACAATAAAACACTGGACTTATTCTACGCAAACACTAAGGAGGCATACACCTCATCACAACTCCCCCCACTCGGGAGATCGGATCACAACTTGGTTCATCTCCGGCCGGTGTACAAACCCCTAGTGCACAGACAACCTCCGGCCATGCGCACAGTGAAGTTATGGTCTGAGGAGGCAATGGACACTCTAAAGGGCTGTTTTGAAACCCCCGCCTGGAAGAAGCTCTGCGATCCACATGGTGAGGACATCGATGGCCTCACTCACACCTTCTCGGGCTACCTCAGCTTCTGTGTGGACAAATCCGTTCCCACCAAGACCATACGGTGTTGCTCAAACAACAAACCCTGGATCAACCCTGAGATAAAAACACTTCTGAGAGAGAAGAAGAGGATCTTCAGGTCGGGGAACAGGGAGATGCTGAAGTCCGTACAGAGGGAGCTGAGGAGAAAGATCAGAGAAGGCAAGGACAGCTTCAGGAAGAAGATGGAGGACAAGCTGCAACAGAGTGATATCAGCGGGGTCTGGAGAAACCTCAAAACCATCTCTGGGCTCAAGAATACCTCCCCCCAGGCCACGGGGGGCAGGGAGTGGACGAACAATCTGAATCTGTTTTTCAATAGGTTTGACCAACCGCCCTCCCCCCTGACTGCTCAACAATCACTGCTGCCTCTAAAAACATCAAGTCCTGCTGCCCACTCCCCACTCCACCAACACCCGCCCACTCCCAACACACAGCGCCCCATCCTGACCCTGACCAAGACCCAGGTGAGGACGGAGCTGAGGAAGATCAAGGCGAGGAAGGCGACGGGACCGGACGGCATCAGCGCAAAGCTCCTCAAGTCCTGTGCAGACCAGCTGTGTGGGATTGTGACGTACATCTTCAACCTGAGCCTGAAGCTGGGGAGGGTACAACAGCTGTGGAAAACATCTTGTGTGGTACCTGTACCAACCCCCCCCCCCCCCCCAAAGACCTGAACAGCTACAGACCGATGGCCTTGACGTCCCACTTGCTGACCACCCTGGAGAGACGGCTCCTTGCTCACCTCTGCCCCCTGGTGGGACCAGCGATGGATCCACTCCAGTTCGCCTACCAGCATGGCATTGGGGTGGAGGATGCAGTGATCTTCCTCCTTCACCATTCCCTGTCCCACCTGGAGAAGCCCGGGAATGTGGTGAGGATCATGTTCTTTGACTTCTCGAGTGCTTTCAACACCATCCAACCGATGATCCTGAAGGACAAGCTGCTGCGCGCAGAGGTGGACCAGCACCTGTCATCATGGATCCTGGACTACCTCACGAACCGGCATCAGTTTGTGAGAACCCGGGACTGTGTGTCCGACACGATCATCGGTAGCACAGGGGCCCCCCAGGGAACAGTGTTGGCTCCCTTCCTGTTCACTCTTTAAACTGAGGACTTCTCACACAACACAACACACTGCCATCTACAGAAGTTCTCCGATGACTCTGCGATCGTTGGCCTCATCTCCAATGGAGATGAAGCTGAGTACAGAGGGCTTATCCAGGACTTTGTGGACTGGTGCCATCGGAACTGCCTCCAGATCAACGCGAGGAAAACTAAGAAGCTGGTGGTGGACTGCCGCAGGCATGGACAACCCCTCACAGCACCAGTAAATATACAGGGAACAGACATTGAGATGGTGACATCCTACAAGTACCTGGGTGTTCATCTGAACAATAAACTAGACTGGTCACACAATACTGACGCACTCTACAAGAAGGGACAGCGCAGGCTGTTCCTACTGAGGAGACTCAGGTCTTTTGGTGTACAAGGGGCGCTGCTGAAGACATTCTATGACACGGTGGTGGCATCAGCCATCACTTTTGGAGTGGTCTGCTGGGGCAGTGGCATTACCGCAGCCGATAGGAAGAGACTGAACAAACTGATCAAGAAAGCTAGCTCTGTCCTGGGGCAGCGCCTTGACCCGGTGGAGGAGATAGGAGAGAGAAGGACGGTGGCTAAACTGTCATCTCTGCTGGAGTCCAAGTTCCACCCTATGCAGGACATACTGAATGCACTGAGGAGCTCATTTAGCAGCAGACTACATCATCCCAGGTGCACAACCGAGAGGTTTTGCAGGTCCTTCCTACCAACGGCTGTCAGACTGTACAACCTAAGCAGGGCTGCTCGCAGAGATAGCAAAAAGATGTAACAACCTAATAGTTTTTGAATGCAAAAGATGCAGTAGACTTACACAATGGTCCCCTCTGGCATACAACTAGGAAAATACCGGTCGCTATGGAGGGTGAGAATATGTATGGGCACAAAATCATACCATGTAGGATAACTAAGTAGACGGTTGCGCTGTTTCATCCCATCTAGCAACAATACTCTGCACTGTGTGTGTTTATATATTTACATATTCATTCCATCTAGCTACAATGCTCCGCACTGGGTGTGTTTATATTTATACATCTATATATTTATTCCATCTAGCTACAATGCTCCGCAATGTGTGTTTATATATTTACATATTTATTCCACCTAGCTGCAATGCTCCGTACTGTGGGTGTTTATATATCTACATATTTATTCCATCTAGCTACAATGCTCCGCACTGTGTGTTTATATAGTCATATATTTATTCCATCCAGCTACAATGCTCTGCACTGTGTGTCTGTGTATATATATATATATATATATATATATATATATATATATATATATATATATATATATATATATATATATATATATATATATATATATAGTAATATGTACATATGTATATTAGCTGCTCTTGCTTTTTTTTCTTGCCTTCTGATTGTTGCTCTGAGTGTTGCTATCCCTGTGCTGTTGCAATCCTGGAATTCCCCCATTGTGGGACTAATAAAGGCTTATCTTATCTTATCTTATCTTACCTTGAGTTCCAATTTATTGTAATCATTCTATGCTGAAGAAAAACTGTTTCAACCGCTAGATCTGGCTGAACTGCTGCTCTCTCCCAAGGACTAGAGCAGTAACCCTATCCATCGGCCATAAAGTGGAAGTTAATCACTTTCTCCAAGACTCTTTGGCAAAGGAATTTTCCTAATCAGCAGATTTATGGTCGACGTAGTCCAGACGTGTAGGGAAGCCAAGACTTTCCAGTAATCAAGTAAGTAAATCAGTAAGCAGGGCTGCTCGCAGAGATAGCAAAAAGACGTAACAAACTAATAGTTTTTTGAATGCAAAAGATGCAATAGACTTACACAATGGTCCCCTCCGGCATACAACTAGGAACTTACCGGTCGCTATGGAGGGTGAGAATATGTATGGGCACATAATCATACCATGTAGGATAACTAAGTAGACGGTTATGCTGTTTCATTCCATCTAGCAACAATGCTCTGCACTGTGTGTGTTTATATATTTACATATTTATTCCATCTAGCTACAATGCTCAGCACTGGGTGTGTTTATATATTTATATATCTACATATTATTCCATCTAGCTACATTGCTCCGCACTGTGTGTGTTTATATACTTGCATATTTATTCCACCTAGCTGCAATGCTCCGTACTGTGGGTGTTTATATATTTACATATTTATTCCATCTAGCTACAATGCTCTGCACTGTGTGTTCATATATTCATATATTTATTCCATCCAGCTACAATGCTCTGCACTGTGTGTCTGTGTGTGTGTGTATATATATATATATTTTATAGTAATACGTACATATGTATATTAGCTGCTCTTGCTTGCTTGTTTTTTTCTTGCCTTCTGATTGTTGCTCTGAGTGTTGCTATCCCTGTGCTGTTGCAATCCTGGAATTTCCCCGTTGTGGGACTAATAAAGGCTTATCTTATCTTATCTTATCTTAATCAACCAGACAGTTTCAGAGTGCCATCTGGTGGCTGAATCAGGAATATGTAACTTTTTCCCCTGGAAGTGGAATTTATGCATTTTGGACAATGAACTAACATATTCTTTGTTTTAAGACATATCTGCTACTGAAGACCAGATTGAACTCTGGGGATGGACAATGTGGTTTCAAATGCTTTTTTTGAGAAGGTTTGATATGATTTTGGTATGTACTGCTTTATTTTCAAGAAGAAATTAATGTTTGCATGCTTACTATCACAGATTAACCACAGTTACAATGTAGATGTATTTTATGCTCCTTTATCAAGTCAACTTCTCCTTTATCAACTTTAGGATAGCAAATGTCTATCTCTGCTCTGGGGGAGACCCCTTCCATAGCTGCATTTAACTAACCAATTAAGGTCAGTCCAGGCTTCACTTTTGTTGAACAAAGCTCAAATATAATTGGGCCAGCTCAGGTTTAATGAAGTTTTGGACCACCCTGCAACACCAGAGAAAACTTAATTTTCATTGCCCTTTGTTTCAGACAGAGTTCTGGGGCATTGGCCAAGCTTTAAGGAGCCCCTTTCTGCTCTCCCATTATTTCTCCTCTTTTAACTCTTTAGCTGTCCCAGTCGCCATATGGCAACTGTGACGGTTAAAGGGTTGTCAAGACCCTTAGTGGTAAATAGTGGTAAAAATTTCTTGTCAATAAAATAGCTCAGATTTCCAAGGCTATAACTTGAAAGTTGCAAGAGATAATGGCTTACTGTCAATTAGAAAGATGTAGAATATGATCCAAAGTTTCAGATAGGAATAAATGTATGCATCTAATTTACATAATGTCATGGCAGCTATATAAATTACAAAACTCAGTCAAAAGTGGACTTTTGACCATTTTGTCTGCAGGGGTATGTTTTTATCTAATCTTCAAAGTACATGAACCAGAAAATCAATAAAATGTAAAAAAAAAAAGAAAAAAGAAAAAAAAATTAATGTTTGTCTGTCTCTCTGTGATGGTCCTGTGATGGACTGGCAATCTGTCCAGGGTGTACCCTGCCCCTCGCTCAAAGATGCTGGGATTGGCTCCAGCCCCCCTGTGATCCCAAAAGGATTAAGCGGAAGAAGATGGATGGATGAATGAAATCATCACTTACCTGTGGTGGTGGTGGTGGTGGGGGCTTTCTCGCTCATGTGGTCGGTCCGTTTTTGCCCATCGTGGTCGTTGTTTTGCGTTTGGTTGGTCATTTACACTCTCTATCACATCTACAAACTCTTATGATTATCCCACATGAATTTTGTTTGTATTGCACAGCTATTTTTCCTGTGTGATGCTGTTTCTGTGAGGATCCACATTGGTGTTGTGAGCTCAAGATGGAAAAAGGAAGAATAATAATGATGATTTATTCTTCTTTGCTGTATTCCGTGTCAGGCATGATTCCTCCGACATGTGCCTGCCACCTTCTGAACTGTCAGATCAGTACAGATCAGAACAAATCCTCAGGAGAGCCGGAGTGTGCCCAAATGCCAAGACACGTTTCATTACCTTGTATTCATACATGTGTAATGACAATAAAGTTGAATCTCATCTCATCTCATCTCATCTCTCATCTCAGATGTCAGAGTACAGCCAGAGTTGACAGATGCAGTTGCTGTGCTGTGCCACTGGGGGCGCGCAACCCTTCCATGAAATGTGGACAGTTAAAGAGGCCCGGAACCTGTCATGCTCTGAGAACATTTTTTTTTTCTTTTCCTTAAAATTAACTATTCTTATTTTAATCTTTTTCTTTAACATTCGTGAAGGAAGATTTGCTTGATTTTTTTTTTTCCTAAGCTTAAACCCACTCATTTAAACCACCAACATCGGAAAAAAATGGATGTGTGAATTTTTTTCTTCATTTTGACTCTCTGATGGAACTTTGGAGAATAAACCAATTCCTTCTTCAGTGAAAAGACCTCTCCAGCTTGCTGACAAACAGCCCGATTGCAATCTCAGGAGCACGGCCTTGTGGGAGAATCGCTCTCTCAGCCTCCCCATCAACAGAATCCACTGGCATCTAGCTGAACCAAGGTTGGCACGTGGGGGCCCTGCTGCCACCAGGGACGTGATCTGACTCTGGCTGATGGTCTGTTGTTATTTAATTTACGCTTAATTCTTCAGAATATTCCTGGTATAAGTTCCTTTAACTTAATTTCATGCAATCTCCCATCAGAATTTCAAAATGCATGTTGTCTTTAATTAATTTCCGTTCTTTTCAAGAGTGATACCAGTTTTCCAATTTTTATAAATAGTTAATCATCATTTTCTCCATAAAATTGCATCCACTTTTCTTATCCAGTGCTATTTTATGGTTTTCCAATTTCCACTATACTGACAAATTAAAAAAGGCTTCAACTAGCTCCACAAATGCTTGATTCATAAGTAACTCTATCTATGATGCCCATGACACATGTTGAATTCTCTGTTTTAAAGTTATCCATATATGTTTACCTATTCTGACATTTCTTATTAAACCATTGAAAGACATATGGGAGTAAGTGTTTGATTTCATGTCCATCTTCTTGATTATCCAGAGACAAGAGCTCACAAGGGTTTATTTTGAGACTGTTTCATAATTGGTTCAAATAAAGAATTGTTCATAAAATTGTCCATTATGTGGACCGGTGCCCCTAACGAGGATTTGAGTGTAATGAGAGTAAATCTTCATTTCTATTCACATTCATATTTATATTAATACTTGTACCAACATTAAATTACCTATAAAAACCCATAAATCCACAACACATGGCATCACAGCCATGCTGATTGGACAACATGCAGCATCACAAGCATGCTGACTGTATAACACACAGCATCACAACCTGTCAGTCACCACAGTGTTCCCTGGACAAAACAAGGAAATGAAAGTCAGAAAGATAGAAAAAGACCATACTTAAGATTTAATGCTTAAAAAAAAAATATACCATAAAGTTGCTGTGACTGTGTAGGTCTAAAGGATAACTCGCCATATGTGGAGAATGAGGTGTGCAAGCAGACTGGGCGGAGTGTCAACGGACCGGGTCTGACAAATCAGCTGGGAGAAGCAGGGAGAAGCAGTGGCCAGACACGACCTGGCTCAAAGGGACGCTAACTGATGGCGATTATAAAAAGTTATTTTCAATAAAGTAAAAAAAAAAAAATAATGTATGGAGTGTGCTTTTGCCCAGAGGCTGATTTATCATGGAAAACAGCTGAGCTCTGTGGTTTGAGCAATCAGCTGATTTAATCCACTGGTGTTCTGACATTTTGGCATACTGTATCTATCAGAGCAGCTGATACACGTACAGGACATACTAGAGCATTGAAATGGCATTTCTCTCTCTCATCAGTGGTGTGTGCAATATAAAAAATAAAAAAAAGAATAAGGCTGAAAAAACAACAACGGCAGTCCATGTACAATAATGCTACCCGTAGTGCAAATAGCAACAAAAGATAGATTTAATGTTTAATGATAAAAACATATATCATAAAGTTGCCGTGATTGCGTAGGTTTAATGGGTAATTTGGCATGAAGAACACGAGTGCGGGGGGCTGGCGGGGAAGCAGAAGCTGAACCGGTGGATCGCAGTCCTTCACAGGCACACGGGTAAAGCAGGAGCCAGTGGGTCTCAAATATTTGTAAACGTGTCCTGTTATAGTACTGCATGAGTTTATTGATGATACACAGAAAAAATTAAATATTACACTTAACTCCATCACTGAACAGTGATATAAACTAAACTAAAATAATTATAATGATTACTAAACAACTCCCATTCCCCAAAGTGCAAGATACACTATTTTCTTGAATAGGTGAAAACGGATTACACAAATAAGTGAACTGACAAAAAAATAAACAAGAGATCTGAAACAGTCACTAATTTTGGATGTCCGATTCATTTTCAATATTTGTGCATTCTGTAATTAATATTCACACAATCAAGTAAATCTTAGTGACATTTACTCCCTTTTATATTTATGTGTACATGTGTATATTCACTGCTCTTATTTTCTTATCTTCTAAATTATTGTTCTGAGTGTTGCTATCCCTGTGCTGTTGCAATCATGGAATTTCCCCATTGTGGGACTAATAAAGACTTATCTTATCCTGATTCCTGATTTTTTTGTTTGTCACACTTAAATGTTTCAGGTCATAAAACAAATTTAAATATTAGACAAAGATAACACAAGTAAACACAAAATGCAGATTTAAGTGAAGGTGTTTATTATTAAGAGGAAAAAAATTCCAAACCTACATGGCCCTGTGTGAAAAAGTCATTGCCCCCCCCCTAAACTTAATAACTGGTTGGGCCACCCTTAGCAGCAACAACTGCAATCAAACGTTTGCGATAACTGGCAGTGAGTCTTTCACAGCGCTGTAGAGGAATTTTGGCCCACTCATCTTTGCAGAATTGTTATAATTCAGCCACATTGGAGTGCTTTCGACCATGAACCACCTTTTTAAAGTCACGCCACAGCATCTCAATCAGATTCAGGTCAGGACTTTGACTTGGCCACTGCAAAGTCTTCATTTTGTTTTTCTTAAGCCATTAAGAGGTGGACTTGCTGGTGTGTTTTGGATCATTGTCCTGCTGCAGAAGCCAGTTGCGCTTCAGCTTGAGGTCACAAACAGATAGCCGGACATTCTCCTTCAGGATTTTTTGGTAGACAGCAAAATTCATGGTTCCATTTACCACAGCAAGTTTTCCAGGTCCTGAAGCAGCAAAACAGCCCCAGACTATCACACTACCATCACCATATTTTACTGTTAGTATGATGTTCCTTTTCTGAAATGTTGTGCTACTTTCACACCGGATGTAATGGGACACACACCTTCCAAAAATTTCAACTTTTGTCTCGTCAGTCCACAGAGTATTTTACCAAAAGTCTAGGGGACGATCAAGATGTTTTCTGGCAAAACTGAGATGAGCCTTTATGTTCTTTTTACTCAGCATTGGTTTTCGTCTTGGAACTCTTCAATGCAGGCCATTTTTGCCCAGTCTCTTTCTTATAGTGGAGTCATGAACACTGACCTTAATGGTCTGATGACACAATTTTGACTGCATCTAATTTTGCAACACATAATTTCGATTGGATTTATGTGCAGGGTTCACCACAACACATTTAATACAGAAAGACAGACAATTCCCCAAAAAGTGAAGACGTACAAAAAACACAAACACACTTACTGATGGTGTTCGGGGGCCGACATCACCCAGCGAATGAATGAGAGGAGATGTGTTAGCCACAGGTGTGCCCCAGAGCCGACATCACTTCAAGGACGCACGAGAACCACGGCGAACATGGAGTGGCTAACACGTTGTGAGAGTGCTGAAAATACTGGCAGACTAACAGCACAGATGACAATACTATGGACCAGCAGTGTGTGACTGGCAAATGGCTGCTTAAGTACATGCACTGCTGGTGATGGTGTGATGAGAAGCACCTGGGCGAGGAAAGTCCGCGTGCCACTACCTGCCTGTTTCGTTCACAAGATCAGACAGACCTTTCCACGACAAGAGGGACAATATGTTGATTTTACTTATGCTGACTAACTACCTTTATTTTTTCATGGTATTGTTTTTCATTGGATAAATGTTTATCTGACCACAGCTGTTGTCAATTTTTACAAGAAAATAAAATTATAAATATTTATAGTGTGATACTTGAAAATCTCATAACTGTTGTCATCATTTGGACGTTGCACGCAATCCTATATCAATCCTGGGTATTTGAACAAGAGATAGAATTTTTCTTTATTTTACAAATATAATATAAATATCTTTTTTGAGTAAATTAGAGCATACTCATGGCCATAACTTATCATTTTAAAGTTCAATTTTCTGAAAAAACTCTTTAAAAATTTAAATTATTCTCCGTGTTACTGATGGCAATATCCTTAAAAATAATGTATTCCATATTATTTACTGTATGTCTCATAAAAAATGCAATTTTGTTTGTTATCATTGTTTATTAAGTGCTTTTGTTGTGTATCAACTGGCATGTTATTTTCAACAATAATAAGAAAATAGAAGCAACTGATAGTCCTCATTTTTTTTCAAGAGTTTGGTCATATGAAAAACAATATTAAAAATACCGTTTTTTGTTTGTTTTTATTTATTTATTTATTTGGAATTTGGCATACTGTTAATGCACTGGAAACAACAAACACAAAATCCGAGTGCAAAAAAGTTTGACTTTTTACTGTGACAACCACTGCTCAACACCTCCACCCTTAAAACCCTACACCATCCATGGTATCGTTGTCATGATTTATCTTTCACTGTAATTAACAACAAAAAAAAACCTTTAAATTCTCACAACTTGTGTTCAAAACTGTGGTCAAATGTTGGTATTTGACAATAAACACAGGGAAAATAAGATTCAAGACTACAGAGAGCCATATTGTGATGCAAAACAGCATGTGCAGCATTAAGGTCTAAAATGTCACGGCTGTCATAATGTCATGCTGCACAAGCATATCTCCCAGCCAAATGCCACACAGAGACCTTGCATACAGATACAAAGAATCAGTCCAGCAAATATGCTATTAGCTTCCTCATGAGCCAACAATGAGCGGGAGCTGCTCCACAAAAAGATAACAAATGTGGAGAAATGACTGGTGGGCGCACTGCGTTTCAAAACATTGTGTGTCTGTGAGCGCGACGAGTGAAGATCCGAAGGGGCACCCTCCTGAATACCCAATGAGACAGTAGCAGTTTAAGAAGAGTTCCCGTCCCGAGGTGCATCTGCAGTAGCAGCAAAGCTCGGGTGCTATTAATCATTCATCCGCGGGGCCTCGGGGGTACAACTGCAGCACTTGAGATTAGAGCCGGCAGAGATCACCTCAACCTGCTGTGACTCTGTTTGTTTTGAGATGGAGATAAAATCACTGAAAACAAGACAAACATGGATCGTTGTGCAGCGGCCGCTGCCAGGTAAGCTGAGGTGCCAGTCGGAGGTGCATTCAAAAGGACGTCATAGCAGGAGCCTACAGCAGAAATGATGCAGGCCCTGGCCTATCAAGCCAGAGACACAAGGCAATTACCCCTTAATTACAAATATAAGGAAGACACAAACCAGAGAAACTCAATGTTCTGGACAGTGTATTTACAGACAGTCTTGGCACAAAAAAGGCAGCCAGCACCCCGGATGTTCAGCTCTATCCCAGAATCAGTTCCTTCATCTGTCCATTCTGTCTATGTACAGAAGTTTGCTCTAGATGTACAGTAATTTCAGTTAGTTTGACAAAACTTAGCGGAACAAAATTTGGCTGGAGAATATACTCCAATTAAGGTTGCAGCTTTGTAGTTTCAAAACTAGTTCAATTTAATTCAGTTCAGTTTCTTTTATATAGTATCTCCTACACGCATCACCTCAGGGAGTCAGCCATAAACTAAAGATCTCACAACATTAGAGACCACACTCCAACAATCTGATCATACCCCAATGAACAAACTTTTGGTGACTGTGGTGGTGGTGGGGAGTTCAAATGTGAAAAACATTAGCCAGAATGATGCTCTGGAAGGGGGAACCATCTGATTGGATGATGATGACTGAGAACAAGTGCAGGAGGTAGATTAAACAACCAGAATGAGCAAGCATTTACTGTAGATGAACTTTAAAGACATGCAAGGCCTAAGATAAAAGAACAGAAGGCCAAAAAGAAGAAAATGCTCAAAGCATCATAGAAAGTTATCAAACCAGTCAACACCAACAGAAACATGACAAAATGGTGAATGTGTAGGGAGCTTGAAATGAAGAAGCGATATGATTTTATAAACCAAAGTTTAATATCAGCTTCACCTCCCTAACATGTGTCATCTCGGTGCAGAAGCAGAATAAGAGGTCGAGCACAGTCAGACCTTCATACTTATACCCACACTCAACAAAAGACATTGCATATCAAAGCCGACATCCCGCATTAACATAATCCCCCCTCCATTGCCCTCCGTCTCCTCCACCTGACCCTGGGTGGTCAGGGAGATCGATACGGTCTCCACCGCTGCGACTCCGTCTGCTCTTTGATCCTCGCTGGCGGTTGAGACCTCTTGTCCTGTTCTGAGGCGTGAGGTCATTCCACATATGTAATCACTAAACATTCTAATATGTCTATACATATGTAGGTATGGAATATATGATTAATATAAGCCACAACCCCCACCCCCCCAAACGACTAAGAAAAGGACAATCAAATTAAGTTTACAGTTTAAGATAATCTCTATGACATATTATACTGTTAAACCTCTTGACAGGGAAAACAAGGAAGAATCTTTCCAGCAGTCATGCTCCTGTAGAGAATTCAGTGGTAACCACAACAGTATAGTAATATCACAAATCAGCCTTAAAACTGTCACGGCACAATCTGATAACATAGTTAACAACTCTTGGTCAATTTGCATCAGTGCCTGTGCCGTCTGGGTTTTAATCTTCTCCCGTATCTGCTGTAGGTCCGCTTTGGTGTCCTGGTGGGACCCTCCTGTAAGGAATCTGCAGCTTGGAGAGGAGAGTGGTTATTTGTTCCCTGCAGGGGGGCTGAGTTTTTTTTCTTGGGGGGTCTACCCCGCTGAGGTACTCTCGCCACCCGTGCAGGTTTGTCTCTCAACAAGAAGGCAGGTTTAAGTCTGTCATTGCTGACTGTTTCTTTTCTGTCCCCTAAATCAAGCACAAAATGCTTATCACCAGGTTTCAGCACTCTGAATGGTCTGTCGTATGGTGGACGAAGGGTTGATTTTAAAGCTTCGTGTCTAACAAAAACGAACTCAGCGTTTTTTTAAATCTTGGGGGACAAAAACTCGTGGAAAAGAGTGATGTGCCGGTCCAGGGAGAGTGTCCGGTCCGGTGCTGCCTAAAGGCCTCAGGGCTGGAAGATGCCCAGGCTCTGGATTCTCTGGTAAAAACTCACCTGGGAGTCTGAGAGGTTGTGCAAAAACTAATTCTGCTAGGGAGGCGTCTAGATCCTCTTTAGGCGCAGAACGCAATCCCAATAAAACCCAGGAAAGTTTATTCACCCAATCTGTATCCGTTAGTGAGGCCCTGAGGGCGGCCTTTAAAGATCTGTGAAAAAGCTTGCATAACCCATTAGCCTGAGGGTGATATGCGGTGTTTGTGTATTTTGGCGCGCTGACAAGACATGCACGTTTTTTTTTTTTTTTTTTTTTTTTTTTTTTTGTTACTTATTTGTACCCGTAGGTAGATTTGGTTTGCAGTCTGGTGACAAGCCACCAGCTGCTGGTCGCTGCGTGCGCGAGCGCCCTAAACCTACATGTTTTTGGTATGCGGGAGGAAACCGGAGAAATCCCGGAGTAAACCCACGCAACACGGGGAGAACATGCAAACTCCACACAGCTCACTGTTGGTCGGGGGCTGGGATCGAACCCACGATCTCATGATCCCCGCGATCCCCCGGCCGAGGGTAAAACTGTGCTGCCACAGTGCTAAACCACTGCACCACCATGCAGCCAGTGTTTTGCCCATTCCTTTACATTTTTGCGCGGGCCCGGCCAAACAAACTTTTCCGCGACCATTTTAACCGAGGCGCGCACCCCTGGGTGCGCGAGGGAGTGAACTGAGTCGAAAATGCGGCGGCGCCATGCAGCTGGGACTACCGGGCGAGGTCGGCCGCAGATTAGGGGGGGTACACCGTCACGTAAACCCCTTTCCTCCAGTCTTAACCCTGTTGGTCCAGACAGGAGAGCGCGCACGTCCGCGTCACTGCTTTGTTCCTCTGCCATGGCTGCGTAATCTATCTCTACGTGAATTGGGGCTGCGTACGAGTCCGCGTTGGCGAAGAGTTCTGCGGCTGAGGTAGTATAATCTGTCTACTCATGCTCTGGCGATGTCACAGCGCGAGAGAGGCAGTCTGCTACCACGTTAAGTTTGCCTGCCACATGTCGAATGTCTGTGGTGAACTCTGAAATTGCAGCTAGCTGTCTTTGTTGCCTGCCTGACCATGGTTCTGAAATTTTAGCCATCGCAAAAGTGAGCGGTTTGTGGTCTACAAAAGCCGTGAAACGCCACCCTTCTAACCAGAACTGGAAGTGGCGGATGGATAAATGAAGCGCTAGCAGCTCCCTGTCAAAAGTGCTGTATTTACGCTCGGTTTGGTTTAAAGATTTGCTAAAAAATGCTAAAGGTTGCCAGGTTCCGCCAACATGTTGTTCCACGACTGCCCCTATGGCCAGGTCTGAAGCTTCTGTGGTTAACGCTATGCGGGCCGAGGGATCGGGGTGAACCAACAATGTGGCATTCGCTAGAGCACTTTTTACTTCCGCGAAGGCGCGTTCGTGCTCCGGGGTCCATTCGACCGCGTTGGAAGGCTTTTGTTTTCTGAGCGCGGCATACAGGGGCTGCATGAGTTGAGCTGTGCGGGGGAGGAAACGGTTGTAAAAATTCACCATTCCCAAAAGTTCTTGCAGCGATTTGACCGTTTGTGGTTGTGGAAAATTTGTTACCGCGCGGACTTTGTCTGGCAATGGGACTGCCCCCTTCGGTGAAACTCTGAGTCCCAAAAAATCAATTTGTGACACGCCAAATTTGCATTTATTGTTTATTGTTTTATTTGTTTTATTTGTTTTATTGTTTATTATTTGCATTTATTAACCCGTGCTCTTCTAGTCTCTGAAAAACTGTAGTGAGGTGTTGTTTGTGTTCTTCCTCTGACGGGCTGGCTACCAGCATATCGTCGAGGTAGACGAACACGAAGGGGAGGTTGCATAATACCGCGTCCATCATACGCTGAAAGGTTTGAGCAGCGCCTTTGAGGCCGAACGGCATCCGCAAAAATTCAAAAAGACCGAAAGGGGTTATTACAGCCGTTTTAGGAATGTCTTCCGCTCGAACGGGGACTTGGTGATAGCCGCGGACCAGGTCTATTTTAGAAAAAATGCGCGCACCCGCCAGATGTAGTGAAAAATCTTGGATGTGAGGAATTGGGTAGCGGTCATGCGCTGTTGCATTGTTTAATCTGCGGTAATCGCCGCAAGGTCTCCAAGAACCGTCGGTTTTCGGGACCATGTGGAGTGGCGATAACCAGGGGCTTTTCGAGCGTCTAATAATGCCTAATTTTTCCAGGGGGGTAAACTCGTCTCGTGCTATGGCGAGCTTGGTCGCGTCTAAGTGCCGAGCTTTGGCGAACACGGGTGGGCCTGCTGTAGGGATGAAGTGTTCAACCCCGTGTTTCGCTACTGTTGCTGAAAATTTGGGAACTGTGAGTGCTGGAAATTGGGTGAGGAGTTGGTCAAACTTACCTCCTGCAGTTGTGACGCTGGCCTGCACGGGTGGTGGAGAAACTCGAGCTGAGCAGGGGATAGAAGAAAATGAAAGATCGACTAACAACCCATGTGCACACAAAAAATCGGCGCCCAACAAGTTAAAACTCACCGCCGCTACAATAAATGTCCATCTATAGTTGCGGCCGTGGATGCAAAGAGGCAGGTTCCTTTCACCGAAAGTGTCGATGATCGAGCCGTTGGCTGCCATCGCTCCATTTCCCCGGGGACCCATGGCCCGGTCCCTCGTGGGAAGGGGTGATAAAGCTCAGCTGAGCTCCGGTGTCGATAAGGAACTGTCTCCCGGTGTGTCCGTCAGTCACATAAAGCAGCTTATTCGTCTCACCGAGAGCCGTAGCTGCCAACGTTTTCCGGGCTTTGGCGTTTTCCAAGTTTTTGAAATTTCAGGGGGGCACGCATTTGTACGCCCTCTCGGCGAAACGCTGATGAAAATAGCAGAGGTCGTTCTGCCTGCTGCGTCTTGGTCGTGTCGCTGCCATGGTGGGCGGGCTCTGCTCCGTTGTCTGCGGTACTCCGCTGCTCTGGGCTTCCACGCTGAGATCTGCAGATGCTGCTGCGGCCATCTGTTCGCCGCAGGCGTTGATGAGGCGCTGCACTTCTCGGGCCAGCGCGCAAGTCCTGCTGGGTGCTGCATTGCATGTTGACCAGCGTCCCTCTCATGTGTGGCGGCAGAGTGCTGAGGAAGATATATTGGAAAAGGAAGTTGTCGTTGTCCTCTTCCTTAAGCTGCAGCATGTCCTCCATGAGGGCCTTGGGTCTGCATCCTCTGTGGCCGTAGATCGCCAGAATCCTCTCTGCTCTCTCCTCGGCAGAGGGGACGAAGTTCTCAATGATGGTTGCCTTTAGTTCTCTGTATTTGTCGTGGGCGGGTGGTTGTCGAATTATGCTCCACGCGCATCTTGACGTGGCGGCGTCGAGTTTGGCGACGATGTAGTAAAATTTCGTCTCGTCTGCCATTATGCCCGCCAGTGCAAACTGAGCCTCAGCTTGCTGGAACCACGAGCTCGGGTCATTTTGCCAGAATTCTGGCAGCTTGACGGTGACAGCGCTTGTGTGGGCCGCCCCTGATGTGTCCGCCGGGTGAGAGCCCCTTTTTTCTGCTCTCACGGCGGAGCTGGGGATGGTGCTCGGTTGAGCCCTTTCTGTAGATTCTGCCGTGGGGGAACGTCTTCCATCCGTTCCCTTGTCTGCATGGGCGCCGGCGCTTGCCTGGGTCACCTCCGATGAGTTAATCGCGGGAGAACGTCTCTGTTCCATCCTCACGTCTGGTCACCAGTGTAGGGAGCTTGAAATGAAGAAGCGATATGATTTTATAAACCAAAGTTTAATATCAGCTTCACCTCCCTAACATGTCTCATCTCGGTGCAGAAGCAGAATAAGAGGTCGAGCACAGTCAGACCTTCATACTTATACCCACACTCAACAAAAGACATTACATATCAAAGCCGACATCCCGCATTAACATAACCCCCCCTCCATTGCCCTCCGTCTCCTCCACCTGACCCTGGGTGGTCAGGGAGATCGATACGGTCTCCACCGCTGCGACTCCGTCTGCTCTTTGATCCTCGCTGGCGGTTGAGACCTCTTGTCCTGTTCTGAGGCGTGAGGTCATTCCACATATGTAATCACTAAACATTCTAATATGTCTATACATATGTAGGTATGGAATATATGATTAATATAAACCACAAATGTCATTTTTTTTCTTTCAGCCAAATTCTCTAGGCTGCAATCTTCAGTTTCAAAATCAAGATCAAGGTTATTCAGTGCTCAAGAGGTGCCCCATTTTTACAACCAAAGTGGTAGAGGTTGAGCTCACCAATAAAGTCGCTATTGCAAGAAAAAACGTTTTGTCCCATTTTGATCCTGTAGCCTCCAAAGTAGAGCCAATGGTCCTAAAACAATCCAGCGTCATTTCAGTGATTGACTGAACTAATGGGGCAGTGTAAGGTTACGTAGAAAGAAAGACAACAGTAACAGTGATTCAGATAGCCAAAATGACAGCTTGTTTGCCTAAGTTTAATCCATTAACATGGGGCTTGAAGGACATCATGGAACCCTGGGACACAGGCTCTCTACTGCATTCTGCAAAACTGTTGTTGATATTTCACCAATGAAGTAGAAGTGATGAAAATAGTGGATGATGTGTGTCAACTTGCAACTCCTACTCAATTAGGAAAATCATTCTTCAGGGCAGTCCTGTAAAATTAGATTCAATGATTTAAAATGACAAAAAAAAAAAAAAAAAACTGTAAATTTAAAAGTGTTCAGTAGACTAACTTTTATTTGGTATAGGTTAAACTTTTATTGTGCTAAATATTTTATGTGCATGGCCATGGGAATTGAAATTGTGTGATTCAAACAGGGTTTACAGTATATTGGTTATTTTTGGCCATTGTTGTTTGAATGTATTTTTGTTAAACTGAGAATGTCTTATTTTGTTGGAGGAGTTCAAAGTGAAAGGCGTGACAACCAACACAATGATCTCACCCCTTAACATTCTGGTGTCCTGCCTGTGGCACATATTAATATTTCTGCTCCAACACACTGAAGTGTGGTAAACATGTTTACAGTGGGTAGTCATGCCTTACATCACTTGAAATCTTAGAATTTCATCTATTTGGATATTAAAGCTGTTCTGAGAGACAGTCATAACACTGGAATTAAACAGAGCATCAAATGAGCTAGCACAGCATAGCAACATTGCATTTACTCACCAATGAATCTTTCTTGGAGTCCTGTAATTAATGATAGTCCAATAAATATGGCCCCGTTTATTGCAATTGGTACCAATAGATCCATTTGAGTAAGATTTATTTTCCATCTAGATCAGGGGTGTCAAACTCATTTTAGCTCGGAGGCGGGGGGGGGGGGGGATATACAGCCGGATTTAATGTCCATTGGGCTCGACCAGTAAAATAATAGCAAAACAACCTAATGGCAACTCCAGATTTAGTACAAAGAAGTACGAGTACATTATGAAATGTTTACATTTATGGAACCATTAATCTTTTACAAAACATGAACAACCTGAATGATGAATCTTCACTAAAGTATGAACAACCTTTTTTTTTTTTTTTCTGCTCTGTTTTGAACTGAAGCTGCTGACGGACAATATCTTAACCACTTGCACTCCGGGCAATTTTCCTAAAAATGCCAAAAAATAACATGCCCAAACTAAATTGAAAGCTGTTCTTCAACCCTTTGCAGCATCTTCATGGGGTTGGTCTCATTTAAAAGAAAACACTTTGAATTTTTTGGCAAAAAGAAACATAATCTCTCTACGTGCTCCAGCCACTGAGTTACAGTCATCTAAACATACTGAACTTGAAGAAAAAAAATTTGGACACGGTGTTTTTTTGGATACAAATGCTTGCAAATAACACACAGCTGTCCGATTCGGCTGGAAAATGCAACAGAAATGTAGAACCAAGAGTTATCCAGCTGAGATCCAAATTTGGTAACAATACCACAAAAAATGAATATTTTACACAGCTTTGTTCTCAGGCTGTTCCCAGGCGTTTTGGAACTGTGCCAAATTGTGCCAAATGGTACAGTTTGGAAAGACGTCTGTAACTTTTGAATAATTCAATGTAGAAGCTTCATTTTAGGCTCAAAGGAAAGGTCACACTCAGGGCTGTGTCTGTGTGTGGGGGGGTCGTCCCCCCCCCGCTACCAAGGCCCTCGCTACATGACGGATTACACTCGTTGCATGTTTCTACAGCAACGCTGTCACAGCGGCTTCCCCCCCCTCGCTACTGTGTGTGTGTGGGGGGGGTTGCCCCCCCCCCTCGCTCGCTACAGAGGATGGACTTCGGCCATCGCTACACAACGGATTAGCCTCATGTGGTGATGTGGGACAGCAGTGCAATCATCGCGGCTCCCCCCCCTCGCTGCAGAAGAATAGCGGGGGTGGGGGGGCATTCACAGCCTGTACACTGCGAGCAACCCCTTGTACCGCAGCGCACGAACTTCAGACTTCGTGAACCGCACAGCTGTAATTTACCGATCGGTCAAAAGTCATTTTTGATTACAATTTTCAGGGATAGAGAATAATTTAGCTTATAACACCTTACCTCTTCACAGCAGAGTCTTAGCGAACTTCTCTTCCTCATTGTCAGACGAACGCGACGCTGGTCCGCTCTGGTTCTGGTCTCGCGACTCGATCAAAACATAATTCCATTATTGCAGTTTTGTGCTTCCATGATTGCGGTTTTAGGCTAACGATTTTTCAAAACAAATAACAGTGGTAATTAAAAAAAGACTGGCGAAGGCGTGTGTGTCACTCAGCCTTCGTGGTCAGCCTCCGTCGATGATGACCATGGAAGAAATCACAACGTCTACTCTGCTGGAACCAATACAAAATAAGCACCGCCTGTGGCCGAACATGCCGATCCACGAATGGCACTCCCTGTCACACAGGTTGCATTTGTGGATGGTCTCCATGCTGCTGGGTCTGTGGGGCTCTTCCTGTGTCCTTTTTTGATCCGCTCCAGCAGCCAGTCTTCACCCAGCCTTAAAAAAAAAACAGCTCACGAACTTCTCTGCTTCAATTGGCTCACTGCATTCAAAGCGTTGGGAGGCGGGTCCTCCTTCCTAGGTTTTCTTTCATTGGCTCTTCATGGTTTCAGAAACCCAATTCAAAGCTGATATTAGTTGAATGACAGGCCACTCAGATGAACTAATCTGTTCTGTGTCTGCAGCATTTTTTTCCCAGTGGCGCTTGGAGGCCAGCACCATCTCCATCTGCACCATTATCAGTATATCATGCGTTATGCGTCCGAGCGCGCACGAGTGCGCTGTTGTGCGCCCTCATGCATCCTAGGACGCAGAGACTTGCCCGCCCGCGGAACAACGGAGTGCAAGTGGTTAATCACAATAAAAACTAGAAAAGCACTCGGAGAGCGCAGACCTCCGCTAAGCAACACAGTTTACTCCATACAGTCTTCACATTCCTTGACCATGAAAACATATGACAAGCAGTGGTTCAGTAGTTATTGACAAAAATGGCATTTTCCGTAATGGCGGCCACAGTTCCCCCCATACAGTGTTTGTGTGTACGTTTTCAGATTCCTTGACCATGAAAACATATGACTAGCTGTAGGGAGCTTGAAATGAGGAAGCGAAGTGATTTTATAAATCAAGCTTTATTGCCAGCTTCCAGTCCCTAACATGTCTCATCTCAATGCAGAAGCAGAATGAAGGGCTGAGCGCAGTCAGACCTTCATACTTATACCACACACAACAAAAGACATTGCATATCAAAGCCGACATCCCGCATCAGCGTAATCTCCCTCTATTGTCCTCTCTCTCCTCCACCTGACCCTGGGGGGGGTCAGGAAGTTCATTCAGGTCTCCACCGCTGCGTCACCGACTGCTCCTTGATCTTCGCCTGTGGTCGAGACCTCTTATCCTGCTCTGAGACGTGAGGTCATTCTACATATGCAATCTCTAAACATTCCTCTTGTGTCTATACATATGTAGGTATGGATATATGAATAATATAAGCCACACTAGCAATTGGATTGACAATGATCGGATTAGTGGTTCAGTAGTTATTCACGAAAATGGCATTTTCCGTAATGGCGGCCACAGTTCCCCCCATACAGTGTTTGTGTGTACGTTTTCAGATTCCTTGACCATGAAAACATATGACTAGCAATTGGATTCAAAATGATAGGATTAGTGGTTCAGTAGTTATTGATGAAAATGGCATTTTCCGTAATGGCGGTTTAGCGCCACAGTTCCTCCCATACAGTGTTTGTGTGTACGTTTTCAGATTCCTTGACCATGAAAACATATGACTAGCAATTGGATTCAAAATGATAGGATTAGTGGTTCAGTAGTTATTCACAAAAATGGCATTTTGCATAATGGTGGTTTTCTTGTGGACGGTGATCCAGATCACCACCAAAATCTAATCATCTGTAGGACACCCCATTTCTGATAATCTGTGAAAATTTCATGAAAATCCATCCATAACTTTTTGAGTTATCTTGC
The DNA here is from genome assembly GCA_020510985.1 of Pholidichthys leucotaenia. Classification (NCBI taxonomy): domain Eukaryota; kingdom Metazoa; phylum Chordata; class Actinopteri; order Cichliformes; family Pholidichthyidae; genus Pholidichthys; species Pholidichthys leucotaenia. The sequence continues at coordinate 417,415,677 of CM035842.1, forward strand.
TAAAAAACAGACAAACAGACAAACCAACCAACGCCGATGATTACATAACCTCCCCCTTTAGCAGAGGTAACAAATGCCATTAAAGGAACCAGATGTCATATTGCTGCCATCTGCTGTTTAGTCCTGGAACTTGTTTGTATTTCCAACAATGATCCTGGTTGCATGGTCACAATAAATTACTGACAATTAACCGATGATGCAAAAATCAGTTTTCTCATGTTTACATGAACTGAATGAACAGATTACTGGAGGGTAAACCACTTGAGTTAATGACCCCAGTTACATGGCCTTTATCGGATTATTCTGTTTACATGACCACTTGAATCATCCGATAACTGCAGAAATCCAATCATAAACATGGTCATGTGCATGTACATGGTCATGTCGTGTACATGTACATGTACATGTTTACATGTACATGTACATGTAAACATGGTCAATGGCCATGTTGATTGATGCAGCACAAGTCAGCACATGACAAGATCACGCAAGAATTATATAGAATAACACAAGAACTCGAAAGAGACCGATCACGTGATAACAACAAGGAAGCAAGCCATGTAAGTAGCCCTTTAGTGTTAATTTTCTGAAGTGTTTGTTATATCAAAGTTTTTATTGTCTTTTACACATTGGTGGAGGAGTAGACCTCAGAAAATCACGTGCAATCCTTAGCCACCGTATCTCACAGAGCGCCCACAAATGCCCAGACCACTGGTGCCCCGATTGCTGGCTGTCATCAGCCAGCAGCTTCTCTTGTTTGTGTCAAGAAATACTGGTTCCGACCATAAAAACATCAGGCAAATGGCAGCGAACTGATGCACACCCCCCGACAAACCACCAACTGTCGGTACGGTGGTGAACTTCCTCTAGCACCAGCCACACTGCAAGACATGGGGATAAATGCATTTTTTAAAAAACAGTTATTAAGTACAGTAAATACAGTGACATTTCAGTGTGCTGGAACCGGCATCAATAAAAATACTAGTTGCATGTTTTTAGTGATCTGTTATGGTGGAGAATGGATAAGAGACTGCAAGTGGAGTCAGTTGGAAGTTGGGATCACTTTTCTGTCTGCTACTCTTGTGCGACCCCAAATGGACAAACTGGGAATAGCAGTTACTTCACTGAAAAATTTCTGCTTGTGTATTTTGTTATTTAATTTTCACACTTTTCAAATTCATCCTGGTTTAGACCCGCCAGACAAAAGTTTGACACCGCTGATCTAGATGATTGCAGGGGACAATGCCCATAAAATCACAGCATTGTTTGAAATCCATCCGGCTAACTTCCTGCTTTTTTTTTTTTATCTTAGATGTTATAAAAACTGCATTGTTGGTAGCAATTGTGATGTAAATGAAAGCCCAAAAGACTCATGTGATAGTCTAGATTTGACTGATACTTCGTTTGACCCAATAGGACTTCCCTTTGTGTTTTCAAAGCCTTCAATACTCAGTGAGTGCCTATTTAGCATGAAGGACCAGCCACACGGATAGTGTTGCCAGCTGTCCCAGGTTAGCTGGGACGTCCCTTTTATTGGGCTAAATATGTTTGTCCCGAAAAACTCAGCAACAGGGGGTGCACAAGCCAGTGTACTCCTAGCGCCGGTCTCAAGGCCAGGTAAATGGGGAGGGTTGTGTCAGGAAGGGCATCTGACGTAAAAACTTTGCCATATCAAACATGCTGATCATGATGAATGAGACTTTCATGCCATATCAGTCGAGGCCCGGGTGAACAATGACCGCCACCAGTGCTGTTAACCGACAAGGTGCTGGTGGAAATGGGCTACTGTTGGTCAAAGATCAAGGAGGAGGATAGGGGGGTGCCGTGTTAGGAAGGAGAGAGAAAAAAGGAAAGGTAGAAGGGTGGAGGTGAAAGCAGGGATGTTAAATGTAAAGACTATGACTGGTAAAGGCAGAGAATTGGTTGATATGATGGAGAGAAAAAAAGGTAGATATGCTGTGTGCTCAAGAAAAAAGATGGAAGGGAAGCAAGGCTAGGAACACTGGAGGTGGATTTAAACTGCTCTTCCATGGTGTAGATAGGAAGACAAATGGAGTAGGAGTAATCTTGAAGGAAGAGTATATGAAGCATGTTCAGGAGGTAAAGAGGGAGTCAGATAGAATCATGAGTTTGAAGCTAGAAGTCAAAGGTGTGATGTTGAATGTTATCAGTGCGTATGCCCCACAAGTTGAATGTCAAGTAGAAGAGAAAGAGGAATTCTTGAGTAAGTTGGATGAAGTGGTAGAGTATTCCCATGTGGGAGAGAGTGGTGATTGGAACAGACTTTAATGGACATGTAGGTGAAGAGAACAGAGCTGATGAGGAGGTCCTGGGTAGGTATGGTCATAAGGAGAGATATGTAGAAGGACAGATGGTTGTGGATTTTGCTAAAAGGACAGAAATGGCTGTGGCGAACGCATACTTCAAGAAGAGAGGAACATATGTAGGGTGACATACAAGAGTGGAGGAAGGTGCAGACAGGTGGACTAAATCTTATGCAGAAGGAGAAATCTGAAAGAGATAGGAGACTGCAAGGTGGTGGCAGGGGAGAATGTAGCTAGACAGTATTGGATGGTAGTCTGTAGGATGACTTTGCAAAGCAGGGAGAGGAAAACAGTGAAGGCAGAGCCAACGATTAAGTGGGGGAAGTTACAGAAGGAAAAAAGGTCACACAGAGCTCACGAGGGAGTTGATGCAGACTCTGGGGGGTAGGGAAGAATTACCATATGACTGGGAAAGTACAGCAAAAGTATAGAAGAAAACGGGTAGAAGGGGATGTGGTGTATCAGAGGACAGAAGAAGGAAGACAAGGTGACTTGGTGGTAAAATGAGGAGATACAGGAAAGTATCCTAAGGAAAAAGCTAGCAAAGAAAAAAGTGGAATAGTCAGGGAGATGAAGAAAGTAGACAGGAGTATTTGGAATCTAGATGTATGCTAAAGACAGGGAAAGGAAATGGCATATAGTGAGTTGTATGAGAGGCTGGACACTAAGGAAGGGAAAAAAGGTCTTGCATCGACTGGCTAGACAGAGATTGAGCGGGAAAGGATGTACAGCAGGTTAGGTTGATTAAGGACAGAAATTGTAATGTATGATCAAATGACGAGAGTGTGCTGAGAAGGTGGAGGGAGTATTTCGAAGAGCTGATGAAAAAAGAAAATGAGAGAGAGGAGGATGGATGAAGGAAAGATGGTGAACAAGGAAGTCCTGAGGATTAGCAAGGCAGAAGTGAGAGCAGCTTTGAAGAGGATGAAGAATGGAAAGGCGGTTGGTCCAGATGACATACCTGTGGAGGTATGGAGATGTTTTGGATAGATGGCAGTGGACTTTTTAAACAGATTGTTTAACGCATACTTGGAGAGTGAGAGGATTCCCAAGGAGGGGAAAACATTTTTGATTCCAATTTTCAAGAATAAGGGTGATGCTCAGAGCTGTAGTAACTACAGAGGCATAAAGTTGATCAGCCACTCTATGAAGATATGGGAAAGAGTTGTTGGAGCCAGCTTAAGAGGAGAGGTGACAATCACTGAGAAGCAGTACAGTTTTATGCCAAAAAAGAGTACTACAGATGGAATGTTTGCTCTAAGATTGATGATGGAGAATTATACAGAAGGTCAGAGGGAGTTGGACTGTGTCTTTGTGGATCTCGAGAAAGCATATGATAGGGTGCCAAAAGAGGAAGTGTGGTACTGTATGAGCAAGTCGGGAGTGACAGACAAGTATGTTAGGGTGGTGCAGGACATGTGTGAGGACAACGACATTGTGGTGAAGTGCAGTGTAGGAGTGACGGATGGATTCAAGGTGGAGATGGGGTTACATTAGGGAACGGCTCTGAGCCCCTTCTTGTGTGCCATGGTGATGGACAGGCTGACAGCTGAGATAAGGCAGGAGTCTCCATGGACCTTGATGTTTGCAGAAAATATTGTGATCTGTAATTAGAGTAGGGAGCAGGTGGAAGAGAACCTGGAGAGGTGGCGGTATGCTCTGGAAGGAAGAGGAATGAAAGTCAGTAGAAGAAAGACAAAATACATGAGTGTGAATGAGATGGAGGCAGGTACAACAGTGAAGATGGAAGGAGTAGCGGTCGTGAAAGTAGATGAGTTTAAATACCTGGGGCCAACCATCAAAAGCAACTGAAAATGCACAAGAGAGGTGAAAAAGAGAGGTCAGGCAGGGTGGAGTGGGTGGAGACGAATGGCAGGGGTGATTTGTGACAGGAAGGTAGCAGCAAGAGTGAAAGGGAAGATTTAGAGGATGGTAGTTAGACCGGCTATGACGTATGGTTTGGAGAAGGTGGCACTGACAAAAAAGACAGGAGGTGGAGCTGGAGGTGGCAGAGTTGAAGATGCTAAGATTTTCATTGGAGTGACTAGGTGGGACAGTAATAGAAATGAGTATATCAGAGGGACAGCTCAGGTGGAGTGGTTTGGAGACATAGTAAGAGAGTCAAGGCTAAGATGGTTTGGACATGTGCAGAGGAGGGATAGTGGATATATTGGACAAAGGATGTTGAAGATGGAGCTGCCAGGCAGGAGGCGAAGAGGAAGACCACGGAGGAGGTTCATGGATGTTGTAAAGGAGGACACGGAGAGGGTTTGTGTTACAGAGGAAGATGCAAGGGATAGGTTGAGATGGAGGCAGATAATCGGCTGTGGTGACCCCTAAAGTGACCCCTAAAGTGATCTGCACTGTGGTGACCCCTGTGCAGATTTGACCTTGTGTTTTGGTGCCCCTGTTTACATTCCTCCTCGATGAAGGATAAGGCTGAAGAAGTGGCTAACCCAAACAATCGACACAATCGCTGTTGTTTCAACAGACTGGACTCTCAAGGACAGTGTACCATGTGTCTTCAACTCGCCACCTGCAAGCAAGAGAGAGATACTCTGGACTTGCTTATAGATCACATGATTAACATCCATACACTGCCAGGAGGCGCCCTCTGCTGTTCACTAGCGATTGACACACCTACACTACACTGCATACAACATTACAGGACTGATACATTCACTGATATATAAACATACACTGACTCTCTCAACTCTTGTTTTGTGTGATCTATTGTCTCCTAATTTATATGTGCATTAGAGAGTTTTTTTCTAGGTAATCACAATGTTGGTCATATAATGAGCTTTATTTTGATTAACAATGCTTTTTTCTCTCTACCCATTGTGTTTCCCTACCCCCCCTTCCCCCTCCCCCTCTTTACCCCCCACTGTATGACAGGCGCCTTGCATGGCTGCCGCGTCATTGGGATGTGCTTATCTAGCGCGCCCAATGTCAAGTCAAATTCCTCGTATGTTTATTTGTTTCCTTGTAAACGTGCTTGGCAATAAAGTTCATTCTGATTCTGATTCTGATTCTGATTCTAAAGGGAGCAGCTGAAAGAAGAAGATATTTGTCCCGAGTGGGATGTGCCTTGGCCCATGTATTTAAAGTCGACATAATGAACAGGCTAGGCTGGGCTGAAGCCCAGAGGCCTACGAAGATTAGGGCCTATCATGAGCCAGTGAAAAAGATCACATTTTTGCTAATTGGTCAAATTCTATGTCCATGATGTGACATTCATGTGTGGCTGCTGATTGGTCAGATTTACAATTGCCCCACACCGGTACCAGTAACAATAGCCTGTCAGAGGAATTGTTTTGACATGTGACTATGCAAGCGCTAGTAAGAGGGTAATAAATAATTAGCCTGGTGAAAATGTCTGGAAAAAAGTTTGAAAGTGGCGCTCTTAAAATTATTGAGATGAAAAGAGTTTAAGACAAATAAATGGCTCAAAAAATCTCAAAGTGTAAAGGATTTTTCTAAGCTTGAGCATTGAGCGGAGGAGGCTGCTTGACATAATTGTCGGCCCAGGAAACACGCACGCAGGCTCAGGTAAGATTTGATAGCTTTATTTAACAGCAAGAGAGTGTTTGGGTGCGTGTGTGAGATATGAATATGTATTGTGGGTGGACGATGAGAGTCGGGAACAGAGCAGCACGCCGTGCAGCCAGACAACCCTGTGGGAAGAGCAGAGACAGGGAAATTAGCTGGGCTTAACCACACGGGGAAATAATACAGAATGATGCTCACTTGCAGATGGGAAGGTGGCTGGCGTTGGCTAGGATCTTCGGCCTGGGAGACAGCGACCTGCTGCGCACACGACGAGACGTGACGATGCGGGAGGAAGAGATGGCGAAGATGGGAGAGTCTGCCACCAGGGAATCCACCTGTGCACAGGGGAAGACTGATAGACAGGCAAGTGGCTAACAGCTTACGTGTTGTAGAGAAGAGTGGCAGGATGGAGAGAGATGATCCTGCTGAGGGTTTGAGCGGGTAGTAGAACAGACGGCTCCAGACCGATTCTCAGTGCCGAGTGGAATAAATAGTCCATCACTGACAAGGCGCAGGTGTGCGCACAGCTGAGGTGGATGCCTGAGAGCGGCGAGTTGTGACACTGCTAATTACGGACGGAGGAGACAGGTGGGCTGTTAAAACCCTCCCCTGGAGGAGAAGGTAAAAAGAATGGCCATGATTGCTTACATCAGACAGCTGTGCATGGGACAGTGGACTCCAAACTTGAGAAAAAGTAGACTGGATTAAGCATGCATCCATGAGTATGAGCTGGACTTAAAGGACATAATGAAGGATTTTTCTTTAAAGATGGCCAGAAGAAAATGTTTCTAAAAAGGTAAGCCATGCTATTTGCAGTGTTTCTAGCCACCTGTGCAGGTTTTCCATTGCTGCTGTTGTGCTTGTTTGAATTAGGAATACAGTGATCCCTCGCTACTTCGCGCTTCACCTTTCGCGCACTCAGTGCATCGCGGATTTTTCAGAAATATTCATCAAAAATTCAAAATTGAGAAAAAATGGGCGGGCGCTAGCAGAAGGCAGGGAGACTACATTAGAACATCAGGTATCAACACGGACAGCCGCTCAACTCAAAATCCACCTCTCTGACCACCGCTCCACTCCTCTCCGCCCACCTCTTCACTGCTCGGGAATTTCGCAAGCTGATTGGCCGAGACGTTTTACCTCGCAAGCTGATTGGCCGAGACGTTTTACACAGCTTCTCTCCCTGCAGAGCGCCCATACCCACCGAAGGAAGACTGCATTCATTGTTCTTTATCGCTAGTCTCGCAGCGTGGAACTTTTCGCTGTTCTCTTGTCCCTTTTTGTGTGAAATAGTCTTCCCGTCGAGCCACTACGCCGCCTCCTGCAGCTGCCCTCGACAATCCTGCGCCTCTAGCACCTCACGATGAGGCGTCACCTGAGGAGCAGTAAAGCTCTCATTAACCTGTGCAGTACGTAAATCATCTTCATCTTGAGTTACGTATCTCGTTATAAAAATAAAAGAGTTCTAAAAACATATTTATGTACACTTTATTTACATCTACGTATGTATGTACACTTACACACACACACACACACACGTATCATGAGAGAGAGTGAGCGAATGAACGTATGTGTTATTTATAGGTGACGTCATTAGGGGTGACGCTACTTCGCGGTTTTTCACTTTTCGCGGTCGGTTCTGGAACCCATTAACCGCGATAAGTGAGGGATCACTGTACATCATTGATGTAATTGTATGCCGAAGGCAGTATCTGTCAAATTGTAAAAAGGGAAATCTCAATAAGATAAAACATCCAAAATCAAGGCTTTATGCTTGTTTTTCTCTCACAAGATCATTAAGACAAGAAATAATTTCTTTTTGTTGTGCATTTTTCTGTAAGATTTTACTTGCTTTATGGAAGTTTTTACTTATTTTAAGCAGTCTAATCTTACTTTTTTGGCAGATATTTTTTCTAATTTTAACTAGAATTATCTATTGCTGGATTATTTTTTTTGGTTGTTTGTTTATTTTTAGTAAAATTATCTACCAACAGGGCAAGGAAATTTGACCTATCAAATTGCTTTAAATGAGTTAAAACTATTGGAAAACATGAAAATTTTTCTTACACATAAACTGCACTGCAACAGATGGGCTGCACGGTGGTGCAGTGGTTAGCACTGCGGCAGCACAGTTTACCCTTGGCCGGGGGATCGTGGGGATCGTGGGTTCGATCCCAGCCCCCGACCGCATGGGTTTACCCCGGGATTTCTCCGGTTTCCTCCCACATGCCAAAAACATGCAGGTTAGGTTAATTAGAGACTCTAAAGTGGCCCTAGGTGTGAATGTGTGTGTGAATGGTTAAGGGATAGCGCCGTATCGTGGCTGCTTCATCCATCCAGGTGGTGGATGATCCTCAATTTCCCCTCTGGGGATCAATAAAGTATACTAAATCTAAAAAAAACAAAAAAAAAAAACAAGAAATATCTTGTCAGACAAAAACAAAAACAACTATAAACAGCATTTATTTATTTCATTTTTCTTATATTTAACTTTTTGCAGTGTAGTTGTGTTTTCTAGCTCAAAGTTACATTATTTCTCAAAAATAAACAAAAATGAGGCCATAGTGGCTCAGGAGGTAGAACAGGTCGCCCAATAACTGGAAAGTTGGCGGCTCAAATCCCACTCCTCCCACCTTGCTGTTGTGACCGTGGGCAAGACATTTTACCCACCGTGGCTCCAGTGTGTTCATGGTGCATGACACTGATGTATGAATGTGAATAAATGTTCGGTGGTGGTTGGAGAGGCTGTTGGCATGGATTGGCAGCCATGTTTCCATCAGTCTGCCCCAGGACAGCTGTGGCTACAGAGGTAGCTTACTACTATCATTGTATGTGGAGTGAAAGAATAATAGACTCATTGTAAAGTGTCTCTGGGTGTCATGAAACATGCTATATAAATACAGTCCATTATTAAAAACATAGCTATTACACATTTTTAACCTCTTGCACTCCGGGATACCGCGGGCGGTCACGTCTCTGCGTCCTAGCGTGCCCTCGTGCACATTAGGATGCACACTGTGCGTCTCAGAGCGCACTGAAAAAAAAAAAAAAGCTGCATTTCCGTTCTTCCACTACAGACACAGCCGCGAACAGAAAGCCAAAGGAGTGCTTTGATTGGTTTAGATTTGATTGACCTCTCATTCGACTAATAAGAGCCTTGAATTGGGTTTCTGAAACCTTGAAGAACCAATGACTGAAAACCTAGCAAGAAGGACCCGCCTACCAACGGCTGCGAATACAGTGAGCCAATTGAAGCAGAGAAGTTCGACGATTGAAAGCATGCGTCCCGTGCGTAAAATCTGTTTTGTGTAAGTGGACCAGCATCATGTTCGTCTGACAATGAGGAAGAGATGTGCGCCAGCGACACTGCTGTTGTGGACAGGTAAGTGTTATAAGCTAAATTATTCTTTATCCCTGAAAATTGTAATCAAAATGACTTTTGACCGATCGGTAAATTACAACTGTGCGTCATCGCCACATGACGGACCGTGGCGCGCAGGTCCAGACCGTGAACACCCCCCCCACTACTCCTCTGTAGCGGATTGCAGATATTTTAGTACAACTGTGCGTAGTAGACCATTGTTATCCTGTACATTACAGATATTTTAGTATAATTTTTATTGCACTGTAGGTTATTTTTTCTTGTAAAAAAAGCCACACATTTTTTTATGTTGCATGCTTCTTTGTGTGTGGGGGCTTGTTTGTTCATTCATTCATTTATGAATGAATAAACAACCCCCCCCACACACACACACACACACACAGCCCTGAGTGTCACCTTTCATTAGAGCCCAAGATGAAGCTTCTATATTGAATCATTCAAAAGTTACAGACATTTTTCCAAACTGTGCCATTTGGCACAATTTGGCACAGTTCAAAAACGCCTGGGAGCAACCTGACAAAAAAAGCTGTGTAATATATTCATTTGTTGTGGTATTGTTACAAAATTTTGACCTCAGCTGGATAACACTTGGTTCTACATTTCTGTTGCATTTTCCAGCCCGGATCTGACAGCTGTGTGTTATTTGCAAGCATTTGTATCCAAAAAAACACCCAGGCAAACTTTATTTTCTTCAAGTTCTGTATGTTTAGATGACTGTTACTCAGTGGCAGGAGCACTTAGAAAGATTATGACTGTTTTGCCAAAAAATTCAAAGTGTTTTCTTTTAAATGAGACCAACCCCATGAAGATGCTGCAAAGGGTTGAAGAACAGTTTCTGATTTACTTTCGGTATGTTATTTTTAGGTGTTTTTAGGGAAATTGACCAGAGTGCAACGGGTTAAACTGAGATTCGGTATTCTGTAAAATCTGAAATTTCTAGGTATGCAGTGTGGTATTTTTTACCTTGTAGTATAAAACATGACATTGAATATCAGTATTTTTCTTGTATTATCAAGATAAAACATCCCAGTATTTTAACAAAACTCATGTCCACAACATCATGGCACCAAGCAATATTTAAAACCCTCTCTGTTCCTTATTTGGCTGTGAGAAAGTCGGCAACCTGTTAGAAAAAATTCTTGTAAACCTTCAGTCAAAAGCCAGGCTTGATCAGAGTTTCAGCAAATTTAATTACACTGGCCAGTGGAGAACAATCCAAAAATAGTCTCAGAGCCTATTCACGCATCATTCTGACTCAAACACATCATTCAGTTTTTTTAAGCCCTCCATTATCTGAGGGGTGGAGGGGCAAATTGTCCATCCTGATTGGTCCAGTGCATCTGGTCAAAACTTGGTGTACAGATTATCTTTTCTTATGAACCATGATCCTCACTCTGTACCAGTCACACAAGAGCCACACAGGCTGGACTAAAAACAAGATGATAACTAGTGCAGCTGCAACCTTGACACTCTTACACAGATTCTGAGACAGACTCTGAGACAATGCAAATACAACTAGAAAAGCACTCGGAGAGCGCAGACCTCCGCCAAGCGACACAGTTTCCCCCATACAGTCTTCACATTCCTTGACCATGAAAACATATGACAAGCAGTGGTTCAGTAGTTATTGACGAAAATGGCATTTTCTGTAATGGCGGCCACAGTTCCCCCCATACAGTGTTTGTGTGTACGTTTTCAGATTCCTTGATCATGAAAACATATGACAAGCTATTGGATTCACAATGATAGGATTAGTGGTTCAGTAGTTAAGATAAGATAAGATAAGCCTTTATTAGTCCCACAATGGGGAAATTCCAGGATTGCAACAGCACAGGGATAGCAACAATCAGAGCAACAATCAGAAGGCAAGAAAAAAAAAAAGCAAGAGCAGCTAATATACATATGTACATATTACTATATATATATATACACACAGACACACAGTGCAGAGCATTGTAGCTGGATGGAATAAATACGTAGATATATAAACACCCACAGTACGGAGCATTGCAGCTAGGTGGAATAAATATGTAAATATATAAACACACAGTGCAGAGCATTGTTGCTAGATGGGATGAAACAGCACAACCGTCTACTTAGTTATCCTACATGGTATGATTATGTGCCCATACATATTCCCACCCTCCATAGCGACCAGTATTTTCCTAGTTGTATGCCGGAGGGGACCATTGTGTAAGTCTACTGCATCTTTTGCATTCAAAAACTATTAGGTTGTTACGTCTTTTTGCTATCTCTGCAAGCAGCCCTGCTTAGGTTGTACAGTCTGACAGCCGTTGGTAGGAAGGACCTGCGAAACCTCTCGGTTGTGCACCTGGGATGATGTAGTCTGCTGCTAAATGAGCTCCTCAGTGCATTCAGTATGTCTTGCATAGGGTGGAACTCGGACTCCAGCAGAGATGACAGTTTAGCCACCGCCCTTCTCTCTCCTATCTCCTCCACCGGGTCAAGGCGCTGCCCCAGGACAGAGCTAGCTTTCTTGATCAGTTTGTTCAGTCTCTTCCTATCGGCTGCAGTAATGCCACTGCCCCAGCAGTGACGAAAATGGCATTTTCCGTAATGGCGGCAACAGTTGGGTTTACTCCGGGATTTCTCCGGTTTCCTCCCACATGCCAAAAACATGCATGTTAGGTTAATTGGCTGTTCTAAATTGTCCCTAGATATCTGTTTCCTATATGCCCTTAGAATAGAGGGTTAGTATTAATGAAAGCGCTTTGAGTGGTCTTTGTGACTAGAAAAGCGCTATATAAGTGCAGGTTAGTTAGTTAGTTAGTTAGTTCCCCCCATACAGTGTTTGTGTGTACGTTTTCAGATTCCTTGACCATGAAAACATATGACTAGCAATTGGATTGACAATGACAGGATTAGTGGTTCAGTAGTTATTGACGAAAATGGTATTTTCCGTAATGGCGGCCACAGTTCCCCCCATACAGTGTTTGTGTGTACGTTTTCAGATTCCTTGACCATGAAAACATATGACTGTGGCGAACATATTTTTACTGCATATGTATAGCACAGGATTGAGATGCTTAGAATTACATATGTATTCTGTGACCTCACGACTTTGAAGGAACAATGTGTCTGGACCTCCTGGGGATTACAGCAGGAGGTGGAGGTGCCTTTGGCGAGGACTCTGAGAGGACTTCCTGACCTCCTGGGGTCAGATGGAGGACAAAGGGACTTGGGGGGATGTGATAACAATGTGATTCTGTCTTTGATGTCCCAAGTATAAAAGTGGGGGTTTAGGGGAGTTCGGTATTTTATTCTGTTGAGATGAAGCTGGAGATGTGAGATCATCAATAAACCTGAACTGAGAAATCATTCAGCCTCTTTATTTCACGCTCTCCACATTGGTGACCCAAGACGTGTAATGGCCTGAGACAGTTCCCCCGAACCAGACTCGTCAGGGACCGCTCGAGCAAGCGCGGTCTCGATCAAGCCACCGGAGTTCTGGCAGGACAACCCAGACTCATGGTTCCTCCAGGCCGAAGCCCAGTTCGCACTCGGGGGAATAACGGCAGATGACACGAAATTCTACCACATCATCGCCAAGCTCGACAACCGCACAGCTCGATACATGCGGAGCCTGGTGCAGCAACCGCCCGCTGGCGACAAATACAGCGAGCTGAAGACTGCCCATATCCAGTGTTTCACGCCCTCAGCCGAGGAGAGAGCTAGGAGGCTCCTAGCTCTGCACAACTTGGGAGGACGCAGACCAGTCGACCTGATGGAAGACATGCTACAGCTGAGAGGCACAGACAATGATGATTTCCTCTTCAAGCACATCTTCCTGAGGACCCTTCCATCACAGACGAGGGCGACCCTGACAGGCACTCATTTCGTAACCCAGCGGGACTTCCGCGCGCTGGCCCGAGAAGCACAGCGGATCCTCGACTCCTGCGAGGAGCAGGCGGCCACCGCAGCAGCGGCAGACCTCGGCGCAGCGGCCGGGAGCAGCGGTGGGCCAGAGGCGGCAGAATCGATCCCACCAACATTGGCAGCAGCGAGGTCCCGACGCAGCGGAGGAGACGACCTCTGCTTTTACCATCGACGTTTCGCAGAGAGGGCGTGCAGGTGCGTACCGCCGTGCCAGTTCAAGAGCTCGGGAAACGCCAGGACCGGGAGTCGTAAGCAGCATCGGCCCTCGGCGAGCGAAACAAGCTGCTCTACCTCACGGATGCGCGCTCTGGGCGGCATTTCCTCGTGGACAAGGGTGCCCAAGTGAGTTTCATCACCCCAACCTACGCTGACCGGCTGACAGGCCCCCGTGGTGACAGAGCAACAGCGGCGAACGGCTCGAGCATCAAGACCTTCGGCGAAAAGACGCTGCTTCTGTCCTTGCACGGCCGCACTTATGAATGGACTTTTATTATAGCAGCGGTGAGTTTCAACATGTTAGGTGCTGATTTTCTGTGCTCACATGGGTTGTTAGTTGATCTTGCCAATAGACGCTTGGTTAATGCACTCTCTTTTTACTCCATTCCTTGTGCAGCTCGAGTGTCCCCGCCACCAGCACAGACCAACGTCGCAACAGTTTCACACACTCCTCGCACAGTTTCCAGCATTCGCAGTTCCCACCTTTTCTGCAACAGTTGCGAAACACGGGGTGGAGCACTTTATCACTACTGCTGGTCCCCCCGTCTTTGCAAAAGCTCGGCACTTGGATGAAGCTAAACTGTCCATAGCGCGTGAGGAGTTCGCCAACCTGGAAAGGTTGGGCATTGTCCGCCGTTCGAACAGCCCATGGGCTTCCCCACTGCATATGGCCCCTAAAGCCAATGGCTCATGGAGACCTTGCGGTGACTTCCGCAGGTTAAACAACGCTACGGCGCATAACTGCTACCCCATTCCACATATTCAGGACTTTTCAGTACTTTCAGGACTTTTCAGTACACCTGGCGGGGGCGCGCATTTTTTCTAAAATAGACTTGGTCCACGGCTATCATCAAGTCCCAGTCCGTGCTGAGGACATTCCCAAAACACCGGTGATAACCCCGTTTGGACTTTTTGAGTTTTTACGCATGCCTTTTGGCCTCAAAGGCGCCGCGCAAACCTTCCAACGCATGATGGATGCTGTGTTACGCGATCTCCCTTTTGTGTTTGTCTACCTGGACGACATTTTGGTCGCCAGCATATCCGAAGAGGAACACGAAAAACACCTCACAACAGTTTTTCCGATGTTGGGAGAGCACGGGTTAATAATCAATCCAGCTAAGTGCCAGTTCGGGGTGGCGCAGATTGATTTTTTGGGGCACCGCGTCTCCCCAGAAGGGGCGGTTCCGCTACCGGACAAAGTGTGCGCAGTGGCAGATTTTCCCCGGTCACAAACGGTCAAAGGAGTTTTTAGGAATGGTGAATTTTTATAACCGTTTCCTACCCCACGCAGCGCAGCTCATGCAACCACTATATGCCGCGCTTAAAAAGCAAAAACCCTCCAATGCAATTGAATGGTCCCTGGAGCGGGACCGCGCATTCACGGAGGTAAAAAAAGCCCTTGCAGACGCTGCGTTGTTAGCTCACCCAGACCCAACGGCCTGCTTAGCGCTCACCACTGATGCGTCGGATTTGGCCATAGGGGCGGTTGTGGAACAGCACGTTGCTGGGGTTTGGCAGCCGCTGGCCTTCTTCAGCAGATCCTTGCGCGAGGCCGAGCGTAAACACAACGCGTTTGACAGGGAGCTGTTAGCGCTCCACTTAGCCATTCGCCACTTCCAATTCTGGTTAGAAGGTCAGCGTTTCACCGCGTTTGTGGACCACAAACCGCTCACTTTTGCGATGGCCAAAATTTCGGAACCTTGGTCGGGCCGGCAGCAGAGGCAGCTGGCCGCAATTTCGGAATTTATTACTGATATTCAACACGTAGCGGGTAAACTCAATGTAGTGGCAGACTGCCTCTCCCGCGTGGTAACAGCACCATTCCGCGCAGAGGTAGATTATACTACCGCGGCCGCAGAGCAAAATAGCAGGATGGAAGCGCACGCGGCCCCAGTTCAAGTGGGGATAGATTATGCAGCCGTGGCAGCGGAACAGGGTAGAGATGCAGACGTGTGCGCGCTCCAGTCTGGACCAACAGGGTTAAGGCTGGAGAGCAGGAACTTGCGCGATGGTATGCCCCCCCCCCCCCCCCCCACAATCTGCGATGTCTCTACCGAGCGACCGCGTCCGGTAGTGCCGGCCGCTTGGCGCCGCCGCATTTTTGACTCGATTCACTCCCTGGCACACCCTGGGGTGCACGCGTCTGTGAAAATGGTGGCAGAAAAGTTTGTTTGGCCGAGCCTGCGCAAGCACGTGAAAGAGTGGGCAAGAGCCTTTATGGCTTGCCAGCGGGACAAAATTCACAAGCACACAAAAGCCCCTTTAGAGCCGTTTCACATCCCGGCCAAGAGATTTGATCATGTACATGACGACCTCGTGAGCCCCCTACCGTCGTCGCAGGGGTTCACACATCTTTTGACAATGGTGGACCGAACCACGCGTTGGCCGGAAGTGGTCCCACTGGCATCCACCACGGCTGCAGAAGTGGCCCGCGCATTTTTAACGGCTTGGAAAGCGCGTTTCGGGGTTCCGTCGGATATTACGTCCGACAGGGGAACTCAATTTGTGTCTGAACTTTGGTCAGCGATGGCCCACAGCTTAGGCGCGACAATTCACCGCACTACCGCTTACCACCCCCAGGCTAATGGTTTATGCGAGCGTTTTCATAGATCATTGAAGGCAGCCCTCACAGCGTCGCTTATGGATGCAAATTGGGTAAACAGACTACCATGGGTTTTATTGGGGTTGCGTTCTGCGCCTAAAGAGGACTTAAAGGCCTCCCCAGCGGAGTTGGTTTTCACACAGCCTCTCCGGCTGCCAGGCGAGTTTCTGTCAGACCATCCGACACCAGGGCGTCCCCCGGCTCAGTGGTCATTGATCGGCACGGGAGCGGACATGCTTCCGGGCCCCGTTCATCACACTTTTCCGCGTGTTTTTGTTCCTGAATCTTTAAAAAATGCCAAATTTGTTTTTGTCCGGCACGAGGCTCTGCGCCCAGCCCTGCGCCCACCTTACGATGGCCCATATAGAGTGCTGGAAACAGGTGACAAGCATTTTGTGCTAGATTTGGGGGGCAGAAGGGAAACAATCAGTATAGACAGACTAAAGCCTGCTTTTGTGATGAACGACGAGTCTGTACAAGTGGCGAGGGCTCCTCGACGCTGCAGACCCCCCAGGAAGCATGTCCTGGAGCCCCCGCAGGGATCAAATAACGATTCTCATCCTCAGTTGGCAGATTCACTGCAAGATGGTGCCACAGGGGCTGCGAAGCCCGCTTACAGCAAGTTTGGGAGACGCTTGAAGCCCAGACGGCGTGTGGACTAATGTGTGGTTTTGTCATGTTGTGTGGATTATACTGCATTGTTTCATTCTTCGACATCTGGGGGGGGGGGGGTGATGTGGTGAACATATTTTGACTGCATATGTATAGCAAGTGAGTGCAGGTTAGTTAGTTAGTTAGTTAGTTAGTTCCCCCCATACAGTGTTTGTGTGTACGTTTTCAGATTCCTTGACCATGAAAACATATGACTGTGGCGAACATATTTTTACTGCATATGTATAGCACAGGATTGAGATGCTTAGAATTACATATGTATTCTGTGACCTCACGTCTTTGAAGGAACAATGTGTCTGGACCTCCTGGGGATTACAGCAGGAGGTGTAGGTGCCTTTGGCGAGGACTCTGAGAGGACTTCCTGACCTCCTGGGGTCAGATGGAGGACGAAGGGACTTGGGGGGATGTGATAACAATGTGATTCTGTCTTTGATGTCCCAAGTATAAAAGTGGGGGTTTGGGGGAATTCGGTCCCTTATTCTGTTGAGATGAAGCTGGAGATGTGAGATCGTCAATAAACCTGAACTGAGAAATCATTCAGCCTCTTTATTTCACGCTCTCCACAATGACAAGCAATTGGATTCACAATGACAGGATTAGTGGTTCAGTAGTTATTGACGAAAATGGCATTTTCCGTAATGGCGGTTTAGCGCCACAGTTCCCCCCATACAATGTTTGTGTGTACGTTTTCAGATTCCGTGACCATGAAAACATATGACTAGCAATTGGATTCACACTGATAGGATTAGTGGTTCAGTAGTTATTCACGAAAATGGCATTTTGCGTAATGGTGGTTTTCTTGTGGACGGTGATCCGGATCACCACCAAAATCTAATCATCTGTAGGATACTCCATTTCTGATAATCTGAGAAAATTTCATGAAAATCCGTCCATAACTTTTTGAGTTATCTTGCTAACAAACAGACAAACAGACAAACAAACAAACAGACAAACAGACAAACAAACAAGCAGACAAACAGACAAACAAACCAACGCCCATGATCACATAACCTCCCCCTTTGGCGGAGGTAAATATAAGACAAATATGACATTTTTCTATCATTCTCCACCCTTTGATGCCATGCAAGGCATCAGAAAAGAATGGTTTATGGCATCTAAAACCCCATCTGGCAGCTATGCTAAGCTCCAATGCATTTGTGTGAAACAGATCCTAACTAGCTATCAGTGGGAAAACCCACCATCGGCCCTGCTGTCCCAGGCACCGGCTAAACATTTTAGTCCTTTAGGAGGAGAACTGAAACAATAAACTCATAAATCAATAAAGAAAATCATCAATGGTAAAAACAGTGAAGAACAGAATGATGATAAAACAGTAATAAAAGGATATATTAAGGATATATGTGTGTTATAGTTATGTGTCATTGCAGCTTATATAAAAACAAACATAGAGGATAAAACAAAACAATATAAAAGAAAATAATAATCATAATAATAAAGTTTAATGAAAAGACGTAAAAACAAAAAATAAGAATAACATAAAACATAGTAAAAACAAAATAAAAGTAAAAATAATGTTTCAAACTTCACATCATGATCATTCAACTCCTTTCAGTTTTCTGCATGTCAGTCATACTTTTACTCTGCACTCGGGTCATGGAAAGACACCTTGAGCTCACGCTGTTTGTTCATCATCCCCACCATCCCCTGTAACTGCACCTTGCTACATCACTAAGTTAACATGAACAAGTTTCACCATCATACTATGGATACAGGGAATGACACAAGAAAAGGCTAAAAATAATACCACCAAAATCACTAACAGGTTCATGATGAGACTCCTCCATGAAAAAAGTAGCCAACTTAACCGGGTTTGTTCATCAGTAACATTGTCCTTGGCCGCGGCAGCCTGTAAGGCAGTGAGGTTGCGTATGGCCAAGGCAATCACGTGACCATCTGCATCATTTTCAGGGATATAAGTTGTCATGTTTGCTGCACAGTTTAGCAACGAGTCCAAAACGCAAAGTAAGTAACGTGTTTATTTACAATGGGTGAATGTGGAGAAAGTCCAAATACAGTCACAACAGAAGGGAAGACACCCGGCTACAAGCTTGATTGGTCAAAGGAATGCATAATGCGCTCCAAGCAAAAAGGAGGGGAGGGAAAAGATACAAAAGGAAGACTTACGAAGGTGTTGGAGTGGAAAGGCTCTGAGGGAACAACACTCTTTTAGTCCAGGGGAAAACCAACCGATGCGAGCCTTGATATCCAAAGTTGATATTGCAAAGTTGCCACGCTGGCTGGTCGTACTGCCCTCCTATTAATACCAAGCGCTAATGACAGCAAGTATGACCAGCCGTATCACAACAGGTGCGTGACTGATTGAACTCAGTGTGTGTGTGCATGTATGTGAGTATAAGTATGAGAATGAGTGTGTGAGTGTGTATGTGGTGAAGAGAAAACTGGTGAATGCCTGGTAAGAGGAGGAAGTGTGGCTGTGGGGCTGACAGAGAGCAAAGCTCAATCCGTCAGCTTGAATTAATAAGTAATAATTAAATCCAACAGCCACAATTCATGCTCGGGTTGAGGACCCCGAACATGACAGTGCCCCGCCCCCCTCAAGGGGTGGATACCAGACACCCACCATACCATCAAAAAATCAACCTACCCCCCCCCCCCTCAGAAGCCCATACAAACAACCCAGGGTGGGAGGTGGGGGAAAACAGGTTGGGGGGATGAATCAGGAAGGAATAATCACCACAATACAACACGACAACACTCCCCAACCCCAAAACTAAGCTAACCCACCCCACCCCAAAGAGTCCCACAGTTCGGGGGGCTGGCTAGTGTCCAAAGCCGACCAGGTTGCCGTAAGTTCGGGGGGCTGGCCAAAATCTCAGGGCCAGCAGGCGGCCTGCAGAGCAGTATCAGGCGCCCTGCCAGGGCACACGGGCCACCTGGCAAGGAAACCCTGTGTTTTGGGCAGCCTGCCCACACGATTAGGCCATCAGGACTGGAAGGGCAGATGAGGTGGTGGCCTACCCACCGGAAGGCTGAGAGGTGGGTGGCCAGACAGGGGAAGAGGAACCCCTGTGGTCACTGGCAACAAAGGGTGAAAGACCCTGACGGTGCCCGGCAGAAGGAGGAGGGACACCCACATGTCCTCCAAAAGGGAAAGGAAGGCCCCGGCATCCCCAAACTGCCCTGTGGCACCCCTGGTGGTCCTGACAAAGGGCTGGGACTCTGTTGACCCCGCGGTGGTCCCGGGCTGGGCCATGGCTGCGTCTGCCGGGGTCCCGGCCTGGGACAATATTGCACCAGCGGTGGCTCCTTCTCGGGACCTAATTGCTCCCACGGTGAGCCCCAACTGGGCCTGTGTTGCACCCATGATGGACCCTGACCGAGTCATGGCCGCACCTATGATGGAGTCCAGCTGGACCCCTGCTGCACCTGCGGTGGGACCTGGATGGACCACTGCTGACCCCAATGCCATCTTAGCCATGGGCCAGCCGACCAATATGAGCACCCAAGTGAGGAGGCAATCAATGACAGGCACCCTGGACTGGGACTTGGTGCCCCCGACAACCACCTCGACCGGACCTTCAGTGACCTCTGGTTGTAAGCCTGGACCACAGACTTGTCCGGTGATGGAAGGCCCTCTCCGACGACTCTGGAAATCGACTCAGAAAGAGAGGGTGAATGGTCAGAGTCACTGGCAGTGGCAGAGCCCAGCGAGGCAAGCTCAGGTGCAGCGTTTGGCTGCAGCTGGCTCTCCTCATCTAAAGTTAGGCAAAAATGCTCAATTGTGGAAAACAGAAAGACAAAAGAGAGAACTTGGCTTAGCTCAAGCTCTACCACCGTCCAGGACTTCGGCCAGCTGGGCGATGTCTCCTCAGGTTCAGCCTCCACAAGGTTCTGCTGTGGTGGCCTCCACAGCAGGCGTGATGGTCTCTGCAGTCTTTATTCTCCCAGCTGCCATGATCCACGCTGGTGACTCCTCCGGCGTGGTGGCTGGGACCTGGTTCACCATGGCTGCGAGAGAACATCCCTCCCGGACCTCTGGCTCTTCCTGATCCAGACTGCTCGGCTCTGGTTCCAGCAGGCACACCAAGGGAAGAGGAGAGAGGGCTGGTGAACAGTTATAAACAACAGCAGGTAGGGAGAGCTCAGGAGACTGCTTTCCCTGAGCCTCCCTACCGGGAATCAGGCAAGACGTTTCATTATTAAAGTCAGTCAAATGAAAAGAAACTTGCCTGTTCCCTCGGTTAATGGTGTTGGCTGTAACTGCTGCTGTTTGGGCGTCTTCACCTGTCCATCTGGGAAAGGCGGTGTTAGGCTCCTTGGTAGATGGTTTGGGAGCTGCCCCTCTCGCCTCAGGAATGGAAGACCCCGGTGAAAAAAGCAAGTGCCCCACTGCCGCCGTTGAACAAACCTAGGAAGAAGACCTCGCAGCGGATACGGAGGGAGATCCTGCAGATGGGACTGCTCAGGACAGGTGATCCACTGCAGATGTACCTGGGCTCCATATTGGAGCAGGAGTAGATTGTGGGGCAAAATAGTTCCTCCGGGATTCTGGGTGACGTCGACGATGCCGACCTACTGGCTGCCATCTTGGAATGGTGGATGGAGGAGAGGAGAAGATGGCCGCCGGTGGAGAAGGGCGTTTCGGTTTGGGCTTTGTCCGGAAAGCCCTCCTCTTCAGGTCGGGGAAAGCCTGTTCGAGCGCGCAGGTGGAGGACACTAATTTGGAGTACTGAGGATAATTCCAGAGGCCCGGATGAGCTGTCAGAATATCCTGAGCCCCATTGAGGCAGTCGCATTGTTCTCCGGTGCCATAGACATCCTTGGTGATTTACAGGAAGCCCCGGATAGACGCGGCTGCCCATTCCTCCTCCACACTGGGATGTCCCGTTGGCCATCCACTTCTGCCGGTGTGGAAATGGCTGGACCAGGACATCATGCGCTTAACAGGTTAGTGAAAAAAAACACAAAAAAATGAGTAACACTTTACTTACTGCTTGGGCTGTTTTTGGTGGCAACTTTCTGTCGCAAACTGCACCGTGAACATAGGGAATAGCAACGAGCCCAAAATGCAAAGTAAGTAACGTGTTTATTTACAATGGTTGAATGTGGAGAAAGTCCAAATACAGTCATAGCAGAAGGGAAGACATCCAGCTACAAGCTTGACTGGTCAAAGGAATGCTTAACGCGCTCCAAGCAAACAGGAGTGGAGGGAAAAGGCACAAAAGGAAGCCTTACGAAGGTGTTGGAGCAGAAGGGCTCTGAGGGAACAACACGCTTTTAGTCCAGGGGCAAACCAACCGATGCGAGCCTGGATATCCAAAGTTGACATTGCAAAGTTGCCACGCCAGCTGGTCGTAGTGCCCTGCTATTAATAGCAAGTGCTAATGACAGCAAGTATGACCAGCTGTGTCGCAACAGGTGCGTAACTGATTGAACTCAGTGTGTGTGTGCGTGTATGTGAGTATAAGTATGAGAATGAGTGTGTGAGTGTGTATGTGTGCATGAGTGTGTGAGTGTGTATGTTGTGAAGAGAAAACTGGTGAATGTCTGGTAAGAGGAGGAAGCGTGGCTGTGGGGCTGATGGAGAGCAAAGCTCAATCTGTCAGCTGGAATTAATAAGTAATAATTAATCCAACAGCCACAAGTCATGCTCGGGGTGAGGACCCAGACAAAATGACAACAGTACAAAATATGGAAAAACAGGTAGACAACCTTAGCTCGGTGGGGTCCCATTCTCAGAATGTGACAGACCCCCCCCCCCCCAAGGGGTGGATACCACACACCCCAAGGTAACATGAAAAGAAAAGAAACCCCCCACACAGAAATCCCACCCCATCAAAAAACAACCCCACCCTGGGTGGGAGGAGGTGGACCCAGGCACGGAGGGACCAAACCAAACCAAAAAAAAAAAAAAAAAAAAAAAAAAACCTTAGGAAAGCCTCCAGCACGGCCCAAGCAAAGGGAAAACAAAACAAAATCCACTCAGGACCCTCACAGAACTGGGCATCTAAGTGCCCCTAGACCAAAGAACTAAGCAACTCAGGAGGTGGGCCGAAGTCTCAGGCCTGACAGACGGCAAAGTGGTAGGAGTCAGGTGGTCTGCCGGGGAGAGCAAACCACCCAACACAACGGCAACGCCTGTCAGGCGGTCAACCAGAGTTCTTGAGTGACCGCCACAGAGATGGTGGTCCAGGGGGCTGCCACCCAACTGGGGCGATCAGAGGACACAGAACCATGATGGTGTCCGGCAGAGGAGGGGGAACCATGGTGGAGTCTTGCAGATGGGAGGGGACCACAATGTTGTCTGGCAAAGGAGATGGGATCATGACACCCTTGGATTGGCCAGCAGCACCCTCGGTGGATCAGGAAAGGGATGAGGTTGCACCCACTGTGGCTCTGGACTGGAGCACAGCTGTACCTGCTGTTGCTCCGGATTGGAGCAATGCTGCACCAGCACTGACTCTGGACTAGAGCAACGCAGCACCTGTGGTGGCTCTGGGCTGGAGCAATGCAGCAACTGCAGTGGCTCGGGGCTGGAGCAATGCTGCACCAGCGGTGGCTTGGGGTTGGAAAAGAGCTGCACCCATGGTGGTTCAGGCCTGGAGCAAAGCTGCACCCCCGTTGGCTCCAGGATGGAGCAATGCAGCACCCGCAGTAGCTCTGGGCTGGAGCCACGCAGCATTCATGGTGGCTCTGAGCTGTAGCAGTGCTGCACTCATGGTGGCTCTGGGCTGGAGCAGAGCTGCATCCTCGGTGGCCCCGGGCAGGAGCGAAGCTGCACCCTCGGTGGCTTCAGGCAGGAGCGACGCTGCACCCACGGTGGCTCCACGCTGTAGAAATGCTGCACCCGCGATGACTCCAGACTGGAACAACACAGCACCCGTGGTGGCTCCGGGCTGGAGCAACGCAGCACCCGTGGTGGCTCCGGGCTTGAGCCAAGCAGCAGCAGTGGTGGCTCTGGGTTGGAGCAGAGCTGCATCCTCGGTGGCCCTGGGCAAGAGCGAAGCTGCACCCTTGGTGGCTCCAGGCAAGAGCAAAGCTGCACCCTCAGAGGCCCCGGACTCTGGTGAAGCTCCCACGAAGGCCCCGGGCTGGGATGAAGCACCCACGGTGGCCTCAGTCGAAGGCGTTGCACCCCCTATTGCCCCAGGCAGACAGACGGGGCCCCTGGAGACCTCAGAAGAAGAGTCAGAGAAAGAATAGGCACAGACCGGATTAGAGTCACCGGCAGCAGTGGAGCCCGGTGGAGGAAACTCAACTGCGGCTGATGGCTGCAACTGCTCCCCCCAACCAAGATCCAGACAAGACTTCTCTAAGCTAAATGAGGAAACTTGCCTGAGCTCGAGGTCCACCACCATCCAGGACTCCATCGACTCCACTGAGGCGGCCAAGGCAGCAGGCGTGGTGGGTGAAGAAGCTGGTGACCCTCCAGGTGTGATGGCTGATACTGGCGGGTCCCTGGATGATGTGACATGCACTGGTGGACTTCCAGGTGTGGTGGTTAATGCTGGGGAACCCAGGACTCATTTCACCAATGACAGCGGGTCCCGCAACGCCAAAATCAGGGGACTTCTTGTAGGTTCAATTTTTGGCCCGGGGGGGGGGGGGGGGGGCTCCTCTCCCTTTCGGGGTATGGCTTCACTGTTGTCACCAGGTCCTCCAGAACCACTGACCTCTTCTTTGCCTGATGGCTCCCTCCCGAGATCGACAGACAAACAGGGAGAACAGGAGATGACATAGGAGAGGCAGGTGAAGAGGAGGAAGAGTAGGAGATTGTTGTAGCAGCAGGCAGGGAAGGCTCAGCCAAAATGGGTGACTGCAGCTGAGCCCCCCACCGGGAACAAGGCAAGACAATTCATTTTTGGATGTAAAAGAATGAAAAGGCACGTGCCTGTGATCCTTAGGTGTAGTGGTTGCTGCTGCAGTGCAGTGCATATGCTGGTCGATCAAGCCCTGCAGGCATACTGACGTGCGGAGCTGGACATCCTCCCTCTGCTTGGTCCGCGAGTTCAGGGAGGAGCCATGGTTTATACTCCAAGGGCAGGTCCACCTCTGCCACCAAAACCTGCTGGCCTTCCTCCAGCTCCTCCGCCTAAGGTTTGGGCCACAGTTCGGGAGGAGAAAGTGAGGCTGCTGCTGCTGGAGAGTGATGAGAGTCTTGGGGCTTTCATGCCCAGGACCGCTTCTTTGTGGACACAGGGGGACGTTCGGAGGGTTTTTTTCCCCAGCCTGTGGAGCATGGATGATGGGTCCGTTATGGAGAGGAGGAGGTCTGCGAGCTCTTGATTGCTCCACAAGCTGGGGCATGCTTCCAGCACTTGTGCGGCTCCAACCCAGCACTCCCGGGCTGCCTCGGGAGAGCGGGAAACATGAGCCCGAGAAAATGTTATGTATGATGTTTAGAGTCTAACACTCCTTCTCACTGAACCCACACCTACTATGATCTGGAAACACTGCCATACCAAAGGAAAAAACACAATACGGAAGAGAACAAAAACGGCAAAACTCCACAGCTGCTGGTACCCACACTGGCAGCACCCTTCTGTCATAACCGCCCTTCAGGGCAGGATAAAAGGCACCACATGCCGGCTCTGAGTCTGTGAATTTTATTACAGCAAAAATGCACAAAGGAACAAACAATACAAAACCAAAGGCTGGTAGAAAACAGAGGCACAGGTGAAGCCAAAATAGCGAAGGCTAAGGTGAGGTGAGACGCCGGCTTCACCTGGAAACACTAGATGTGGAGTGCACACTAGGAGAAAGACAAAAAGACAAAATAAACACACTTACATGTGTAGGCAAAGGTAAATCATAGATAGTTGGTAGTAGAAAGTTAGTACTAGGGTGCTGCTCCGACAATGATGCACAGTCCCTTAAATAAGGCTAAACACAAAATAAGGTAAGTGGTAACAAGTGTGGTGAACCTGACCAGGAAGGAGAAAACAAAGAAACAATTTATGCCAGCTGAAAATGATGATAGGAGGGAGCAATCATGGCTGACAAGGCCAAGCCCACGCAGAGCGAAACCCCCAGAAAGCAACTGAGAGCTGTCAACCCCGAGAGAGAGAAAACAAAACAGAAAACAAACATAAGGGTATGATATAAATGGGAACCGGCAACTCAAAAATACAAAAACATAAACTATAACAAACCTAAATGTGAAAATAAATCATACTGACAACTCAAAATGATAACACAGTACAAAATATTGAAAAACAGGTAGACAACCTGAGTTTGGTGGGGTCCCCCCGTGCTCAGAACATGACACAGTGAAAACGAAGGCATACGGTAATCAGTCAGTGTGTGTGTGTGTGTGTGTGTGTGTGTGTCCGCCTGTCTGTTTCAGGTCGCCCGGCCAAAACTAAGTGCAACTAAAGGCTTGGATCATTGTATGGCCATATTTTCTTGACTTTTAATTTGCAAGAATTTTGAGAAAATGCTTTGTTTCAGCATTTTCATGACACTTCAGCTGCACCGTCAGTGCAGCCGAAGTGTCATTGTAATATCTATGCCGGCCCAGTAGAGGTGGCAGTGCGCCTTTATTACAGCCCCACTGAGCACTTCCTGTCAACAATCGATCTTATGGTGAACTTTTAAAATAGCAGTTGTTTCTGCAAACTAAACACAAATTCAGGAGCTACACTATTGATTCAACACATCGTTTCTTTTCAGATATGTTTTGTTGTTTACTTTTGAAGATAAATATCTTCAATAAAATTGAAGATATATCCTTCCTTTAATTTACAGCTCATGTGTAAAAACTACACTTCCCATATTGCTCAAGTGCAACACACCAATCACAGCAGAGCTTCCTTTGGAGTCAAAGAAACTGGGAGACAACATCAGAAGAGCAGGAGAAGAAAAATGTTTTACAAGTACGTTTTGCCCTTAAATTATGCAGCGTTGCATTGTTCACACATTAACACTTCCTAACACAGCAACATTTGATTCTTAAAGCATGTGTTTTGTCACATTGTTTTTTCTGATGTGCTCCACTACTGGTGGCTCCGTAGTTACATGAGTCATATGTTAATAACTTGTTAATGTTACATTGGTTTCTCTAAAGTTCAGACAATTTCTTCAACTAATGTCAGTAATATAAAAACACCACAGTGTGACGTCGTTGAGTCATTTCCTTTAAAATAACTTTTAGATGGCCAAGATATATAATATGTGGATAGCACACACGCGCATAGAGTGATGATATAGAGTGAAGTACGTGATGGTAATGCACCTGTAAGCTGGTTGCTAACCTTTAATCAAATCTAAAAGAAGAAGAAGAAAATAACTTCTACAGTCCCGCCATTTCTTCATTGATTTATTTACTCAAAGCTGATGTGAGGTGGGCGGCGCGGTGGAGGAGTGGTTAGCACTGCGGCAGCACAGCAACTCACCCTTGGCCGGGGGATCCTGAGTTCGATCCCAGCCCCTGACCAACAGTGATCTGTGTGGAGTTTGCATGTTCTCCCCATGTCTGCTTGGGTTTACTCCGGGATTTCTCCGGTTTCCTCCCACATCCCAAAAACATGCACGTTAGGTTAATTAGCATCAAACTGGGGATTCTAAATTGTCCTTAGGTATGACTCTGAGAGTGAATGGTTGTCTGTCTCTCTGTGTTGGCCCTGCGATGGACTGGTGATCTGTCCAGGGTGGACTCTGCCTCTCGCCCAAAGATGCTGGGATAGGCTCCAGCCCCCCCGCGACCAGTAAAGGATTAAGCGGAAGAAGATGAATGAATGAATGAATGAATGATGTGAAGTGTGAAATAAGAAAACCACTGGAGGTTACTTTTAGAGAAAATGAACAATTTCTTATGTTGAGTAGGAACATAACCTCTGTAATAGAATTTATTTGATGACGCTGACTTTAAAAATGTTCTATCACACAGGTAAAAATAATCAAATTTTCATTTTTTTTCCTCCTCGTTTCGCTCTCTGAGGTCCACGGTTTGTGAACCTGAAAGTGAGCAATCAGAGCAGCTGTGAAGAGAATGGGCTGGAAGCTACATAACAATATTGCATCTTCTCTATAGAAAAACTGCATCTCAATTATTTTTTGTTTGCAAGATAATTCAAGAACCTCTCTCAATACTCATTACACACAGAGAGAAACATTTCAACCCATTCTGATTTAATGTTGATGATTATGGTGATAGTTGTTGAAGTTTTGATATTTTTCCTGTTATTGCATGCCATAGTGAAATATTAAATTAATAAAACCTGTGAATCCAGCATTTTTCTTTCTGCTCCTAATTTTATTCTTGTACTTCTCTATTTTTTTTTTTTTTTATGCGCTCCTTGACAAAAATGCCAGCGTACAGCCCTGGGATGACATACACCTCATGTGTATTGTGACAGTGACATCGCAGACATAGCTGCATAAACAAATGCCAAGCATTTCAAACCCATGCATAGATGGCATGACACAGAACCCATGATATCAGGCCACCAGCACCAAGGCATCAACACCTGCAGTGCTTTCATTTGGGGTATTGTTACAAAATTTTGATCTGAACTGGATAGCACTTGGTTCTACATTCCTATTGTGTGTTCCAGCCAGTATCTACCAGCTGTATGTTATTTTCAGGTATCTGTATCTAAAAAAAAAAAATAAATAAATTAAAAAAACAAAAACAGGCAAACTTTATTTTCTTCAAATGTAGTATGTTTGCACTACTGTCACTCAGAGGCAGACACACTTAGAGGGATTCTGACTGTTTTGCCAAAAAAAATTAGAGTGTTTTCTTTTGAAGCCCATAAATATAATGCAAAGGTTTGAAGAACAGCTTTTGATTGACTTTGGGTATGTTATTTTTAGGTATTTTTAGGGAAATTGGCTGGGAAGTTATGGGGTTTTAAGCTCTCGTATTTAGCATAAGAACTTAACCTTCCCATGGTGCATTATCTCCCTTTGTGGTCATCTGTTGGAATAAACATGCAGCAGTGGCGGTGAATGCGTCGCCGTGGGCTACCTGTGACTGACATTTGTGAAGGTTCAGTTTGAAGGTGTGCATTTGAATTCAGCCGGTGTGTTGCAGTTCATCTCTGACAGCTGGGACTGCTCTTTGTTTCCCATTTTCTGTGGTCAGGCAGAGATATATTCTTTCTAACCCTGGTATGAACCTTGCACACTCCAATTTAAAGGTCCAATTCATTTTTTTTTTGTGTGTGTGTGGGTATTAACCTTCTAAAATACTTTTTGCTCACACAGTATAAATCATAAAATCTCTCTTTTGTTAGAAATATTTGTATTTACACATTCTTTCAGAAGTGGATATCGCTAGTCTGTTTGAACTCTTCCTTTAATCACAAACCTGCCCCCAATGACTGCCACAGGCGCTCCATGTCACCATAAGCCCCTAGTGGTTAAGCTTTTTTTCAAGAAAATATTCAGTTCAGATATCAGAGATTTCCAAGGCTATAACTTGAAAGTGGTAAGAGATAATGCCTTACTGTCAATTAGAAAGATGTAGAATATGATCCAAAGTTTAAGATAGGAGTAAATTTATACATCTAATTTGCAAAATGTGACGCAGCCATAACAAATTACATAACTTTTGGTCAAAAATGGACTTTTGGACATATTTACACAAAGGATGGTTTTGTTTTCTTGTCACCGGTTTTGTTGTGGGCTTTTTTGTTATCTCCTCTTCAAAGCATATGAACCAGAACATTAGTAGAATGTCAACAAACAAAGAAATTTGTCAGACTTACCGCTGGGCAGGCGGCTCTTGCTTCGTCCATTTCCGTCCATCCCGGTCGTTATTTTGCCTTCTGTCTGTCATTTGCGCTTTCTCTCCCACATCCAGAAACTCTTATGATTATCCCACCTCAATTTTGCTTTTATTCCACCGCAATTTATCTTATATGACAATATGAAACCGGCACAATTGTTGTCTAGTCACATGGTGCTGGGGGCGGCAGCATGTGAACAACAACCAGCTTCACCCATCCTCTGTTATAAAAAAATTTGTAAACATTTACCTTCATAAGCGAAATATTCTCTTTTTAGAATCATAGTTGGCAAATTTGGGAGCAAATGGTTCCTCTGTCTGCAATTGAGTATGTCCACAGCGATAGGTAACGTCCACATTTGTTTGTCTAAAAATTTCTTCTTCTCTGGTGTCCAGAGGGATACTTCTATATCCGTCATCAGTCCTCCAAGGCAAAAGCAGTAACTTATACGTGTCTGCCACCTTGTGAGGTGGAATCCTTTGCACAACTTAAATCAAGTGGGGAGTTTTTGGCCATGTCATATAACATCACATGACAGGCGCAGCGCTGCGCCTGTGGCAGTGGGGGTGCTATCTGTCCATGAAAACCTTGCCACAAGAAGGGTTAAGTTCAACCCGGTCTCACTAATTAATCAACATTTTACACCACTTATACCAATTGTACATTTGCACATTAAACCAAAAAAAAAATGTGCCTTGCTATGTTTTTACAAGCAGACTTCATGCCTTCACTCACTGCGCATGCACAAGTCTTCACTGTTCCTCCACCGCACATGAGCAGAACAACACCTGTTTTAGATAGACCTCAAACGCTTATCCGGTAAGTGGTAGGGATGGTGGATGGCTATTTACAGAGACTTTGAAGCAATGACACCAGCAACACGCGGGTTTGAGTCTCACGCTCATCTATGAGCAGTGGCGTGCAGTCAGGGAGGCAGGTAATGTCATGTTCAGGTGAGCACATGCCCCCTCCTTTCCTGCGAGAGATTCCCAGACTCCACAGGTAATCATCACACCTGCATGAGTGGACGCACCTGCTGCCTCTGCCTTGCCAGCGCTTAAAAGGATCATCGTGTGAATGCTTCAGTGCAGGCTTGTTGGGTATACTGCCTGTCAATAAGCAAGTGCCTTTAAACTAAAACTCTTGAGGAAGCTGAATGTAATTCCTCTCTCTTTTTCTCTTCTCAGGTCTCTGCCATCTGTGCGGTGCATCTCCGGGGATCGTTGTGCACTCACCTGTTCCATCATCCTCACCTCCGCTTCAGCTGCCTGTCTCCACGTGGTCAGAGACCGTCTCCAGCTCCTCTCCTTCCCCACTCACTACCAGCCTCATCCCGTTGTTTCATCTATTCCTGCTGGGTCTCTCTGTCGGGTTCTCTGCTCAGCTCCTGTAAGTCCCAATTTGTCTTCCACTCTTCCCGATCTCCCTCCTTCTATTAATCAGCTCTCGTCTCCTCCCCACAGGCTGAGTCCTCCTCTGGCGAGTGACGTTTTTCTCTAACTGTGCTGCCTTTTTGGTTGAATAAATTGTTTAAATATAGCTTCTCTGTGTCGTGTGTGTTTTCTCTGGTGTGTCACCCTTCACGTGAGCTGACCCTTCTTTCATTATGACAGAAAGAGCCAGCCAGAACGTGAGCTCAGTGGGGACTACATCAGCAGAACAGTCCGCTTTGTACCGTCTCAACGTCAAAGACAGGCAGGTGGCCGTGCTCACACAGCAGCTGTAGACGATTAGGCAGCAGCTGAGCACAGTCACCGATCATTTGGCTCATATGTCTCTTTCGGCTCCTCCCTCTCCATCTGCTACTCCTGTTTCTTCCACCATCTGCCGAAAAACCTCCGTTCCCTCACGTGCCCCATACGAGGGAGAGGTGGGGAAATGCAAGGGATTCCTTTGTCATGTTTGTCTTTATTTGGGCCAGGTGGGCGGGAAGTATCCAGACAATACATCCAAAATTCATTTCATTGCCCACCCTGCTGCAAGATCGAGCCCTTAGTTGGGCTCAGTCCATCCTCGACAGTCTGGAGGGTCCTAATTACATATTTGATAGATTCATAGGTGAATTCTCCCATGCTTTCAACTGAACGGAGAGTGAGGGCAATATCATGAGCAGTCTTTTGTCTTTCTGCCAAGGAAGCAGGTTTGCCGCCGACTTCTCTCTGGAGTTTTGGGTCATCGCGGCAGACTCTGGTACGAATGACATTGCGTTACGCAAAGTCTTCCTCCAGGGTTTAAATGCCAACCTCTGCGATGACCTGGCGGTTCATGCCATTCCCTCCTCCCTGGATGGTCTAATCATTCAGGCTGTCAGTTTGCACAACCAATACCACAAGCGCACAAAGGAGCGCAAATCCTCCTCTCACCCGCCCGTTGTGCATGTGCCTTCCCCGGCTATGGACACAGGTGGAGCAGACTCCTCCTCTTAAGTGATTGTGCTTGGCCAGGCCCATCTGGCTCCAGAAGAGAACCAGTGATGGAGGAGAGCCAGCATATGCATCTACTGTGGCTCTCTAAACTAACTAACTAACTAACCTGCACTTATATAGCGCTTTTCTAGTCACAAAGACCACTCAAAGCGCTTTCACTAATGCTAATCCTCTATTCTAAGGGCCTATAGGAAACAGATATCTAGGGACAATTTAGAACAACCAACTAACCTAACATACATGTCTTTGGATTGTGGGAGGAAACCGGAGCCCCCGGAGTAAACCCACACAGCACAGGGAGAACATGCAAACTCCATACAGAAAGGTTCCAACCCCTGCCAGCCCGGGGATTCGAACCAGGAACCTTCTAGCTGTAAGGCAACAGTGCTAACCACTGCACCACCGTGCTGCCCTAAAGCACACACTAAAAAACTGCCACCTGAAGCCAAAAAGATGCTGGCCGTCAGTCGCCGTGGGCGGTCTGATGGGCAGGACTCTCATTCATCCCCCCGGTAACTTTTCTGTTTCGGCCCTTATCCAGCTGCTGGGGGTCGAGAGGAGGTTTATGGCTTTAATTGATTCAGGGGCAGAACAAAATTTTCTTTCCTCATGGCTCGTGCGGGAAATTATAGTACCAAATTATCCACTCCACTGAATATTACGACCTTATCTTTTGGCAGTGTGGCTTTGATCACTGAATGCACAACGCCAATCTCCGTCCTTCTTTCTGGAAACCACCGGGAGGCCTTATCGTTCTTTATTCTCCCAATTTTTTTTTTTTTTTTTCTCTCCCGGCGCCACACGAGTCGGCTGCCTTTTGCAACAGCTGCTCGATTCCGAGTCTTTTTCCCTTCCTCTCTCTTTTTGATCCGTCCTTTTTTTTCACTCCATTTATATCACGGACACACAGATCGTCCCAAATGTCTCCTGAGCCGGTGGACGGAGCCACTGTTTATAGCAGGATACGATACAGCAGGGAAGAGCTGCTAGCATTCAACCGCCACCCGGTCCCATTGGAAAAACTCGACATACCGAGAGAACTGAGGCGAAAACGCCGCTGCTGCCGGGCTGGAGTAAGGCGGAGGACAAAAAATATAAGGTACAGACCCTCCCTTCCATCTGTTGTCATGGGAAATGTACGCTCTATACTGGGAAAGGCAGATGAGCTAGCGGCTATCTGCCGCTATGATAGCACATATCGCGAGTGCTCTCTCCTTTTGTTTACTCAGACGTGGCTAACTGAACTAGCAGCAGATGCTAACATTGAGTTGGAGGGTTTCCACATGATACGGGCTGACCGAACACCAGACAGTGGCAAAGCTAGGGGCGGTGGAGTGATAATGTATGTTAACAACAACTGGTGCAGACCGGGACATATCACTGTTAAACAACGACACTGCAGCAAAGACATTGAGTTGCTAGCTGTTAGCATGAGGCCTACATATCTCCCGAGAGAACACTCACACGTGATCTGCATTGTTGTTTATGCAAATCCGACGGCGAACGCTGGGACAGCGCGTGACGTCATCCATTCAGTAACCAGCAGGCTGCAGACAGAACACCCAGATGCTCTTCTCCTCATCTCAGGCGATTTCAACCATGTTTCACTGTCTCCCATTCTACCCACGTTCACCCAGTATGTCACATGCCACACTAGAGACAATAAAACACTGGACTTATTCTACGCAAACACTAAGGAGGCGTACACCTCATTACAACTCCCCCCACTCGGGAGATCGGATCACAACTTGGTTCATCTCCGGCCAGTGTACAAACCCCTAGTGCACAGACAACGTCCGGCCATGCGCACAGTGGAGTTATGGTCTGAGGAGACAATGGACACTCTAAAAGGCTGTTTTGAAGCCACCGCCTGGAAGCATCTCTGCAATCCACATGGTGAGGACATCGATGGCCTCATTCACACCTTCACGGGCTACCTCAGCTTCTGTGTGGACAAATCTGTTCCCACCAAGACCATACGGTGTTGCTCAAACAACAAACCCTGGATCAACCCTGAGATTAAAACACTTCTGAGAGAGAAGAAGAGGATCTTCAGGTCGGGGAATAGGGAGATGCTGAAGTCCGTACAGAGGGAGCTGAAGAGAAAGATCAGAGAAGGCAAGGACAGCTTCAGGAAGAAGATGGAGGACAAGTTGCAACAGAGCGACATCAGCGGGGTCTGGAGAAACCTCAAAACCATCTCTGGGCTCCAGAATACCTCCCCCCAGGCCACGGGGGGCAGGGAGTGGGCGAACAACCTCAATCTGTTTTTCAATAGGTTTGACCAACCGCCCTCCCCCCTGACTGCACAACAACCACTGCTGCCTCTAAAGAAATCAAGTCCTGCTGCCCACTCCCCACTCCACCAACACCCCCCCACCCCCAACACACAGCCCCCCATCCTGACCCTGACCAGGACCCAGGTGAGGACGGAGCTGAGGAAGATCAAGGCGAGGAAGGCGTCGGGACCGGACGGCATCAGCGCAAAGCTCCTCAAGTCCTGTGCAGACCAGCTGTGTGGGATTGTGACGTACATCTTCAATCTGAGCCTGAAGCTGGGGAGGGTACCACAGCTGTGGAAAACATCTTGTGTGGTACCTGTACCAAAAACTTCCCACCCCAAAGACCTGAACAGCTACAGACCGGTGGCCTTGACGTCCCACTTGATGAAGACCCTGGAGAGACTGCTGCTTGCTCACCTCCGCCCCCTGGTGGAACCAGCGATGGATCCACTCCAGTTCGCCTACCAGCATGGCATTGGGGTGGAGGATGCGGTGATCTTCCTCCTTCACCGTTCTCTGTCCCACCTGGAGAAGCCCGGGAATATGGTGAGGATCATGTTCTTTGACTTCTCGAGTGCTTTCAACACCATCCAACCGATGATCCTGAAGGACAAGCTGCTGCGCGCAGGGGTGGACAAGCACCTGTCATCATGGATCCTGGACTACCTCACGAACCGGCCTCAGTTTGTGAGAACCCGGGACTGTGTGTCCGACACGATCATCAGTAGCACGGGGGCCCCCCAGGGAACGGTGCTGGCTCCCTTCCTGTTCACTCTTTATACTGCGGACTTCTCACACAACACAACACACTGCCATCTACAGAAGTTCTCTGATGACTCTGCGATCGTTGGCCTCATTTCCAATGGAGATGAAGCTGAGTACAGAGGGCTTATCCAGGACTTCGTAGACTGGTGCCATCGGAACTGCCTCCAGATCAACGCAAGGAAAATGAAGGAGCTGGTGGTGGACTGCCGCAGGCATGGGCAGCCCCTCACAGCACCAGTAAATATACAGGGAACAGACATCGAGATGGTGACATCCTATAAGTACCTGGGTGTTCATCTGAACAATAAACTAGACTGGTCACACAATACTGACGCACTCTACAAGAAGGGACAGCGCAGGCTGTTCCTGCTGAGGAGACTCAGGTCTTTTGGTGTACAAGGGGCGCTGCTGAAGACATTCTATGACACGGTGGTGGCATCAGCCATCACTTTTGGAGTGGTCTGCTGGGGCAGTGGCATTACAGCAGCCGATAGGAAGAGACTGAACAAACTGATTAAGAAAGCTAGCTCTGTCCTGGGGCAGCGCCTTGATCCGGTGGAGGAGATAGGAGAGAGAAGGACGGTGGCTAAACTGTCATCTCTGCTGGAGTCCGAGTTCCACCCTATGCAGGACGTACTGAATGCACTGAGGAGCTCATTTAGCAGCAGACTACATCATCCCAGGTGCACAACCGAGAGGTTTCGTAGGTCCTTCCTACCAACGGCTGTCAGACTGTACAACCTAAGCAGGGCTGCTCGCAGAGATAGCAAAAAGACGTAACAAACTAATAGTTTTTAAATGCAAAAGATGCAATAGACTTACACAATGGTCCCCTCCGGCATACAACTAGGAAAATACCGGTCGCTATGGAGGGTGAGAATATGTATGGGCACATAATCATACCATGTAGGATAACTAAGTAGAGGGTTATGCTGTTTCATCCCATCTAGCAACAATGCTCTGCACTGTGTGTGTTTATATATTTACATATTTATTCCATCTAGCTACAATGCTCAGCACTGGGTGTGTTCATATTTATATATCTATATATTTATTCCATCTAGCTACAATGCTCCGCACTGTGTGTGTTTATATACTTACATATTTATTCCACCTAGCTGCAATGCTTCGTACTGTGGGTGTTTATATATTTACATATTTATTCCATCTAGCTACAATGCTCGGCACTGTGTGTTTATATATTCATATATTTATTCCATCCAGCTACAATGCTCTGCACTGTGTGTCTGTGTGTGTGTATATATATATTTTATAGTAATATGTACATATGTATATTAGCTGCTCTTGCTTGCTTGTTTTTTTTTCTTGCCTTCTGATTGTTGCTCTGAGTGTTGCTATCCCTGTGCTGTTGCAATCCTGGAATTTCCCCGTTGTGGGACTAAT
Source organism: Pholidichthys leucotaenia (assembly GCA_020510985.1). Lineage (NCBI taxonomy): Eukaryota > Metazoa > Chordata > Actinopteri > Cichliformes > Pholidichthyidae > Pholidichthys > Pholidichthys leucotaenia. Next base: position 417,451,915 of record CM035842.1, read on the forward strand.
AAAGGCTTATCTTATCTTATCTTATCTTATCTTAAATTCATCCTCCCCGGTGGTTCTGGGGTACCCTTGGCTCCTTGGTACCCTTGTTTTTGTCTACTTGGATGATATCTTGATATTTTTCCCGCATGCCAGAGGAACACACAGTCCATGTCGGGGCCATGATACAACAGCTCCTTGGAAACCAGCTCTTTGTGAAGGCTGAGAAGTGCGAGTTTTCCAAATCCTCCACTTCCTTCCTGGGGTTTATTGTGGCTGAAGGGGAGCTGAGAGCTGATCTGACAAAGGTGAAGGCTGTGCTGGATTGGCCTACGCCCCATTCCCGCAAGGAGCTTCAGTGCTTCTTGATGTTTGTAAACTTTTATTGCAGATTCATCAAGAACTAGTGTGGAGTAGCACAGCCTCTCACGCATCTGACCTCAGTTTAAGGTGCCTTTCCTCTTGTCTGAAGAAGCTGAACAGGCCTTTTCTAAATTAAAGAGCTTGTTCTCTAATACCCCCATCTTGGCTCAGGTCGACCCTCAGCTCCAGTTCACCCTGGAGGTGGACACTTCTGATTCAGGGGTGGGCGCTGTCCTTTCTCAGCGCTTGGCCTCCTATCAGAAGCTCCACCCATATGCATATTTCTCTCGGCGGCTCCTCTCGGAATTGCATTGTTGTGTGGACCGACCACGAAAAATTAGAGTATCTACGGTCAACCCGCAGACTTAATGCCAAGCAGGCCCACTGGACCTTATTTTTTCTTAGGTTCAATTTTACCATCACTTACAGGCCTGGTTCTCGTAACATCAAACCGGACGCTCTCTCCTGCCAGTTCAGCCCTAATTCTCCTGACCCCCCTTCCCTCTCCCAACCCATTGTGCCACCTTTGTGCATTCTCGGAGCCCTTACATGGTAGATTGAGTAGAGAGTCCGGCAGGCCCAGTCCATGGAGCCCAGACTGGAAGGGGTGGCCCAGTGATCATCCGTTTGTCCCGACCGGCCTCTGCAGTGATGTCATCCAGTGGGGCCACTCCAGCCACCCTGGGGTTTCCCGGACAATGCACCTAATCCCACGGGTGTTCTGGTGGCCCACCCTGTGGATGGACATCCGGGATTATGAGAAAGCATGCCAGGTGTGTGCCCACAACAAAACCTACTCCTCTCCTCCTGCTGGCCTGCTTCATCCATTACCTGTTCCCAGTCTACCTTGGTCCCACATTGCCTTGGATTTTGTCACGGGACTTCCCCCTTCTCAAGGTAACACCGTGACTTTCATTATAGTTGACCGCTTCTCCATGACTATCCATCTGGTGCCCCTCCCCAAGCTACCCTCCGCCTCTGAAACCGCCAACTTACTAACAACACACGTCATCCATCTGGATTCCCTTGGACACTGTGTCTGACCTTGGTCCAGAATCAGAATCAGAATCAGAATCAGAATCAGAATCAGAATCAGGTTTATTGCCATTGTTCATGTAGTACACAAACTAGGAATTTGTCTCAGTACAATGCTGCAACATTAAACATGATAGGATAAGAGAAATAAACTATACATGTAATAAAGTGTAGGATAAGATTAAGTGATACTGGTCAACAGTTAAAATATATATTAGCCAGCAGCAGATACTGTGGAGAACTATATAGTGCAGTCGGTAATGCAGGAAGAAAACAGTGATGATTGACATGAGTCTGGTTGAGCTGCTGTACATGGTGCACGAGAGTCAATAAGTCACTTAGTGTTCAGCAGTCTAATGGCAGAGGGGAAGAAGCTGTTCATGTGACGGGAGGTTTTAGTCTGGATGGACCGAAGTCTTCTACCAGAGGGGAGGGGGGCAAACAGTACGTGACCAGGGTGTGAGGGATCGGCTATGATCCGGCCAGCACGCCTCCGGGTCCTGGAGATGTACAGATCCTGGACAGATGGGAGCTTGCAGCCGATCACCTTCTCAGCAGTGCGCACGACGCGCTGCAGCCTTAGTCTGTCCCTGGCAGTGGCTCCTGCGTACCACACGGTTATGGAGGTGGTGAGGATGGACTCGATGATGGCTGTGTAGAACTGCACTAACATCTTGGTGGGTAGCTTGAGCTTCCTCAGCTGCCGCAGGAAGAACATCCTCTGCTGGGCTTTTTTGATGAGTGAGCTGATGGTCAGCTCCCATTTGAGGTCCCTGGTGATGGTAGTGCCTAGGAAGCGGAAGGAATCAGCAGTGGTGATGGGAGAGCCTGAGAGGGTGAGGGGGGGCAGAGGAGTAGTGACTTTCCTGAAGTCTACAATCATCTCCACTGTCTTCAGAGCGTTCAGCTGCAGGTTGTTATTGCTGCACCAGGACGCCAGCTGGGCCACCTCTCTCCTGTAGGCGGACTCGTCGCCGTTGGAGATGAGCCCGATGAGGGTGGTGTCGTCCGCAAACTTGATCAACTTGACAGACTGGTGGCTGGAGGTGCAGGAGTTGGTGTAAAGGGAGAAGAGTAGGGGGGAAAGTACACAGCCCTGGGGTGATCCGGTGCTGATGCTAGTATAGTCTGAGACAGTCTTTCCCAGCCGCACATGCTGCCTCCGGTCCGTCAGGAAGTCGATGATCCACCTGCAGAGGGAGTCAGGCACGTTGAGCAGGGACAGCTTGTCCCGGAGCAGAGCGGGGCGGATGGTGTTGAATGCGGAGCTGAAGTCCACAAACAGGATCCTGGCGTAGGTTCCCGGGGAGTCCAGGTGCTGCAGGATGGAGTGGAGGGCCAGGTTGACTGCGTCGTCTACAGACCTGTTGGCTCGGTAGGCAAACTGCAGCGGGTCCAGGAGAGGGGTGGTGATGGACTTGAGGTGGGACAGGACCAGGCGCTCAAAGGACTTCATGACTACAGAGGTGAGCGCTACAGGTCTGTAGTCATTAAGTCCAGTGATCCGTGGCTTCTTGGGGACAGGGATGATGGTGGAGGATTTGAGGCAGGACGGCACGTGGCATAACTTAAGGGAGGTGTTAAAAATGTCTGTGAATACAGGAGCCAGCTGTTTCGCACAGAGTCTCAGGGTGGAGGGAGACACGCCGTCTGGGCCGGGGGCCTTGCGCGGGTTCAGTCTGGAGAACTGTTTGAGCACATCCTGCTCACTGATGATAAGGGGAGGGGGGGAGGAGGGGGGGGTGCCTTAAATGAAGTAGGGAATGTGGAGGCTGTGGAGCTGGAGGGAGGGGGGGAGTTGGACACAGATGACGAGGTGTCAAAACGGGCATAGTGTTGGGACAGTCTTTGACAAAGGGCTTTGTCATCCTGACCTTTAGGAGCCTTAGGTCGATAGTTGGTGATTTGCCTCAGTCCTCTCCACACGGAAGCCGAATCATTAGCAGTGAACTGCTGCCGGAGTCTCTCTGAGTATAGAGATTTAGCCCTCTTCAGCTCTCTGTTAAACCGGTATTTAACCTCCCTGTAGCAGTCCCTGTCTCCACTTTTCAGCGCTGCTTCCTTCTCCTTCCTGATCTGTCTGAGCTTAGCTGTGAACCAGGGTTTGTCATTAGAGTAACTCACCCTGGTGCGTGATGGAAGAATGTTCTCTTCACAAAAGTGGATATATGAGTTCACAGTGTCCGTGTACTCATCCAGATCATGCGTGGCTCCTTTAAGCATGCCCCAGTCAGATATTTCCATGCACGTTTCCAGCTTCTCCTCAGCATCACTGGTCCGTATCTTCGTAGTGCTCACAACAGGTTTAGTGAGCTTCAATCTCTGTCTGTATGTGGGAATGAGGTGAACCATCACGTGATCAGATAATCCCAGCGCAGCTCGAGGGACAGCGCGATATGCGTCTTTCACTGTGGTGTAACAGTGATCCAGTGTGTTTAATCCTCTGGTGGGGCATTTAATAAACTGTTTGTAGCGGGGGAGATCGTGGCTCAGATTGCACTGATTAAAGTCGCCAGCCACAATAATCAGCGAGTCTGGAAAACTCTGCTCTGTGTGTTGAATGTGATCCGCGAGCACGCGCTGAGCTTCGCGCGTGTCCGCGTCGGGAGGGGCGTACACAGCGATCATTATAAAAGAAGCAAACTCCCGCGGGGAATAGAAGGGCTTGCAATTGATAACAAGAAATTCCAAGGCAGGAGAACAGTGTTTGGAAATCACCGTTACATCAGAGCACCAGCTGCAGTTGATATAGAAGCAGACACCGCCTCCTGTGGTCTTGCCGGAAAGCTCTGTGTCACGATCAGCACGGAAGAGCTGAAAGCCGCCGAGGCGCAGCGCGCTGTCCGGTATATTTTCCCGGAGCCAGGTCTCAGTAAAGCAGAGGACAGCTGAGGAGGCGAGGTCCTTAAAACGCATCAGCAGTCTCAGTTCATCTACCTTGTTAGAGAGAGAGTTGGTATTGGACAGAAATATGCCAGGCAGCGCCGTTCGCGAGCCTCTCCTGCGAAGCCGCACGAGAGCGCCCGCTCGTCTACCTCTCTTTCGCCGTCTCACTTTCCGAGCCAAACAATAAACCAGATCGGCGGCAGGGGCTAGAAAAACTGGGAGGAGGTCCGTGGGGGTGAAAGTCCTGATATTTAGAAGTTCTTCACGGGTATAAGTGCAAGCAGACACACAATTGACAAACAAAAACAAACAAAGAGCGCAGCGAAGCACCATGTCGACCGCTGTGGGCGCCATCTTGGTGTTGTCCACAATTCACATTCAACTTTAACTTTATTTATATAGTGCCATTTCATAACAACAGTCATCTCATAGCACTTTCAACTGTAGGGGAAACCCCCACAATTGCAGAAAGACCCCAGCAATCAGGCAATCCCCTATGAGCAAGTGCTTGGTGATGGTGGAGAGGAAAAACTCCCTTTTAAAAGGAAGAAACCTCCAGCAGAACCAGGCTCAGGGAGGGGCAGTCATCTGCTGTGACTGGCTGGGGGGTGAGGGGATAGAGAAGACAAAAAGAACAGACATGTAGAGAGCAAACAGCATGATGGGGACTCAATCTATGGGAGAGAACAAACAGATGTTAATGACCAGCAACAACATTTCATTGAGAGTGAAGGAAGGAGTGAAGCCCAGTGCATTATTGGAGGTCCCCCGGCTGACTAAACCTATTAGCAGCATAACTAAGGGAGGGTTCAGAGACACATGATCCCTCCCTAATTGTAGGCCATATCAAAAAGGAAGGTTTTAACCATATTCTTAAAAACAGAGATGGAGTCTGACTCCCAAATCCAGATTGGCAGCTGGTTCCACAGGAGAGGAGCTTGATAACTGAAGATTCTGCCTCCCATTGTACTTTTGGAGATTCTAGATATTACAAGCAATCCAGCATTTTGGGAGCATAGTGCTCTTTTAGAGTAATAGGGTATTATCAGATATTTTTAAATAAAAAGGGGCCTGATTGTTTAGAGCTTTGTAAGTAAGAAGTGTCATGTTCAGCTGCGTAGCTTCGCAGAGAACACATAAATTTGTTCAAGACCAATGTGCAGGTAAAGAGGATGTGTTTATTAACAGAATGGGAAAACTCAAAATACAAAACATACAAGAAGGTGTTCAGTAAAAACAGTCTCACACAAAGTGATGGATGTCCGAGCTCAGTTGACAGGGGAGCAAGCCCCACTCACTCCCAGGGCGGAACTGGCAGCGGATAGGAAGGGCGAATAATAACAAGGGGGGGACTTACATAGGGCGTCAGAGCTCAGTGGGCTCTGGATAGACAACACTGAAGAAGTCCAAAAGGGAAAGTGTTCCAACAGCTCTAGGACTTCCACATAGGCAAGTGACTGAAGGCTGACTGTGTACGTTGACTTTCGCCGAGACACTGAATGCCCCCACTGTCACCCAATAAGTACCAAGCAGACTAATGAGTGACAAGTGGACGCAGGTGTGTGACGGGAGTCTGTGTATGAGTGCGTGTCAGAATGTGTGAGTGTGAATGAATGTGTATGTGTGTGTGTGTGTGTGTGTGTGTGTGTGTGTGTGTGTGTGTGTGCATCCCAGGTGATGGCAATAGGTGCCTGACAGAAAGAGGTGAGAGGAGGGCTGTGGCTGAGGACTGACAATCAATAATCTGCCAGCTGGAAATAATAACAGCAATCAGAGGCTAGAGCCACAGGGCAGGAAACAGGGAGGGAAACAACAGCCCCATACATGACAGAGCCCACCCCACCTTCCCAAGGGTTGGATACCAGACACTCATCATACCATCAAAACAAAAGAAAAACAACCTGCCCCCCCCCCACCAAAAAAAACCCAAAACAAACAAAAAAAAAAAAAACCCTCATAACTAACCAAGGTGGGAGACGAGGTGTTAGAATAATTTTGAGCATAAATTATTCAATGCCAAAGATCAGGAGGAATATTGGATTTAGGTACATTTATTATAAAAATAGATAAAAGAAAAGATCCAGTTCAAATTTAACCTCAAATGGCCTTTTTGAGGGAGAGATTACAAAGCATGGCCTTCCACACACACATAGAATCTCTGAAGGTACACTCTTTAAGTTTGGTAATAATGGGTAACAGAAAAGGGAAGGGTGATAGGAGAAAGAGGGACAGAAAGGCAGTCCTGATAAACAGGTCACCATTACATATGAGAGCTTATCCTGGGTGATGAGCAAATGAAGAAACGTCACAGACATTCTGGAACTATGGAGCCTATGGATCTAAGCTAAACTAGAAGTTCCTGTGCATCCCTGGAACACAGAATAAAGCAGGGCATGTCAAAGAGATTATCAATGTAGCTTAAATCATCCTTTACGCATGTACTGACCCTCAGTCTGAATTTTCTGAAGGCCAATAATTGCTCACAGAAACATGCCAAGAATATATGGACTTGTCCTATGGAATGCACATATAAACATTAAACATGACATAGGAAAGGCATGGTACTTCTCAAGAATAATAATACATTATTAATAACAATAATAATGTGTATAATATGGATTTTTTTCTATCATGGGGGAAAACCAGTCAGGAGGGAATTAACCAACAAAAATGCAACTCAAGAAAGCACAAAGATCCCAACCCAAAAACTACAGTTAAGCCCTCCCCAAAACCCAAGAGCCCACAAGTTCTGGAGGCTGGCCAAAATCCAAAGGCCCACGGACGGCCATAAGTTCAGGGGGCCGGCCAAAGTCCCAGAGCCCACGAATGGTGATGTGAACCAGACCAGGTGGCCTATCAAAGTCCAATGCCACCCGGACCGCCAGGCAAAGTGAGTCGGGTGGCCTTCCTGGAAAACTTGGCCACCTAACCCAATGGTACAGTTTATCGGGTGGCTGACTGGGGTTCTTAAGCCACCAGGCAAGGTGAAACGGGCTGGAAGGCATCCTCCCCACAGGGAGACCCAGTCCTTCAGGCAGCCCGCATGCATCGTTTAGCCACCAGGGCCAGAGGGGTGAGACAGGCTTGGAGGGAGGCTTGGATTTGGGTGGCCGGATCAGGGAAGGGAGATCCCTGCGTTACTGGTGGCAGGACCAAATGGAACAAGACGGTGCCCTGCAGGAAAGGAATGATCACCCACCAGGCCTCTGGAAGGGGGAAAGAGACCCTGGTGTCCTTGGGCTTGCTGGCAGCACCCTCGGTTGTCCCGATGTGGAAGCTGAACTTTGTCGTACCCGTGGTGGACCCGGGCTGGGCCATGGCGGCACCCATGGTGGTCCCGGCCTGGGACAATGTTGCACCAGCAGTGGCCCCTTCCCGGGACCTCATTGCTCCCGCAGTGAGCCCCAACTGGGCCTGCATTGCACCCACAGTGGACCCCGACTGAGCCATGGTTGCACCCATGGTGGAGTCCAGCTGGGCCCCTGCTTCACCCACGGTGAGACCCATCTGGGCCACTTCCGACCCCAACACCGCTTTTAAGAGCACCCAAGCCAGGAGGCAGTCGACCACCGGCACCCTAGGCTGGAGCTGAGCACCCAAAATGACCTCCTTGGCAGGGGAAGCAGGGCCCACGATGACCTCCATGGGAGCAGCAGCAGCAAAGATGACCTCCAGCGGCGAGCCTGAATCCACAGACTCGTCCGGCACTGAAGGACTTTCTCTGATGACCCTGGAAGAGGACTTGGACAGGACACAAGAGGGGTCAGGGTCGTCCGCAGCGGTGGAGCCTGGCAAGGCAAGCTCAGGTGCAGCTTGTGGCTGCAGCTGGATCTCCTCACCTAAAGATAGGCAACAATGCTCTAATAAGGAGGAAGACAAAAGGAAAGGAGAAAGAAAGGAAGAAAGGAGAAAGACAAAAGAGAGCACTTGCCTTAGCTCAAACTCCACCGCCGTCCAGGACTCCGACGATCTGGGCAATGTTCCCACTGGCTTGGCCTCCTGGAAGTGCAGCTCAGGCGCTGACACTTCTTCGGCAGCCTCCGCAGCAGGCATGAGGGTCTCAGCAGTCTTAATTTCCCCAGCTGTCACGACCCACGCTGGTGACTCCTCCGGCATGGCGGCTGAGGTTTGGCTCACCATTTTGACTGAGGAACAATCTTCCCGGACCTCTGGCTCCTCCTGGTCCCTTTGGTTAGGCACTGGTGCTTTTGTGAATTCAAAGAGGACAGGAGAAAGCATGGAGAGGGCTGGTGAACAGTTCAAAACAGTAGCAGGTGGGGAGAACTCAGTGGACTGCTTTCCCTGAGTCTCCCTACTGGGAATCAGACAAGATATTTCATTATTTATAGGAGTAAAATGAAAACTAACCTGCCTGCCCCCCCATGTAATGTTGGCTGCTGCTGTTGTTTGGGCATCATCATCCCTCCATCCGGGAAAGGCGGTGCTTGGCCCCCCTATAGACTGTTTAGGAGCCGCCCCTCTTGCCACAGAAACGGGAGCCACCGATGAGGGAAACAAGCACCCTTCGACTGCCTGCAGATTCACTGAGGAAGAGGACCTTGCAGCAGATGTGGAGGAGGGTCTTGCAAATGGGACTGCTTGAATCAAGTCATTTGAATGAGGGTTCGCTGCGGTGGTAACCGGGCTCGGTGTAGAAGCACTTGGCTGGGGTGAATGATTCTTCCGGGAATCTGGGGCTGGATGACGTTGACGCCGTTGACCTGACGGTGGCCATCTGGGAGCTGGAGGCGGAGTGGAGGAAAAGATGGTCACCGACTGAGAAGAGCGTTTCTGCTTTGGCTTGGTGTAGAAAGCCCTTCTCCTCAGGTCAGGAAAAGCCTGTTAAAGCGGGCAGATGACAGATAGCAGTATGAAGTATTGGGGGTAATTCCAGAGGCCCCAGTAAGCTCCAAGGATCTTCAACACCCCGTTCAGGAAGTCCAGTCTTTCCCCGGGGCCGTAGGAGTCATAGAAGTTTTCCAACAACTCCGAGATTAACATGGCTGCCTCCTGCTTCTCTCCACTGGGATGTCCCGCTGCCTGTCCATTTCTGCCAGTGTGGAAATGGCTCTTCGCGGACATCATGGTTTTAACAAGTCAATTGAAAAAACACACAAAAAATGAGAAAACAGCACGCCTCTTCACCACTTGGGCTCTTTGTTTTAGTTTTGGCGTACTGACATGTTCAGCTGCGTAGCTTCGGAGAGAACACATAAATTAGTTTAAGCCCAGCATGCAGATGAAGAGGACGTGTTTATTAACAGAATGGGAAAACTCAAAATACAAAACATACAAGAAGGTGTTCAGTAAAAACAGTCTGGCACACAAGCGATGGATGTCTGAGCTCAGTTGGCAGGAGAGGAAGCCCCACTCACTCTCAGGGCAGAACTGGCAGCAGATAGGAAGGGCGAATAATAACAAAAGGGAAATATACATAGGCCGTCAGAGCTCAGCGGGCTCTGGATAGACAACACCGAAGAAGTCCAAAAGGGAAAGGGTTCCAACAGCTCCAAGATATCCACATAGGCAAGTGACTGCAGGCTGACTGTGAAAGCTGACTTACGCAACGACACCGAATGCCCCCACTGTCACACAGTAAGTACCAAGCAGACTAATGAGTGACAAGTGGATGGAGGTGTGTACCGGGAGTCTGTGTAGGACTGCTTGTCAGAATGTGTGAGTGTGAATGAATGTGTGTGTGTGTGTGTGTGTGTGTGTGTGTGTGTGTGTGCATCCCAGGTGATGGCAATACGCTGATAGGTGCCTGGCACAAAGAGTTGAGAGGACGGCTGTGGCTGAGGACTGACAGAGAACCAATAATCTGCCAGCTGGAAATAAAAACAGCAATCAGATGCAAGAGCCACAGGTCCTGAAATGGGGCAGGAAACAACATCCCCGTACATGACAAGAAGAAGGATTTTAAACTTAATTCTAAACTCTATGGAAAGCCAATGAAGGGAGGCCAGAACCGGAGAGATATAATCTCTCTTTCTAGTACCTGTTAAAACTCTTGCTGCAGCATTTTGGATCAACTGAAGACTTTTAGAGATGTTTTAGGACAACCTGATAATAAAGAGTTACAATAATCTAATCTAGAGCTAACAAAATCGTGGATCAGTTTCTCATCATCACTCTGAGAAACGATGCTCCTAATCTTGGCAATATTACGCAAATGGTAGAAGGCAGTCTTAGAAACAAATTTAATATGTGAATTGAAAAACAGATCTTGATCAAAAATAACTCCAAGGGTCCTCAAAGAACTATTCAGAGAAAGAGTAATCACTTCCAAACTAAGAGTTTTATTTGGAAAGGTATTTCTAAGGTTTTTTGGACCAATAAGAATGACCTCAGTCTTATCTGAATTTAATAGCAGGAAATTACAAGTCATCCAAGCTTTGATTTCGTTAAGACAGGCTTCTAACTTGGCTAATTTATTACCATCATCTGGCTCCACTGACAGGTATAATTGTGTGTATAACAATGAAAATGTATACAGTGTTTTATAATAATGTTGCCTAATGGAAGCATATATAAACTAAAAAGAGTAGGGCCTATCACAAATCCCTGTGGATCTCCATGACTAAGCTTTGAGTTGGAAGGAAACTCATTATTGACATGAACAAACTAGAAACTATCAGATAAATAAGATCTAAAGCACTGCAACAAAGTTCCTTTAAGTCCAACATAGTGTTCTAATCTATCAAGTGGAATATTATGATCAATAGTATCAAAAGCTTCACTAAGGTCTAAAAGGTCAAGTACAGAAACAAGTCCATTATCAGATGCAATAAGGAGGTCATTAGTGACCTTCACTAAGGCTGTTTCAGTACTATGGTGGATTCTAAACCCTGATTGAAACTATTCAAATAAACCATTTCCCAGCAAGTGGTCAAATAATTACGTAGCAACAACTCTTTCTAAGATTTTTGAAATTAAAGGCAGATTAGAGATTGGTCTATAGTTAGCAAAAACTCCTGGAACCAGCGTTGGCTTTTTGAGTAAGGGTTTAATTACAGCAGTTTTAAAAGCCTGCGGTACATTGCCTATTGAAAAAGAAGAATTGATTATTTGACGAATAGAGCTACTGATAAATGGGAAGACTTCTTTAAATAACCTGGTAGAAATAGGGTCTAAAAGACATGTTGAAGGCTTGGATGAGGAAATTATTTTATCTCACTCTAAATGGTCAATTGGAATAAACTCATCCAAACAGATATCAATTGAAGGAGTTGTAGTAGTTACTGTATTTAAGTTAACGGTGGGAAAAATCTGACTGATTTAATCCCTGATAGATGAAATTTTATTATTGAAAAAGTTCATAAAGTCCTCACTAGTAAGATCTAAGGGAATGCTAGGATTGACAGAGTCCTGAATCTTTGTCAACCTGGCTACAGTGCTGAAAAGAAACCTGGGATTATTCTTGTTCTCTTCTATTAATGCAGAATAATAACTTGTTCTAGCTTTTCTAAGAGATTTTTTTATAGATTGAAATAGGATTTCTCCAAGCTAAATAGATTTCATCTAAATTAGTGAAGCACCATTTTCTTTCTAATTGACGAGTCTTCTGTTTTAAGCTATGAGTTTCTGTGTTGAACCAAGGAGTTAGAAATCTCTGATTAGACTTTTTCTTTTTTAAGGGGGCCACCAAGTCTAGATTTTTTCTTTTTTAAAGGGGCCAACATGTCTAAGATCTGATGCAGAGAAGCTGTATCGCTATCTACCATGCTATCAATTACAGAAGGAGCAAGCTCTCCATCTTTTATTTCCGTTGTGTTGACACATGCCATAGAGGAAACAATCTGCATAAATTTGGTTACAACATCATCTGAGAGACATCTACTGTAGTAATATTTTTCTTTAGGAGCCAAATAGTAAGAAATAGTAAAATCAAAGGTTAACAGACAATGGTCTTACAGTTCAGGGTTATGAGGTGTAAGGGAAAATAGATTTTATTAATAACTAATAAATATGATCAGGTATGAATTATTTAATTTATATTGATGTATTGGAATCTGAGCTCAAATCTCATTTCATATACATCAGAAAAGTTAATAACACTCGTAAGGGGCACCAGCTTCTATCTTTAAGAAGCAATTTGATCTTTAATTTCTCTTTATACCTGTTTGATCACTCAATAAATTAATCAATAATCAGTCTCAAAAATTTTCCGTGAATTCGATACGTGGGCTTGAAACAGACTCAGAATGAAATAAATTCCCAACAACTTCTCTCATTTTTAAATATTTATTAAATGAAATGATTAACAGACATTGCAGTAATTTCATTAATCAAATCAATCTTGTAAATGATAGATTAACAATGTCAATATTTCCGGAACGAGGGTTAAACTGAGAGATGAATTTCTATCAGTTTGAGTTAACAGATTATTAAAAACAACGCAAATTTATGGAGAAAGTTTATATGAAGAAGTCCTAAATTAATCTTAAGAAAATAAAAACGGAATTTTAATGAAAAGAAGAGTTATGTTAAGGGCTTCTTAATTTGCATCTGATTAGATATACAAATTATTACCGAACCTCAGAAGTTTATTCAGCAGTTGAATTAAAGTTTGCAGCTCACGTGATTCTCGGTCGACGATGGTTGTGTCGTCGTCCTCAGCCCAAGATTTCGTGGATGTTAGGGGAAATATCTGCCCGCAGATATTTCAGGGTCCACAGTTTGACCTTTAAATTCAAGCGGTCGAAGGAGGCTGGATTCTGGGCTGTATGACCCAGAGTTGCAACTGGGCTCGGAGCCAGATGGTGACGTTTCTTCAGCGCGATGTGGGAGCTGCTTCTTTTCTTCCTGGTAGACAAGCCGCTGCAGAGGTCTTCAATAATAATTAGAAGATATCTAATCCGATTTCAAATTAGAAAAGAAAACTTTCGGACTTTAGATAAAAATAGTAGCTTCTGGTGGGTGCTTGGTCAAGAAAAATATTATAAAATAAAGTCAAGATTAAGTTTACATTAAAATCAAACAAACGGCGGTTTTACAGAAAGTTTAACAAAGAAAAAGTGATGAATAAAAATTGGAGTTTAACTCCGATTAAGAATTGAGCTCAAAGAAATAGGAATTCCTAGGTATTTAAGAGAAAAGAAAATACAAAGTTACATAAATTACGAGTTATCTGCTCTGTGTTCAGAAAAGTGACACATGGTCGAAGTCCTTTGTTCTTCCTTGCTGTGTGTAGACAATGGAGGAGATCAGAGAAAAGCGAGCAGCCGGAAAGAAATCCGGGGGAAAAAAAAAAGGGCGAAAAGAGGTCTCTCTGCTTTTTATAAGCTCTGTTGAGTTTCGCGGGCTCCCGGCCTGACCGGAATCTCAGCCAATGAGCGTCCTTCGTGGGCGGGCTCGATGAACTTTTAGTCCAATGAACAAACAGTCTATTGTTCGGAGTCCTTTGGAATGAAGAGTTGTCATGCAGAGATTGGCTGTTGGAGTCACATGTGATATTGAGGCAAAACTTTGATACATACTGGAAGTTAATATTTCCCTTTATGTATTAAACTAAGATAACTTTAGTGATTAGTATAAATTATAAGCAGTGCTTCTAAATCAACATGCAGGAATAAACATTCATATAAACATTAGCATGCATATATATAAAATCACAGATTAATGCATTTCACACATATTTTCCACATCAAAAACATCAGAGTCCATCTGCATTTTCATAGTTCTGAAAAGAATGAAGGTTTAGAATTGAGTTTGTAATAATGTACTTTAAAAGTTCACTGTTTAAATCCAGCATGTCCACAGTTTAAGGAAATTAGCTGAGTCGTGGATCTGTGTAGGTTTTATGGGGACAATAAAAGTGAAGCCGGACATTGGGGAAATTCCTTAGGCTGGTTTTAACAAAATAAGGGGATTTCAGCCGTGGCCTGGGGGAAGAAAATCCATTTTTTTCCATTATTCCTGGATGAAACAAAAATGTCTTTAAGCAGAAGAATAATTGTTGCTGAGCCAAAGTGAGATGATGCTACAGAGGAGACACTACCAGATTTTCCATTTATATGCCATATGTCAGAACAAGGTCCAACGTGTGGTGGAGATAATGGTTAGAATTTCCTACTTTCTGAGAAAACCCCATCAAGTCTAATATTGAATTAAATGTCATATTAACGCAGTCACTATCTACATCTACATGTATATTAAAGTCCCCTACTATAATTATTCTATCTGATTTCAGCACTAAATCAGCTAAGAATTTGGCAAATTCGGATAAAAAATCTGAGTAGGTTGATGGAGGACGATAAACTATGGCAAATAAAATTGGGTTTAACCTAAAATTGCTAAAATGCCCAATACTGAGGACCAAGCCCTCAATGGAATTACAGCATGTTTTTTGCTTTACATTAACGACTAATTTGGAATGGTAAATTGTTGCTACGCCTCCTCCATGACCAGAACTTCTGGGATTTTGACAGTTTAAATAACCAGAGGGAGTTGATTCAATTAAACCAACATAATCCTCTTGCCCTAACCACATCTCTGTAATGGATATTAAATCAATCTGATGATCAATTAACAGATCATGGACTAGCAGAGATTTGGAAGTTAGAGACTTAACATTTAACAAACTGCATTTAATTTTTAAATTATGAGGAGGAACAGAGGCCAAATCATTAAATTTAGAGGCTTCATGTTTAATTTGAGTTTTACCAACTTTTTGTTTAATCAGAATCAGAATCAGGTTTATTGCCATTGTTCATGTAGCACACAAACTAGGAATTTGTCTCGGTACAATGCTGCAACATTAAACATGATAAGATAAGAGAAATAAACTATACATGTAATAAAGTGTAGGATAAGATTAAGTGATACTGGTCAACAGTTAAAATATATATTAGCCAGCAGCAGATACTGTGGAGAACTATATAGTGCAGTCGGTAATGCAGGAAGAAAACAGTGATGATTGACATGAGTCTGGTTGAGCTGCTGTACATGGTGCACGAGAGTCACTTAGTGTTCAGCAGTCTAATGGCAGAGGGGAAGAAGCTGTTCATGTGACGGGAGGTTTTAGTCTGGATGGACCGAAGTCTTCTACCAGAGGGGAGGGGGGCAAACAGTACATGACCAGGGTGTGAGAGATCGGCTATGATCCGGCCAGCACGCCTCCGGGTCCTGGAGATGTACAGATCCTGGAGAGATGGGAGCTTGCAGCCGATCACCTTCTCAGCAGTGCGCACGACGCGCTGCAGCCTTAGTCTGTCCCTGGCAGTGGCTCCTGCGTACCACACGGTTATGGAGGTGGTGAGGATGGACTCGATGATGGCTGTGTAGAACTGCACTAACATCTTGGTGGGTAGCTTGAGCTTCCTCAGCTGCCGCAGGAAGAACATCCTCTGCTGGGCTTTTTTGATGAGTGAGCTGATGGTCAGCTCCCATTTGAGGTCCCTGGTGATGGTAGTGCCTAGGAAGCGGAAGGAATCAGCAGTGGTGATGGGAGAGCCTGAGAGGGTGAGGGGGGGCAGAGGAGTAGTGACTTTCCTGAAGTCTACAATCATCTCCACTGTCTTCAGAGCGTTCAGCTGCAGGTTGTTATTGCTGCACCAGGACGCCAGCTGGGCCACCTCTCTCCTGTAGGCGGACTCGTCGCCGTTGGAGATGAGCCCGATGAGGGTGGTGTCGTCCGCAAACTTGATCAACTTGACAGACTGGTGGCTGGAGGTGCAGGAGTTGGTGTAAAGGGAGAAGAGTAGGGGGGAAAGTACACAGCCCTGGGGTGATCCGGTGCTGATGCTAGTATAGTCTGAGACAGTCTTTCCCAGCCGCACATGCTGCCTCCGGTCCGTCAGGAAGTCGATGATCCACCTGCAGAGGGAGTCAGGCACGTTGAGCAGGGACAGCTTGTCCCGGAGCAGAGCGGGGCGGATGGTGTTGAATGCGGAGCTGAAGTCCACAAACAGGATCCTGGCGTAGGTTCCCGGGGAGTCCAGGTGCTGCAGGATGGAGTGGAGGGCCAGGTTGACTGCGTCGTCTACAGACCTGTTGGCTCGGTAGGCAAACTGCAGCGGGTCCAGGAGAGGGGTGGTGATGGACTTGAGGTGGGACAGGACCAGGCGCTCAAAGGACTTCATGACTACAGAGGTGAGCGCTACAGGTCTGTAGTCATTAAGTCCAGTGATCCGTGGCTTCTTGGGGACAGGGATGATGGTGGAGGATTTGAGGCAGGACGGCACGTGGCATAACTTAAGGGAGGTGTTAAAAATGTCTGTGAATACAGGAGCCAGCTGTTTCGCACAGAGTCTCAGGGTGGAGGGAGACACGCCGTCTGGGCCGGGGGCCTTGCGCGGGTTCAGTCTGGAGAACTGTTTGAGCACATCCTGCTCACTGATGATAAGGGGAGGGGGGGAGGTGGGGGGGGTGCCTTAAATGAAGTAGGGAATGTGGAGGCTGTGGAGCTGGAGGGAGGGGGGGGGTTGGACACAGATGACGAGGTGTCAAAACGGGCATAGTGTTGGGACAGTCTCTGACAAAGGGCTTTGTCATCCTGACCTTTAGGAGCCTGAGGCCGATAGTTGGTGATCTGCCTTAGTCCTCTCCACACGGAAGCCGAATCATTAGCAGTGAACTGCTGCTGGAGTCTCTCTGAGTACATAGATTTAGCTCTCTTCAGCTCTCTGTTAAACCGGTATTTAACCTCCCTGTAGCAGTCCCTGTCTCCACTTTTCAGCGCTGCTTCCTTCTCCTTCCTGATCTGTCTGAGCTTAGCTGTGAACCAGGGTTTGTCATTAGAGTAACTCACCCTGGTGCGTGATGGAAGAATGTTCTCTTCACAAAAGTGGATATATGAGTTCACAGTGTCCGTGTACTCATCCAGATCATGCGTGGCTCCTTTAAGCATGCCCCAGTCAGATATTTCCATGCACGTTTCCAGCTTCTCCTCAGCATCACTGGTCCGTATCTTCGTAGTGCTCACAACAGGTTTAGTGAGCTTCAATCTCTGTCTGTATGTGGGAATGAGGTGAACCATCACGTGATCAGATAATCCCAGCGCAGCTCGAGGGACAGCGCGATATGCGTCTTTCACTGTGGTGTAACAGTGATCCAGTGTGTTTAATCCTCTGGTGGGGCATTTAATAAACTGTTTGTAGCGGGGGAGATCGTGGCTCAGATTGCACTGATTAAAGTCGCCAGCCACAATAATCAGCGAGTCTGGAAAACTCCGCTCTGTGTGTTGAATGTGATCCGCGAGCACGCGCTGAGCTTCGCGCGTGTCCGCGTCGGGAGGGGCGTACACAGCGATCAGTATAAAAGAAGCAAACTCCCGTGGGGAATAAAAAGGCTTGCAGTTGATAACAAGAAATTCCAAGGCAGGAGAACAGTGTTTGGAAATTACCGTTATATCAGAGCACCAGCTACAGTTGATGTAGAAGCAGACTCCGCCTCCTGTGGTCTTGCCGGAAAGCTCTGTGTCACGATCAGCACGGAAGAGCTGGAAGCCGTCGAGGCGCAGCGCGCTGTCCGGTATATTTTCCCGGAGCCAGGTCTCAGTAAAGCAGAGGACAGCTGAGGAGGCGAGGTCCTTAAAACGCATCAGCAGTCTCAGTTCATCCACCTTGTTAGAGAGAGAGTTGGTATTGGATAGAGAGAGAGTTGGTATTGGTAATATATAATCACTATATAATAAAGGTATTGGTATATATAATCACTTTGGGATGCTCCTCCACTTGCCCCAAGTGGAAGAGTTTAAGTATCTTGGGGTCTTATTCACGAGTGAGGGGAAAATGGAGCGAGAGACTAACAGACGGATTGGAGCAGCATCTGCAGTGATGCAGACGTTGTACCAGTCTGTTGTGGTGAAGAGGGAGCTGAGTTCTCAGGCAAAGCTGTCGATTTACCAGTCAATCTACGTTCCTTCTCTCACCTATGGTCACGAGCTTTGGGTAATGACCGAAAGAACGAGATCGCGGATACAAGCGGCTGAAATGAGCATTCACCGTAGGATTGCTTGACTCACCCTCAGAGATAGGGTGAGGAGCTCAGTCGTCCGGGAGGCTCAGAGTAGAACCGCTGCTTCTCCACTTTGAAAGGAGTCAGTTGAGGTGGTATGGGCATCTGATTAGGATGCCTCCTAGACGCCTCCCACTTGAGATGTTTCGGGCACGTCCCAATGGGAGGAGACCCTGGGGCAGACCCAGGACTTGGTGGAGAGACTATGTCTCCCAGCTGGTCTGGGAATGCCTTGGTATCCTCTCTGAGATGCTGGAGAAGGTGGCTGGGGAGAGGGAAGTCTGGGCTTCTCTGCTTGAACTGCTGCCTCCACTACCCAGACCTCCAGAAAAGCTGTAGAAGATGGATGGATAGATGAATGGATGGGTGGATGGATGGATGGGATGCTTATACATTATATTTTTATTTACTTTGGAGGGAGCAGACAATGATTCTCTGAAGGGGAAGACAGGGGCTAAGTTGAGGGGCGGCGGATGAAGAGGAGCTGCAGAGATGCGTGTAAGACTGCGACTCTGCTTCCTGGTCCCAACTCTGAGTTGTCAAGGTTTTGGAAATTTGGATAAAAATGATGCCAGATTGTTAGATAAAAGAGATGCACCATCCAAAGTGGGATGAACGCTGTCTCATCTAATAAGACCAGGTTTTCCCCAAAATAAGTTCCAATTGTCTATGTAGCCCACATTGTTTGAAGGACATTACACAGACTGTCATGTTTGCCCCTTTCAGGGCATTAATGCGGTGCCAGATACCGACAGAGAGTTTTTGTATATTTATTAAAGTAAAGTGACAAAATAACAAGCCACATGGGGCAAGATACAAATAACTATACATGCAACCCCGAAGGCTGAACTAAAGAGAGAAATAAAGAGACACTTAACACTTACATACAGAGAGTGAGAGTGAAACCTAACACTGTACAAAGACTGGAACCGGGCATAGGGATTCCAGTCTGGAACGACGAGGTTGCAGCGATGACTGAGCCTCAGCTGCTCCCTTAAATACAGAATACAAACGCTAAGGGCCAACAGGTGAAGAGAAAATGTAATCAGCAAATCATAGTCAGCTGTGACAGAGCCGGCTTGACTTGACAGCTGGAAGTCCGGCCGCGGCACTGTCACAGTAAAAGCACCAAAGGGACAAATAATAATAGAACTAGAAATACAGAGGAAAAAAGGGGAAAATACTGAGTGACTCGAGCTGGGAGCTGATCGGCGCTCGGATCACCACAGTGCCCCCCTTTAAGGGACACATTCCAGGCGTCCCGCCGTGACATCCAAGAGAGAGAGAGAAAAAGAAAAAGGCTATCGAACCAACCTCGGGTGGGTGGAGGGGGATATCCCAGCTAGGAGAGAGAGAAACTAGAAGGAACATACACAAAAAATGCCTAACAGCAAGGGACAAGAAAATAGAAACCCTCAAAGATCAAATGAAAAACATCCATGACTCTGAAACAAAAATAACGTGGCCAATATTAACATTACCAGTTCAAAATAAAAAGTGGCGAAAAACCAAATTCAAATACAAAGTGAGACCTTCATACAGAAATGTCCATGTACAAATAAATCACAGTCTGAGGACACACAAGAAAAAACAAAAAAACAAAAACACAGGTACACTGCAACAAGGCAGCTATCAAAAACATGTGCATATGTACCCTTTCACTCAGACATTAATGAAAGGAAAATCCCTTTTTAACAATATACAAGCAAAAACCACAAAAGCACTCATATGGGGAAAACTGGCAGGTAAAGCAAAAAATAGTTCTGGTGGCTGGACCGGATGAAGGGGATCCCAAAGGCGTCTGGTGGAGGAGGGGGGGAGGGCCCACCATGGCCTCTGACAGGAGCCCTAATGCCCCCATGGTGGGCTCCGATTGAGCCAGCGCTGCACCCATGGTGGACCCAACCCGAGGAGGGACCCAAACAATGGTCTTGGGCATGGAAGCAGCAGCACCCTGAACAGCCTCCAGAGACAAACCCGAACCCTTGGGGATGTCCGACGAAGCTGGAACACCTCCAGTGACACTGGAAGAGGACTCGAGCACAGTAAAGAAACAAAAGGGGTCAGGGTCACTGGCAGAGCCTGGCGAGGCAAGCTCAAATGCAGCGGGCAGCTGCAGCTGGCTCTCATCCCCAAGAGACAGCCAAGATTGCTCCAATATAGAAAAGAGAAAGACAAAATAGAGCATTTGCCTGATCTCCAGCTCAGCCGTCGACCAGGACTCCGGCGATCCAGGTGACGAAGTAGACATGGGTTTGGCCATCAGTGGGTTGTTAGCAGGTTCCCATTCGGCTGCAGTGGCCCCTGCAGCTGACACAATGGCCCCGACAGTCCTGGAGCCCCCTGGCACAGCAATCCACACCAATGACTCCGTCAGTGTGGCGGCAGGAGGTCCGTCACTCGCTGAGGCTGACTTTTGCTCACTGGAGACCCGGTGACGCTTCATCGTTAGCGCAGCCTCCAATTGGCTGGCAGCCCTCCTCCTCTGTCCATGGCGTGGCTGCTGGGCTGGGACCTTGCTCACCAGGGCCACAGGCTCCTCCCTCATCTGGCGGTTTAATCCAGGCACTGGCGGATGCTCAGGGGGTAAAGGTAAAGGAGGAGAGATAGAGGTAGTGAGATCAGTTTTGATGGCTGCAGCAGGTGGTGGGGGCTCAATGGACTGCATAACCTGAGCCCCCCCTCCCCCCCCCCCACACACACAGGAATCAGACAAGGTAATTCATCGTATTGTGGAAAACAATGAAAAAACACTTGCCTTTTTTCCTGGGGTTCGATGGTTCCTGCTGCAGCAGGCTCAGTTCTTCCCTCTCCCGTAGGAATGGTGATGACAGACCCCTCGGGAAGACAAGGAGGAGCCGCCCCAACAGGACGGTGACGGGCGGAGCCAGACAAGGAACCACGGGTCTTGCAGCAGCCGGAGATAACTCCAAGGAGGAGGGAGGAGCAGCCGAGACAGTCCAGGATAGGGGAGCTGGCGAAGAAGCAGAAAAAAGCAACCTGGAGGCTGAGGCTGCTGTCTGCACTCTCTGCCGAAGTGAGGGAGAAACAGCTGGCTGGGAGACAGGAGAGTTCTTCTGGTGGACCGTAGCAGCATCCAGACGGGAGCCCCGCGGAGGATTAACCCGGTCAGGAAATTCCCTTCCCTTCGGAACGATCGTGTCCCAGGGATGAGATGGATTATGAACAGGGCGGCGACGTCTCCTAGCTGGAGGCGAGGCTAAATTTAAATTAGGAGAGCACCTCTGCTGCGCTGAAACTGAAGCCAGCAGCTCGGCATACTCAGGATAATTATTCAACCCAGGATTAGCCTCCTCCAGTCTAACAGCTGCCTCCACGCTCTTAAGAACTTTACCGGAGTTGCAGGAAGAGAGGTCCCTGATGATTTCAGCTCCCCACTGTTCTTCTTCACTGGGAGCCTCGGCTGCCCTCCTCCTACAGTCTGCTGGAAAATGGCTTCTTGACAATGGAGACCACCAGAGCTGGAGCAACAGCAGGAACCTCATGGCAAATTGGGGGATGGGAGTGCTTTGCCGTCAGCTCCAGTTTAGGCTTCCTGGGAGACTTCTTCAACAGCTCACAGTTCTGTTGCTGAAGCGCCGATAACTCAGAGATCCTCTCCCTGCCTTCAGCATGCCCAGCAAGGAGAAGATGACTCTTCACAGCTGCCTCTGCAAGGTCCTGGTACCATAAAGCATCTATTGGTGTAGAATATTTACGGGCTATTGCCAGGAGGTCATCTATTTCCATAAAAGCCTGGCAAAATTGAAAACCCAGGTTCATTGGGTACCACCTGCTGAGCGACACCATTACATCCAAAGAAACGTTGGCACCCAAAACCAGAAAAATTTCAGAGCCAAAAACAAACTCACCGTGACTGGCACCTCGCTTGGCTGCGACCTACTGTCGTGTTTGCCCCTTTCAGGGCATTAATGAGGTGCCAGATGCCGCCAGTAAGTTTGTGTGTATTTATTGAAGAAGGGTAACAAAATAACAAGCCATGTGGGGCAAGATAAAAATAACTATACATGTGACCCCAAAGGGTGAACTAGAGAGAGAAATAAAGAGACACTAAACACTTACGTACAGAGAGCGAGGGCAAAACCAAACGCTGTACAAACACTGGAAATGGGCGTAGGGATACCAGTCTTGAACGACGAGGTCGCATTGAGGAGTGAGCCTCAGCTACTCCCTTAAATACAGAACATAAACGCTAAGGGCCAACAGGTGAAGAGAAAACGTAATCAGCAAATCATAGTCAGCTCTGACAGAGCTGGCTCGAATTGACAGCCGGAAGTCCAGTTGCGGTGCTGTCACAGTAAAAGCACCAAAGGGACAAATAGTAATAGAACTAGAAATACGGAGAACAAAAAGGGAAACTACTGAGTGACTTGAGCGCAGAGCTGATCAGTGGTTGGATCACCACACAGACAGCCAGCAGTTGAAGGATGACAAGCGGTCAAACATGTTATCACTGGTCAGGTTGGGGAGGGGCCCAGAGAATACTACAGAGGCAGACATTGTTTTTGCAAAGTCACACACTGATTCCACATTAAGTTTTGTGACTTCCAACAGCCGGAGTTGGATGTCATTAATGCCGGCGTGAATAACAATTGTGGGGTATTTACAGTTACTTTTAGCCAGCATTTTCAAATTTGACTGACTACAGAGTCGCCAAGGATCAGAGGTTTTTCTTCAGCGGGTGTGTCGCTGAGCGGGGAAAAGCACTTAGAAACATGAACAGGTTGGTGGTGTACCAGGGACTTGCGGCTATGCTTCCTTCTTACCGTCTCCTACCCGTTCTGTCCTGGCTTCTCAGGAGAGGTCGGAGCTGGGGGACTGCTAGCAGGCCGCCCTATGCTAGGGAGCCCTTCTGCAGCTAAGGGGCATCCGTCATTATTAACTGGCGCAGACAGTGTTTCAATGCAGCGGAGCCGGGATTCCAATTCAGACAACCTCGCCTTGAGCACCTCAAAAAGACAACATTTATTACATTTATCGTTATCACTAAAAGAGGCAGAGGTGTAGCTAAACATCTGACATAGAGAGCACACCAGAGGAGAAGGGGAAGGAGATCTAGTAGCCATAGCTAGTGGCTAACCCGAAGCTAACACAAACACCGATGAAAGGTGAACAGAAGGCTAAAGAGGGTGATTAGGTGACACTGCATGCGCACACAGGTACAAGAGGCTTGTTAAACAGAAGTGAGAGGTGACGGTAGATAGAAAAAAGTGATTAAAATACAACTAAAGGCAATAATCCTCAGGAGAGCGAACCACAAAGCAACACCACAACAACAGCCAGCAACACGGGACGTGACAATACATTACCACAGGTAGTGGTAATGTTCACAACCCATGTCTGGAAATCCTTCTGCCGATCATTGGGCACCACTGTAAGCCTCACGTCTGGATACCACAGCGTAACGGGCAGGCTGAGCGCACCAACTAGTTCGTGGAGGCTGCCCTCATATGCGTAGCATCCAATAATCCCTCCACATGGAGCACCCATCTGACCTGGGTGGAGTACACCCACAACTCGGCGGTCTCTTCCGTGACTCACGACCTTTGAGGTCTCCATGGGGTATACCCCCCCATTGCCCATGCTGGAGAGGGAAGTCGCTGTGCCATCTGTGCTGGCCCATGCCCTCTGCTGCCGTCGGCTCTGGAGGGCCACCCGAGCCGTCCTCCTCCGCTCTACAGAGTGAAATCGCCAATAT
This sequence comes from Pholidichthys leucotaenia, assembly GCA_020510985.1. NCBI lineage: Eukaryota > Metazoa > Chordata > Actinopteri > Cichliformes > Pholidichthyidae > Pholidichthys > Pholidichthys leucotaenia. The sequence goes on from CM035842.1 coordinate 417,475,853, forward strand.
GCGGAGTGGAAGCGGGTCCCAGCACCCAAGTACACAGTTGGGCAGTGCTTGTGGCTATTGGTGGATAAGGTGCCCTTTAAGACGGAATCTAGGAAGCTATCATGTCACCTCTTGGTCCCATTTACCATCTCCGAAATTGTCAATGACGTAACGGTCCACCTGGAACTCCCATGAACACTTCCATCGCATCCACCTAATGTTCAATGTCTCGAGAATCAAACCCCTCTCCACCAGTCCTCTCTGCCCCCCACCCCCCCAAAGCCTCCTCCTCCAGACCACCTACACCATACAGAGGATTATGGACATTTGCCGTCGGGGCCAGGGACTTCAAATCCTCGTCCACTGGAAGGGCTACGGCCCCAAACAAAGGTCATGGATCCCCGGGTCCTATTTCCATGACAAAGGTATGGTCTGGGCCTTTCACAAAGCCCATCCTAACAAACCCAGTGGACCACCAGGAGTGCCCCTTGGGGGGTGGGGGGGCACTGTCATATTCAGGTGAGCAAACACCCCCTCCTTTCCTGCTGGTTCGTCTGTTCCTGTTGGGTCTCTCTGTCAGGTTCTCTGCTCAGCTCCCGTAAGTGACAATTTGTCTTCTGCTCTTCCCGATCTCCCTCCTTCTATTAATCAGCTCTCGTCTCCTCCCCACAGGCTGAGTCCTCCTCTGGTGAGTGGCATTTTTCTCTAACTGTGCTGCCTTTTTGGATTAATAAATTGTTTAAATGTAGCTTCTCTGTGTCGTTTGTATTTTCTCTTGTGTGGCACCTTGCACATGAGCTGACCATTCTTCCATTATGACAGGTGAGGCTCAAAATCAGTCAGAGGCTGCGCAGTACTGTTGTCCCAACAGGAGGGGGCGTGCTTGAGCACCATAAGAACTGTTTTTTTTGTGTGTTTTTTTTTTTTTTAATAAAAGAAGGTAAGGACATTTTTTTTTTTTAACAAAGTGACAATGATATTTGTCCAGAAGGATAGAAAAATTTACTTAATTTACAAGTAAAGGTAAGACCATGCATTCATCCTACTTGTTTCTTGGCCAAAAACAAAGAATAATTTATTTTGTGCCCAAAATACTTGTTTGTAAAATAACTTAATCATAGCAGTCTGTTAAGGGCGACAATGACTGTTTAATTTAGGTCTGATCATATTCCTCCACGCAGCTCTGTCCTTCGCCCTCCGCTGCCAGGAGCTCCTGGCCTTGTTTACCCGGACGATGTCCAAGCCGGTATGAGTTGCTTTCTGACTGACCATTTCATGAAACTGCTTGCTAAGTATTTTAGTACCGCTAGCTTTTGCTGGACTATCGTCACATTCTTGGCAGATAGAGGTATTATCAGTGGCAAGGACAGGCCAAAACAAACTGACTCCAGTATCTGCTGCAGTGACCAGATGATAGGTTTGTTTATCTCTGCTCATTGTGTAGTGCATGTCATGATGCACTGACTGGCAAAAGTCCACCACAGACCTTGCAAAAGATGTGCTTATCTGCCAGGATGTCCAGTCTCACCCGGTGTAACTGGGAGTAGTCCACCAAAGACCTGTGACAGATATTGTTTTTAGTTCTGCCAGGATGCCCAGTTTCACCCTCCACACCCTCGGAAGGGCGGGGTTGCCGGTTGAGTCAGCGACGGCCCGACCCATGAGACGGGTAGCACCGGTTTTCATGGTCATCCGGTAGCAAGCAAACCAATGCCTGACCTGACAAGGAAAATAACTTAATACATTATATTTTTTGTATCTGAAGGTGTTTGCATGTTGTTTACACTTAAGGTGAGTTATAAAATAAAAACATGGACTTTTATTACTGCCTTTTCTGTGTATTCCATTAAGAGGAAATTTAATAAAATACCTGACACTTACTTTGTAAAAAGTATTTATAAAATCTGATTTGTAAATCAGACCATGAAAGCATCATTGCTTCACCAGAAATGCAACTCACCGCACATCACTGTCTGTGAGTGACTTTTTTGTTCATTTTTTTTCTTGGTTTGTTTTTCACTCCACAAAGGAAAGATTAGATCTAGATGTCACCTCCTGTGAGGTTAGGGTTAGGGGTTAAGTTTAGGGTTAGTTGTTAGATGGTGAAACACAATAAAAGTGACAGGAAGACAAACTGGCAAATGTTAATGTGCTACTAGGCACCTTTTTTAAATCTGTAAACGCCATATATCCAATAGATGTTAAAAATGTTTTTTACCGGAGTGGTGGCTCAGTTGGTAGAGCATCCGCCCCACACCCAGGAAGCAGGGGTTCAAATCCCGGCCAGGTCATGCCAAAGACCATATGAAAGTGGAACTTCCTGCTGTTCAGTTTGGTGCTCAGCAATAAATGGAATGGAGGAGGGAACTTGCATGGCAGCGGCCCTCTGATTCTGCACTTGGGGTGTGTGTGATTTACACTGTAGACAGGTAAAGCACTATCTTGTTCTGCTGTACATGATTGGTTGAATGACAATAAGGGTGATAAAAAAAAATTTTTTATATGTCTGTGTATGATTTCCCTGAGTGACAAAACTAGCAGTTTCACATTTTTTTGGTGAGACTGGGCTGCATAAGTTACTCCCCATCATCATGCTATT